>CM022395.1:1786545-3036545 GCA_011833715.1 Carcinoscorpius rotundicauda
TTTCTCAAATGTTCTTGTTATATGATGCCCAAATACATATCAACTAACTGCAGACAAAATAATTGTTTCTTTTAGAAGCTATTTATTTCCTCAAATGTTCCTATTACAAGAGATTCATAGCCTATCTATAAACATTTTGAGCATGCCAATAAATTATTTATATAAAAAGTAAGAGAATGAATGTATGAAACATTTTGAAAGTGGAACGAATGATTATTTATTTAAGGTAGATTATGGCTTGGATAGAGTTACAGAAAGATGGGTTGATTTAAATAAGGTTTGATTAAGTGCGTATTTTACGTGTTTTCAATTTGACACTGTAAGGTTGAAAGTTGTTAAATCTTTTAATGCCTATGAAAAGGTAATGTTAAAATTGTACAGTTTTTAATTTATCAAATTCTTTTTTGTTGTTGTTGGAAGACTCAAATATTGCTGTTAAGTGTTGTTACTTAACATTTCCTACTCATAAAATTAATTTAGTTTGTATTTTATAGAAACACTACATACTTTGGTAGCTTATTTAGAAACCATGTTTTCAACAGTCCTATGATAATAGTGTAGATGTGTACAATAATATAACTAAAAAACGACACCGAGTTACGACTTATATCAAGTTTTAAATGGTTTTAATGATTTTCTCATCTTCATAAACACTTTTCTATAAGAGTGACATTTTTATATTTATTGAGTGTATAAAAACAAACAAACATAAAATAGTATATGAAATATTTTATAATCCTTCACTTTGAGTATTTTCTTTAGGGTTGTAATAATTAAATTAAAACTCTCTATAAAGATTTATAGATGCATTAGCATCAAAAATGTTCTTTGCATTAAATAACTGTATATAACAATTTTGCATAGTAACTTGTTTAGTTAAATACAGATTCTTATAATTTGTAGCACGAGTTCTCCAGTTTGTCATTTAAATAATTTTTTTATTAATTTAGTGTTTACTTTGATCATTTTAAAATATTGTAGCTGCTTGCACGATGGCTTGTTTATTTACATATGGAGGACTGGAACATTTGCTCAATGATCTTTTTTAATTATTGGTTGAGATGTAAGCGATCAGTCCTCCTCCAGTGGTACAACGGCATGTCTGTGGGTTTACAACGCTAAAAACCGGCTTTCAAAACGCGTGCTGGGCAGAACAGAGATGTTGTTTGTTTGGTTGCAATTAAGCACAAAGCTACACAATGGGCTATCAGTGCTCTGCCCACTATGGGTATCAAAATCCGTTTTCTAGCGGTGTGAGTCCGAAGATAAAATGCTCTGCCACTGGAGAGCCAGAGCAGAGATGGTCCGTTGTGTAGCTTTGCTTGTTTACAAACAAACATATAATCGATTATGGATTTTCTCTAACTTTAGTTATTTATCAACTTATTTTAAAACAAGTATTAATAACAAAATGTTTTTGAAACTATTCCACGTTTTTAACTATTTCAACTTTAGACAAATAAAAATGCATATTATTTGAAAGCGCTTTATTAAAGTTGTAGTGGTACGATTTAGAAGTTGAATTTAATTTTAGTTTGAGTTCATCCTTATTGCATACTTCTGGAATGACGAGTTAAAGATAAAATAATTCAGAAATAGGTATTTCTTCACAACACATTTTATGCTGATTTTCATATTTTTACTACATAGGGTATTAAATTTCTGTTATTTACAAAATAACACTTTTTCGAAACTAATACGCACTGATGGGTTTTGTCTTTTTTGCTGGAAATGTGTATATCTTTACTTATGAAACCAAATACCATATAAGATCATCAAGCAAGTTTATCGTACAATCTCACACTAAATTTAATAAAACGTCAAATTACACATTTGCGCCAAAATATTTTTAAATTGAAAACGTCTATTTGCAACTTTAAAAATTAAAAACCCAGAACCGCTATAGACTTATCTACCCACTTGTTTATACTATACTATTTTTAGAAGTTTTCAAAATGTGAAAATGGCTATAAACTTAGTTTCAAGGTTGTATTGCGAATGTAACTTAATCTCACTCCTTGGAATGGCCAAAGGCTTCACGTGACCTTTTGTTTTCTTGTGATAAGCAAAGAAAGACTTCATTTAGTCTATGTGTAGATTTGTGAGAATAACCAAACCAAAAACACCGGGAAAGAATGGAATGGAAAACCCCAGGTGAGAAATAATTTCTTAACATTGAAATACAACATAAAGATTACCACAGCTTTCCTTCACTGCCTGAAACGTGTTGTATTTGACACAAACATGTTTTGAGTTATCATATGTTTGAATGTGAATTGCAGTGTCTTATAAGAGTATTGAGTTTTACAGTCAGAATTTCGTTTCAAGTGAAAAATGTAAATTTTTTTTATGCTATGAACTTCTTTATTAATTATATACATATTTTTGAAACTAAAAATATGTAATTATATATACAGTCAAGATATTAGATTTAATGTAAATAAGAAATTTCAGAAAAATAATTTGTTAATTAAAGTGATTCCAAAGATAGTTACAAAAATTCTACAAATAGTTTAATATAATTAGAATTGTAAGTTTTTCTACATTGCTCTCGTTTGAGAAATGCAGTCTGTCATATATCTGATGTGATGTTTGCGATATTGTAAAAATGTTTTTATGTTTGTTTAGATGGTTCATAACATGTAATTTTTGTAACTTCTCCAATGTTGCGACAGTTTTGGAGCTTATTTTTATTACTTACTGATACGAGTTATGCAAACCTGTTATGTTATTATTTGCTGGAAAGTTAAGATTAGAAGCACCCATGGACTGGCTATCTGTGCTCTGCATCTCATCTTGTCATATTTTTTGAATTCTTGTAGTAATTGACGCGTTGTTGCTGTTTAACCACTTTCGTAAACATTACTTCAATTTTTTCTGTGAATGAAAGAAATTGAAAATCATTTTGAAAATGTACTTTTTTAAAAATATATACATTTGTTTTTAGAGCAATTATGCAACGATTTAGAGCAATTTGTCCATTTAATTACAAAATGCTATTGTTTAACGTCAAAATCGGAAGCTTGACGATCAAATTTTTGTTTTCTTTGGATGTGTCACATAAATTACATGTTCTTTCCAAAAGAAAAACTTCAAAATTTTAGTCATAATAAGCCATATAGATATATGATTGATAGACCGTGCGGCTTTGTACAGCCTGGCTTATGCACAGTATTATATAAGATATTTTGAAGCTGTCTCTTGACAATTTTATTGACAAAGAAATTAGCAAATATTTGTAATCACATATGATTACTAGGCCAAATCTATGAAACATCAAAAGTAAGGTACATATATAATGTATCAGTATAACGTTTTTGGTCAAGTTTGTTTTGTAATAATCGTAACATTTTTTGGACGTTAAATACATGAAAGTATTATTTGGACAGTGTGTTCGAACAGACTGTATAATTAACCTTAAAAAGTCAATATTTCGAGAGTAGTATACAAGATTGATGTAGAAAGGAATATAAATAGTTTACACTTTCAGTATGTCAGGGGTTCGATTCCTTCGGTGGGCTCAACCGATAGTTCGATGTGGCTTTGCTATAAGAAAACACACACACAGTACGTCTTATAAATAATTTATCAAGATTAAAATAAATTACATTAATTGCCTAAGCCTGTCTGCAAACTAGTTGATGAAGATCAAACTCCAATATAACTGCAGTATTTACAGAACATAAGTCACACACTTGTGTTGAAATACATTCACAGCAAATATCACTTTGACTTCTAATGTACTGAACTGAAATGTATCCAGCATTCAGTAGAAGTGTCAAATTGTGTTGTTAAGTTTTAATCTTAATTTGGGCCTGTAGTGATCTTTTGTAAAGCTGATAAACATTATAAACAGCGATAATAAAGTGTAAATAGAAAACTTCTTAGCTGAAACAAACGAAGAAAGCATCGAAAAGGAACATTACTGAAACGTTTTCCTTACAAATGTCCAACTTTGTGAATGCCTCACAACATGCTTGTTCATTCTTGTGTAGAAATGAATGATTTAAGAAGTATCATACGTTTGATTTCTAATAAAGATGATGAGACTTAGCCATTAACGAATCAATATTTATAAAAGTAATTATTAAAATCGAAATGTGAAAGAGAATGGGTTGTTTCATGTTAAGAAATATTACATTGTTTAGTTCTTTTAAATAATAACATTAAACACAAACCTAAAGATTGTATTATTTCCACTCTAAAGAACCATTGAATTTTGTAGTATGGGTTGATTCGTACGTTATAAGCTATTTATCTTCATTGATTTGGCCAGTCTAAATGATTTTGTCTCCTTGGAACTAAAAGCATTTTTCCAAATTATGAAACCGAAAGTGATTTTCAGCCCCAGTCAGAACACTGAATTTTAGTCTTTGTTTGACTGATATGTAAATTAATCCCTAAGTGACTCCTGAATACAATAACAAAGCACTTAAACATATTTATAAACGATTTTACCAGACGGTTAGATTAAGAAATATATTGACCAGTAAGTGGAGGAATTTAAAAACTTTTAAGCTCGCACAAAGTTTTTCTGTTAAATAAGTTATTAGAATATAACCATAATACGCCATTAAAATCATTAACTTATTTTATGGAAGTATAAGAAATCTCATTCTCATTTTTATATCATACAAATTTTTCTAAAGTTCATGTTAGGAGAGTACTAACTTCAATTAAAATCCTTAATTTCCGAAGCAAGACAAGGTCAGTGAAACTATGTCCCTAGTGATGACGTTTAGATACTTGTGACTAGTACACTTTAGAGAGAATGGAAATCTGGAGAGCAGTTAAAGCATTTAACCCGATTCGTCTTTGACCTGAAAGAGTTAATACTTACTGGTGAACTATCAATATAATAGTGTTAATTTTCTTACTTTCCCAAAATAATGTAATTTTCAAATAATAAAAAAGCAATCTAACTTTAATCTATATGATTTACTATATGAAAGAATAGAAGTTTTTATAATCTTATTAATGGCATGGCTTTTATCATGGAGTTACAAAGCTCATACTTTATTGAAAAATATTTCAAAGTAGGTAGATTTTTAAAGTAAAACTATTTTTAAAATTGACTGTTCGAAATGATAAAGTTTTAGATTTATGTTTGCGTTAATTGCTCGCATTTTTAAAAAATATAATCATAAACTAACTTCTTTTGCCAAATCATCAAGTACAATAGCTTTCATTTATTGTGGCTCCCCCAGTGCTAAACGATAATTTTAAGGGCTCATACCAGTCAGTGGTGAGCACAGCGAAGATAGTCTATTGTGTAGCTTTATGCCTAATCACAAAATAACTCTGACCAGAATGCTGTAATATCTAACAGATTAACATCTGCAGGTCACACTCTTAAGAGACAAGACGGTTTTTACATATTGATGTTGTGATGGGTTCGGTTCCTTTTGAAAAGTAGATTGTCTGGCAAGAGCTTTTGTGTTACGTTTACTTTATTTTTAGAGCAGAGATTGGTTGTTTACCCAAAATGCTAATGCTCAGGTAAGAAATTCTACTTCCTGTTGATATGCTGTATAATTGTCTCCAAGAACAGACGCTGTGCTATGTTTACAAAAAATGTGTCGCGGTTAAGGTCCGAGTTGATACGCATGTACACGCACGTCAATAGCTAGGAAAAACTGCTATATGATAGAAAAAGCGCTATCATAAAATACTGAAAGAAAAGATATATCAACGTGGAGACTTGGTGTAGCTTTGATGTGTGCCAGCAGCACAGAAGTATTTTTGGATTCGGCTGGACTAGGCCTTATATTGTGACCCCATATGTTGGTCCATTAATGTAAGAAATTATAGCAGTCAAAGATGCACGTAATTTACATCGAACAGCTGGATCCATATACGTTACTAATGAACCTCCACTAAGGTGATTTGATCAGAGGTTGAAGGAAGAGAATGGCGAACATTTTTTTTACCTCTCATAAACCTACAGGTTGAGAATGAAAAGCTGTGAACGATATGAGCGTGAAGAAGTCACAAAGTGGAGGTGAATGACAGCTTTGAATCTTGAGTGAGATACAAATAATGGCTAAGATTAAAGCTAATCGATAGTTCGCAGTTAGGAAAGTTGTTTGGTTTATAAAAACAACAACTGAAATAGCTTTACGACACATACTTTCCAAGTTATACTTATCCAAGTATTAATATATGATGTACTTTGTATATCGTGGGATAATTACTCGTTCCTACACAATTAGGACAGTCACGTGGTTGAAAAAATAAATGACTGAGAAGAATTAGCATTTGTTTCTTTCTAAGCTATCACGTGGCATTATTTATATATTGTATTCTTTATATTGTGTAATTTCACTTGATTTAGCACAGTTAAGACAGTCAGTTTTTTATGATTAAGACACTTGAAGAAGTTAGATATAATATCTAGTCTGTCGACTATTTGGACAAATGAAGATCAAACCAACCCTTGCTTTATAAGCTACTGAGTAAGTTTGTGAAGTCAATTTCCAACAGACATTTCGAGAGAATACTTTACACCAGCGAAGTAGTGGAAATTATAAATGACATGTCAGACAATCCTCGTTAGATTATTCATGGCCAGGTGGTTAGGGCGCTCAACTCGTAATCTGACAGTCTCAGCTTCGAATCCCCTGTCAGACCAAACATATTCACTCTTACAGCCGTTATAATGTAACGGTCAATCGTCGGTAAAAAGAGTAGTCAAAGGTGATTGACTACTAGTCTCTAGTTTTACACACCTAAATTAAAGACGGCTAGCACAGATAGTCCTCGTGTAGCTTTGTGCGTAAAACAAATAAACAAATATTTTCCTTAATAACGTTTATTTTGTGTGTGTATGACTGCTCTGTATGCAGTGAGGAAGATGTTCTTTCTCTGAATGTTTGTTGATATGCATACCAAAGTAAATATAAATGTTAATTCTGGATGTGTAAATTCTAAAATATTGTTTGTTTGTTTTTGAATTTCGCACAAAGCTACTCGAGGTCTATCTGTGCTAGCTGTCCCTAATTTTGCAGTGTAAGACTAGAGGGAAGGCAGCTAGTCATCACCACCCACCGCCAACTCTTGGGCTACTCTTTTACCAACGAATAGTGGGATTGACTGTCACATTATACACCCCCACGGCTGGGAGGGCGAGCATGTTTAGCGCGACCCTCGGATTACGTGTCGCACACCTTACGCGCTCGGCCATGCCAGGCCCATGCCTAAAACAAAATCAAGAAATTTTGACAGGCTGTGGACAGCAAAAATTATAAACTTAAATTGTTGAAACAGAATTTGTGGAAGGTTACTTAAGATAGCTATCAAAGTAATTTGCACGCATTTACATTACTTGAATGATATTTTCATTCATTCTAATCAAATAATGTTTCAATTTTGACTTTGAAATATTTGGCAGGTAGTGAATTTCAATTCTTATTATGTTGTGCCTCTTTTTTTTTAAATATTTTCTTAAGTTTGCGTTTCTTACCACTTGGTCTTACTTTAATTTCCTGTCGCCTTCTTCTAGTTTTCGGTCCCTTTTTTCTTGACTTTTTTAACTGTTTTTAAACTCCAATAAATATCTGATATCATTTCATCAGGTTATCTCAAATGTTAAAGTTTAGTTAATGTTTTATTTTATTTTCTCCAAAATAATTCTACTTGTGATAGCAAAGTTGTAAATAAAAATAAATATATATAATTGGGTAAGCTTTGTTAAATTATTTGGTTAAAATTATTCGAAATTATTATTTCATGAAATAAATATACGCAACTATGTTACGTTTGTATATTTTTCTCGATAATTTCCCATTTTTAATGTTCTTTCGTTGACGAACTTTAAACGTTTACTTTCAAAATTAATTAACATTTGTAATTCATTTTGCATACATATGACAATCGTATTGTAACAATACTAAAATTGAGATGACTGAAAAACTTCAAGTGTTATGCTTTAACAATTTCAGTAACTACACACATGTTTATCATGTTTGATTAAAGTAGACAAAACCCAAGAGTTTTATCGTCTCCTTTTGGAAAATGAAACTGTGTACCCACAAACTAGACACCTGTGATGTATGTGTTTGGCCCACACCAACCAGACAAGACTTGTATTTTAGTGGCAGTATGAATAAAATGTCAATGTATTCTTCCGGCTCACTGCTTCTTCGCGCATGAGTGGTACTACGTAAGTTTCAAAATAGATGAGGTAGAGCGTACAAACCACTGTTTCAATGGAGGTTTAGTGTCACAATAAGCTTGAGGAAATACGATGTAAGTTTGTACATTCGTGGGTACATCGACTTTACACGCCTCAGATAATGTTCCCAAGCGCATTTGAAACTAATTTAGGCCTAGTTTTAGTACTCGTAAAAAAGCGTTCTCGTAGCGGTGCTGATGGTTCCTGAAGCCAAGGTATGTTCTTATATTTTATAAAATTATATAAATGTTATATTACATTATTAACTCCAGAATAAAGCAAATTACCTGAATGGATCACAATTAAAAATTAGCTCAGTAATAAATATAATTCCTTTAATACGTTGTTGTTATTTGTAATTAGTAGAATGCATTAATTCATTAGTCGAGTACTCTCACTATTAGCGGTATATTTAACTATAATTTTTATATCTCAGACGTTTGGCCATCTTGAATATTTTAGTTCGGTTGTTGTTTAACGCAAAACTACACAATAGGCTGTTTATGTTCTTCTAAACTTAAATTTTAGTCTCATAACCCTTAAGAGCGACGAGGGAAGGCTGAATATTTAATTTAATTTTAAAGCCATATATTAAGTTAACAATGCAAAATAACCATCATAATTAAAATAATAACATACATAGAAAAACGAGTAATAAAAATGAATAAATGCATTACATAACACATCAAACCCTTTAATCAATACTGTTATTTAAAGTAACACTAAAGATGTAATATTTTTTTGCAAAAACAGTATTAGTCACGTTATTATCACACGTTTATAAATTTAGGAATAATGATAAAAATTGAAATACACATTGAAATAGAGGTATTACAACATTTGTTAAGTCAATAAATTTAAAATATTTGTTCACAAAAAATAATTATTCAAGAATCAGATATCACGCCTTTATTGCATTATTTGCTATATAACACATAGAATGCGCATTGCTTCAATTTTTATCGGAATTAGGTTAATCTATTCGATTAAAAATAATTAATAATATGTTGAAATAAGCTTGAAAGTTGGTACAGTTTCGCTCAAATGTTGCAAAGTTAATATGGATATGTGTATATGTTTTCAAATCACATAGAATTATTTAAACATTACAGTTTGTAATAAAAATAATGATGTTGTTCGGATGAATTATCATTTCCTTTTATCATTTAATATCAATACAAGCGGATACAAGTGAGTGTGTACTATAGTCTACAGGATTTATAAAGTTGTTGTTCGGAATATTTCATATTTATTTGAAATGACATTTTTTTAATGAGATTAGATTTCGTCGCTTTATTGGTTCTATTGATATTACTACGTTCCGTTAAAGATCGCATTATAATTTTATTATATTTAAGCATCGAGTAATTGCGTATTGCTAAAAGCATCGCCTACTTCATGCAATAAACTGACGAAGCACGTGCATCAAAATAATTTTAATAAGTACACCTAACTCAATAACAGAGAGAAATATTTAATTTATGACATCTGTAAAATTGTTTTTAAAAACATCTAATTCAGAATAAAATCATACCTTGTCAATCAAGTTTGATTTAAGCGGTTTAAATATAGTGTTAGATAAACACGACAGTTTTTATTTAAGTTTTAAGGAAAAGTTATGATTTACTTAGTTTATGTAGCGAGAGTATTAAATGTAAGTGTTCATAGTTTGCATAGTTCAATAGTTATGAATTGGTAGTTGTTGTATTATTGCATCATGTCGGGCCCCGGCATGGCCAGGTGGTTAGGGTGTTCGAATTGCAATCTGAGAGTCGCGAGGTCGAATCCCCATCACAACGAAGTTGCTCATCCTTTCAGCCGTGGGGGCGTTATTATCCCTCTATTCGTTGTTAAAAGAGTAGTCCAAGAGTTGTTGGTGGGTAACGATGAATAGTTGCCTTCCCTTTAGTCTTACACTGCTAAAATCCGGGTTTCGATACCCGTGGTGGGCGGAGCACAGATAGCCCATTGTGCAGCTTTGTGCTTAATTCTAAACAACAAAAACAACAAATAGTCATACACTGCTAAATTATGGACGGATAGCGCAGACAGGTCGTGTAATTTTGCTCGAAATTTAAAAAACAAACAAACAAAAACGTGATTTTAGTAGGTCTTTCTGAGTTATATCTTTGTTTTGATTGAGTATTATTGCATTATAATTTCTAGTAGTGTGTGTGGCGTAGAACCCTGTAGACCTTCGTCGGGCTATAAATTTGCGTTGAATATGTAATTTGATGATAGTGAGTTTGGTCATAAAGAGTACAAAGTAGTGATTTTTAAAGTGAGATTATCTTAGACTGTATTATAATAACAGAGCAGATAATAATAATATGTGTTGCCAATTGTATTCTAAAGTAATTGAACCATCCAGTATGGAGTGATGAAAAAGAGAGTTATATGAACCTCTGGATACATTTATGGTAATGAACAGTTATAGTGGTGATTTTAAAGTGATATTATCACATACTTTATTGTAATAACAGAAAAGGAAGAAAATTCGCTTTGTAAAATTATGTTTTAAAGTAACTGAACCAGTCTTTGTGGACTTTGACGAAAAACAATTATATATAGCTATAGATACACCTTTGATAACTAATAGTGTAACGAAAATTTGCGTATATGTTTGACGTGTTTTAATATATTATATAATTTTAACACAAGTTGACTGTGTGCTGTTTGTTTATTTTTGAATTTTATTGCCAACAAGACACAGAACCTAATGTAAAGAATCTTGGTTACGCATAAAACATGACAGCTATTTCTATTTCTATTTTATTTTTATTTTCATCTGAATTTTATTGGCATATATTTTATACATCAACGTTTTTGCTTTAAGGGATAAAAAAGAAATTTAATTCAATTTTATTCTTACAAACGTCGAAGTCTCCCAGTGGCACAACAGTATATTTGCGAACTTAGAATGTTGAAAACTGTATTTCGATATTCGTGGTGGGTACAGCATAGATAGCCCATTGTGTATATTTGTTCTTAATTACAAGCAACAAAGAAACGTTAGATAAATGGATAAAAAATAGCTAAAATAATGGTATGTCATAATTAATTTAAAATATAAGATAGTTTTGCGAATTTATTTGCTAAAATAGCAAGGAAATTGTAAAAAAAGTATTCCACTTTTTATTACTTATTCAAATTTAATATAATTTAGCAATCTTATATCTGTTACGTCGAATGAAACTTGAAAGATTCAATGAGCTTGTTAATATTGTGTGCATATCGGTCACTGTCACTAATGGACCTTTCAGTGTAACTTTTTCTATGATAGTTTTGCTTCGCGTAATGGGAAGTTCAGCAGACGGTAACTAAAATTTGTGTAATGTGTATATTGAGATATAGGTTAACGCAGGTCAGTGGCATTGTTAAATGCTGTTGTGTTATTATTGTTTTTTGTTTTTTTTGTGAACCGTATTTACATGATCAGGTCAATGCTCTCTCATTTCAGTGCACCTCGGAATGACGATTGATTCAGTAGTTGTACTGGCTGTTTTTATCAAGTTCACTGTTGCACAGTTCATTTCTATACCCAGCACTGGAGTATACGCCGGTATCTCTCTTTACAATTACCCATTTCTTTATGGACCGCCCAGATACGTTAACACTTTTTTGCCTAACTACAGGCCACAACCGAACAGGCCATATCCAAGCATCTTGCCCAGTTCATCTTTTAACAACCCAGATGTTTCGCCTAGTTCGTTAAGTAACACTCGAAATGTTTTCCCTAGCCCATTAGAAAACGGTAACTACAATGGTAACAAAAATAATGCTAACGACTTGAATTCCTCACAAATGGCGCCCTTTACTTCATTTGGTGAAACCAGTCCAGTGTCTTCTCTAATAACGGACAATGTTGAAGATCACGTGTGTCTCTGTGTTCCTATATACTTATGCAATGAAGACCTTACTGTGAATACTGATGGATCAGGTCTACTTGATTCTCGGAGAAAATCTTCAACACCGGCTCCATCTCTGGTAAGTTTAATTATGAGTCATATTTTACGATTTATACCGCCACGTTTATTACAAAAAATCGCACGGCTGTGATTGGTTGGCTTTAGAAAAAGGTAAATACAAACAAGCATGTCTAATATATTATTAAAGATTAAAACAAAAACAAAATACTGCAGTAACGGATTTAAAGTGGCGGTGGCGAGTGTGCCATAAATGTGACACATTCTTGATGACGAGAAACCCACTTAAGATGAGAACACATCTCAGAATGGCTGGTATAGATATTAACACTATTATTGATAAGCATAGAACAACGTTTCGACCTTCCAAGGTCATCTTCAGGTTAACAAATAGAGTTTGTAACTGACCATTGCCGAACACGTCTTAGAGACGAGAATATAAACGGGTACTGGACTGTAGGGGACGTATCAGTTGGATGTCAGGTTATTAATCAGTATCGGTTTAAAGGTGTTCATTTATATTGGTTTCATTTTGATTTTAGTTGCATTATAAGTAGCAGGGCTTCTTTGATTTTGCCTTTGTTTTTATTTGATTTCTACTTAATATCTGGGAGTTTTCTATGGTTATGTTGTGTTTATTTGATTTGCAGTGTTCAAACACGTGGGAAGGTGTTTTTGTGTTCTTTGAATCTATTTTTCATTTTTCTGCTTGTTTCTCCAATATAGAAGTCGTAGCAGTTGTTGAATTTTTTATATAAGTTATGTTGGTGTTGTGTTTGTCAGTGTAGATTTTACATAGGGTGGATTTTTGTTTTGTACCTGGCTTTTGAATACATTTGGTGTTTAGTGGAATGCTGTGTTTTGTTTTAAGATTTTTTTCCAAATGTCGGTTATTTTTTCGCTGATGTCGGGAACATATAGTATGCAGCAGTATAAGGTTTTGTAGTTTGATCGTGTAGTTGTATCGTGGGATTTATTATTTTGTTGGTCTGGGTGTGTGCATGTAATTTTTTCCACGGTTTTTAAGGAAATTTGTTAATGTTGATGAAGTGTTGTTTTATTTTGACGATTTCATCATTAATTGTATCGGGTGAGCATAGTTAATGGCTGTTTATTTGGTTTCTTTATATGTTGAATTTTTGTTTGGTTTCATATGCTGAGTCCCAGGGAATATATAATCCACTACGGATGATTTTTCTGTATGACCTACTTGGCAAGGGTTTTTTCTAAATGACAATGCAACAACCAACAATGCTTGCACTATCGAATATTAATAGCACGAGAAAGGCTTCGTTCATCTACCTGTAAGTCCCCAGCTGGTACAGCAGTAAGTCTGCGGATTCACAATGCTAATATTAGGGGTTCGATTACCCTCGGTGAATTCAGCAAATAGCGCTATAAGTAGAAACACACACGAACTCTTTATATAAAAATACCATCTCCAAATCTACATTCACTTGAATGTCTCTGAAATGAATTCAAATGCTCTCCACTCTCTGAACTGTTTTGCTAACATCTACGACCAATAGGAAACTCTTCCACACTTTCTACTGAAATTCTTTATGCTTTACGAGTCTATGCTAGGCCGAGTCATGGTTATTATCACAGATAAAACGTTGGGCACTAAGAAAATTGCCAGACAAGACAAGACCTATTTTTTCTCTTCAAACTTTGCTTTTGTGACCTGGGTAATGAAATTTTCAAATTTACCCATTTTCCATAACATTCAAGGTAGATTCAGTGCTGAGTAGCTGATAGAGAAGTTTTTCGAACTTACAAGAATTTTCTACAGTGTAGTAGAACTTACGAAAATGGAGCCCGGCATGACCAGATGGGTTAAGGCGTTTGACTAGTAATCTGAGGGTCGGGAGTTTGAATTCCGGTCGCACCAAACATGTTCGCTCTTTCAGCCGTGGGGGCGTTATAATGTGCAGTCAATCCCACTATTCGTGGGTAAAAGAGTAGCCCAAGAGTTGGCAGTGGATGGTGATGACTAGCTGCTTTCCCTCTAGTCTTACACTGGTAAATTAGGGATGGCTAGCATCTAATTGAGTAGCTTTGTGCGAAATTCCAAACAACAAATAAACTTACGAAAATTTTCAAGAACCTTTTAGAATATTTTAGAACTTTCCATAGTAATATATATATATACAGGAGTTCACTACTCACCACTTCTGCTTAGTTCTAGCTGCCTAAGTGAGCACATAGACCTATCCGATTTTATCAGAAATGGCATCAAGAAGCTGCAAGCATTCTCCAGACGCATTCTGCTATGTATGTGGTCAATTTATTGAGACAAGAGCGGAAAAGTACTCTGTGACAGAATCTGCTAAAATGTGTGAAGCCTACAAGGCATATTCGGCATACCTGTCGGGAATGAAGACAAGCCCCAGGCACCTCATTTTACCTGCGAGCACTGCAAAAAATCTCTAGAAGGTAAGACGGAGAATTTTTGCTTGCTTGAATAGTAAGATTTTATATTATACGAATTTTAATATCTTTTAATATATTTATTTTTTTTAATTTCCAGTAATTTAGAAAAAAATTCACATATAAAATATTTTGCATGAACCTCTTATACTTTAGTTGTGGATGAAATAAATTTATTCTTCATAATAACAATTTTATTTTGTTTTTTTGCAGGATGTTACAGAGAGGAAAAGAGAGCCATGAAGTTCGCTATTCCAAGAATTTGACGTGAACTCATTGACCACTCAAGCAATTTCTACTTCTGCGTGGTGAACCCTTCCAAACGTCGGACTGGCAAGAATGCATCTGCTATCATGTATCCAGATCTTCCATCATTCATCGCCCCAGTGCCACATTTCCCTGTATCCACTCCGTCAGAGATAAAGCAGTCATCTCTAGAAACTACTCTCTTCTAAATATTTTTACTCACTTTTGCATAACTTTAGTGTAAATACATGTAAATCTTGACCCATATGTTGTTTTATTCAGATTGTGTGCAAATGAAAATGTGCAAATTTGTCCGTTTTTACATAGAAAATAGGTTACTTTCTAAATTTCATTATTCAGATCACAAAAGCAAAGTTTGAAGGGAATAATGGCCACTTTTCCCTTGTTTACAACATAAACAATTGAGAAATAACACATACGATCCAGGAAAAAAAATTTGTGTTAGTTATATAGTGTAATTAATCATTAAAATACATAATTGTTTTTCACAAAATTGTAGTTCATTAGCATCGTATTAAGGGTATATCAGTGTTCGAATTACAAGGCAAGAATTAAATAACTGAAGGGGAAGAAAAACTCATAATTATTGTATCTGTATTTGTTTATTTGATTCCATTTTTTTTGTCAGAGCATTTGTGTTAAAGATTTTACTTTTCTTTCAAATTAGGAGAATTGAGTGAAGCTTCATGTGAGCGTCTAGAATAATAACAAATAAAAATTTGCTACAAATGTTGCGAATTATTTTAAAATCTAAAAATAAACCATTATTTAACATTATTATTCCATTTAAATGTTAGATATTTCAGACCTAATTAAAATTATAATAATTTTTGTGTTAGGATGCTAGTGGGCAAGAGAAAGAATTGGAGCCCAGAAAGTGTGGACCTTATCACATATGCTGTAATAAGCCGCAGAAGGAAACTTCCACGAAAAGAACCGAAGGAAGGCACGTTTGCGGAATCCGAAAAGTTAATGGTGTTGGTACTTCTGATGCATTAGGGGAGCGAGAAGGAGAAGCGAAATTTGGAGAATGGCCTTGGCAGGTAAGAAAATGTCAATTTAGAACTTAGGTATATAGAATAGAAAAAATTACAAGCGCTGTTTAAAGACACGCTTATACCATCATTACCTCCAGGAGTTGCTGGTAGCTACAAGCAAACAGTTTACAGTTACAAAAACAATAATGTTTCTTGACAAATTCTTTAGTCTGTAGGCTTATTGTTTCGAAAATGTTGGAGACTTTCTGTAATTTAAATGTATATTGTATACTGGAATGCCCGATATTAATGCTAATTAATTGAACCAATCAAGGAAGCTAAGATTCAGCCTTTTGTTAGAGCTTGCTCAGATTTGTTTCTTATTCATTGAAGTTAAAATTTATAATGTTCATACATCCTTATCATTGTTATAATATAAAAGCGGTCTGTAAAAATCAAATAAACTAATGTATCAGTTTTATATGTCCTCGTTTTTCTTTGTACGTACCAGATTCAATGACTGAATCTAATTTGTAAAGAGCAGGAGAACATTCCGGACAATTTCAATGTTTCATATATTGAAGCAATGCTAACTTCACACTGCTGACGCTGAAAATAGTCATGGTACACGTTTAGGTTTAAATAACTGTCGTTTATTTGTAGTTAAGCACAAAGCGACACAATGTGCTATTTGTGCTCTGCCCATCATGGGTATCGAAACCCGAATTTTAGTGTTGTAAGTTCACGGACATATATATCGTTGTGTACTGTGTCAGTGGGACAAATAACTCTCGTTATGATAAGAAAAAAACTTAGATATATATGTACTTTTAATCCAAGAAAAATATACAATGCTATTTTACGTCCAGTCGAGTAACGAATTTGTTAGAGACTCTTCATTTGTATTACAAATATCATAAGAAAAGCACTCATCAAACATTTTTTTCAGTCCATGAAATTTTATTCATACAGGCGGCAATTCTGAAGCAGGAAAACAAAGTGAAAATTTTTCAGTGTGGCGGAAGTCTAATTAGCGGAAGACACGTGTTGACTGCTGCTCACTGTGTAAAGAGATTTCAGTAAGTATTTCGACTGTGTTAACATGTTCATGGTGATTCAGTCTTCTGATGAAACACAGTTGGCAGCTGCCTTCTTGAACAGCAAAAACATTTTTCGTAAAGGGTAGTATTTATCCGAGGTTGGTTTGAGTGTGTATTGATATACAAGACAATGACAGATTAAATATTAATTTTGAAAACAAGACGTTTAGCTGAAGAATGTAAATCAAAGTAAGCAAAAATCAAAATTTTGCTAGTACTTATTTGTTTTGTGATGTTTGGCACATACAGGTCATTACAAATTATAAGAAACGTGATTATTATTGCTTGTGGATGTATGCCAAATTTGTCACTTTCGTAATGGCACACAAGTCCTTTAACAGCTACTAATATATGTATGAGTGTGTTTAAGTTTGAGATCGATGTATGTAGCAGAATACATGTGTATGGGTATGTGTAAGGTATTGCACGTATGTATGAAGCCTTAAAAAGTTATTTATGATATGATTGTTATATAACAAATAAATCAATTACTGAGAACACTACTAGTTAGCAGTGCTTGAGAAAGGATAAAATAATTTGATTTGGATGTTAATAAATTGATGTATGAAGTTAATTGTGGTTAGTGGCTTGTGAAATATTATCTGAACACACGATGTGCCTGTTGTTTTCGTTAATTTTGGTATGAGGATACTTCAGTTTTGATATTTAAGTATTCTACAGGTAGTGAATTGCATGGAAAGAGATAACAGTGTTAAATTCACACTACACTTGCATGAATGATCTCCTGTTTCACAGGTGTTGTTCAGGAACATTTCATTTAGTCAAAATCGAAATATTGTGGTTTAAATTATTCTTATGAAGTAAAATTCACAAGCTATAGCACATCCACGTATGCAGGGCAGGGCCTAGAATTCCCTATTTTTGTGATGTAAAGAAACAACAAACTACTACCACTAAATTCGTGTGAACATTTGACATCTACTCTCTGCCTGCTTTATAATTACCTGAGGTGTACACAAATCTAAGGGAGACTAGTAGTTTAGCTTTAATACCTGATCATTAAGACACTGCTGTTGACTTTGAAACTATATGCAAGTTATTTATGTAAAGTTATCCTAGAAGAATGGAGCATGGTAACATGTTATTTCAATAGTGCATACGTGTATGTATAAGATTGAAATAGCTAATATACTATTGTTGTACAGAGTTGTTTAAATTAGTAATATAGTTTAGCAATTAATAATTACTCTGTATGTAGATATTTAAATACTTTACTATAACAAAACATACATTTTTATGTAAATGGAGTGTTACAACAGAACAATGATTTGTTGATTTTCATTTCGTAGCATTAGGGTGTCTTGTACGCTTTACATGATATGCGTTGATTTTGATTTCACAAATCAGAAGGGCTTGTAGTGTATAATATTGCAGATGTAATCGTGGCACTCCTAATGTATTATTTAGTTGTGTTTGAATACTTTCAGCCACGCATATTAAAATGTTTCAAAAAGTACATAATATTTTCTATCATTACTTTGGTACAGATTACAGTGAAAATGCATGAAAGTAATGTGAACTGTGCGTGACAGAGGTGAGACGTAACAGTTTGATATGGCCTTGCAGTTGTTTTTCTTCAGCTATTTCTCTGTTTGAAAGAAGCCATAATGTTTGGAATAATAAATTTCAATAGTTGGAAAAATTAGGTTAGCACTCGAGTTGTTTTAAAAAAAATTTGGCTACTATTTTAACCAGTATTTCTGATCTATTTGAATACGGTTGGCGTTAGATTTCAATACTGACACTTGCTACTTAGGGGAATAATTTACTCGTCTGCCGCATGAAACAGAAAATTCTGAATCGAACGACCTCTACATTCATTTCTCAAATGCAGTGATGTCTCGATTGCTTAAAGAAACTGTTTGATGGATCAGTCAGTTTGATTTCTAGCAGCACAGTTTCGATGTCCACATTTGAGTTAAATTTTTTCAAAATGACTACTTGTGCTCCTGGCTACAATAAACTGGGGTAACATTTTCAGGACTATGTTTTTTTTTTTAAGTTTACATTGGAATAGTCCAGAAAAAATTAAGTTATGGCTTGCAAAGATTAGATTCGCACACTCACCAGCTAAAATGGCAGGAATATGTTAAAATTATTTTGAAGAATATTGTGTGCTTGTTGAATCTAAATTTTAGATTATGTCACATTTTTAGTCAATGGAGATGATAGTTTTGTCTCTTTAGGCTGTTGCCCCCCAGTGGCTCAGCGGTATGTCTGTGGACTTATAGCGCTAAAATCCGGGTTTCGATACCTGTGGTGGGCAGAGCACAGATAGCCCATGTGTAGCTTTGTGCTTAATTCACAAACAACAACAACAACAACTCTTTAAGCTGTCACGTCTTTTTTTCTCTCACAAACAACTGCGATGAGAAAGAAAAAAGTACAAATAACAGAAAACATCAACAAACTGTTTGTTTGAAGTTAAACACAAAGATACACAATGGGGTCTCTATACTGTACCCACAGCACTATTGAAACCCGATTTCTAGCGTTATAAGTCTGCAGACGTAACCGCTATACCACTGGAGGACTCAAAAAACAGTGAGAAACTCATAGAAAAATAGTGAACAGTTGTAAATAAAATCAATCAATCAGTGTGAATAATTAAAAACAGTATTCTGTTATTTTCCTGCCCTCCAGTGGCTCAGCGGTATGTCTGTGGACTTACACGCTAAAATCCGGGTTTCGATACCCGTGGTGGGCAGAGCACAGATAGCCCATTGTGTAGCTTTGTGCTTTATTCTAAACAATAACAACATAAACACTAAGTTATTTTCCATGCACTCAATAAGTGTAATATCCATAAGCAGCTAAACGTAGTAGTTTTGAATATTTGCTTCTGAGCTGTGTGTAGAGAGATTTATTTTTTCCCCCATGCTTGGTTGTTAATTTATCATAGTGTATATTTTGAGTGTATTTAATAAAAAAGGTATATATTTTGCAAATGAAGGGTTTCTTTAAGGGCAAATTCTTGGCTTTTCCAGCAATATTGTTTTCAAGTAATTTATTATGGACCATATAACTAATGTGCAGATCAAATTTTAAGGTATGCAGTACTTCATATAGGATAAAGATGTAAAGGAAATGTGGGTAAAGGCTAAGCAACTTTAGGCTAAGCTCCTGATAAATTGTAGGGAGTGTTTTACAGTGATGCCAGTTTATCAGGTGGCTAACCTGAGTAAGCTGAAGGTAGTGGTTTTTAGCGATACCAATAAGATGACTAAAGTTTCAGCTATATTAGAATAGACGCCTGATAAACTGTACGAAGTGTTTCACAGCGATACCAGTAACATGACGAAAGGTTCATCAACTCATAGTTATGAACCAGACAGACTACAGGAAGTTTCCCACGCAGATAACGATTAATGAGAAAGAATTATTTTGATGTGATTTGTAGCTTGATTAGTAAGTACTGTGGAGTTGATGGAAAGTATTACAAGAGATTCAAGAATGGAGTTACAGATTGTGAGACAATTGGATCTCATAATACAGTCAGACTTTCACGATTTGCATAGAAAAAGTGTTTCAGGTTTGAAGAGAAGTATATTTCAAATTGGGGGATGGATTACGTTAAATAAAGAATAACTTTCACGATTTGCATAGAAAAAGTGTTTCAGGTTTGAAGAGAAGTATATTTCAAACTGGGGGATGGATTATGTTAAATAAAGAATAACTACACTGGTACAACATATTAAGTCATGCGTGTATCAAGTCATGCATGTATCAATCTACTTTCATTCTTCAGAAATCTCGATCCAGATGGAGCAGTCTTACAGTTGTTATTTATTATTTTTCTTAAGATTTTTGTAAAATAATCTTTCTCAGAATCGTCACTAGGTGCTAAGGAGATTCAGCGTTTCATCGTGATATTGCTCTTGGCTTTTCTATTCTGATTTTGTAAGACACCAATTGAGTATTTGGGGCATTATCAAATAGAATCAGGGCATCGGCCCCCTAAGTCAGTTTCTAGTGACGTCTCTGATCGTTATTATTTTATCATATTGTATCTATATTCTTTGTAAATACGTTTATTTTAAATGGTGCTTCATAATAATATGTATATTTTTTACAGTTTAAAATGTTTTATGTTGCATTTTGTGATTTAATAAGGTTGTATTCATGTAAACTTTACATATCTATTTTGTTTGGTTATGTTTTGCAATGTGTTTTCTTTTGTATTTTTATTTTAGGTCATGTGGGGTTTTATCTGAATATGTTGTTTTTATAATTATAAAAGATATTTATATATAAAAGATTTATTACTGTTATTTGGTATACGTTTTGTTGTCTTGCATTTTCATATAACATCTTTTGATTATGTTTTGAGTGGCCGTTGCATGTTATCTTTATTACCTGTTATGGGTCTTTTGCATTGTGTTCAATTTCATGATAATTTGTATTGTTTTTGTAACGTTTTTTCCCACTCCTCCTAAATGGGATAATTTATCCTCGTTAAAGTGTTTTATTTCATTGTCTCGGTTTGTTTCTCCAAGTGTTATTTGTATCGTTAGACAAATGTTTTAAACTGTGTATTTTAACTAATTAATGTTTCGATTAGTTTTAAGCTTTAAAAATAGGTCAGTTGGATCAGCATGAATTTAAATTGAAGAGGAGAAATTATCATATACTTTAGTCTTTGTTCCTAGGCAACTATTTTGAAATTTCTGAGTTGGTTTTAATCAAGAACGTCCGTAAAGAGATAGCTCTTAACTCTCTTTACTTTAGTTATTCACTGAACTGGCGGAGTCATCTGTTAGGAATAACTATTTTAGTATGTGTTATACAAGAGATGCTGACAGCGATCCTCTCTTGTAGTAAACAGAACGTTGTTTTGAGGGCTTTAACACCCTCTTCTGTGTTTTTTTATATCTATGAATATTTTTTTGTGGATAGCTTTTGTTTAAGAGAAATTTCTTTTTTTAGACCATTCCTTTGTGTTTTTGGGTCCGGGTCGAGAGATTTTACGCCTAATAAGGATCGTCTGCAATTTTCTAGATACTTTGAACATCTTGATATACTTTAAAGAACTTTTATTTTAATAGAACTTTAGCTTTCAAAATTTAAGATCTTAAGATTCACCTCTTCTTCTATCTTTCAACTGTTAAAGACACACTGTAAGCACTTTTATTGTTTAAACTTTAACTTTGGCTACTTTTGTTTATTCTGGTTGGGTCAGAAACAAAGAAAAACAAACACATACTTCATTGTATGGCATTCGTCGCATTTACTGTTTTTGCGGAACCTACTCAGTCATTCTGATGGAAATGAGTGTATCTGAGAATACTAAAATATGTTTACTTACTGACAAGACTGAGTTAAAAATCAGCTTGCTCTGTATATGAAATGACAAAATGTTCTAAATATCATAACTTCAAAGTCGTCGAAAGATGTCAGTTAATTTCACCAAGATGTGCTGTTTACAGTTCGAAAAGTATGGTCGTCGAGTATTTCACATTTACTTATATAAAGGAACATAAAAACCTTGAATATATACAACATTTAAAACTACATGAATTTTATAGCCGCAGTTTTCGCTTGTATAGTGCTTTAGGTGTGGCCAAATTAATAATTATAAGAAAGGTAAAAATCTCAGGTTAGCACACCACAAAATGCTTGTATTGTGCTGATTAATAGCTCGTATTTCTGAATGGCTGATAGGTGTATTAACGCTTTTATTGATAAGCAGAGAATAACGTTTTGACCTTCCTAGGTTATCTTCAGGTTAGCAAAGAGAGTTTTAATCACGTTAACTCGATACACAACAACATTACGTTTACCTGTGAACAGGAAAAAAAACTAACCAAATAACATTTCTTAACCTCAAGATCACTAGAACTGATACGCGATTCAAAACAGAAATCCACAGAAAAATCATCCATACTGGACTATACATTCCCTGGAATTCAGCATATGAAACAAAACAAAAACTCAACATAGTAAGAAACCAAATAAACACAGCTACAAAACTATGTTTACCCGTTAAAATTAACGAGGAAATCAACAAAATAAAACAACACTTCATCAACAAATTTCATTGAAAACCGTGGAAAAAACTATACGTACACACCTAAACCAACAACAAACAAACAATAATAAATCCCAAGAAACAATAAACTACAAAACCTTATACTGCTGTATTCCATATGTTCCATATTTTGGCAAAAAGTAACCAACATTTGGAAAAAACTTATAACAAAACACAACATCTTAGTGATTATCAAATTTGTTCAAAAACCAAGTACAGAAGTAAATTCCATACTGTGTAAAAACTACACAGACAAACACAACACCAACATGATTTATAAAATATACAAGCAACAACTGCCATGACTTCCATTTTGAAGAAAGAAGCAGAAAAATGGAAACGATAAAAAAACACAAAAAACACCTTTACACGTGTTTGAACATTGCAAATCAAATAAACACAACATAACCATAGAAAACACCAACATGCTAAGTAGGGAAACAAACGCAAAAATCAAAGAAGCACTACTACTTATACAGCAACTAAAACCAAAATGAAACCAATATAAATGAACACCTTTATACCGATACTGATTAATATCCTGACATCTAACTGCAACGATCCCTACAATTCTGTACCCGTTTATATTCTCGTCTCTAAGACGTGTTTGTTACGGTCAGTTACAAACTCTATTTGCTAACGTGAAGATGACCTAGGAAGATTGAAACGTTGTTTTCTGCTTATGAATAAAAGTGTTAATACCCATACCAGCCGTTTTTCTTTATTTCAAGTGGGTTTCTTGTCATCAAGAAGGATATATAGTCTGACATCTTTGTTATGAAAACCAAACATAGCAATTGTTTTTCACAGTTTGCTCTATTGTTATATCTGGTAACATCAAATTAATTGTTTTGGAATTTAAGCAAAATTATAATAATGTTGACTATGAGCATGTTTGAATTTAGAATACAGGATTTTAGCGTTGTAAGTCATTAAATTTACCACTCTCTCACGGGGGAATATTAAAATAAAAATGATTTCACTAACAAACAAACATGCATTTTTTATTTTCAAATTACTGTAGGCTACTAATGAGATGTGTTTGTTGAAGAAAGAGAAAAGCTGTAATCATGCTGTGTACCTTCATATTGTGTTACTAGAAACTATTAAAGCAGTTTGTATGTTACTTTATTTACTAATAACATGTAATACTGTTTGTTATTGGCAGCATGTCATTATGTTTGTTTATTAGAAACGCGTGATGCTGCTTTATTAGAAGCAGGTAATATTTTATGTTTATCAGCAGCATGTTATTCTGTTTGTTTTTTAGAAAAGATAATGAATTTCCACTGGTGGTACGTCTTGGCGAGTGGAACACACAAGAGACGACAGAATATTTGAAACATGAAGAATATGATGTTGGAGAAATTATTGTCCATCCAAAATATACAGAGGAAAACTTGTGGAATGACATCGCAATCCTCCGGCTGCGCTCAGAAGTATCGTTTAATCCTCACGTGCAAACAGTATGTTTACCATCTGAAACACAAATATTTGAAGGGCAGACGTGCTGGGTTACGGGATGGGGAAAAGATGAATTTAGTAAGTTATACTTAGTAAGGTATACATATAGTATGTGTAAGCTAGAGGATGGGTTGATGTGGAGATTAGTGGGTGTGTGTAGATGTACCTACAGTGAGAATAGATATGTAGAAAGAATTAAAACTCACAGCATGTGTGTTTCACAATATAAAAACGGTCTTGTACATTTATCAATAAAAAATGAAATTCCACCCCTAAAAAATCCAGTAAGACACTTCTTATCTTGGTGTATTAAGTTATACATAAATAAAAGCGAGAATAGAATTAGGTGGTGTACAGTGATATCAAGGAAGACAAACACTTGAGATACAATTTCTTGGAATTCAGCACAGACTGTATCATATTATTTGAGTAACCTATTACTGGTAACAAACAGTGAAAAATGGCAGGTTTGACAGTCTTCTCATCTTTCTTTTATGTCTAGTTTGTGACGGTAAGGGCCTGGCATGGCCGAGCGCGTTAAGGCGTGCACTCGTAATCCGAGGGTCGCGGGTTCGCGCCCACGCCGCGCTAAACATGCTCGCCCTCCCAGCCGTGGGGGTGTATAATGTGACGGTCAATCCCACTATTCGTTGGTGAAAGAGTAGCCCAAGAGTTGGCGGTGGATGGTGATGACTAGTTGCCTTCCCTCTAGTCTTACACTGCTAAATTAGGGACGGCTAGCACAGATAGCCCTCGAGTAGCTTTGTGCGAAATTCCAAAAAAAAAAAAAAAATTGTGACGGTAAAAATAAAGATTATATCTAATTGATTGTACATCTTCAACGACGTGTATTTTTTACTGCATATATACTCTGAAACCCTGGTACATTTTATACTATTCCAAGTTTGAGCTTGGATGTTGGTATTTTATCTTTGCTGTTGCATTTGTTCTTCATGGTCTTGTGCTTAATACACACACACACACACACATATATATATATATATGAGACATGAAAATTATTCAGATAGTTGATATTTTTATCAAAAAGGGTATCGCACGCGTAGGTGTGTCTAATTAAATAAATGAATTAATAATTATAACTTGTTTAATAATTTAAACGTGTTTACTAGCCTAACATTTTCACAAATATTTTCATTTTCTATAAACGATTTTTTATATCTATGTATATTTGTAATAATGTAAAACATGCATGTTTGCAAGTATTTTTAATTTTAATCTTTTTATATTTTGGTTATTCAGTGTACATGTTTACCATAATAGGAGTCTAGTTTTTAATTTCTCTTTCTCTCTCTCTCTGTGTATATATTACTGTTTTATACTAATTTTCTTGCTGTAGAAGGACGTTTCAGGAACGTATTGAAACAAGTGTCTCTACCTATAATTAAAAATTCCAACTGTCAAAAACAGTTGCGAAGAACAAGGCTTGGGGTGAACTTTGACCTCTACCCTGGTTTTATATGCGCAGGCGGTGAACAGGGAGAGGACTCTTGTAAGGTTAGTGATGTTTAATGGCTGTATATGTAAATGTTAACTAGTGTACTGTCATATGAAGTAAAAATGAGACACGAGAGGCACGTTCCTCGGTAACAACACTTTCACATTGAGATAAAACGTCTTTGCAACACACACGAAGTAGCTAGACCTTAAGTAGTTTAGTAAACATAACTACAGTATTAATACACAACGAAGTGCGTGTCTCATCTCTGATCGTAAGTACTTTAAAACATGTATAACAAGTAATTCGTATTGGCGTAAGTAATGGATTCTCGCTTTGCTATAACCATAGAATTAAATTACTGATGATTTATTTTCAGTAAGGGTCAATTATTAGTTAAAAAAAAGAAAACTTTTGCCGTTTCCTCGTGAAAAATACATGACCTCTCTGAGAGTAATCATTATGAAAATATTTTTGATATTATTTTAGCCCCACAGTGGCTCAGCGGTATGTCTGCGGACTTGCACGTTAAAATCCGGGTTTCGATACCCGTGGTGGGCATTGTGTAGCTTTGTGCTTAATTGAAAACAACCACGATATTATTTTATATTCTTAAGATTTGGTTTATTATTAAAACGCGACTGGTATTTTGTAACCCCGTATATTATTTTATTATTAGATTCCCGTTGAAACAATTAAGTGGTAATTTTCCAACAGGTAGCGATAAATAAGTATAAACTGTGTAGAGCGTATATGTAATATGATAGTTTGGTGGGTCGTTTATAATCGTTTTTTGTCATACCTTGTGTTGTTTCAATACTGTAGGAAACTGAGGGCAATGCATCGCTAAGTAGCTGTGCGAATATTTTACCTCTGAATGCCACTGTTTCTTGTCGTTTTTACTGAGCGCAAGAAAAGAGAGCTACCAAAGTGAGACAGCTGTTTTTTGTTTCAGAACTCTTAAAGAGGAGATATTCGGTTGATTCATATTAATTTGTTCGATAGGATAGAATAAAATCATGCACGTATATGATACCATCGTGAAAAAATCAAAAACATTTACATATATATAAACTGAAGAACAATATATATGTGCTCAAACACGCTCTTCTTTTTATGCGTTTTGCCGTTCACGATCCTATCTTCTAGTGACATTTTAAAACTAGTTGAAAGAAGAAGTCCCATTTTTTTCGTGAAGCTTCCTCACAGGAATAACTTTTTTCTCAGATCGACAGTTTAACACATAAGAATACTGAGATATCGATGCAGGTATTGAAAAAAAATATTATGAATTAAAAAAAAATCATATAATGTAATATTCTCTGGATTTGAATTTCACGCAAAGCTACACGAGGGCTATCTGTGCTAACCGTTCCTAATTTAGCAGTAAGACTAGAGGGAAGGCAGCTAGTCATCACCACCCACCGCCAACTCTTGGGCTACTATTTCACCAACGAATAGCGGGATTGATCGTAACATTATAACGTCACCACGGCTGAAAGGGCGAGCGTGTTTGGTGTAATGGGTATTCTAACCCACGATTCTCGGATTACGAGTCGAATGTCTAAACCACCTTGCCATGCTGGGCCGTGTAGTCTGCGAAAGAAGTATTTTGATGTATGATTTTTTTCTTTTCGACGTTCATCGGTTAACTGTTTAGAAGATACAGAGCATAAGACAGACAGACATTTGGCTGTTATTTATATAGATGCTTAAAATGTTTCGCATAATATGCTATACATCTGTATTTTAAACTGTATTTCATGTAATAAAATTAAAATTAATAAATTGGGTAAATTTATAAATTATTTAATATAATAAGGCAGAAGAGAAAAATAAACAAATATTTCATATTACATAATAACTTTTGAAAATTTTAAGTATTTTAATCTATAATACACACATTAAGTATTTTCGTATCAGGTGCATTCGTATATTCCTAAAGGCCTTTCTTTCGGTGTACTTAAGTGCCCCCAGTGGCTCAGCGGTTTGTCTGCGGACTTACACGCTAAAATCCGGGTTTCGATACCCGTGGTGGGCAGAGCACAGATAGCCCATTGTGTAGCTTTGTGCTTAATTCAAAAAACAAACAAACGGTGTACTTAAAATGAGTTTGTTCTTTAAAAACATATTGGTTGTGCACCTAATTATACCAGAAAGTCTATAAACTATGAGTAATTATAAACAAAATATGAGTTGTCATGCCACTAGGCCCTCACATGACTTTCTGCTTAGGGTCTTCGAAGCTAATCACTGAGCATACTCGCCATTTGATCCATTGAGGCATTTCATTGTTATGGTAACTTCCAATTTTTCGTTGGTAAAGAGTAGCTCATAAAATGGCGCTTAGTTGTGTTGACTAGATGCCTTCCATTTGTTCTTTCAGTTTCGAATTACGGATGGTAAGTGCACATAACCATGATAGTAGCTTAGTGTGAAGTTTACACAGGCAAAAATATTCATTTACTGTTACAGATAGTCTTTTCGAGATGTTAGATCAAAAAGTAATAATATTTACCGTTCAATTTTATTTTACTTATTAGGAAAACACAGTTCAGAACTGACGTTTTGTTTGCAGGTTGTGATTTTTTCTACGAGTGTTTGTTATAACAGTAGTTAGTAATCACAAAAATGCTTATGTTTTAATATTAGTTAGTAATGATGTGACGTGTTCTTTTAGATTATGGTGTAAAAATAATGAGAAATCCTGTTCGCGTAAATTAGTTGCTTTCTTTCTTAACGTTTACCACAGGTTTTTTGTAGTTATAGGCTTAAGTTTATAAAAAATACGTTTTAACAGAAATTTCGAGCATAGAGTAAATAGGCTTATCTCATGAAATAAACTTCCTGAACTTTCTTGTTAATAAACACAAAAAAATTTAATATAAACTCAAGACTTTTCTGATTTATAATAGTTTAACAATGAACGGAAATCGAATGTTAACATGTGAAAAATAAACTTATTATTGTATTTTTTCATCATTTCTTGCAGATGTTGTGCATGTACCCCAAAGTTTATTTCCTGTTTCATACAGCTTATTTTTTTATTAATATCAGTATTCAGTTTGGTTGAACTTGCGAAAAAGAATTGTTTCATTGAGCCATTAGAATCTAATAGCTGCGAAGACCAAATATACAATGCAGTTAATAAAGAAAAGTGTTTAACGTATCAAGATCTCGAGATGGGAAGTAAAAGCAATCACAACAAAATTAACTAATGTTATTTTTGGTTTACTTACACCGCTGTGTTAATATCGTTAACTTTCAGGTAATTGTTTTTAATTAAGCACGAAGCTACACAATGGTCTAGTTATGCTCTGCCACCACGGGTATTAAAATTCGGATTCAAGCGTTATAAGTCCGCAGACATTTTTTTAAAATTTAGCGCAAAGCTACATGAGGGCTATCTGCGCTAGCCGTCCCTAATTTAGCAGTGTAAGACTACCAGGAAGTCAGCTAGTCATCACCACCCACCGCCAACTCTTAGGCTACTATTTTACCAACGAATAGTGGAATTGACTGAACATTATAACGTCCCTACGGCTGAAAGGGCGAGCATGTTTGGCGCGACGGGAATGCGAACCCGTGACCCGCAGATTATGGGTCGCACGCCCCCAGAGGTCAAAACTGTAGTTATATTTTAAATCGGTCAAGAGATGACGGAGCTATGAACTAAAAGTTTGTGCTTGATAAAACATTTGAAGCCATTCTATGAACTACTGTTCTGCTGCTAAAAATACAGTTTTTAGCTGTGAAATATAAGTGAATGTGTTTTATATTTTTATGTTTTTTTCCATTAGGGTGACGGAGGTGGACCTCTAGTATGCCCTCGTTCGAACGATACATACGTTCTTGCTGGGATTGTATCGTGGGGCATTGGCTGTAAAGAATCCGGAAATCCTGGAGTCTATGTTCGAGTTCAAAACTACATCGATTGGATTCACAAAAATTTAAAAATTTCATGAATAACAATTTTGAGCATTTTAGTAATACTAACTGTTCTCGTGATAAATGGTTTGACTCAGAAATAAATAAAAGTTTTGCTTGTTTCCCTTAACTTCATCCAGATCGACCAAGAAAAACAAACCATAATGTTTATTCATATTTTGTGAACGAAAAAAAAATTCTGACAGAAACAAATGTGAGCTCATTAAACTTTCTTAATTAAGCCTTATGCTTCATTATACCAGGGATTAGTGAATATTGAAAAGTTTCAGTTAAATGCCTTTTTTAAAATAAAATATGTTGTCTTTCGCAGTATATACATCTAGTTTTCTAAATAACATTCTTTTTTAAAGATAAAAGTAAGACAACTTCAAAAAGTACTAGGTTGGGCAGCTCTTCAAATTATTTTTTATTATCTTCACTTTCATGTTATCGGGCAGATGGCAGCACTGCCAATATAGGAATGGCTCGATTGTTCATCGAAATGGTATTTTAAATATCTTCTCAGTAGTCATCAGGATTTTATAACACTATGCAGTGTTTCCTTTCATAACAATATATACGTAATGACTGAGTCACAAGTTCTGTGAATGTCTGTTAATGTTACAGCAAAAGGCATAGTTTTAAACTGTGTATTTACTTTTATAAGTATTATTAATTAAAAGATATTACAGTTCTATCATAAACGATGTTATCATTACCCCTTGAAGTTACGGAAATCTGATGTTCATCCAGAAAGCACGTGTTTGTGCGTTAAAATTCTACTACATCTGTGCTATTACATAGAAATAATACAAATGTCATCTCTACTCTCTTGTTTGCATTGTTTTTCAAGGATTGGTATCAGTTGTCCCTACACTTTTTTTTATGAAAAGTTTTTTCCTTTACTTCTAAAAACCAACGTTTGAAGCATCGAACAGACAATCTTCATGTTTAGTACAAGACTTTTGAAGTCAATATTTCTTCAAAAGGTAGTTGTGTTCTTATGAAAAAAATTGTTACTAGAGCTTTTTATTTTCGGTATAACCGATAAACACAGATAAAACATTCTTCCAAACGGGAAAAGGAAAAAATAAACAAACCGCATTTTTCCAGTAAACACTTCGCTTTACAAAAAACAAACAAACAACAAAAAACCAACGTTCAAGATTCGACACAAAAAATAATGCAGTCGCATGATTAAAATTATGCTTGTCATAAAACATCAGTATTATGCTTATTACATTTTTAATCTTGTCCAGTTGTAAAAGGTGTATGCACTATAACTGTATCAGGTGGCTTATACAAGTAGTGTTTCGAAATGATATCTTACCTCTCTCTCTCTCTCACAAAATAGTTTTTCTCAATTAGTATTACCTTCAGTTAGTGCCACTTCCATTAGCCTTTTTGCAACCAAAACTGTTTGATATTTAACCATACTGTTTTAAGCATTTTGTCATTTGCGTGTTCAACAAAATCGCAGCGCGAATGATTTTACATTATATTTAGGCTGTGTATGTTAACACTTTTTGAATGACTACGTTGGCTATTTATTTTCTTTATTGAAACGTTTTTCTTTACCTGTTTTATTTAATGCAGTGTTTCAATAGACACAGGAAGGTTGTATTTATCACCAAGTTCTAAGCACAGTGAGGTTACAACTGAAATATATATGGTATTTATCTATTACCGGCTAGTGATTTTTATTTCACCCTATATTTGAGCTTGTTAGAGGAAAACCATATTTTCATAAGAAAGCTAATTTAAAAAGATAATGATAACGTGTTTGTTTGTTTGTTTTTGAATTTCGCACAAAGCTACTCGAGGGATATCTTTTCTAGCCGTCCCTAATTTAGCAAAGTAAGACTAGAGGAAAGGCAGCTAGTCATCACTACCCACCGCCAACTCTTGGGCTACCCTTTGAGCAACGAATAGTGGGATTGATCGTAACATTGTAACGTCTCTACGACTGAAAGGGCGAGGATGTTTGGCGCGACGGGGATGCGAACCCGCGACCCTCAGATTACGGGTCACTCGCCATAACACGCTTGGTCATGCCGGGACTAATGATAACATCACTAACCTTAAAAATTATGATTAAAAATTATCCTAGCTATTAATAATACTTGTAAAAGCGGACATTCCATTTGAAACTATGTCACCTCAGTGAGTTTATTGACAATTGTTTTGGTTTTTGAGTTGTGTAATAAAAAAAGTAGCAGAAATAAGAAAAATAAATTCAAACTTTTTCCTATGATGATAACAGACATTCACAAAACTTGTGAAAATATTTTCTCAACCCAAACGAGCCGTTTTTACATATATATTTCTGTACAAATGGGTTTTCCTTGTAACCTAATTGTTACATAAGCGTTGTTATAAAAGGAGGAACTCTATGTTCTGATGACATATTGAGGATATATTTACAATACCATTTAGATAAATGATTCGACCACAACACAGTGTTACTGTCTGCTTGATAAAACGCCATTTTAATTAAAACCTTACATTTTGTCTGTTGATCAGAATACCCCAAAATAACTAAAAATGAACATAGAAACAATTACACAAAGAAAAAAAAGTTTTTATCACGACTTTGTAACCAGTAAGTTGACAACTTCCACGCTTAAACTGATATATACTTCCAGTTTTAAAGACGATAAGTACCATACGTATAAATGATAAAATACACACATGCTTGAAAGCGGTAAGCTATTTTACACTGTTTAATTTGAACAAGGTTAACAAGAGATAATTTTTGAAGAAAGCTGTATTAATGAATAATACGAACGCTATATATAGTCACATAAATAACAAAAACCACAACCGGAAATATATTTTTCGCTTATTTAATAATTTGTATAATTTCTATGTCGTGGTTAGGTGGGCTAAGGTTTTCGACTCGTAATCTGAGGGTCGCGTGTTTAAACCACCCTCGCACCTGCGAGTTCGAACCTGCGACCCTCGGATTACAAGTGAAACGCCTTAACCTACCTGGCCATGCTGGGCTTTTGTGGTTAGTAATACTGAACTAAACCAAAAATTGGTTTAGCTTTAGTAATACATTAACTCTTGTTTCGTGATCGAAAAAATAAATTTAGAAATTCTAATTCAATTTTTATAGTACTTCAACATACGTAATTATATTTCAGTTATTAATGCACCATTGAAACAAACAGTACGTAAAAAATGAAAGACAACAAATAGTGATGTCGAAAAATCTCATTTGTAGAGAAATATATATGCAAAAACGGCTCGTTTGGGTTGAGAAAATAATTTACATAGAAGAGATGGACATGTCCAAGCGCGTAAGGCGTGCGACTCGTGATCCGCGGGTTCGCGCCCGCGTCGCGCTATACGTGCTCGCCCTCCCAGCCGTGGGGGCGTATAATGTGACGGTCAATCCCACTATTCGTTGGTAAAAGAGTAGCCCAAGAGTTGGCGGTGGGTGGTGATGACTAGCTGCCTTCCCTCTAGTCTTACACTGATTGTTTGTTTGTTTTGGAATTTCGCACAAAGCTACTCAAGGGCTATCTGTGCTAGCCGTCCCTAATTTTTACCAACGAATAGTTGGATTGACCGTCACATTACAACGCCCCCACGGCTGGGAGGGCGAGCATGTTTGGCGCAACTCGGGCGCGAACCTGCGATCCTCAGATTACGAAGCGCACGCCTTAACGCGCTAGGCCATGCTAGGCCCCTTCCACTGTCAAATTAAGGACGGCTAGTACAGATGGCCCTCGAGTTGCTTTGTGCGAAATTCCAAAACAAACAAACAAACAATACATAGAAGAGCGAATATATATATATTCAAACATCTAACACCGCTCTCTACATTTCGACACTCAGTTACCCAACCCCTTCCAAACGTGTTCAGCTTCCGGTCAGTTACCTCTTTCTTTGTGAACCTGACGATGACCAAAGAAGGTCGAACCTTGTTCGCTCTTCTATGTAGAATATTTTCTCAACTCAAACGAGCCGTTTTTGCATATATATGAAAGACAACAAAATTATTTTATCAACAAAACAACCTAATGAGCATGTTTTTAGTTGTGAAAGAAAGAATTTCGGTTTATTTAACTTAGGTCACATTAGAATTATAAAAGTAATAATGATATTTTATTCTTAATTATTAGTTTTGAATTTTGCGCAAAGCTACACGAAAGTTATTTGTGTTAGCTGTCCCAAATTTAGCAGTAAAATACTAGAAGGAAAGTAGCTGGTCATTATCACTCACAATAACTTCTTTTGTCACTCTTTTGTAAACCAACAGTGGAATTGGCCCTTAAAGTATAGCCTCACCTGAAATTATTAGGCGAGTATAGTTGGTTGGATGAGGATTCGAACTCACGTCCCTTTGAGTGGGAGTTGATCATTCTAACCACCCGGTTATATGGGGGTTAGTTGCTTAGTTGTGAGTTTATAAATGTACAATTACGACAGAAAGTATTCGCACCCCTGAATCGTGAGTAGTTTTGTTTTCATAACTTAAAAGATATCACGATTAGGATAATGAAAGTAAAGTTTATTATAAATATTGTACTAACACACATCTACGTAATTTTTGTATGTATATTGAACAACAAATAACCAAACATAGGAGGGGCAGAAAGTGTTCGTGCGTCTACTTTAATGGTCAGTTGTGTCGTCTTTCAGGTGAATTACTTGGCGCAATCTCTTCTCATAGCTCTCCATGATCGTTTGACAGCACTCGACTGGTACTTTCTTCCATTCTTCTTTACAGAAGGCCTCTAACTCTTGCAAGTTTTTCAGATGACGCTGATGAACCTTGGTCTTCAACTCATGCCAAACATTTTCAATTGGGTAGAGATCGGGTGACTGCGACGGTCACTCCAGAACGCTTATATGGTCCTCTGCAACCCAGATCGCACATATTTCGATGTGTGCTTAGGGTCATTGTCGTGCTGGAAGATCCGACGACGTCCAAGCCGCAAGTTTCGAGCATCATTCTTGATACAATTGTCTAATATATCAACGTACTCTTCTTTTTTCATTATTCCGTTGACGCGGTGAAGGCTGCCTACACCAGAAGAGCTGAAGAAACCCCATAGCATGATCGAGCCACCTCCGTGTTTAACTGTAGGGATGGTGTTCTTTGGAAGATTTTGTTTCCTCTTATTACAAAAAATATAACGAACATCATTGTGGTCGAAAAGCTCGATTTTAGTCTCATCTGACCAAATAATAATTTTCCAATAGGTAAAGGGTTTATCTACATGCTTTCTTGCATATCTCAATCGTGCTTCTAAATGAACAGGCTTTAAATATGGAGTTCTACGAGGACGGCATGCTTTGAACCAAGAAGAGCGTAACATGTTCGTAACTGTAGAAGAGCTGACTTCAACCTGAGCTTCCCTTACCAGTTTCTGTATGTCATTACGTGTTAAACGAAGGTTTTTACTAACTTCAATAAGAACCTTTCTTTTGGTTCTCTCTGGAGTTTTGGTTGGGGGTCCGGAACGAGGGAGGTTAGCAGTTGATTCTGTATGCTTAAACTTGGCAATTATGCTTTGAACAGTAGATTTCGACACATTAAGTTGTGTAGCAATACCGGAAAGAGACACACGAGACTTGTACTTTACAATAATTAGGTTTTTTTTAAATCAATGGACGGTTGTTTCCTGTTCGCCATGATGACCAAGTAGATAAAGACGGAACGGCGCTAAATTACCGGAAGTACAGTTTTTGTTAGCTAAGTTCCAATAATTATGAACCAAGTGTCTAGTTCTGGGATGGTATAATGCAGTTTATTCGTCAAACTAAACAAAATTGTTACGGGAATATTAGTTTTTTCACACGTTTTGAACAGTACGAACACTTTCTGCTCCTCCTATTTTTAGTTATTTGTTTATAAACAGTTTATTTGTCGTTTAATTTATATAAATATTGATGTAGATGTGTGTTAGTATAATATTTATAATACAACAATATTTCATTATCCTTATCGTGATGGTTTTCAAGTTATAATGAAAAAACTACTCACGACGCAGGGGTACGAACACTTGCTGTCGTAACTGTGATACATCTTTTAGAGTATATAAGGTACGATGAAGTCTATGTGATTTAAACATGCTATTTAAGATTAAGGATTAATTAACGCAAAGTCCATGTTAATCTTCCCCTAAAAAAAGTCCAGTGTTCGGTAGAGAACATTTTAATGAATTTATTTTGAGCAAATTTAAAATTCTGAATGAACCACAGTTCTACTTGTTCTTTTTGTTCAAGTAGTGTAAAGCATGATAGCGTAATTTTGGAAAAAATATTTTATCATTATTTTAGCGCCGCTTTAAAAAGCTAGAGGTAAGAAAGTAAAAGTAGTATTAGTTTGGCATTTCAAAATTATAAATGGCCAGCGGAAATAGCTCTCGAGTGACTTTGGACGATATTAAACAAAATAAATAAACATATGACCTGAGATATATAGGGTAGTTCAAGTTGGCTATAGAATTTTAGTGTTAATAAAACATTGTTACGTTTGTTTTTGGAATTTCGCACAAAGCTACTCGAGGGCTATCTGTGCTAGCCGTCCCTAATTTAGCAGCGTAAGACTAGAGAGAAGGCAGCTAGTCATCACCACCCACCGCCAAGTCTTGGGCTACTCTTTTATCTACGAGTAGTGGGATTGACCGTATCTTTATAATGCTCCCATGGCTGAAACGGCGAGCATGTTTGGCGCGATGGGGAAGCAAGCCCGCGACCCTCAGATTACGAGTCGCACGCCTTGACACGTTTGGCCATACCGGGCCCTATGTGGGATATGTAGGGTAGATCGAGTCGACTGTACATTATTAGTGCAATAAAGTATTGTTACGAAGAGCAACAAAAACTGATAAAAAACATACATGAAATTAACCCAGGACACAAAGTACATTACGAATGTAGCAGTTACAAAGTGCTCCGTAATATATACTTCTATATATATATATTAAAGTATTTTTTTACATTTTATTTCACGTGTTTTGCATTCACTTAACGATATCACTCGTAAACTGGATATGGGGAGGGAATCGTAAACTTTCTTAATCTTCTACCTACAGATATGATTATATTTCCACAATTCTATTCCATATCATATCCTACTGGAATGGGCAAAAAATTGTTTAAACGGCTAATCAGATATATTTTCAAGTTATAATGAATTAAGAACTATTAATTAAATAATATGTTTAATGGGAATGACTGTACATGATCAGAAGACCATAGGATGACGACTCATGACGTAAGAGTAAGGCATTTTATAAGTCTTGTATTTAGGCGTGTTATTGGTGGGCAGATATTTTTCTTCCCTTGTCTTTGTTCTAGGTGGTCGTGCTTTGTTTTTTGTTTTCTTACTCTGCACAAGTAGCCATTTGAAGATAGAACTGGGCGATCACCACCAAATTATAAAGTGCAGTTGAACTGCAAGGAAAAGAAATTTGTACTGTTGCATTTGTTTTATTTTTGGTAAAACATTTCTGACAGATATCAAAGTGCTTGGGCGGTTAACGAATATAACTGCTCTTAGTCGAATTAAAAATAAATAACCGAAAGAAGAATACAATAAAAAACCGTATTAAATAAGTGCACGTACAAAAATCACACTAAACTAGCTAATTGAATTGAGTAAAAACAAAGACCCGAAAAATTATGAGAACAGACGAGTGGTAAGTACTTTTAACAGTACTCTGTGGAGAAAGACTAAAATAAAATAATCAAGGTTACAGAAACCTTAACAAACTTTTAAATAAGCTAATCCAAGATAAAGAGTAAAATGAGTCACTAGGTAGCTGTCTTCCCTCTAGTTTTCACTGCTAAACTTGGAAGATTAGTGCAGGTAATCTTCGTGTAGCTTTCAAAATAAACCAATCTACATATTGGGATGTGACCAAGTTTTTAATTTGTAGAATCTTAAAATACGTGTTTAGTAAGACCACCTACCTGATAAAATTAAGAAAGAACCAAATAGTTACATAAATTAATGTATTGTCTGCAGTTTATTGAAGGCCCATAAAATTCTACAAATGATTAAAAAATTAAAAGTTAAAATTAATAGCAAATTCGTGAGGGGAATATTATTGAACAAATTGTTTTAAAATTATGAAAATTCAGTGATCTTAAAAGTGATTTTGACCTACATATAAATTTCCTGTGTAGTTTAATTTATTTCCAGACACTTTTCATGATGCCACGTTTTCAATGCAAGCGGAGTATTTGCATGTCAGCTTTTCGTCAATTTTTATTATATTTTTTTACAGCCGTTTTGTTTGAAGAGCTTCAGTGAGAGAAAATCTGTGATGTTCTTGCATGAGCCAAATTTGTTGGAATAAATATTTCACTATGTCTATCTGGTTTCGTCATGAAATGATATTATAAAAAGATTAAAGAGCACTTTTTTTTTAACAGATAAATAATAAATTCGTCCTTAATGAATTATCACTCCAATTTGATAATTCTGGATGAACCAATAAATAAGAATCTTATATTATATGTTATAAATATAAACTAGAATATATGGAATTTATAACTTTCACTATTAATTACAAGTTGCTTTGTGACGTGAAGAAGTAACAAGTTGTTATATGAGTAGAAGTAAACTGAAAACAACAACAACAACAACAAAACGTCATGTGATTTTAGAAAATGTTGAAGATTTTGTTGTTCTCCAACAGCAAAAGTTCAAAAAGTCCAGTGAAATTGTTTCAAAATAGTTTCGATAGCTTATACGGGAAGGAGTCGGGCACGAATAGCGAATAGTTTATTTGGACCGTGATCCGATGGCTCATAGTTGACGTTTCGCTGCCATAACAACGCGTTTTGCACTTCCGAGACGTGGATGAGCTCCTCGGAGACAAAAGAGTATACCAAGAGTTGATGACCTATATTATGACAGTTTGAAATTGTTGAGATATGCGTGAAAACTAAAACAAAGTAAAAAACTGCTCAAAATAACACTTTTTTTTAGATCAGAAAAGGTGTCTTCATTTAGTTCAAGAAAAACTTAAGAGATGGCGATAAATACTACCAGTATTGTAACGGTTCGAAAATTTATCGTTAATATGATGATAAGTCAGGTTAACCCTATTTCTTTCCAAACAATAACATTTTTAATCACTGAACAACAATATATGTTAAAATTAAAAATTAATAATCAAGCTTATTCGGGGCGGTTCATAAAAAATAGTTGATCTGGACACCCTGGTGTTTGGGATTTTCTGTTTTATATCTATTCTCTAAAGGACAGGTATTGGTGGCTTATTAATTTAAAAACATGATAGTTCAATTTTTATGTGATATCTCACTAATTTACTAATAAAATATATTTATTGATAAAACATCTTACCCACTAATCTAGACATTATTTGTTTTTCAACTTATATTTACCAATAATTTTTACTTTTCTGTGAACACTATCTGCAAAGAAAAATATGCGAGATAGATTGTCGGTTTGTTAAAAGTAATATTACATTTTTCCTTTATATCATTTGTAGTATAATTTGAATATCTTATTACGGCGCATGAGCTCATGTCAATAAAAGTTTGGAATTTTGTACCATTACGACGAAAGCCATTTTCTTTTAAACCTCATAAAGTTTACCAGTTTCTAGCTTTAATGATAAAAGATCGATATTCGTGTCCTTTGTTTAATAACAATCAACAACAACTTTTAGGTTTATTTTTATAGAAACAATAAATCTGAAAGTTTCTGTTGTTTGCTATTAAGCACAATTACACAAAGGGCTTCTTGTGCTCTGCCCACCATGAGTATCGAAACCCGGTTTCTAACAATATAAGTATGCAGACATTTCTCCGTATTACTGGGAGAGGAAGCTGAAAAATTGTCTATCTATAAACGTGGAAATGAAATATTTAATAGTTTATGCATGGGTTTTATCATAACGATTTAGCCAATGAAAACACTGGTATATTTCTCCATGGATAAGAAACATACATTTTATGTATTTCCTTATTGTTGTACATCTATATTTCTCCCATTTTTATGTCCAGCATATTAAATAAAAAAGAAAGAAATGAAACTGGAAGTAAAAACAGTAATCACTTCATTGTTTTAGTCTGACAGATATTTTCTTTTCGATTAATTTTTCAGTATCGATTTGTAGCCTCAAATTTATTTTAAGATCAGTATATTTTACTTGTTCAATAATACTTGATTTTATTCCAGGTAAATACTAGAGCAGCTAGCTCTTGGTGCAATCATTATGTTAAAATGAAAACTGTTCTGAAATATATTTTAATTCAACCAAAACGTAACAGAAAAAATAAATAAATTTGTTTCGTGGTAGTGATTCTGCATTATGTTGCATAACAATACCACCATAAAATGGTTGTGTGGTTTTGCATTTTGCTGTATAGCTATAATAGCATAAAGTGATGGTGTGGCTCTGTATTTTGTTGCGTAGCAATAATAGCGATAAAGTCGCGTTATTTTAATTATCCTTTTTTAATGTTCCCCGATAGGACAGCGATATGTATACAGATTTACTACGCTTAACTCCAGGTTCGATTTTAAGCAGCAGAGCAGTAGGTGTGGTATTGCCGTAAAGAACAAACAGTCTTATCTTAATTTCTCTTTTATTAAATTTGATATAGATTCATTAGAGGAATTATCATTTCTTACATTTTTTTTTCACAGTTGAGACTTTGTTTTTAACATTGAAATTTGGACAGTGTAAATATACATATAAAGTATATTTTTGTTTATATTCTGATTGTGTAATTTAGAGAAGTTGAACTTCAGCATCATTGCTATCCAACGTGTCGTCATACAATTTATTCTTCTAAATTTCTTTAACCACTTCATTGACTCATGACGGACTCTGGTAGCAAATCCTCTACATTACAAATCATTTCGAAAGTTTTTGACAGTTACTACAATTGCAAACAATTTTTCGCTGCTGTGGAATAACAACGTCCTTCAAACGTTACAGAGTTTAATTTACAGATATTGTGACACGCTAAACACCATGTTGTATTTACGATAGAACTGTTCTGATTTCATATTCCTGATAAATGGAACACTTTGATTTGGGTACGCTAATACTGGTGTATCAACAAAGGCACGTTTCTGCAAATGGTATGATTTTGTACTACTCCAAATCCATTTAAAGTGTAATTTGACCTTAGATTATTCCAAAAAACAATACTGTTACAGTAAAGAGTTTGTCGTAAGCAGTATGTAACGAAGCTACAATACCTTGTTCATAGGTTATGGCCGGTCTAACTCTTGTTTCAACTTGATAGAATTTAAGGCATTCTATCTATACTCACCTTTTATTTGACAAACTGAACATATGGTTGCATTTCTCTCTTTAGTTTTAGTTATTTTTTTGATAAATGATGAAATGCAATACTCGAGCTTTCAACTGTAGCTTACAATATACACTGAATCACCAGAATGTCATCACTGTACACAACATAACGTTATGGGACGACATGGAACTAATGGTCAATCTCGACTGTTCTATCCTCTAAACTGAATGAAATAATTTAAAAAAATCTTAAACCCAGCCCTTATCTTTCATATACCTATCTGACGTTTCCTGGAACTCTCTAAAGTACTGTCTGTACAATATCCGAAGGAAACCGATTCCAAAAGTCAACTGCCCTATTAGAAAAATGAAACTGTTTTAGCTGAAGATGACTCCTATTCTGGTGAAAATTATATTTGTATGTCCTATTTTTACTAATCTCACTCTTAAGTATGAAAAAATATGATGCATCAACAATATGAATTTCCTTTACAATATTAAACATCTCAATTAGGCCCCTCTAACTAATCTTTTCCTTTTCTCAAGAGAAAACAATTTCAGATATTTCAACCTCTCTCTGTACAAAAACCCATTCATCCCAGGTAGCATCCTAGAAACTCATTTCTGAACCCTTCCCAACAATTTGATGTCTTTCCTAAGGTAAAGAACCTTTTCCTTATTGCAGACCAGGTAATGTGAGATCCTTAAGACATTCAAAAATATCTGTAGCGTTACAGAGGCTGAATGACATCATTCGAGCCTCTTCAAGTGATAATCGGTCTTGCTTTTGCTATCTGCTAGTTGAGAGAAGCAAGACCTAATAAACTAAGCCTACATGGTCTTTTTAATGCACCAAGATATTCATCTATTTGTGGCAATAAAAATGCTTTTATACACAATTACATGAACTTCACAAAGAACCTTGAAACACCTCCTTTCTTTCTTATTAGGACTACTATTGATGACAAGGGACTTAGCTAATCCATCATATACATCAACGTGTTTTGACAGTAGCCTTTTAAGTTTTCTCTAGTGATCTGACCTCAGATTACATATCGCAATCCCAGATGGACTGACAATGATATATTTGCTTCTTGATGTGATGCAGCTGAAGTAACTCTACCAGTTTTGGTCAATTCTCAACCGCACACTCTACCAGTAATTGTTCAAATTAGTTAGTTTACTTCTTGTCCATACTAATTGTATGTTTGTTTGTTTTTGAATTTCGCACAAAGCTACTCGAGGGCTATCTGTGCTAGCCGTCCCTAATTTAGCAGTGTAAGCTACTATTTTACTAACGAATAGTGGGATTGACCGTAACTTATAACGCCCCCACGGCCGGGAGGGCGAGCATGTTTGGCGCGACGGGGATGCAAACCCGCGACCCTCAGCTTACGAGTCGCGCGCATTAACACGCTTGGCCATGTTGGGCCCCCAAAATAATTGAAAGCCATGCTTCAACCATAATGTTAGTTGGTGGTGCAACCCAAAACTGTTTTTGCAAAACACTTTTACATGTGTTCGTGTAGCCTACTGCATACTTTCGTTTCGTGCCAGAGCTACAGCTCATCTGGTATATAGATTATACTTACAAGTGTCTTATGTAGGAAGTTTAATCCTAACATTCCAGTACTACGATTTGTGATGATGATTTTCATACATTTAGTGATAGCACCAGCAGTGATAAAGAGCTTCTCCATTCACCGAGTGCTTACGAGGAAAAGTGAATCTATTTTTACTTACCGGAGTCATGATTTACGTGGCAGTGGTATGAGTAGAGTTCTAACTGTTCATGTGTCAACTCAGGACTTTAATTAGCATCCTCGTGCATTCACGGGCACATCTAACCCATACTTAAACATGTAGGTGTTGTACTAAAAATTTCACCGAAGGAAACGGATAGTCGTTTGCTCAAAGATCAGATGTTATTTGGAGTTCGCTATTTCTGAACTAATTTTCTACCGTTTGATACATGTATGAGATTCTACGCACGAATAAATAAAGGGTATTTACGACCCTCTTAGCTAAGTTGTTCGTAGCTGTAGCAAGCATCTTGACTAACTGAAGGAGAGACACATACACGAACAGTAGGATAGATGTTGTATACCTTGAACCTGACGATGACCGAAGAAGGTCGAAACGTTGTTCGCTCTTCTATTTGAAATATTTTCTCAACCCAAACGAGCCGTTTTTGCATATAGAATTCTCAACAAGTGGGTTTCTCGACATCACTGAGAGACAAGTCTTTATTATCGAGTCTTAATTCCTATAAATCGTCCCGTTGAAAACAGCAAATTGCCTTTCACAGTTCACGTTCTTTCTGCAGCTGACCAATCACAAGGAGTGATCAAGAATTATATTTCACTTTTACAATTACTACGAAGTTTTCAACTTGTATTTTTACCTTCTTAAATTTTTAATACAAATATGATATAAAATGTGGAAGAAATAACTAAGATGAAAAACATATATTAGTAAGTTTAAGTTTTTTGATTTATAAAATACATAGTTTAAAAGTTTGTCTTCTTTACGCGTGCGTGTTTGTTTTGCTTTTAGCAAAGCCACATCGGGCTATCTGCTGTGTTCACTGAGGGGAATCGAACCCCTAATTTTAGCCATGTAAATCAGGAGACTACTGATGCTTTAAACGATTATATACGAAAATCTGAAATTACACTGGTACACTGCTTATTTCCATTGGGGTAATAACAATGTAAGTGGTTAAAGTTTCCAGACGGCTTGAATGGTTAATGAGAAAAACTTTATTGTAAATGTACAACGTTTCGACAAGTTTATTTATTATCAGGTAACAAGTAGTTTACATATACATAGGAATATATATATATACACGGTATGGTTTAGAGTATGACTATTTTGTTCAATTAAGTTAGCCTTGTTTCATACATGCTGATGTATAATATTACAGTGTTTTGTAAAGACATACTGTGGTTTTTCGAGTTGAAATGGAGGTAAACATGAGAGGATGCATTCATAACAAATCATTTATCAGTTCCCATTCAAGTCGTCTCAAAATATCTATTTTCTATACAAGTGGTTTCGTCAATATATAGATATTAAAGATAAAATGATTTTACATTGACTAGAACCTCACTAAATTAAATTCAAAATGTTTTTTTTAATTTTCGTATTTGTATAACTTTTATCGTTATGACGAAAGCACGAATGATGATAAATTAGTAATTTATGTAAGAAAGCTTTCATACCGTTAATATTTTATTTTTTGGATGACAATCTACAGTTCCAAACAAGTGAAGTTATTAGTTTTAATTATATTAATTTAAACTATATTTCGTTTTAATTTATCACCAGTTTTAGACATTATAGCCTCGTCATTCAGAATTTTACATCAGCGGAAAGCTAGCCGTACAGATCAGACGTAAAATAATTTAATTTTGTTTACCTACAAAGAAGATAGAGAGAATTCTGTTGAACAAATGTACTAAAAATAGTTTAAGCCAGAAATATAAAAATACTCCGCGAAACCAAAATATACATTGCAACTAAGTTTAAATGTCACGTAAAAATATTTTTTTAATACAAATAAGAAATTCCGTGAGTCTACTTAGCACGCTAGCGTATTAATTTGTATACACAAAATGGTAAATATTTAACAATTCTGTAATTATAGAAACTATGGCCTGTTTTTCGTGTGCTTAAATTCTGGGTTCTAAAACTTTCCATAAATATGAGATTATTTTTATAAAACAGAATGAAAGGAAAAATAAATAAATTGTAGAACTTTATCGCACTGTCTCTAAGCCTACTTTATACCACATTCATTTTTAAAGAAAGTTCGATGCGTTTAATAAACTTCGGTTTATAAATACGACTCATATTCTTTTGCTCAACCTCCCAGGAAATTTGCATATTACACATTTTTAATAAAGAAGAAACAGCAAGGATTCCTAGCATCCATCTTGATATATTTGTTTCTGGACTAAATCAATGCAATTTTAGACAACATTTGGATATTTCTGAGGAATAGTCACAACAAAGAAACTGGTAAAAAAAGCAGCAATTTAAAATATGTATGAGCCCAACTGCACCGTAGTAAAGCTAATCTTTCAGAAGCTCTGTTGAAGTAGCCGACTATGAATCAAATGTCAACATAAAAATTGGAATTCAGCAGTTTCGCGGGGGTCCTACTCATCTCAATCCGTCTATTCAATAAAGGCCCTTTGCAAAAAGTGATTTTATTTGCTTTAGTCACATGTGCACATCCTAAAAGATAAAAATTGGGCTGACGTTGCTGTTTCATTTAGTAACGAATACACTTAAGAAGATATCACAACAGAAACCTAAACCAAACACATGCTCATTTAAAGAAAAACCACGTGTAGACGTCGAATTCCCAAACAAAGGTTTACTTTGGAATTTTATAAAGTCTTGCTTTCCATTGGATAGAAATAGCATCAAAATATTTTTGTGAGTACTGCGTAGGTTAAGAACCTTCGCACTGCATAATGAACCTTGTATTAAGATTCTATATATTTTTACCATGGATATATTGTTTTCAAACTATATTTTGTCTAATAACAAAACACACACGAAGAAAAATATAGGATGTAGGTTAAATCAACTAAAAGTGTGAAGTATAATGGACGTTTATAATTAAACTTGAGAAAGTTATAAATAGTTGGTATTGTTTGTTATTAAGTAACGCCGCTACACAAAAGGCCATCCTTACTCTGCCTATCATGGGCATCAAAACCCGGTTTTTACCAGTATAGGCCTGCAATCATATCGCTGTGCTACTCATGGGCAAGTAAGCTGATCACATTATATTTATGATGTGTAATAAATGTGTACGTTTAAATCTATCCATTCTCTCTTGGTGCACACACACACACATACTGTATATGAGAATTGTGTTATTAAATTACACTTGCTCAGTACCAAAATTTAGTTTAATTGTTTAATCAGCGTTTACATACAACTCTTTGACCCGGAATAGTCAGGTGGTTAAAGTACTCGTAATCCGAGGGTCACGGGTTAGAATCCCCGTCACACCAAACATGCTCGCCCTTTCAGCTGTGGGGGCATTATAATGTGACGACCAATCCAACTATTCGTTACTAAAAAAGTAGCCCTAAAGTTGGCGGTGGGTGGTGATGACTCTAGTCTTTCACTGCTAAATTAGGGACGGCTAGCGCTGATAGCTCTGGTGTAGCTTTGCGCGAAATTCAAACCAAACCTTTGATCTAAATAACTACCAAGAGCACGACAGACACGTATTAAGATAAAAATAAAAGCTTAAAGTGAACTTTACATTCGCTCTTTTGACGCATTTCGAGTGATATTTTGTAGTATAAGCAAAATTAAAAAATTCATTTTGTTGTTTTTCCTTTTGTTTTGAAGCAAATAAGTTATAAATTGCAAGTGTATTTTTCTACTGCTAAAATGTGTACTTCAGCGAAGAAAAAAAGAAGGACGAAGAGGCACAGCTAAGATATTGTTAATTGAACAAAGCACGTTAATATTCATTAACGTTTCCTTTGTTTTCCGTGTTAAGTCAGAATGCGGATGCTTTGATATATGGAATTCCCCATCGGGATTTGGTAGATATTTATTATCATAACTCTGTGTCGAAAGTTTCTAGTTTCTTGTGAAACCTAAGGCAGTATTCACGAGTTCAAATCTGGCAAGATGAATAACAAATAAGAGCACTCTAATTTCATTAAGATTTATATATGTTAAGCATAATGTAAATAAACAAGCATGACATTTGGTAGTGTGTACAATAAGAAATTGGAGTACGTAAAACTCATCTAATATTTTATGTAACGTCTGATAACGATATATGTATGTAGAATGTGTAAGTAGTTGAAATGTAGTTACTTGAAACTTTGTATCACGAGCTTAATGTGTTAGTTATTAAATTTATTTATGTTTGTTTCTCATTCAACATGAAGGATTGGAAGGTTTGTTACAGCCATTATTTATTTAACATCCAACCGTAACAATACTTTTAACTAAATGTAACTTTTTAGATATAATATTTTACAGTTAAAACGAGAAAGCTAAATGTATATACTGTTCAAAACCCCAAACAACTGATTATTCAAGATATTAGTTGAATATTTTATTTTCCAACACATTACGTAAACAATTGTTAAAAATTACCACATACTATCTTCACAATCCGAAATTCTAACCAAAACTTCGACACGATATTTAGTTTTTGCAAATAATAATTAATAAGGTAGCTGTTTTCATCCCAATAAAAAAGTAATTGATTCGTGGCATATTATAATATTGTTTTTCTAAACTAAAGGACTTTAACTTACTGCCTTACACAATATGGTATTAAAACTTAGTTTACTTTAAAGCCTGATGTACTTTAACTGCTTTAACGCATTTTGGCTCTTTAATTCCAATCAAACAAACAAACGAAATATAAACTGACACAATTACGATACCTTTTCCTTCTCACCTGAGAAATATGCTTCATAACATAATAGATATAAGTGACTGACAATTATAGAGCTTTAAAGCAATAAAACGAGCCCCCCGCTAGTACAGTGGTATGTCTCCGGATTTACAATGCTAAAATCAGGGGTTCGATTCCCCTCGGTGGGCTGAGTGAGCAGATAGCCCAATGTGGCTTTGCTTATAAGAAAAAAAAACACAAACAAACACGCAATAAAGCAAAGAACACAGTTTTTAACTGTTATAGGAACACATTACCAAACAAAATAATAACACAACAGCTCGTTAACTGCTAATACATGTAATAACATGTCGCTTTGATACAAATAAACTTAAATAATATTTGAATACAAAATTTAGTACAAATATATTTATAAATAAAGTTCCCTCTGAAACTGACTGACAATGCGTTATAGAGATAAGTACCTTAACATGGAAATATTTGACGTTTCAGAGCAATTCAGTAAAACACCATTTTTAGTTTTATACAATAATACTTTCAAAATAAAGCTAAAACTGAAAGATTTCCACCAGTAATTAAGCGCATCAAATCGTTGGTAGGTGTCTTTAATGGAATATTAAATGAAGCGTAAAGCCCAAATATGCTGAGCCTCAGTTCATTGTAAATCGAATCTAAAGATGTTGGAGCTGTTATTTGATATGTGAAGTTATTCATAATGAAGATGATTATAAAATACCATTTATGACGTTCACTCACCAGTGGATCATCATAAACTCTATGCTGGTCATCACTGCTTTCACTTCGACAGAATATCCAGAAGTAGGAATATAATGAATGGATAAGTCCTCACCATCTGAGGAGATGTTCCATCTGTGACTGCACTACTGTGGGGCCATTCAAACATGTAAAACAAAACTGTATTTTTGAAACTCTGTAATCGGTGTGAAATCACCTTAGGATTTTAAAAATTCATCAGGCATTTTTATGATGTTTGTTCCACACGAATGGTACAATCCCTAATAAGTGTCGATTAGATTTGGTAGATACTATAACTACGAGTAGTTATTTTGCTGTTCTGAAATATCTTAGTTAGGAATAATCAGAACATGATATAAGTACGTGTCCTACTCTGTGCTGATCTAATTCTGTTCTTATTGACAAAGGTAAGCTACAGAAATGAACAATATTGTCGCAGGAAAGTTAACATTGGAGTTTCTACTTAAACACGTGGTCACAGTTTACAGTTCAGGAGTTTGACAGAGGTTTCAGTTTCTTGATCGCAAATTATTCTTTTAAGCGGACATTTATTCGTTGTTGAAACTATTTTTATGACCAAACGACTCCCATGGATTACGTAATCACAGTCTTGACTTAAATGTACGATGTTTGAAAAGTTACCAACGTTGGTTTTGAGATGCTCTTTTGTATGACGTTCCAAACAACGTGCCGTTGGCCTCATATAAAGTTGTCCTCAACCAGAATAAACATATATGTGTGCGTTTTCTTACAGCATAGCCACATTGAGCTGTCTGCTAAGTCTACCGAGGGGAATCGAACACCTGATTTTAACGTTGTAAATCCGAAGACTTACCGCTGTATCAGTGGGGAACGAACAAATATATAGATAAACAACATGAAAAATGATGAAATTTTATTCTTTATCCTAAAATAAATATCAGTTTTTAAGACAGATTAAAAAACCCAGCAACATACACACACTAAAATATATGTGTAGTTTGATGTCAAGACATTTCCGGTCTTGTTTATCATTTGATAACTATCTTTACCCATAAACATAAAACTAACACAGATTGATTGTTTTTGCACATCAAAATGTGCTTAATTAATTAATTATAATTTTGAATTTCGGAATTTCAAAATTTTCTTCACAAAAAGGCCCAAGTGGTTAGGACGTTCGACTCGCAATCTGAGGGTAACGGGTTCGAATCCCGTTACTCAAACATGCTCCTCTTTCCACGGTGGGGGTGTTATAATGTGATGGTTAATCCGAAGACTTCGTTGGTAAACTAATAGCTCAACAGTTTGCGGTGGGTGGTGATGCCTAGCTGCCTTCATTTCAGTTAACACTGCTAATTTAGGGACGGCTAGCGCAGTTAGCCCTCGTGTAGTTTGGCACGATTTTCAAAACAAACAAACGATAACAATCAGAAATGTCTAGCTCATTAATCGCAGTACTTAAGTTCCATTTGCTTGAAGTTCAGTATTTTGTATAAACATTTTGGAGGTAAGATTTAGAGAACATACAGGGTTTGTGTTACAAGAGTGTTACAGGACAAATTCAAATTTGCAGAAAAACAACTTCTAATAATTTCTTATTATTTGGCAAATCTCTCAGTGTGTATTTGCTTACAGCTGGTAAATCTTTGAACCGACTAAACCTGGTATATACCTTTGAAGCCACCAGGGAAGTGAAACAGGAGTTACGTGTCCGGATCTGTCACCTACCCTTGGAGTCTCAATATCTTCATCGGGTGTTGGGCAGACACAAAAGTATTTCTAACACATTTACTTTTTTTTCGTTAAAAAAACGAAGCTAAGCGTTTAAGCTTTAATTTCGCCTTTTGTTTCCAGTCTATGACCCTAGGTTTGTAAAAGCTGAATAAAATGTCGTGATTTCATTAAACCTAAAAGTGTATCAATCGTAAAGTTTTTATAGTTTGTTATAACAGCACATAATCAGACTGTACAGTTTTTAATTATTTGTTTACAATTATGCGTTAAATAGTGAAAACGCAACTTTCTAGTAATTATTTGAATGTTTTTCATATGAAAACACAAGTATTGGTAACGACGGTAGATAGAATGCCCAATAAAAGAGAGCACCACTCACAAATTGTAGCCTGTAAACGGCCTTGAAGTCCTGATTAAAAAATTTTATATAATGTTACGTATTAAAAACATCAGTGGTTGTTGTAAGGTGACGTGATGTGGAGATATTTAAATGACCCCTGTCTTTATATGTGACATAAAAATAATTCAAACCATAATGCTAAATTCGGAACTGCTAGTGCGGATAGCCATAGCATTTGATAAATGAGAGAAATTCAAAAACAAACAAACAAACTGAAAGTGCGGGTATGTTTAGTGTGACGGGCATTCGAACTTGTGACCCTTAGATGACGAGCCAAGCGCTCAAACCACCTGGGCATGCCTTAATGTTAATGTAGCAAAATGCGATTCCTATCCTTTGATATAAGATATTATTTTATCTACTAAATTGCATTATACACTTGAATTAATTAAAATTACTTTTCATTAAAATGAATATTCTTCTCTATCTTTCAGCAATAATTAATTGCATAGATTATGCACTTTTACAAGTAATATACCTACAATCAGGACAAACAATTATAAAAACCTGGACTGTATTGCTAATAATATCTGCGTGATTTTCTTTTAGATATTAATCTCAATTCTGAAGTAAATCTTTTATGTTCTTCTGCGCTCAGAGGGCGCTGTCATCGATCAAGTTATTCGTCATAAACAAACACGTTGCCTTTAGTAATATCCCATTAACTATACTAATTACATTCGTGTTAATGTATATAATAAGTCGCTAATTATATCAAATTTAACCAATATCCTGCTCTCTTTGACTGATTTAAGGTTGAAAACCATATTTTTTATACACTTGTGTTTTTTCTTCTTAATTCATTTATAATCCCAGAAGAATGTTACAGACATTATCGTCATCAGATATTCTTATACGCTTAGCTTAAGAGTTGCATTCAATAACAGATGCTGAGAATATGTCAGATTATAATCTTTAGTATTTTTCAATGTGCCAAAAGTATATTCTAATATAGCCAAGATCAACTCGAAACACAAATTGGTAGCAATTGTGTTTCTCAAAGTGATTGCACATTAATGAAAAGAATACAATTTCCTTCACTCATTTCCCTATAGCAGGTCAACAGTAAGTTTGATGGCGTATAACGCTAACAACTGGGTTTCGATGTTCTTGGTGGGCACATATAGCCCATTGTTTAGCTTCATGCTGCACAATTAAAAATATCTTAGTTCATTTATCTTGTGGCGGTGGGTGGTGATGACTAGCTGCCTTCCCTCTAGTCTTACACTGCTAAATTAGGGACGGCTAGCACAGATAGCCCTCGAGTAGCTTTGTGCGAAATTCCAAAACAAACAAACAAAACAATTCATTTATCTTTCTAGAATAACAAAGAAAAATCAACGACAATACTATAATTATGAAATTCTGATCGTATACGATTTGTAAACCAAATAAAATTTTATACCTATTTTTAAAAGTTACTTATGATCATAAAGAAATAGCACAGAGTATGTTTAAATCTTCTTAACTTGTAATTCCTTACTTAAATCCGAGGGTCGTGGGTTCGAATCTTCGTCACACCAAACATGCTCGCCCTTTCAGCCGTGGGGGCGTTATAACGTTCGGTCAATCCCGCTATTCGTTGGTGAAAGGGTAGTCCAAGAGTTGACGGTGGGTGGTGATGACTGGCTGCCTTCCGTCTAGTCCTACACTGCTACATTAGGGATTTTATGTTAAATTGATTTACATTGTGCTATAAAACAGTCTCCTTTCATGTACAGAAGTGCATAAAGTTGGTAGAAATTTGATATACATGTACTTATTCTTTATAAAACATAATATAAGTAATTTGTTAAAGTAAACTAAACAAAAAGCATAAGCCAAACCATATTAGATAACATTGTAGAATAAAACAACTTTAAACACGAAACTACAAATATCTAATACTGTTATTTTGAAATCTAATTATTAGTGTTGTCTGTCAAGTTTGAAATTGTAATGTTTGTTTATAACCATTCAAAGCCAAATATTTTACGGTCTTCTTTGAAATGTAACAAACCCATGCTGCAACTTCTATTATGTATAAAGTTTATGGTACTGTATGTATTTATGTAAATAAAATTAGGTTTATGTATATATATATATATATGTACTTGAGTCCCCTGGACTCAAGTTATGAAAATTAATAATTATTGAATGCTATCTCAGGACATAAAAAGTTGCTTCTCACATATGAAGTTGTAAGAAAAAACCCGCAAAAATGCTCATAAAAACTGCAAAATTTAAAGCTGAAAATTCGTATGTACCTCCGCAGTCAACAGACAGTGCTATGATATTTATATATATATATATATGTCTGAGCGTATGGACATTTTATTGATACAAACTTAAAGAATGACATTTTTATAGTCACATTTGAGATGTAAGTTAAAAATCATAAAAGAGTTTATAACTTTAGCCAGCACAAAAAATATATACTTGTTTATTCTCAACTTTTTAATAACGTTAATAAATTTGGGCAAAGCAGCTTTTTTTATTAGTTTGTCCCTTGTTCATGGATATCTCCACCTTGGAAATTCTAAATCCCCGATTTCAAAATGTCTTTATGATCTAATTTTATGAATATTTTGCGTTGGGTATGGTTGTTACATAGTTTTCCGCCCCCTAGTGGCACAGTGGTATGTCTGCGGACTTACACACTAAAAACCGGGTTTCGATACCCGTGGTGGGCAGAGCACAGATAGCCCATTGAGAAGCTTTGTGCTTAATTCTAAACAACAACATAGTTTTCCCAAAAGTGATAAACTTTCGATCGCACCACGCAACCTATAAACCGCAAAACGATGACCCACATATAGTTCTGATACACCCTTTTCCACCGCTTTTTTATATTGCCTGTAATTGTCAGGTGACTTCTTGATTTGATTATCCAAAATCCTTTATATTTAAGGTACTTAATCTTATATTTTATATATTGTTGAATGAACACCAAAATTTGTTGTATTTTTTTACATTCATAACTAAATTACTATATATATATAATTTTATCCAACACAACGCAGATAGCACACCGTGCAGGTTTGCGTTTTAAAAATGAAAATGTTTATATTTTCTGGCTTAAATATCCCAAAACAATGAGAATGTAGGACAGTTTTCAGTGGACTTATTGAGTGTCGGTGGTAAAGCAAACCCGTGTGGGTAAAAAGTGTCTTAAGTATTTATCTCATCATTACTGAAAAACAAATATGTTCTAATAAAGCACTTTTATCTTGGGTTCTGGATCTATTATGAAGTTCACAAATATTCTAATTTTTTAATTATTGTCTAATTGTTAACTTTATTTGTTTATTTTAAGATTAGACTTTCCTTTATCGTCTTAAGCTCAACATTGAATACTGCGGATAACAGTTTATGTTTAAAAAACATCAAGAAAATACCATTTGATCTATAGAATTGAAATAAGAAAGAATATAAATTTTAATAAAAATGTAGTATGGTAATTACAGAAACCTTTCAAATTATGGAACGAAATAACACAAGGAGCTTGATGGTCATTACAGAAATAACAAGTATAGAGATGAATAGATTTTGTATTTTTTTTTCCTTTTCAAAAATTTAAACGAATAAATGAATGATAAGACCTTAGTTCTATCAATTTAATGGTAAAATGACTGCGATCGGAGATATTTTTCAAATCGTTTTTCTTACTGCGAATGCTTGGAAATTGAGAATTTAATAGAACAGACAGTGAGAGACTAGACTTAAACTTAAGATAATAAGCAACCATAGTTTTATACTGAAAGTGCTGAGGAGCCGTTTATTTTCAATGCTAATGCTCAGAATGATAAGCTGTGAAGGGATAAGTTACAGTTAAAAAATGATGAATATCAAAAATTGTGTAATTCACATTCGGAGTACAGGAGATAAGGACGATAATATTTTTCCATGAAAATTAATTTTGGTTCTCAGCACGAGCTCATAACTTTCCATAGTTAAGCTCTTTGAATAAAAAAAAATCGAGGTTGAAAGGATTTCGGCTAGCAGCACAAAAGTATGTGCACTGAGATAATGAGTTTACTCTCGTCAGTATAAACCACTAAAATCATCAGGATAAAGAAAGGTTTCAACTCTTTAAATTGATCTGTTAAAAATGTGGAGAACACGCAAACAATCTTTGATAGCAACAAGTAATGTTAGAAAATTAATATTATTCAACCAAATAAGTAAGATGGCAATGTTGAGAAAAGAATGTTGCTTAAACAAAGAAATATGTTGGCAGTTTTAGGAAAATAATAATGCTTAAACAAAGAAATATATTGGTAGTCTTGGATAAATAATAATGTTCAAATAAAGAAATATGTTGGCAGTCTTGGATAAATAATAATGTTCAAATAAAGAAATATGTTGGCAGTCTTGGATAAATAATAATGTTCAAACAAAAAAGAGATAAGTTAAAGTTATCATTATATGGAATCTTCATATTAGTTTTAGCAAGAGATATAAACCTACCGGCGCCGTGTCGAGCGATATCTTGCAGTAAATCAGTTTTTTTCAAATATATTTTTTATTGGTATAAAGTGTTCACCACTTGGCAGAATGAAATGTTGAAAACTATTTTTTCGAAATGTTTTGATGTTTCAAAATGACAGAAACGTCAGTCTTCTTACCAGAGTTAAGCATATTTCCTCCTTTATTTTTCTTGAGCGTTAAGCATTTAATTTTTTAAATAATTTGATTAATGAAATACAAATACGAAATTCGGTAGTAGTGATAGTTCACAGGAGAAATTTAGTGTGGATGAAGATTTAAACGTCAATGTGATAATTTACTAAGCATCTTACTTGCGTGTCTTGGAAGCTTGGAATAGGGTATTTGAAAAACATGGTTTGGGATTTATATTACCTCGTAACAGCAGTCTTACCTCATCATAAGTATTTTAATCTTGTTGTCGGTATTCAAGAATACTTGTCAACATTACTTGTTTTATTAAACATATTATTATATGTACAAGTGATTCACGTGGCTAGCCAGTCATTATAAAGAAATATTATTCTAAAACATAAGAAAAATTCTTTATTGAGAGCAGATAATACTTCTTATCATTTTATCATTATTTATACACTCAGATTCACGAATAGCCTGTGATTTGTTATGAAGTTGCAATATGTCTAAATAGCTTTATGCAAAACTTGAATAACATATTATGCTTTACGTCTCGAGTTTTTTATTATTTTCCATAGTTATATATGTAAAATTGTCTATAGAATGACAGTTTCAGTGAAAACAAAGAATAATTGGTGAACAGGCTCGGCTCGTAATTTGAGGGTCACGGGTTCGAATCTCCGTCCTAACTAATATGCTCGCCCTTTCATCCGTAGGGGCAATAAAAAGTAACGGTCAATCCCACTATTCGTTGGTAAAATAGTATCCTAGGAGTTTGCTGTGGATAATGATAACTATCTGTTTTTCCTCTAGTCTTACACTGATAGTCCTAGTGTAGCTATACTCGAAGTTAAAAAAAAACAAGCAACTGATTTACGTTGCGTTAAGGTCACTTTGTATAGTATTTGTGTGTGCGTGTGTGACAGTGTAAAGCCTTACTTGTACTCTTTGTTTTGAAAGGACAAAATATCAAGAAGAAAAACGAACCAGACAACTTTATTACGGAAATGAATTACGACAGTGGGATTTTTAACCAGAGTGACACATTGTACGACACACAGACTAAATAAGAAGGTCAAAGACGTCTAAGGTTCAGGCATTAGCTACCCTTGATTTAGAACTGCAGACCAGAAATATGGCGATCAACAAGCTTCAACCACCATCCAAACGTTTATTTTTAACCGAAGAGATAAAATCTATTTTCATAATTATCAGCTTACTCAATATGTAAGTCACAACATGTAATGTCAAATGCCAAAACTTTGACTCACCAATAAGATGGGTAGAACCTCGATCATCAAGAAAATTTGAATAACACACACTTCTTCAGCTGGAATATTAAAACAATTCAAATACACGATATTGAACAAACCAGTTGTATAAAAAAAGAAAGAGAGAAAGAGAGGCAACAAACATGAAGCCAAAATTTGCCATTATTGGTGATAAGTAAAAAATTGGAACATGCTATTTGTTGAGTTACGCTCCAACATTTTTGATGAGTTTTGTAGAACAGAGAGTGCTACGGATTACACTCAAACATTTATGATTATTTTATAGAGAACTGATAACAGTATGCATTACACTCTAATATCTGTAATGTTTAATCGAGAACCGAGATTCCCCTTGGGCTTCAATTATGATCAACTACTTACAACTTCTTGATTACAATTATACAGTTTCTTTATCGTTTTGTGGAACTGGACGTGGCTTACTGCTTAGTGAATCAGGTTATAGATCAAAAAGTCCATCATCCACGCTCTCTTACCGAAAAAAAATATTGTTCTCCACACTTGTGAGACGTGGATGTGTTTTGGAATGATTGGCAAATCCTAATATTTGGTCAAACAAGAGTAGCTCCGTAAAAAGCTTTAACAGAGTCTACCTATACTGTCCCAATACCATTAGCATAAGTTTGTCTGTGGAAAGCTAAGGTCAGGTAGTGATACGCCAAAAAGTGGATTTAATCCTTACAAATCAGTTTTTAATATGGTATAGTGATATAACCATAAGAAAGAATAAGTATATTTCTAGAATTCAGTAGACGTTTAGAAGGCCAATTAGCAATAATAAACTAGTTCAAGGATGTAATACACAAGTGCAAAGTCAAACGCAATTTTATGTGATCAGCAGTTAAGATCTTTTGGAAATAAGTTTTTAATTATTACAAATTGACAAAAACCAATGAAAATCCTTGAAACAAAGAATTTGAAAGAAAGAAAGAGTTGGTTGTCGATATGGCCCTGATACCCTAAGTGGAAACATTCTTAGAAATTTAGCATAAGAAAAAGGAAACAAAAACTAAACCAACACAGTTCTCAGTACATTAGATTTCCAAGGATCACAGTTCTAATTGGTTGGAGTCGTAGACAATATTAACAAAAAATTTGCCATAATTTCATCTATAGAACAAACAACTAGGAAAATTACTTAAAGGAGCATATAGTTTTGGCAAAAGACAATATTATGGGATGTGAATTAAAACTCTTTTAGTGTATGAATTTCTCTCTGCTAAAATTAAATAAAACAAACTATAGCATTTTATCCTCTGGCCTGATAATTAATTGAATATTTTTATAGTTATATTTCTCAAAGTAAGCAGATAATTATCGCCTTTTAATTAAGTATTTTGATGTATGTTTAAAACATGCCCTAAAAGTTTTTATTTCAAATTATTATAGAAACTACTTTTCTATGTTATAAAAATTGATGATGTAAACTCAAAGAATTCAAAAATTTTGTTACGAGTTTTTTAAGTTAAAAGATTTGAAACTTGCTTTTAATTATTTGTAGTATGATTGAGCTTATAGCTTCATTTATTTCTAATACATGAAATAGTTTTAGCTTAATGTTTACATATGATAACATAAATAACTCTAAGCTCTGAATTTCTTTTATAATGCAACATATTATTAATTTCTGTACCCGAAAGAAAATTGAGATTCGAAGCACTCTCGTATTTGATTTATTACAATGTTATGTATACCTAAGTGTACAATATTATTTAAATGACCTAAGTGTACAATATTATTTAAATGTTCCTCTTACTATTTTTGCAATTACCACCGTGTCTTACTTCTTTAAACTTTTGCAAATCACTGATGGGTTCTAAAGGAATTCAGTGGAAATCTACAACCTGATGTTTTTTGTTATATATTTTGTTAGCTAAACACACACATACATATATATATATATAATACAAATGAAAAAACTTGTTTCTCGAATAGAAATAAAAAATATTCACAATCAAGAGTGTAGAGAATCATGTGGTATAAGCCATTGAAGGTTCCTACTTGCTTGAACGTACGAATACTTTATCAGAAGTAATAATACCTAAGTAACTAAAAACATTTTCCGTAAAAAAATTACAGGTAAGTGTAGCTTGTATATTGTTGAAAAGCTCTACAGACGTTATTATATACGTAAGTTGTCCTTTTAATATAATTAACCAAACTATTACAATTTTCATCTTGTAAGTTTAGACTAATTATATGTACAGTTTTTTTAGCACTTGAAAAACTGCTTTTTAAGAGTTTTAACTAGATAATTTCTCTTTATTTACGTTTGCTTTAATATCTGTAAAGTGAACCACAAACAATTTCTTGTGCAATATATAAATCACTTCTAGATGTCGGGTAAAACATTATATTTTCGTTATTGTGAATTAATTAATTATTTGTAGAGATTTACCTTTATAAGTAAGTTTATTGATATTATGAATTCTAAACTCAACGTAATATATTGTGAGTTTTGTAGCAATTCTCTAAATTGTCTCTGGTATTTTGATTTCTTCAGATTTAAAACTTGAACTAAGTTTTTGCTGTTCACAGAAATAACCGTCTAATATCGTTTTATTTGTTTGTTGTGTTTCAACACAAAGCTGTATGGGCATCTCTCCGCTCTGTTCACTACGGGATATTGAACCCTAGATAATTTCCTATTATTCGATCTTTATGGTTCAGAAAAACAGAATCGAAAGTTTAAATAGAACACTGTATAGATTACTCAAAACTTTCTTGAAAAAAAAACAGTTCATGGTTACCTGAATTGAGCATATTCTGGTTGTGATGAAAGGTTAGCTTTACCTGAAAGTTACTGTATTTCTAATCATGTGTTAGGTTTACCCAAAACAAGTACAGTGTAGTATTATTATATTGCTTAAGAGTGACTACAACACTCAAGGAGACTTTCCTAAAAAAACCCATCAATTACTGTTTCAGTAAACTATAAAATAGAAATAAATCAATTCTGATTTAATTTTGTGAAAAGGAGGAACGTAAAAAACTTACACTTAATCTGATTATTAACATTTCCAGTACTCATTCATTCTGTAAACCTTTCACTTCTTCCTCGAATTGCCATAAAACTAAATAAGCTCGAATTTAATATATTAATTCGTTTTTCAGATTGCAGCTGTTTAAAGATAACTTATTTCTCATGAACATTGTTGTTGTATTAAGCTCAAAGCTACACAATGGGCTATCCGTGCTCTGCCCACCACGGGTATCGAAACCCGGATTTTAGCGTGTATGTCCGCAGACATACCGCTGAGCTACTGGGGGGGCTTCTCATGAATAACTTTAAGCGTTTGCACAACCATAAAACCTTCAAAAGATCACTTCAGTATTTTTACAATACGTTTTTCTCACTCTATTGTTTCCTGCTCAGTTAACATAAAGTTATGAATAAAAATAGCGCTTCGATTAATTTAGTTTTTATTTTAATTCATTATGAGGGTTTTGTCATTAAAAACTGTAGTCGGTTTACGATATTTAAAACTGTGACAGCTGTTCAGCTTCATCAGTTTTACGGACAGTTTGACAATTCGCCTTTCTCGAGTCCAGAATTACCCTGTCAACTTGAGCAGGAGCTTCGTACAAAACAGAGGGCACGTCATTAATTATCGGACGACTCGCAGTTTTAGAAATACAGACATCACACATCTAATTAAAGTCAATAAAGAAAGCCATGCTTCTTATCAGTTTTACTCACATGACTAAGCACGAGGCTATTATGAAGTTCGCAATTTTATTTCGCCGACCGTCCTATCGTTAATGAAATTATAACAAAGCCAATATCTCACCGAAAAATACGTTACGCGACGATTCGCGTTTCGTTTAACATTGTTTCAGTTAGTTTTATAAAAATGCTGTTTTTAAACAGCACGAGAATAAGAAATTGATTACGTTAAGTATTTAGTCACTAAATCCGTGTTTCACTGATATATTCAAATAAACAGATAATTTGAAAAAAAAGCAAACTTAATCAGATACGTTATTCTGATATTGAAATGCACGAGAAACACAACGTTTAAGTAACTAAACCAGTTAATCTTTATTATTCGTATCCCATATAACTTTTCTGTTATGGACGCCTAGAGATGTCCAATGTACAAGAATTATGGAGTCGTTTAAAATGATAGCAATTTCTGTATGATTGGAAGAAAATTTTCACATTATGGTTTGAATTATTTTTTTATGTCCCATATAAAGGCAGAAGTCATTTAAATATTTTCACATCACGTTACCTTACAACAACTGTTTCTAATACGTAACATTATATAAACATTTGGAACCAGAAACATTGTAGCCTCATTCAAATGAAAACGGTCCACATTTCCTTTCAGTTGAACCTATACCAAAAATTACAGACCGATAACTCAATGACTTTTTTGCGTAGACGTGGGTAAACGTTTTGACAAATTGAACTGTTTTTTTTTTAAATAACTTTGCACATATGACTTATATTTAGATCACATTTGACACTTAATCGAAGGTTGTCAAATTAAAACAAATGTTTGAAAGTTGAATTTATTTCCGTACTTATTTCTCGTGGATGGACTGGCATGCGCTCGTAATCTGAGGGTCGCGGGTTCGCATCCGAGTCGCGCTAAACATGCTCGCCCTCCCAGCCGTGGATAGCCCTCGAGTAGCTTTGTGCGAAATTAAAACAAAACAAAACAAAATGTCTCGTGAATTTTTTTAATGGAATGACTTGAACTCTAGCATGTGAATTAAGGGACCAGTAGAACACATCCACTTAAACTATGTGATAGTTTGAATTACCACAGTCTGAACTACAGAAAGATGAAAATTGCTGAAATATCATTCTTGTTAATGACACACAGTGAGTGTCCTACAGGTTGCTTTGGCCTAATGACTCACTGTCGTGTGTCTTGATAGCATATCATGTGTATGTAAAAGTTCATCATTTTATGACAGTATAAGTTGATGGTATACAATTAATTGCATTTCACAGCTTTGTAAATTTTCAAAGCGTTGACAAAATGTTAACTGAGACTTAGATGTTAGGTGAGAAAGGCAGCACTATTTTAAAAGTGAGCTACGACTGTAAAGTAGACTTTTACCCAGTATGTTTCTTCCTTGGCTTGAAGCAGCAATTTAAAAGAAACGGTTACATGTTTAAAATTTTCTGTTTAGTACTTATGTTTGGGCAATCAGTGTTATTGCTCTGGGTATCAAGTTGAATTTTTATTAAGAAGAACGAAACAAACTATTTGTAATCGTAGCTCTAATTCCTTACCCCCCCAGTGGCTCAGCGGTATGTCTGCGAATTTACACGCTAAAATCCGGGTTTCGATACCCGTGATGGGCAGACCACACATAGCCCATTGTGTAGATTTGTGCTTATAACAATATAATTCCTTACGCAGAGACCAAAAGAATATACCAGTACCAACATAAGCACGGTAATGTTTATTAACAAGTTATTACAAAATAGGAATTGTTGACTTAAGATACTCAGTTGTTTTTATGCTCAAATAGTAAGTGAAGGCAGTGTAAGCTGCAATGTCAAAAGACGAAAATAAAATAAGTACAGCTAAGATCAGTCAGTACAGAAATAACTGATATAGAAAAAACATGCACGAAGTCCAGACACATTTATTGTTCGGTCCATGTTATATCTATTTTACGTTGTATTTTACAATAGTGTATTCCACGCACACATTTTATATTGGACACTATAATACAACCAAGCATTTTACGATGTTCCATTAACCCAAATCATAATGCTTGCACAGGTGGACATATACCATCACAATTACAGAATTATAAAAAGCAGTTTTCTTGCTTCAGCAAATTTTTCAAGCTCACAGCAACAAAGTGGGATTTCTGTTATTTTTGTGTTTGTTTTACTTCTAAAAACTGCAGCAATTTGATGGTTGATATTTTATTGCTAACAGACAGAAAGTAATATAGTTGAGGTTTCTACTGGTTTCAAATCCCTCTAAAGTATTATACACATAAATGCCAATGAAGAAAACCATGAAACAAGAACAAATTTTAACTCTCTGAACTTTAGGGGTATTAAGAAAATTAACAGACTCAGTGAGTCAACTCGAAGTGTAAAAAGTGCAGTTTTTAAACTACAAAGAAAACTTAGGTTGTTTAACGTGAAGCTTTTAAAATGTTGGTCTTATAACCTAGTACTAAGTTTCTCATAAATTATATTAAAAGTAATGAATACCATTTAAAGATAACAACTCCCACAAACAGCATTGGACATCACGTGAGTTACATGACCACATTCAGCATCATTAAAAGAAAACTACAAAAGACAAGAAACAATACTTGTGGTTTGTTTTATTCAACTGTCTATAATCAGAAGACATCTATATGTTATTTCGACGACTGTATATATTAATGTTAAAGAGGATTTTGAAGAATTTGCAGTGTGAAAGAACAGTGCCTAATTAGTGAACAAACTATTTGTGGAAAAATGTTATTCAGAAAGAGAAACCTAGAAAATTCAAATAGAACTGTTCAGAGCAGAGCTCTACTTATACGTGTAGTTGAATGAATGAAGAAAAATACAATTGGTAGCGATAGACCATTTAAAAAAGTAACTTGAGTTTTATGCTTACCAAACAAAGCAAACAACTGAAATTCTTGCACGGAAGATAGTCAGTACAAACTCTGTTGAAGTTTTGTTATTTCATTGAATCTTATTCTAAAACTTACAAAATTTTGTAATAAGGATAAGCCAAATGTTAAAACTAGTGTTAATAAATTTTACGCTATGATTATTGTTTTTCATGTTCTCCAATTAGATATGCTATATTTATGAAAATAGTGTTTACAGTCTAATTCTTGGTGACCACTGATCACTGGTGAAAAAACGTTTTACTTAACAATCGAACTTATCAGAACAGTCTAGATGCATGCAAACCAAAAGCTTATCTGAAATGATATTTATGTACAATATTACAAATTAAATGTTTCGGTATTATACTCAGAGCCAAATGAAGCATCAAACAGCAATATTCCATAGTTCAGTGTCATGATTCCTCAGTATTCCTTCTCTTAATTGAATATTAACTAATTTTTTCTTTAATTCAGATTCTTGGAAAAAATTGCTTTTGGATCCAAATAAATTAGACTTTTTCCTCATTTGAATATTTCGTTTTTATCCAATTACGTCTCTCCATATATCTACAGTTAACAGACTATTTTCTCACTATGGTTCTTCTACAGGTGGTCTTGATAGATAACATTGGGGAAGTAGTCTGTAGAGTTTATTTTCGGGTTGTATAACCATGATGATATCCAGAATTACATAAATTGACATATCTTATCGTCTTCGCTGACTCGTAAACTTAACTTATCGCTGTCTCTAAGGGGTGAGAATGTTAACACTGACGTTAAAGTAAGATTTTCTTGGAAGTGTGAAGTACATTAACAATGATGTCGACTGTTGGCATTCTTTGGGTTCGAGACCTGGCATCACCAGGTGATTTGGGCGCTCGATTCAAATATAGGGGTTACAGGTTCGAATTCCCGTCACACCAAACATGCTCGCCCTTTCAACTGTGGAGGCATTATAATGTGACGCTCAATCCAACCATTCGTTGATAAAAGAGTAGCCCAAGAATTGGCGGTGGGCGATGGTGACTAGCTGCCTTCCCTCAATCTAACACTGTTAAATTAGGGACAACTAGTGCAGATAGCCATCATGTAGCTTTGTACAAAATTAAACAACAAACAAACAATATCTGAATTTGCTTATTTGTTATTAAGCACAAAACTACACAAAGAGCTATCTGTGCTATGCCCACCATAAATATCGAAAAGTGGTTTCCAGCAGTATGAATCCACAGACACTGGGAGTCGTTATTTGAGGAATGAGGTGGTGTCAGGATAAGGTTTTCTTAAAAGAACTGGATATTCTTGCACTGTTATTAAAGAGAGACTTTAGTTTAAGCAGTATATATATATATATATACATATATATATATATGTTTATTAAGCTGTATGACAGGAGTTGTAAAGAACTCAACAAGAATCTGTTATACTAAGACCTTTTTTTAGATAATATTAAGACGTCTTCTCTAGAGGACCTAATAATAAATCAGAAATAAATACGGATCATGATCGAAGTGATTCTATTGATTTCGAATCAACCTGTCAGGTATTTCATGTTTATTGGTACAAAGCTACTAGGCTATCTGTGACAACCTGTCAGGACCTAATCTAATAACGTATTACGAACAAATACGATACATGATCGAACTGACCATGTCCATTTCTCATCAACTCGTTAGGACCGAATAGCGTATCAAGAACAAATATGATATGTATATATACTCTTCAAAAAAATAAACGCAAAAGGCAAAATTTGATACATATTGTTAAAAGTTTATTCCGGGTAGTTCTGTATGACATGTGTGAAACTTCGCAATTCACTGCTGAACATCCAAAGTCTGCAAAGGCGAAGTCCACGCTCACTAGTTGAAGTTTAACGTCACTAAACGTCAATAACGAGTATGCGCCCCGTGAGCATCAATAACTGCTTGTCATCTCCTGCCCATGGAAGCGATGAGATGACGAATCACATCCTGTGGAATGGCTGTCCACTGAGCCTGCAAAGCTGCTGCAACCTGAGGTAGAGTCACAGACGTCGGTCCAACTCGTCCCAAAGATGTTCGATGGGGTTTAAGTCTGGTGATATGGAGGGCCAGGTAAGAACATTGATGTTGTGGGGTCTCAAGAAGACAGTGATGAGTCGGGCTGTGTGAGGACGGGCGTTGTCATGTTGAAAAAACGTCGTTGAGGTTCACCATGATGGGTTGCACATGGGGTCTAAGAATCTCGTCGACGGTTGCGTACGGTCTGATCGGAAATGCTACGCAGCCGTGGTATGGTTGAGGCAGTAGACGTCGCAGTGGTGGTCCTATCCCGAAGATGACGTAGCCGGATGTAGCGATTTTGTGCGGGCGTGGTCACACGAGGTCTGCCAGATCGTAAACGGTCACAAGTTGATCCATGTTGTTGGTGACGATTCCATAGCCTTTTGATGGTGCTTGGGTGAACATTTACAGCTCTGGCAATATCTGATCGAGATTCGCCTGCTACCAAGCGACCAATGGCGATGTTGCGTTGTGCTTCAGTCAGTCTTGGCGTAACTGTATTGCATGTCGGTGGCTTAACACTGAGCTATGGAAACCGAGAACCCGTCACTTTTATAGGGATTTTGCACATGTTGCACTTGCAGAACATGCAGCTCTCTCAAACAAATTTATTGGACACGAATGCGTTTTGGCGAAAAACCCGATGTTTTCCTCCGTTTTCAAAGTGCACAACTTTTATTGTCATTTTGGTTTGACAATGAGTGCCTTAACACGTGTAACATCACACACATACTCTGAGCTTGTAACGTTATTATATATATTTCTCTTTAAAATAACAAAAATATCTCTTTTGCGTTTCTTTTTTTGAAGAGTATATATTTTTCTTCCTTTATTGCATTATTACTTCAGGACAAGTTAGTGTGTTTTAAATTTTGCGCAAAGCTACGCGAGGGCTATATAAGCTAGCCGACCCTAATTTAGCAGTGTAAGACTAGAGGGAAAGCGGCTAGTCATCATCACCTACCGCAAGCTCTTGGGCTACTCTTTAGCCAACCAATAGTGGGATTGACCGTGACCTTATAACGCTCCCACGACTGAAATGGAGGTCATGTTTGGCGTGACGGGAATTCGAACCCACGAGTAGTTTGAAAATCGCAATAAGAATAAGCAACGTTTAAATTTCCCGATAAATAACATATAAATTAAACAACCCTACCTTCAATAGTTATGTTATTTACAGAACTTCGCAAATAAAAATTTTATTTTGTGTTAAGCTTGCATATTAACATTACGTAAAATTTTATTAGAAAAAAACTATAGTTTTACTTTTATCCACTTCGCAAAAGCAAGATGAATCAATTTTAGATCCCGTCTAAATATTTCTATATAGTACTAACTAATCACTATATCTTTTCTTTAGAACAATAATGTTTTGTTACACATGAAAGGCACAAAATAAAATCCACAATGCTTAATAAATATCGCAAACTATATACAGAAACTGCTAATGTTTTTGACTGTTCTACCCAAACGTACTTGCTGACTCAGTGATGCTTCATTCAAACGTGTGTTCGATGAAACAACGATGGTTTGTTTTGTACGAATGTGCTTTCGATAAAACAACGATAACTTGTTTAGTTCGAACGTGTATCTTTTTAAAATTTCCTAGAAAGTTTGTAATACAAGCCAGTAATAATTATTGAAAAAGTACTGCAGATAAAGTACGATAGCATAAACATACAATTAACAATCAGAAAGCGAAATTATGTGTTTTTGTGCAGCATTTATTCTGTAAACGTTTTTAACATTATCGAAACATTATTTCGTCTCAAAATTTTCTTACAGTTTTGTCCGGTTTATCAATAATAGTTTGGGTAGCACTGACTTATTTTATTCTATCCTTCTGTGACTGAGATTTAAGTATACGTTTGACATGGGAGAGTCAGATAAAATGATCACCTTTTCTTCCTTCCTTGTTTGTGAATTTATTTCATTTTACCTTGCGTTTTGGTTCATTTAAGAAAATGTTAATTTTTATCACTACACAAAGCTGTTTGAACCCAGCAGCCTGAATACATACTCTGATCTTTTTCCCTTTCTACGGCTATTTCCATATATGTAATACTGCTACAATTTGCTGTATTATTATTACAATCTGCTAATTGAGTTTGTGCGAAAGTCCTGTATATCGCAAAACAGTTCTAATGATAATCACACGTTTGTCACTAGAGGAGTTAACAACGCTCCCCGCTAGTACAGCGGTATGTCTCGGGATTTACAATGCTAAAATCAGGGGTTCGTTTCTCCTCGGTGGGCTGAGCAGATAGCCCCATGTGGCTTTGCTATAAGAAAAACACACACTAATTAACAAGGAGTGTTCTGCATATGAAAAACTATTTGTAATACTATCATAATGACACGAGTATGTGCTAACTGCAGGTGGCATTTTATTGTATTGTATTGTATGCGCAGTAGGTTGTGCATAACAATTAGATTTATTACATGTGATGTAACAAGCTATGTAGGAATCGATCAGGTAGCCTCTGTAAATTTGCGTATTTGCATGGAAAAGGTGGCGATGTGGATCTGGACACTCCAAATGGTGTCGTGAGTAATTATTAAAATTATATGTTTTGTAGTTTAAGTTTCATGCATTAGGCTCAACATTTACTTATACTGGGCATGCGTATTCTGTTGCTGGTATTATATGTGTATTGTATACTTAAATGATGTGTTTAGCTGATTTTTGTCTGATTTCTCCTGCCCCCCAGTGGCTCAGCGGTATGTCTGCGGATTTACACGCTAAAATCCGGGTTTCGATACCCGTGGTGGGCAGAGCACAGATAGCCCATTGTGCTTAATTCAAAACAACAACAACAACAACTGATTTCTCCTGCCAGATTACTAGTATAGTTCGTACGTTGAAGACTACTCTGAATTTTATTTATGTGCATGGCCCATGTTAATTTAGAATCGTAGTTCAAGTTTAAATCTGTTGCAAGCCGGGAGAAGAGTTTCATGTTGCGGGTAGTTCCCTCAGTAGTAAGTCTTTGGATTTACAACGCTAAAATCAGGGGATTGATTTCCCTCTGTGGATACAGCAGATAGTCCGGTGTGTCTTTGCTAGAAGAAAACATAAACATTTGTATCTCGGGTGGATTGCATCTGGGTTTAGTTGATTTAGTCAACGGTTCTACTTGAGTTTTAGGAACGTTTATTTTTATTCTATATTTTCGGAAGTATTCGACTATTCGGTTTGACTGACGTTGTAGATTTGTATCTGCTATAAAGAGTGTAAGGGAACTCTTCTAGACTGCAACATCGTTCATGAAACTAAGCCTTAATCTGGTATATTGCTAGCATACTTTATGAATAATATAGTGCGAACTATCCATCTTGTAGGACACCTGCAACAGGAATGAGATAGTCTTAATAGGCACTCTCTATATTTCAGAAATGCAGAACCTTAGACCATTGTAATATACAGTACAAAAACTTTCTCAATATCGATAAAGCAGGAGACAGTGCACTGTTTTATGTTGAAATTATTTACTATTGTTTCAGTTAATATGACGAAGCAGTCAATTGTTTGTCGGAATAAAAAGATCCGGTCTGTCGCTTATTATATGTTGAACAATTTTGTGTATACGGCTAATAAGACTAAATGGTCGGTAGATATCTCATGCATTAGCTGGTTTTCCCTCCTTATGGAACACAAAAATATTTGCTCGTTTCCAAGAGCTGGGATGCATCCAGAGTTTAAAGATAGATTAAAGAATGCTCAAATAATCTCTGGGTATCTTCCTTTTATTTTAGGAGAAAGGACAGCATATCATTGTATCCTGATGCCATGTTTTTGATAATTTAATTAATTGTATAATCCACGTTATAGCAATAATTTTAGCTACTCGGTGAGCGATACCATAAATCGTTTACTTTTAGTGTGTTTACAGTGTTAATAATGTGTATCTGGGTTTGTGGTTACTAGATAGTTACGAAATCATTTACTTTATAATAGAAATTATTGCGCATGTCTGGTTCGTTGTGTGTGTTTTGAGATGTGTAATTATGTTCTAAACGCACGAGTTGATTTCTTGTTAAATATAAGTGTTGTGTATGGGCGATTTCTTGTGCTGCTGTTTGTAAAATGTTTCAGGATTGTTTGTTTAGAATTAAGCGTAAAGCTACACAATGGGCTACATGTGTTCAGCCAATAATCATTATTGAAGCCGGTTTTTAGAGATGTGAGTCTGCAAACATACATACCGCTTGGGGTGGGAATATTTTAGGTGTGTTTTTAGCTATTTCTAGAACTGTTTATGGTCCTCACGTTCGTTTTGATAATAAAGTGCATCACAGTTTGTTTTTTAGCTGATTTAATTCTTTGCGTATTTGGTTCCGTGTGTATGTTTTCTTATAGTAAAACTACATCGGGCTATCTGTTGAGCTTACCGTGGGGAATCGAACCCCTGATTTTAGCGTTGTAAATTCGTAGATTTATTGCTGTACTAGAGGGAGGCATTCGGTTTCGTGATATATTTATAATGGTCTGAAAAAAATGGTTCTTTTAATTTTGCAGTTTTGAGTGGGAGTGGTTTGATTTGTTTTATATTTCAAGCAAAGCTACTCGAGGGCTATCTGCGCTAGCCGTCCCTAATTCAGCAGTGTAAGACCACCAACTCTTGGATTACTCTTTTACCAACGAATAGTGGGATTGACCGTCACATTATAACGCCTCCACAGCTTAAAGGGTGAGCATGTTTGGTGTGACGGGGATTCGAACCCGCGATCCTCGGATTACGAGTTGAGTGCCTTAACCATCTGGGCATGCCAGGCCCTAAGTGCGAGTGAATTTCTTGTGACGTTCTAGTCTTACGTGATTCGTATAAAAGCAACTAGCCAAGAGACAATAACATATTATTAGTTGTCAGCTACAGTCAGTGTACCACAGGCCGCGGAAGCTATAATTGTGATTTATACTTATTAAGTAACCACCTGTAAAAAAAAACCAACAAAAAAACGTGTACAGATGTATCAACAAAAAATTTATTTGCTCTCCATAAACATCGATAAAAAATTTATTTCTAGACCAGATAGAAGACTCAGTATTGTTTGTAAAACTCTTGTATATAAACCATCATTTATTGTAACAGCTATTTGTTAGCTGTTATTATTAATTACATTGATTGTGTTTGTATATTAAAATATATTTGAATTAAGAAAGAAAACTGTGTGCATCAATTTTGTTGGCAAATATCATAAATTTGATACACATTAACATTCAATTATGTTTTAAACTTAAATTCAAAATTCCGGTTATTTTAAATAACGTATTTTTTAGGTATGTTAATATACGTAAAATAATAAATCAAAGATTCGTCCGAAATAAATTAAAATGCGTAACAGACATAACCTAAAAAGTTTTCAAAAATTAAAATCAAATAATTTTTATATTTAAAAGCTCTTTAGATAAAAAAAAATATTTTGAAGAAATTTAGTCTTTGCTTTTTCGCTTAGTAAAAGTTTTTATTTTATTGAACAAAATATTCTTGAAAGTGTAGCTACCCAGTGACATAGCGATAAGTTTGTGGACTTATAACGCTAGACACTGGATTACAATATCCGTAGCGAAACTTTAGCTTTATTACAAACAAACTAAAAAGTATGATAACTTTTCACAGTAATACTTCTGACATGCTTTAGAACCACCCAACCACCCAAGTGCATTTGAAATACTAGTTATAATTCAACTACACAGTATCAAGTACATTGAAAATACTAGTTACAAATCAACCAACGAATATAAAGTACATTTAAAATACTAGTTAGAATTTAACCAACTAATAAGAAGTACATTGGGAATACTAGTTAACCTGTTATGATGATTTATGCTTTACCGAATTCGGCGTTATACGTTGTTGTTTTATTGATAATTATTTGAAGGAAAATTTATATAAATGTGTGTTATATACGTATAGGACTGCAAAATATAGCGTGTGAGTATTTGAAATATCTCACTGCTACGTTTTCATTCGTTTAATAAAAATAATTTCCAAATTCAATATATTAGATTTCAGTTTACTGCTTCTAACCAAATAACTGCTAATGTTGAGTTATAGCAATATTTGAGCATCTAATTGCCGTTATCAAATGTTGTTAAAGTGGAGAACTGAAAACTAACCAAAGAGACAGTGTCATTTTTTTCTTTTGTCTTTTCCAACGCTAGCCAAAAAATGCGTGAAGTTTTCGCAATGGATTTAGTATGACAGAAAAGCATTTCAAATTGTTTGTCTTTTAAGTGCAATGGTTCTGTCATCGAAGAATATATATTTTATAGTAAACAAGCATAAATTTAAACATATATTCTATTGTTACATTCCAATTTCAATGGTTGTTTGTTTTTTGAATTTCGCACAAAGCTACTCGAGGGCTATCTGTGCTAGCCGCCCCTAATTTAGCAGTGTAAGACTAGAGGGAAGGCAGCTAGTCATCACCACCACCCGCCAATTCTTGGGCTACTCTTTTACCAACGAATAGTGGGATTGACCGACACGTTATAACGCCCTCACGGCTAAAAGGGCGAGCATGTTTGGTGCGATGGGGATGCAAACCCGCGACCCTCGGATTACGAGTCGCACGCCTTAACGCGCTTGGCCATGCCGGGCCTACCAATTTTAATCATACTGAACAAATTATCAAACAAACTACTCTTCTGTCAACTTACTAATTATTTGAATATTTATTTAGTGTTAGGTATTAGATTCTTCGATGATAAATGAAATTATTCAGTTAACCTTTTTATTGTTGATAAATGTTTGATTAGCTCTATTAAATTATCATACAAAAAAACAACTCGGAAATGTTGAAAAATTAGTTGTGAATTTTTTAGCGATAGAAATGAGTTAAAAATGTGCATTATAAAATGATTATTTATATTTGCTATCGTAAAGAGTATTATCTTAAACTCCACCGATATATATACATATTCAAATATTCTCCAAAGCAGTGTCATTTAGCTACCTTAATGATGTCTCAAACAGTGCTTTAATTTTTAGTTACGGTATTATGTGTTATGTTTTATTTTCATTCTTCACGAAACACAAGTAGAAACATTTGTTTTTCATGGTATTCGACAAGATTCTCTTCATAATATTCACTTTCTAAACACTGAATGTCATCACTATAGCCTTTTTATTTCTTGTAAAGTCGGACATTTGGTAGAAACATGGATGTTTTTCACTTTCACCTTCTGTAAAGCTCTCAGTGTAATAGTAGTATATCTGCGAACTTACAACACTAGAATCCGGGTCTCGATATCTGTTCTGGGCAGAGCACTGATAGTCTATTGTGTAGCTTTGCGCTTCTTCAAACAACAACTTCTCCTAAAATCAAAAGCCGCTATTTCTTCTGCAGTGTACACCGCCAACAAAATTCACTTGTTTGGAGATTTTAGCTCTCGTAAACGAGACACTAGAGGTTAAGACCTGTTATTTCAGTTAAATATGCCTTGAGTCATATAAAATGTAGAGAAGAAACGGACTTTTCATGTATGCATGATAATAAACTCAAGTACTGGCTTACCTGTTATAAAACGAACCCAGTACAGAAAAATACTTTGTGCTAAACTAATGCTTTAGTTGCAAAGTGAGTTCGGGCTATATTTTTAATTTTGAGGCACTCAATAAGGACCTTAAACCAGGAACCTCTCCATAATAAACTGCTACTCTTTTTAATGTCATTTTATTATTGAAGAACAAACGATGAAACTATGAAATATTTGCTGTGCAGTTACTAAGTTTTTTACCTACGCAGACGTATGCAGTGATTGTAGTATATTTCAAATACAGTCCTTCACTTTTCATAAGTAACACATATTATACTTCAGTAAATATTTTACAAAACAACACATGGGTTAAACTGCAGGTTTGGATGCACTTAGGCCCCAGTTATAATAGCCCCTAATTTTGAATGACTGAGTATAAAAATTGCAAACAACACCACTCACGATCGAAAGGTCTTTGAATCGCATAATGGGAGTGACTGTCACTCTTATGATGCATCAACAGTTGAAAATACGAAACGTGCTAAAAAATATCACAATGATAACCTTGGACCTTTCAATCTGCGGTGAAGCAAACTAATCACTAGTCTACTACCGGCTCAAAAGAATTAAAGAATTAAGGTGATTTGTACCTATAAAGTATTCAGCTTTTAAAGTAAGGATATAATATAACCTTAACTATTTCGAATGTCTTTTTTTTTGCTGTGAGATATAACTGACGATAAAAAACAAGTTACAACTTACTTTTTACATTAGAAATCATCTTATGGTTTTACTGAAAATGTGTTGATTGTTTGTAAACTTGTTGAGCTTGTATACTCTTAATGACTGTGATATATTTCAAACAGCCGACGAATCTATGTATTTACTCTGTTAGATGTTTTGTCACATTCAAACAGCTTACGTATTTATGCATAACTGTCAGAAAAAATTCTTATTACTATTTAAAAAAATCTACGTATTAGGCTTGGTATGTTTCGAATTTCGCGCAAAGCAGTGTAAGACTAGAGGAAAGGCAGCTAATCATCACCACCCACCGCCAACTCTTGAGCTACTCTTTTACCACAGAATAGTTGGATTGACCGTCACATTATAACGACTCCACAGCTGAAAGGGCGAGCATGTTTGGTTCGACGGGGATTGGAACCCATGATTCTCTCACCTGGCGATGCCGAGCGACGTATTAGATAGGCGGTTGCACTGTCTACTTAGGGATGGCTGAGATTGTTTCAAAGAGTCTACGTATGCCTATAGACCTGTCAGTAAAACTGCTTAAAACCTTTAACCATTATACGTATCTATACATACCTGTCAGTGAGGCTGTTTAGCACGTTTAAAACACTATATGTATTTATGTGTACATTTCAATTAGTTCGTTATCACGTTTAAAGCGTTATGCCTATCGATGTATACCTTTCGGTAAGTTAGATTATCATATTTAATTTTTCACATCAGATATCATAACTATTCGAACTTAGTCACTATTAATGGATTGTGAAACCGTTATCGGTTGATTTATATGAGTTAATTGCAGGGTTATATTAACCAGGAACACACTGTTACTAGCATAATTGACAACAATGGGCTGTTTTCTGTGACGTAAATTGTTAATTTTAATCATACTGCCAAAAAAATAACTAATTTACAGATTCTGAAACCAGAAAAAGTTACACATTGATGTGTTTACAGTGTGTGTTATCATTAAGTTAACAAAGACGTTTACAGATGAAGGTGTACTCAAGTACCCCTCTTCTTTGTGTGAATGACTTCTGCGGATTGTTCTAATTGTTCTAACTGAAATATCAAGAGTCTGAAATTGTGTTAATTACTGTATAAGATAAGTTGTGATATATAAATTTAGTAGTGCGTAGTTTTTACAAGATGATTCACTAGAAAACAATTTGTATTCTGACGTAGATTAAAAATGCTATCTGTTTTGTTTAAATAACTGTTTTGCGAATTAGAAGATTCGGACGTTAAACGTTTCATTGTTTTTTGAATGAAGTATTATATACAACAACTAGACGTTGAGTGTTTTATTGTTTTCGTGAACATTGTCGTTTTAGTAATGATTCTAGTATGTTTTGTGGGCTTCTCAGTGGATTTAATGCGACTTTGTTTTTCCTCTTGCACAATTATATCTATTTCAAAACAACTATTTTGATCTTAATTTCACAATAGCTAGTTATTTTCAAGTTCTTAACTGGGCCAATGGGAAAAAAACGAAGAAAGATTTATGTTAAGAAAGTGAAAATTAAAGAATATACAGAGGTTTGTAGCTCTAGTGTCGACTGGCAAAACAAAAGATTTAATAAGACATAATAGAAATGTGTTATTGAAATAATAAGCGACCTCTAGTTTCAGAATATACAATTTTATCATAAAATATTTCAAATTAGGGTTCCATCACGAAATTTCTGTTTTATAGATAAGCAACGGTTTACTTTACATTTATTTTAATATTTACGTTTGTTTCAGTTTAATACATGTAAAATATACTGTTAAATGTGTATTGCAAAAGTCCTGCCTGTTCTATAAATTTGTAGAAAATTCTCGAATATAAAAGTCAACAATATATGTTTTACTGAAACACTGGAGTGTTGCTGGACAAACTGAATTTTTGATAATCTTGTCTAATGAGCATAAAAAGTATCCATCGCAACACGGAGATAGAATATTGTTGGTCAGCTGCAGTACTTTAAGCCTCGGAAACTATATTTGTGACAAAAGCTTTTTCATTGGAAAAACTACAGATAACTGACTAGCAACGTCTATAGATTTCGAACTTTTCAATTTCATAGAATTAACTTCGGACTTAGTATTTCTACGAGGACATTAGATATGTATCTTCTGTGAAAAGTAAGCTTATAAACCGTGTTAGGCCAAATATGAATATAGCTAGCTAGGATTCCCGTCAACTGAAGTGCACCTGTGTATCAACATAAAATTAATACGCTCGTTTTGGACCTAAACCGTAGATAAAATACACAGTTCCAGACAAAATAGAAGACTGAATATTGTTTGTGAGTTTATACCAGTTTTGGATATAAATAATTATTTGTTATAATCGTTATTATAATTTTTATTTTTTATATATTAAAATATATTTAAGTTAAGAAAGATTAATTTATTATTTGGAAGTAGGAACAAAGCTACACAGTGAGCTATTTGTGCTCTGCCCACCACGGGTATTGAAACCCGGTTTCAATTATGAATTAAATTATAAATTTAATACATATCGACATTTAATTAACTTATAAATCAAAATTAAAATTTCCGTCTGTTGAAATCGCAATACGTAACGTACGTAACGTAAATCGGAGACTTGTTCGGGATAAATTTTAATACATAACAGATACACTACCAAATATTTAAATTCAGTTATGAAAAGAGCAAATATATTTCTTCCGTATAAAGTGTATTCTTTTACCAATATTCAACATTCACCATTTTGATGTCACTACGTCTACTACTAATAGTGAATCACACTAATACAAGTGTTATAAAAGTAAAGATGCCATAGTAAGATATTGTTAATAGTATATATGCCAAACTTTATTTTTGTAAATAGTCTCTTCATTATCTGTTTTAGAAAATATCTTCTTTGTCTGATGAAGGACTGTCGATTTCTGAAGTCTCAAGTTTTTCAAAGTAATGATATGTAGTGGCACTAATGATGGTGTTTTGGATATCTTGTGTAGGGGCAATGTGTTTCTCTATATCTAAACGTAATGCATGGCTTGCTTTTCCTGCATCAGGCAGTCAGTAGCACTGCCTGAGTAGGGATGGCTCGAATTGTTAATCGCAATGGTATTTAAATCTCTCCTCAATACGTCATCAGAACTTACAGTATTATACAGTTCTTCCTTTTATAGAAACGTTTATGTAACAATTAAGTTACAAGCTCTGTGAATGTCTGTTAATATCATAGGAAAAAGTTTGAATTTCTTGTTCTTATTTCTTATATTTCTTTTTTTATTACATGATAACTCAAAAACCAAAACAATTGTGTCACTAAACTCACTGAGGTAACATAGAGTCAAACAGAGCCCATTTTTATAAGTAATTAAAAATAAATCTAACATAAATGGCGTTATGATTACCTCCAAAAACTAGCTTTCTTACATATATTTTGTTTTCATATAGAAAGCTTAGGTACAGGGTGAAACAGGAATTGTCGTTGTTGTTTTGAATTAAGCACAAAGCTACACAATGGGCTATCTGTGCTCTGCCCCCCACGGGTATCGACACCCGGATTTTAGCGTGTAAGTCCGCAGACATACCGCTGAGCCACTGGGGGACAGGAATTGTCACCAAGTGATAAATTATAAATGATAAACAATAAATATTGCAGTTGTAATATTATTGTTTGTGAAACTTAGTTATAAATACGACCTTTTTATGTACACGGAAACACTGTATTAAGAAAATCAGGCAAATAACTAAAGAAAAAACTGTTCAAGAAAAGAAAGTAATGTAGGGATGGCTAAAATTAATCCTTAAAACAACGAAAACATAATAGAGATGTCATTTGCATCTTAACATTACAAGCAAACTTTAATATATATCAATATATATATATATATATATATATAACTATTAAATTAAAGTCGAGTTTAATTTATTCTATCTGTTAACTTTCCATTACATTGTTTTTGAGGGGTTGATATCAGCTATTCCTAGAGTTACTTTTTTTATTGAAACGTTTCTTATTAACTTGTAACTGTATCGATCGTATTTTGTGTCTTTACGTTTGATATTTAAGCACTAGTTTTTTATGTGTCATCATAACTTATATAAATTTTAATGATGGACTGGAGTTGTTAAGTTTCCACTTGAATGGTGTGGTAAGACATTATTTATTAAACGTGATAAAGTGAGAAAGTAATATTTTAATTTTAATATTTATGGAAGGTAATTTGAATTGATTAATTGTTAGTTATTTTTATAAAAAGCTATGGATATAGTTTTGTTTATAATATTTTTCGTAGAATGATTGTATCAGTTCTGTCATAGTTTCAGTGATATAATTGTTGGTATATTAAAGTTTTAAATCCCGAGGAATTATACACTTATTATTCAGTTTTTCACTCCATGGAGTCATGTGTCTACTAATTTATGTAGAACACAAGTTTATAGTGGGTTTGCTAACAATATTTGTGGCAATAACATCTAATATAAAAACATATTATGAAGATAATATGAAGTTCATGGAAAGAAACTGTTTTGAGGAATTTTTGAAACTTGAAAAATGAATCCAAATTACAATTCCATACCTCTGTATCGTCTATAAACCTAAAATAGATAGGCAATCAATTTTTTTACCCATCTTTTTTTGCACATGATACTTCTGTTGCAATAATGTACTTCAATGGTAAAGTTGCTATTTTACAACTTTATTATTAAATCTTACTTAACCAATGTTTAAAATAAACCGTAAGGCTCTGTAATTTACACATCTGAAGCCTAAATAAATAATCCGAGTTGCTATGTGCTAGACATTTCGAAACTTCCGGATATTCTTTTTTTTAACATTTTATTTTCTATTACGTGTTATTTTATACATACAGTTAAAAAATAAAACAAAACTATTTTTTTCTTCACTTCAAATTGGTTCGAAATGTCACGAATGTTCAATCTGTTTACGAAATACATTAATGGCAAATTAATAGTCAGCATAAATAGTGTAAAGATCTCAGTCTCAAGAATGAATAATATCTACAATACAAAAAAATTCACACTTGCCAGAAAGCACAAACATACTGCTCTTTAACTTTGTAGCCAACAGATGGCGGCACGAAAGAAAAAGGAAATATATCTGTATATAAATAGAAACGTATTTCTTTGTCAAACAGAGTAAGCACGTGCAGTGTTGCAGGGTCGAAGCAAAACGTGGTGCATCAATTACAATACTAGATCAGTGACCGCCTGCGACAACTTGATTCAATCGCTCAAACCCTAAAGTAATTAAAAATAGAGTTGATAGGTTAATAATTACTGATCGATTGATTTCCATAATAAATTTTATTTTCTCGCATAAAAACAACGCACAAATTTTCTAATACACGCTAATGTAACAAAAATGAATGCACATTTGTGTGCAATCCTGGGAAGACAAAGTTCTTTATGTTATTTGGAGAATCTTTCAACAGGACAACATAAATAATTTTTTGACTTGTTCGACTTCTTCAAGACTTCCTAATGAAAACCAGAGCAGTCAATATATCTGTTATATGTCAACTTCTTCTTTACTTAGAAGGTAAGTAAGTGAATAAGTGGAAATGTATAATACCTCTTAGCACTTATCACATGTTCTTAAGGAATTTTCATTAAATCCCTAAACTTGCCTTGAAAGTATCACGTATTTTATACATAGTGCTACAACCACAAGTTTTGTTTGTTTCCAAATATAATTTCGTTCAAAACACACTCTAGAGCTATCTATCTACGCTAGCTGTCTTTAATCTAAAAATGATAGATTAGACAGAAGACTGTTAATCAACATTATCCACTACCAATTTCAGGACTGCACTTTTGCTTACAAAAAGTGTGATTGACTGTAAATTTATAATACCCTCATGGACTAAAGGGCGGGAATGTTTGGCGCGGGGATTCAAACGGTCTATATCGACAAATTGCAAATCTACTGCCTTAATTAGAAGTTTTGAATCCATCTATAATTATCTAATATTGCTTTATAATTTGCTGAATAATGTTATGTGTTACTAGCTGCGTGGATAATCCGAAGGCTATCTCGACCCTTCACCTCATTAAGCCCCCCAGTGGCTCAGCGGTATGTCTGCGGACTTACACGCTAAAATCCAGGTTTCGATACCCGTGGTGGACAGAGCACAGATAGCTCATTGTGTAGCTTTGTGCTTAATTTAAAACAACAACAACAACACCTCATTAAGTCCAATGGTAGAGAAGAAGTCTTGAATGCACAGCAGATACCAAGTACTACTACCATGGTTTTCAGTAAACTTTTACGATATCATTTTTAATTTAATTAATGCCTTTAAATAAAATATCAAAAATACATTCATATAATGCTTTGCTTTAAATATGTGTTGCAATTAAAATTCTAGTGAGTGAATAAACGCTTATTCATATCTTTCCATTTTCTGAATAGTGTTACACACCTAACCCTCCAACACAATCATTTAAGTGTTTCCAATGTACATAGAAGCTTTGTCAACACAAACGGCAAAACATCTAGCCCATAAATTATTCAGCCATTTATTATTCATTACATCTACATGTAGTTAAGGATAGACAGTTCTAAATAATACAAGGTTCCTAAGAGTATACGTTTGGTTGTCAGTTTTAAGTAATTCTTCATTGTAGTGAATTTTGAGTGACTCTAAAAGTAAAAAACCTGGCTCATTATATTGTGATTTAAATCTATTAGTTAATATTGTTATCAAATACACCCAAAGTTGAAACTTGTTTCATTATATATATATATGTCTGTGTTTGTATGTATATACTTTTATGTTTGAATCAAATATATATTGTAGGTGTAAAAACTTGGGAAGAGAAATTTGGGCATTCTTTTTTCAGTTAATAAAAGCTCCAAAGCTTTACATAGTTAAACGCAATTTTAGATCACAAAAACCTTTCCTACTATAGTATCAATATCAACCCCTTCTCCACACCAGTGGCTCAGCGGTAAGAGTGCAGGCTAAGGACGCTAAAAATGAAGTATTGATAGTTGCATTAGGGCGAGCACAGATGGACCTTCGTGTAGCTATACCCCTAACATACATAAGAAGCGTACTGTGCCTTCGCACTGTGGTTATTAGGTGAGATCAACTAACAATAACTTATAGATTCTAGTTAACATTTCTAGTAAAAGCAAAATCTATGATTTATTTGCATCCTAAATGTCAGTATTGTGAGTGGCAATATTTCTAAATATCAGTACTATAAGTATCATTATTTTTAAACGAATTGATTTTTTGTACATTTTGTAGAGTTTGTTTTAACAAGCTATGCACATACATATAAAAATACCATCAAATATTTTAAAATTAAAAACAAGTTCTCAAATTTATCGTTGAAAGGAAAGACAATAACACAGTAACAGATATTTTCTTACTAGAATACATTTTTCTTTTTTATTTTCTTGTTTATATGATAGATGATTTTTTCTACTCTACAGATGTAAGGGTATTTGCTTTTGGTCTAAATCTTTAAAATGATAGTTATCTATATATAATATAATCAAAGGCATACAGGAAAATCTAGAACTGAAAAAAAACCAAAAACTATTGGACTCTCTACAAATATTTTTTACTTTATTTTATTCAAGCAGGAATAGGTATTGAAAACAGAATTGGTTATTTGTTGTTAAGCGCTAAATAACACAAGGGATTATTTGTGCTGTGCGCACCACGGTATCGAAGTCCGGTTTTCAGCGTTTCCATACTTACCATTGACTTACGTGTGAAGTATGGTGGATTAATTTGATGGTGTGGACCTGGTTTAGCTTTTTCTAAGTTGGTTCACTGATAATCATTAATAAAGCTGCGATTTTGCTGCCGTTTTTAACTATTCTGGGCAATAATGAATCGTCTTTGCTGATGAAACGCAAGCAGTGTATCATTATAGGTCGATGCCATATCTTTTGATTCACCATTGTACACATTGCATTTGTCCAGGTCAAAGCTTCAATTCAGTTGCAAAAACGATTATTTAATCTGAACCAAAACATAGAGAGTAAAGGAGTAACAAGCAAAAATCTTTGTGTGGATTAAAAAAATTGGCAATTTAAAAGAAGATCGCATGTTAGTTAGTGAAAGTTGTTTGATGTGGAGAGTTTCTGTAATGAGTGATTCTAGATCTGAAATTTGATGTCTCCACACGTGTAAATATATGTAAGTCTCCCATAAAGAGAAAGTTGGAAAAGATCTTTGGTATGGAAAATATTCCTGCGCGTATGATCTGGGTTTAAAAACTAATATAAATGCCTCCCGCTAGTACAGCGGTAAGTCTACGAATTTACAACGCTAAAATCAAGAGTTCGATTCTCCTCGGTTGGCTCAGCTGATGGCCTGATGTGGCTTTGCTATAAGAAAACACACACGTATATGACTGTAACAACTCTTATACTGGGAAAACAAAACGCCGTGTATTAATTATAGCCAATGAACATATGGGAGTTTTCATGAAAACACAAAAATGTTGGGCAATCCCTGCTTTCCCGCTATATGTCAACATGGCGAAGAAACATGAACTTATCAAATTTCAATATCCTTTGCAAGACCGACGCAGATCTGAAATAATTAACCAAAGAAATTCTTTACATCAAACAATTTTCATTAATATTGAATAACATGGAGCCTTCTTTTAAATTATACATTTAGAAATAAACACAGCACTTTTGTTTGCTACTCCTTTACTTTCTATGCGTTTTGTTTTGATTCAATTTAGTTCTATGGTGAGATGTTTTGATTCGTTGCCTGTGAGACAATTTCTGAACCGTCAATACACTTGGAGGTACGTTATAGTGCATTAGATTTATACTAACTGTTAGTGGCTTGTTGTTGTTGTTGTTTTGAATTAAGCACAAAGCTACACAATGGGCTATCTGTGCTATGCCCACCACGGGTATCGAAACCCGATTTTTAGCGTGCAAGTCCGCAGACATACCGCTGAGCCACTGGCGGGCCTGTTAGTGGCAATCACAGTTACCTGTATTCAACCTAGAGTTTTAGCATAACAAGCTATTAAGACTATTCTTCAGCCATCGGAGTGGAGGATGTATAGAAGAAAATAGGCAGTGGAAAGGAACTCAATGAAAGCAAATAAAATATCCAAAAATTGATAAGTCACTAAATGGAAATAAAATTTAATACTTAAATGGCGCGTTATTTTACGAAGGCTTCATTTTCAAGTCAGAGACTATTAACATTAACAAATATAGATTCCCACCAATGACAGCGATATGTCTGTGAGATTACAATGCTAGAAATTAGGGTTCAATACCTGTGGTGGGAAAAGTACAGCTAGCTCATTATGCAATTTTGTGCTTAACTAGCTTGTTAGTCTCTATCAAATTCATTTTTAAACTATTAACAACAAAAAAAGATTGACAGCTATCAGCAACAGCTGTCATCATAAGGGTTTGCTCAGCTGTTTCGAATCGAATAACGAGATGGACTGTCGTATTTATCACGCACACACAACCGTACAACTTGCAGTAGGGAGAAAGCTCGTTTACATTACCTCCCGAACCTGACCTCTCGATCAGCCGATACGCTAACTACTTGGCCGCGCTTAAAGGAAACATTTTATTACTTAAATATAAAGTTTAATTGATAAAAAGAAACAGAGTGTAATGATATACGCAAAATGGGAAGGGTAAGTGACATTTAAGAAGAAATGGATACTTAACAGAGAAAAAAGTATATATGAAAAAGCCAAAAATGGACAAAATTATAAAGAAAGTCCATGAAAATATTAAACTGAAAGAGAAAGGAAGAGAATAATTAAAAACAAAATTAAATCTTAAATTGGAAAAATCAGAAGTAGGTTTATTTAAAACAGCAAAAATATAGCATTATTAGCAACGAACCATTTAGTGCGATGACTGAGTGCGGACTTTTAGCTTTCGTAAATGATGTGTTAAGTTGTTCGCACATCTTGTAAACAATTTTGACATGATAACTTACATTTACTAGTTTAATCGCAACTTCATTCCATTAGCGCGATCTCTTGAAACAGATACGCTTGTTGATCACGAATGGTTATATCAGTAGTTAGAAAAGTTCATTGTTGCTCAATAATGGGATTTCGGAAATCGTTTATAGCCTTCAAGGATGAGAAATTTATGGTTGCTTTAGGCGTTTTAGTTATTTTATTTTCTTATAATACCGGGATGATGGTGATCTTTGTGAAAGAGGTTTTAATTTTGTAAGGAGTACTGAGGGAAGTGCGTTATGACAATCTTTAGTCATGAGTCAGATGTTGTGAATGTTTTTCACTTGAGCCATGAAGCTACGTTTTAAATATTCGAACGCCTATTTGAATCTGAGACTGAGTTAGTTATTGGTCTCTGTTTAGATAATATGAAACGTTTTATTCGTATAATTATGATATTTCATTGTTATTTACACAAGTTTCTAGTCGATAATTATCAAAAACTTGCGAAAAATGTCTTTAAAAGAGCCATAAAGAGTTTACTAGATGTTACGTATTTTTTATGTTTTATGTTCTTCGTAGACTAAACGCAACAGAAAAACACAGATAACAGCTTGTATAATTTATTACACTAAACTATTAACAAATATAACAGATATAACATAAATTATATAATAACAGTGACAGATATTAAGTTACAACATTCGAAATTAATTACAAAACCAAATAATACTAGTTTCAAACTTCAAAATTAATCACAATACAAAATGGTACTGGCCTGTATCTAATATAATGATCTAAAATGAAAGTCTCAAATTCCAGTCTAGGGTGTGAATTTGGTCCCACGAAGAAATTCCGAAACAGTTCACAGTTCAATAAATTCGCCGTCTCTCAGCACAAGCAGTAATTCAGATGTATCGTAGAGATTGACGAAATAAAATCACAGCTTCCGTAGATCTAACTTCAATCACAAATCCAAGTTGAATATTCACAGCAAACACTTAATCTTCCTCAAATTACTAACTTTCTTCTTGTAAAATAAAACTGATGTCTGAATCTCACTCTTTTTCTTCGAATAAAACTAATGACTGAATCTATCTTCTTTTTTCGAATAAAAACTGATGACTGAATCTATCTCGCGTCACCGTCTTTTATACCGGTAGGCCTACTTCTCGAACAATCTTGCAATTTCCATACAACTCCAGAGCAATCCGCGCGTGTCCTTTCTTGCACGAGACTACACGTCTAGACACGAAGTCACCAGCACTCATTTACAAACATATGACTGGTCTACTTAATTCAAGAAAATTCTAAATGTTACCCTAAATGAATAACAAAATATTAGTTTAAACTTCGAAACAATAATATCAATATGGAATAAATGAATAATAGAAATGAAAATTCAAACACAACACGACATGTTGTCGTTAACAAAATATTTACACATATACATAACACTAGAACTGTATATAAAGTGTACACCATAAGCCTAGATCAGAAAAAGTGACTAACTACAATTACATTTGTTTTGTTTTGAATTTGGAGCAAAGCTGAACGAGGGCTATCTGCGCTATCCTTTCTTAATTTAGCTAGTCATCGCCACCCACCACCAACTCTTGGGCTACACTTTTACCAACGAATAGTGGGATTGATTGCACATAACAACGCCTCCACAGATGAAAGAGCGAGCATATTTGGTGTGATTGGGATTCGAACCCGCGATATTCAGATTACGAATTGAGTATCTTAACCATCTGGCCATGCCGGGCCTGCATAACAGCTATATTGCTAATATAAAAATATATGGGGCTTATAAAGACGATGTAAAAGTGGATAAAATAAACTTATTTAGTAAGAACTAAAATATTATGATAAACTGAAGAAAACTTTAAGATTATGCAGAATATGATTATTTTAAACTATTTTCTGTGTGTGTGTTTTCTTATAGCAAACCACATCATGCTATCTGCTGAGCCCACTGAGGGGAATCGAATCCCTGATTTTAGTGTTGTAAATCCATAGACATACTGCTGTACTAGCGGAGGGCGAAAATATTTTCTGTGTATGAATTATAGAGCGGCATTCACCAAAAATGTATAGTTAGTTCCAATATTTGAAATTTTTTATAATTATTGTTAGAATGGTATTTTTATACACTCAGGAACAATTTAAAGGATTACAAAGCTGTTCCACTTACACTTCTTTTGCAGGCCTGGCATGGCCACGTGGTTAAAGCACTCGACTCGTAATCTGAGGGTTGCGGGTTCGGATCCCTGTCGCACCGAACATGCTCGCCCTTTCAGCCGTGGGGACATTATAATGATCAATCACTCACACTATTCGCTAGTAAAAGAGTAGCCCAAAGGTTGGAGGTGGGTGGCGATGACTAGTTGCCTTCCCTTTAGTCTTACACTGCTAAATTAAGGACGGCTAGCGCAGATAGCTCCCTTGTAGCTTTGCGCGAAATTCAAAAACAAACAAATACAAGTTTCTCTCCGTAAAATGTATTTTATTACGTTTGCCTGTTTTAGTGTAAATTTACACAATTGGCTATCTGTACTGAGTTTACTGTAGCAAATCAAATCCTGGATTTAATGTTGAAAGTCCTTAAACGTCTTGACATAAGTACAGTAACTACCAGTTGTTAATGTGCTTAATATTTTCTCTTTCAATCAACAAACACGATACCTTTTCTATAATAGTAACAGTTAACGCTTTCTAGGTACAGTGTAGCTGACCTTAAGCCACAATCACAATAAATACTACGTAACCACATAGGAAGTAAAGCTTTTGAGATAGAGCGTGCCTTACACTTAGGTCACAAACACAATACTTATCACGTAACTGTATAACAGTTTAAACTTTGTGACTGACTGTATGCTACAAATAATTACGTAATTGTAGTTGTGAAAGCTGTACCGATGAAATATCCTTTTTTATAAGCATCATATGTTGTTTTGTAAACTGCATTTAATCACACTGAGTTTAAGCTCTCTGAAGTTTTGCTTTTCTCATGTGAACTGAGATATCTATATATATGACATTGTTTCTTAAAGAGAAACAATAACATAAATGAATATTTATGTTTTTTTTTACTTATTTTGTTATTGGTGTTGACAGACTTTGAATCTTACAGCTCTAAATATACTGGGATATACTGTATATAGGTGTGTGGAATAAATATATGGTCGGTTTTTTATTTATCACATACTGGTTTTCAAATCAAACCTACATCGTAAGATATAAATAGAAAAACAAAGCTAAATCTTTAGTGATGATATATGGTTAAAATGGACTTCAGTAAATCGGGAAAGGAATATCAATATGGTTTTGTTTCATTTTAAATTTCGCACAAAGTTACTAAATAACAATCTACACTAACCGTATCTAATTTATTAGTGATAGACTAGATCCCTCACCGCCAACTCTTGGGCTACTATTCCATCAACGAATAATAGGATTAATGTGTGTGTTTTTCTTATAGCAAAACTACGTCGGGCTATCTGCTGTGTACATCGAGGGGACTCAAACTTCTGATTTTAGCATTGTAAATTCGTAGATTTACCGCTGTCCAAGCGGGAGACAATAGGATTGAGAATTACATTATAACGCTATTTGTATCTGAAAGGGCGAGCAATAAGGGCTGCACACACTGTGTAGTCACAGTGGTCTCTCTATATTTATGTCTTTCAGGTAACTTGTTTATCTAATATATATATTTATAACAAATTATTCTTAGAATTTCAATTTCCTTTGAATAAGTTCTGTAGAGAAATAAGTATAAATGTTTACGGTTAAACATTTGAGACTCGGCGATTAATCGAGAAAAGAAGTGGAAAAGTTAGAAAATTGATTATAGACTTTACTGGTTGATTAACACCCCTAATGTCTATAAAAAAATCTGTCTTAGTCATTGGCATTGATTCACCTAAGGATTTTTACAATGCTTTTCAGGGAACTGTAAATCGTGCCAAGAAAAACAACTTTATAGATTATATGTGCATATCAGGATATTCACTCATAGACTGTGTTGTGATACACTTTATGAAAACACAACGATACCAATAAACCAGTTTAATTGACATAGTGTGTAACCCCAGTGGTTTCTACTTATATTAGAGTCTGCGAGGGATTAAAATGTTTATAACGATATGTGGACATTATTAGCTACTGCTATTTAATTGTTACCCTTGGACTTGTTTTTTCTATTGTAGTACTTTATTTGACGCTCATGAATATTTACTAATGCTCGATTCCCTGTTTCTATTGTAACGATATTTAGCGAAGAACCACAGATCACCTTCAGATCACGCACCTAGAAAACCTTGCTACAGTCTCAGTTTAAGTCAATTAAACACACAGGAACTTGTTACATCTGGGCATTGATAAATGTGTGGTTCAATGTGATTCAAAATTCTTTTGGCTATTTTTCTAATTTAAGTAACCACCGATTTCACAACGTAGACAAAACTATAAAAACATTTGTCTTGTAAGCCTTTGTCAACTACATATCTTTTATATTTGTTTATTCTTGCGAGCGACACCATAACATACGTTCAGCTTTATCACAAAGTGTTGGATGTTGTTTGCTTTATTTTTTTCGTGACTTTAACTCTCATTTTTTGGAGGAGGGTTGTGCTCCGAATTAGCTTGTTGTTTGCACAAAATTTATTTGCGTAAGGACTTCGCTACAACAATATTCGTCCGTATGTGATCTTTTAATCCTGCCATAAATAAACCTTGGCAATACTGGTTGTCGGTCGAATGGTTAGAGCTTTGCAAAGGTGTTATGTCATCTGTGACACCATATCTCACACATACAGTGATACTAATACATTAAATCAGTATCCTGTTATTAAATTAGATTAAGCCTTTATATGCTTACAAAATGTAAAGTATGCTTTATATGTTAATAAATCATAAAAGGAAAAGAAAAAGAGGACGGACCATATCTCTATTGGGGGAGAGGTGGGAGTGATGAAAGTTTTTATTTTGTGTTGAAGTATATTTTCTGCTGGTTAATCAAGAAACATTCTATAAACTTATATTATAGGGAGGGGATAAGGTTCCAAACTTATTTTGTGTTGAAGTATGTTTTCTGTGTTATGTAATAAATAACTTTATTTTATTAGGTATTGAATATGTTGTTTTCTTTTATTATTCCCTTTCCTTAAGTTGATACTCCAAAAACATGAAACTGTTAGCAGATATTTTTCAGTTGAGTGCAGAATACATTACAATATAACACAGTTTCCAAAGAGAATCTTTCTCCGCGGTTTACTTTTCTATGCGAAACAAAGAATGATTGTTCATGCACGACAAACCACAGAGACCACTGAAAGTGAAACAGTATTTGTAAGCATCGGTTGGACGTTTAAAATAGGCGGAAATGGTGCTCAGTATATTACTAAAAATACCCCACATTTTTCATTGGCTGTGAAATATCCGAGTTTCTTTCATTTTGTATTACCAAGCGTAAAGACCATTCATTTTACTTGCCCTGTATGAGTCTATTCTAGTAATTAGCAATTATTAAAAATTTCCTCCAAAACTATTTAGGTTTATGCTTATAGTGAATGATTTTTGTGTCGAATTAACCTTAAAAAGCGACACTAATTATACAAACTAGAACGATAAAGGCTGACGGAGATTCACTAAATTGTACTATAAGCCTTTCTGTGTATTTGGCCATAAGCTTTTTTTGCAGAAGTTAGGTCTACAAAAGGCTTGTAAACGTGTGTTGTGTTAGCACAATAGAAGCATAAGTGAACTGATAAAACTTGTAAAAATATTAACAATCAACAGACTGACAGATTCTATGAAGTGTGAAAAACATTATGCTGAAAGGTTACGCCCCTCAATTTAATTCCTAACTCATTATTAAAATCATCACACAGAAACATATTTTAAGAAATTATTCAATGATCGTTTAACAGATTTTACACTGAAGCTTTCAAATCACATGTTACATGTTTTAATTCCTGAAAAACTATATTGTAAAAATCTTTGTGCTTAAACAGTAGAAATTATTTTGAAGTTTTCAAAGCACATATTACGTGTTTTAATTCTGAAAAATTATATTGTAAAAGTCTCTGTACTTACAAATTAGAAATTATTTTGAAGCTTTCAAGGTAACTGTCAGCTCTTTTACGAATGATTGAATAAATCAAGCGAGCCGAATGATTGATGAAAATCTGTGCTTGTAAGACATCCTTTTTTACCTTATCAAGTGTTAACGATAAGCTGGGTCTCTGTAATAATCCAGGAAAACCAGGCCCAGTTTTTGCTTCTGTTAGAATTATGGAATGCAAAGAATGGAGATAAACATTTAAGTGAACTACTCACAGTATTCAAAGTTTGCACACGTTATTCAGAATTTACATACTTGATACGCCGACATTATACTGAATAAATGACTGCCATTTTAGTCAAGGACCTTGATATAAAATGGGAAAATGAAAGACGTTTCAAACACGCAGATTCCAAAAAATCCCGTATTTTATGTTTTGTTTTATGTGAACATCGCGTATGATCACGGATCAATAACATATACTTACAAAGAAGAACATGAGAAATTGCTGGCAATTTATGCATATATATGTATGTAGTACTGTTCTTTCTCGTTCTATGCAGTATGTATGTGTGTGGAGAGAAACACGAATGTGAAAGTACTTGTTTATTCTATCTTGATGTAGTATCTGTGTGTGTGTGTGAATATATATATATATTGTCATGTGAAAAGCCTATGAAAGCCTTTGCATTTTTGTAACATTTTTGGATATATAAATATTTAATCTCAATTTTAATAATACTGAGAGATTACAGGAATATAATTAAACAATTAAAACTGAAGAAAAGACTTTTCAAGTTCTTCTGTAAATGTAATTCTCCAAAAATGCATATTCTAACTGATGAAAAAGTTAGGACACTCCCACATTTATTCCTACTTAAAATGGCTCAACTTAAACACAGGTGTATCACACTAGGTGCACATCATTAGAAGATCAATACTCAGCATTTTAAATGACGCTTGTCCTATTTAAACCTCAGGCATTTAGTTTGTTGTGCTCCTGACTGTTGAAGTGAGAGTGAGAGCAAAAGAGCTGTCTGAGGCTTTTAGAAAGAAAATTGTAGCAGCTTACGAGTTCAGTAAGGGAGTTAAAAGATCCCAAAAGATTTTAAAATCAGCCATTCCACTGTCCGAGAAATAGTCAACAAGTGGAGGGCTTTGAAAACAACTGCCAACATGCCCAGGTCAGGTCGTCCAACCAAGTTCACCCCGAGAGCAGACCGCAAGATGCTAAAAGAGGTCTTCAAGCACCCTAACATGACATCACGGGACGTACAGCAAGCTCTGGCTATTGTTGATGTAAAGTGCATGCTTCTACAATCAGAAAGAGACTCCACAAGTTTAACTTGCATGGGAGGTGTGCAAGGAGAAAATTTTTACTCTCTAAGAGAAACATCAAGGCCAGACTGAAGTTTGCCAGAGAGAATGTAGACAAATAATGGAATAATGTTCTTTGGACAGATGAGTCCGAAATTGAATTATTTGGACACCAGAACAGAGGACATGTTTGGCGTAAACCAAATACAGCATTCCAGGAAATGAACCTCATACCAACTGTGAAGTATGGAGGTAGAAGTGTCATGGTTTGGGGCTGCTTTGCTGCAGCAGGGCCTGGACAGCTCACAATCATAGAATACACCATGAATTCTATTGTGTACCAGAGGGTGCTTGAAAATCATGTGAGACCATCTGTACGAAAATTAAAGCTGAAGCGGAACTGTACCCTGCAATACGATAATGACCCAAAACATACCAGTAAATCCACCAAGGACTGGCTTAAAACTAAGAAATGGAGATTCCTCTAATAGCCGAGTCAAAGCCCAGATCGTAATCCCATTGAGATACTGTGGGATGACTTGAAACGAACTGTAAATGCAAGAAATCCCTCAGACATCTCACAGCTGAAAGAATTTTGCATTGAGAAGTGGATAAAATTTTCTTCAGACCGATGTCAGAGATTGGTAGATAGCTGCAAGAAGCATCTCACTGCAGTTATTTCAGCCAAAGGGGGTAACACCAGCTATTTGGGGGTAGGGTGTCCTAGCTTTTTCCTGAGTTAGAATATGCATTTTTGTAAAATTACATTTACAAAAGGTCTTGAAAAGTATTTTCTTCAGTTTTAATTGTTTAGTTATATTCCTATAACCTCACAGTATTGTTAAAATTGAGATCAAATATCTATATATCCAAATACACAGGCTTTCATAGGGTGTCCTAACTTTTTCACATGACTGTTTGTAGATTAAAAAAGGGTGTAAAAACTTTTGATCAAATGGTTGAAATACACCACTTTAAATATTCCTTGATCTTTTATTTCATGCAAGGTTAATGATTTGTTTTTAAGCCTTAAAGTTCAGGCGGAGATATATAAGGGAATATCGTCTTTTTAAACATGCTTTCCTTTAGTGGAAACTGATAGGAAAGAACCAAGTAATTATTGCAGGTCAGAAAAATGCATAGGTTCAAGAAGCATTCATACAAATGATGAAAACCCTGAAATCCAAGCACTTTCGAAAGGTGGATATTTCTACTTCTGAGACAAACTGATAATTGTAATGTACACACACATATATATATATATACCGTTATTCTCTTATCATATCAGTTAATAATTTCAAGCAACACATACATATACCGTTATTTTACAAGGAGTGTCTACCCATACTAATATTATCTTGTCATAACAACTTATTATTCCAATATCACTCAAACACTTATCGATCTCATATCATACTATTTTATCATTGCAAGGAACTCAAACACAATCAATATTTTCATATCATACCACCTAATCGTTGCATGAAACTCAAATACAAATGAGCATTCTCACATCATACCACCTAATCATTGCAAGGAACTAAAAACATATCAGTGTTCGATTATCATACTAGTATTATTGTATGTCTTGTGGAAGCTCAGTAACAAAGAAGCAGAATACTGTATCGAGTAATTCAGTTTTTAGCATATTCGATATTTCCTTTTGCAACTTAAATTTCTACCTAAAGTTACTTTTTAATTTTTTCCCCAATGTTTTGATGTTAGCAGGAATAAACGCTCGTGTCCTCAGTATACGAATATAAAGCTCCATCTTGTTACGTTACGATTTTTGAAAAGCAATAAAAATTAAAGACATCACTGACAAGCAACTTAAAATTGATCTTTTCTCATGCTTTTTTGTCATCTTCATCTACGATACAGGTTGCAGTACACAGAGCTGTATGGTGCAATAAGAATTACAAATACAATATGTATAAAATAAACATGCTCACGCTTCAACTTTACTTCTACATTTTCAATAAATCTGTGGCTGTAATTCGGGAATTCAAATTTTTTTTTATGACAGTGTGAACTTATGAGTGTCTTTTACATTGTTAAGTGTTCTAGGACTGATCTTTAACATTAAAATTTGCTTTGAAATTATCTTTATATTAAAGCTAGTCTGAAAAATAATTTTATAAACTACACCGATTTATATGTTTTTTTATACTTTTTTCTAAGACAAGAAAAGATGAGAAGTTTTTTGTTTGGGAATTTCACACAAAGCTACTCGAGGGCTATCTGTGCTAGCCGTCCCTAATTTAGCAGTGTAAGACTAGAGGAAGGGAGCTAGTCATCACCACCCACCGCCAACTCTTGGGCTACTCTTTTACCAACGAATAGTGGGATTGACTATCACATCATAACGCCCCCATGGCTGGGAGGGCGAGCATGTTTGGCGCGACTTGGGCGCGAACCCGCGACCCTCATATTACGAAGCGCACGCCTTAACGCGCTTGGCCATGCCAGGCCCAATTAGAAAGTAGGAAATCAATTTCAGAAGAGTATATGCATCAATATTTATTATTTCATAAGAAAAAAAATCATTTTAAGTGTCTTTATTCACTGTCTCCTACATTTCTGTCATTTATTTGTAATCAGTAATAGGCGCGTACACACATTACTAGTCAATCATGGTTGCTTCAGAAAATCAGGATGATGGAAAATATTGATTGTTTGTGGTCTATGGAATAACTCCTGATCTAGAGATAGGTTTCGGGTACTCTGAATAAAACAAAATGGTGTAGTATTTAAAAATTAGGAGTTTGATATTTTTTTATATGTTACGTAGTGTAAACATAGCGTTGGCATATTGTTTATTTAAATATATTGAAGCGGTTTAGCATGAATATTATTTTCAGAACGTCCGTAAATGTCATGAATGTAGCATCCATAACAAACTTATTTTATCAAATTTAATGCCTATGTTATAAATATGTTGACAAATAAGCCGATTAGAGATAAGATGTTATTATTTTGTTGTAAAACACAGTACAGTCTGTTTATTGTTTCCAAGAAAAAAAAAAGTCGATTATTTTCTACAATATCAATACAGAAATGAAGACTATATAGTAAGTTTACACAATGTACATCTGGTGGCTGTGTAACATCTTCAACAAACTGAATTATATTCGCATCAATATACTAAATTCTTTCATGTTATTTTAGAATTTTTTTCCTAAATATGTTGCAAAAGGTTGATTGAGTGACTCAATATTAGAAATAATCTGTTTGACAAATTTATCCATCATTCTTGTTTACCTTTGTTTGAAATACAGAATAATTCGATTAGAACCAGCAGGTTTGTAATTCGTGTACATCTTCAATAATAATAAATATTTATAAGTTATAAACTATCTTTGTAATTTATATTCACAACTAGTGATAGCAATTGACTGTTATTATTTTTACATTTCTAGCGTTATTCAAATATATTCTATATCTTTCTATTATAATATCCTTCTTTAGAAAACGCAATCCATTCATCATTATTTGATGTAGTAATAACAAGGTTTACATGCCATTTTTTAAAGTAATAAGAATATTGCATTCTTTCCTGGATAAATTCAAGCGGACACTATTACTACTATAATCCATATAAAATAAATTGCGCTAATCCGGGATACTATTATAACTATACTCCTCACGAGAAGAAAACATTAATCTAGGTATCATTATGCTCCTTACAAGAAAATTGCGCTAACACAGGATACTATTACTACTGTAATTCTCACAAGAAGAAAACACTAATCCTAGATACAATCCTTACAAGAAGATAGTACTAATCAAAGATTCTATTGCTACTGTAATCCTCACAAGAATAAAGCACTAGTCCAGGATACTATTGCTACTGTAATCCTCACAAGAATAAAGCACTAGTCCAGGATACTATTGCTACTGTAATCCTCACAAGAATAAAGCACTAGTCCAGGATACTATTGCTACTGTAATCCTCACAAGAATAAAGCACTAGTCCAGGATACTATTACTACTGTAATCATCACAAGAAGATAAAACTAATCCAGGATACTATTACCACTGTACTCCTCAGAAGAAGATAGCACTAATCCAGAATACTATTGCAGTTGTACTCCTCACAAGAAGATAGCACTAATCCTTAACACTTCTACTAATATACTCCTAAGAAAAAGGAATGTGCTAATTTCTTCAGATACTGCATTATTACTGTATTTTTATGAGAAATTTGCGCTGATCTACTATTTTGTATTTTTTAATTTGTTGAGATGTCTCATTCTCTTTTACCTAAATGCCACAATATGAAAGTTGAATCATCGTAAAATTGGTTGAAAATCCAAACAGGGGCGTAGATCCTGGGGGAGATGAAGAGTATACATCTCCCCTTCATTTTAGGTGGGGGTATGATGCATACAATCATCCCCCCCTACAGTTTGGTCTGTTGAATTGTTTTATTGCATCACAGGCCTAGAAATTATGTGTTTGTTCTTGTGATTCTCGTGTTCTTAACAATCGAATTACAGAATTAGACCTAGATTTAGGCTTTTTCAGTAGCCGAAATGTACATTTTTAATATAGGCGTGCTTCTAAGCTTTTCGACCTGAGCTATATATAGTTCATAAGTATCAGCCAGCAGGCCTAAGTGTACGTGCAAGTACGGTGGCAACAAGATTACTCTGTGATTGCATGTTTACAGCTTTCAGGTTCAGGTAATCAGAGATTACCAATTTGCAAATTGAACAGTCCAAATAAGTGGTTGCAAAAATCATCTCCCCCACAGGATGTAAAAAAATCTACGCCCTTGAATCCAAACATATAGTTTTTTAATGGTATTTTTTTCGAGAAAGTGCAAACTTTAATTCCTTAGCTAACAACTGGCTACCTTAACCTATTTTAAAACTTATAGTTTGTTTGTGGCAGATAATCTGTTAGCAGAAGAAATTCATAAGCTGGTTCAGCTAAAGTTTCACGTGATTTATTCGTAATTCGAATATTAGAGTTAATGAGCGTAAACTTATACATACGTTATATACGTGCATCAGTTACTTGTTAAACTTTAAAACAGATTCATGTATATGAATGAAACAAAAGCAAAAGAGTTGCTTGAAGATTGCAAAGATACTAAAGCCTCAAGGCTTAGAGGCGAAACATGTTTTAACAATTAAAATTTGAAAGAGTTAACTAGAATTTATATGTTCGATTATTTCTCTGGTTGTATTCGTTTTCCGATTTTGTTACAACGTTTTTTCACATTTGATAATTAGCCCCATATTATGACAAGTGAGTGTCAAATTTTAAACTAAATAACCTCTCAACAGATTAATGAAAAAGAAGGGTTTTATATATTTAGGTGTAGCGGTTATTTTTTAATATACCACCCTTTTTCAGTACTATAAGCTACATCTTACAGACATAAGATACCGTTCTCTAAAGTAAAAATTGGCAGTGTGTATTTGAGCTCTTCTTAAACAAAGATCTGATCTCCATTCTTATCGTTTTTTGCTTTTGGCTTTCAATTTTTATTTAAAATACTTATCGCGTTATGCCAAATCTTACCGTTTTACGGTTTAGTCATTTGACCATCTGTTTCTATTGTAATAGAAATCGATCGAGTTTTAGGCCTAACTCACTGCCTTGTAATCGTCAGCGTGGCAGGTCTCTACAGTTTCTTTCTCCTCTCATGTTTGATAAGAAGCAATACCTAACTGTCAGGTCACAAAATCACACAAGAACCTCGTTGAATCCCCAGCTGCATCAAATCTATCACCGTTTTAAGTTTTAGTCACAGATTACCCAAGTGAAATGTATGTAATAAAAACATTTTGATGGATGACCAGTTGAAATCATGTCTCTTGGTAGTAGGAACAACCTTCAAAATAGTTCTGTTTCAAATATTGGCTCTTCCCGCTTTTCTGTTAGATTTAGAAGAATTTTAAAAACGACTTTTTATCATTGTTTATTGTTGAAATATAAATATACACTTTCGAACTTACTTTGAAATAAAAACTCGTATGTCTCTCTATATACATATATATATGTTATAAATTTCATCTACAGTTTGTGCGTTTTTTATGGGTAGTTATATTAATTACTTGACAATGTTTGTAGGATGTTTACGACTTTGCAATTATACAAGTTTCACACATTGTTTAGTAAATATTGTTTTTTGTGAACAAGAGCTATGCGTATTATACCTAACAATAGACCAAATTAAATTAAATGAAAACCAACGTAATAGTGAACTTAAATATCATAACTATGTTTCATTACAAAACTCATTCGGAATGATGCAACTTTGTATAGTTTTAGTTTAGTAAACTGTTTTTTTTCCTGAAAATATATGAATCACTAAGCAAGGGGCATAAAACAGTATTTTATAGTTTGTATTAAAATAATATTTATACCATTGTTAAATCTGTTGTGAATATATAATTTATTTTACGGATTTTTGCTTATAAGAATAAAACTTTTCCACCTATGAGGCATGCCAAGTTTCTACCTCTTTTTTATGACAGATTGTCTTTAGGTTTCATTTATTAGAAGGCAGCAGTATTTTTGTTTTTATAGTTACTCCAGAAGTATCCTGAAATATTATTTTTGTTTTTTGCAATATATCTTGATTTTAATGACAACTTAATAGAAAGCTTTTCTTTGAAGAAATCCCCGATATATCTTAATTTTAGTGACAACCTTATAAAAGGATTCTCTTTGGAGAAGACCTTTTCCTTATATCTTGATTCTGGTGACAATCTGATAGAAGGATTTTCTTTGAATAAGCTTGCTTCCCCATGTCTTGATTTTAATGAAAACTCAATAGAAAGTTTTTATTGGAAGGAGTTCTCTATGACTTGGTTTTAATGACAACCTAATGTAAGGATTTTCTTTGAAGAAGCACCCTTGATATCCGAAGTGAACACACCACAGGTAACTGTGTTTAACAAAAAACAAATCCTTTTCAAAATTTGTAATATACCAGTATATTGTTACGATTATGTTCCCTAAACAATTATTATCCAACGAGTTTTATCTATTTTCTAATTTTTGAAATGTCTAATGAAATAACACAACCAAATTCCACATAATTATCTGTAGGAAGAATAATATGAAACATATTTCCAACTTAAAATGCGCCGTTAAGCAATACATGACCTTTTAAAGTTTAAAATTATAACCAGAAGATATTTCTTAAGAAAAGGGAGAGTAACATGTTTTATTTCATCGATTTTATGAATATATTTTAAAGCAGCAGAAGACATAAGAGCAGAAAGCGTTATTTGGAAGAAGTTACTTGCAATATATTGAAAATTTAACTTTTTGAAATACATTACATGTTTTTCATAAATACATAATATTTTAAATATTATCTCGCTTTCTGGTACCCCTCACTAATAAAACGGTAAGTCTACGGATTTACAGCGCTAAAATGAAAGGTTTGATTCCCCTCGATGGGCTCAGCAGATAGCCTGATGTGGCTTTGCTATAAGAAAAACACACGTACTCTTTCTGGTTTCTTATATTCCCCTACCGAACTTAATTACTTTTTCTTTCATTGCAAGTGCAAAATTAGTTTGAATTTAATACTAGTATAAGTAACATTTCTATTAGTGCGTGTTTGTTTTTAACTTCGCGCAAAGCTATCTGAATGCTATTTGTGCTAGCTGTTCTTAATTTAGAAGTACTAGATGGAAGGAAACTAGTAAATATCATTCATCATCAATTTTTTGGCTACTTTCAGCCGACGAAGAGTATGTTTGACTTTCACATTTGAATGCTCCCAAGGCTGAAAACGTTCGGTAAGGGGATTCGAACCTACGGTTTTCAGGTTGCAAATCTAGCGCCCTAACCACCAAGCCGTGCTAGGGCCTCTATCATTTCTATTGCCAATCTTTAACAAAATTTATAATAGCCTGAATGAAGATCATTAATGGAAGAGATATATGAATATATAATATACGAAGATATTTAGGAGAATTTAATAAATTACCCACTGTTGAGGAATAAAGTATTTGCTAGAAGTAGACTAGTATGGAAAGAATTGTTCTAGTAGAGTACGTTAGAGATACACGTTTTATCAGCTTCCAGAAAGGTGAAGTAATTTTAGTAAATATGCTATGGATTTACAGAATAATTTGAACTTTCAACGACACAACTGATTTGGACCTTTTCAAAAATTCATGTTTATTTTTTGTTCTTAAGGGTTTTACTTCTGATTCTGCCTTCATTTTAATTTTGAAGCTCATTACCCAAATTTAAACTGTGTTAAGCAAATTGCTCGGGGTAAAATTCGAGGAATACTTTCCATAAGCAATGTTCTTCAGATAACCATGTATCATAGAGCAGACTCTACTTTCTGCTTTTACTTGAATATTTCCAGTGTCAACAAACCAAAGTGCATTAGCTTCTTTATGCGGTGTAGAAATGTCTCGCTCGAAAAAGCTTTCAACAAGATAATATAGCTTTTTAAATCATACATACTAGTCGGTCGACCGTACTTGCGGGTGTCCCACATGTGTGACATGTTTTGTCATTTTTTCTCTCTTTCTTTAGGCCTTTTCTTAAGTATAGATTCTAGATTCCAGTAAAGCACTCAGTGATTTGGTCACTTATTGGTCCTTTGATATGTAGTTTTCGAAATATTTGTTTTTCTCTTTGATTCCAATAGTTTTCTTGATTTCTTTCTCACATTTTAAAGATTGTTAGGTAGACACGTCTACTGTCGTTTATTTCATAAAATGATTGTATTTTCGGTTTTAATTTTTGTAACGGCTTTTATCATTACCATTTACGACGCTGCTATGAATATTCTAGTACGATACAGCTAATTTAGATTTATTGTTCTTTAGGAAGAATACTATTTCACAGTGGCTGATTATTCTCTAAATTTGTAGCATCAAATATTTATCCACCATAACTGTGAGAAACTTACGGAGTAATATAAATCTCTTAAAGTAATACCTTAAGATGCGGTTGGCAACAGGTTCTTAGCTTATATACAGGGTGGTCGCCAGAAAAGCGGAAAATTTGTCAAACAGCTATTTATTTTTACAAAGAATAACTTTTATAAAGTTTTTTAAAGGCATATATTATATGAAACTCATAGATGCTCAAAATGCATTTTATGATATTAAGATCATGCATTTTATTCATGATGTAAAGAAATCAAAATAGAAATGAGTAAGCACGCATGTTATTCATGATCTCATCTGACCCTCAAATTTTCCGCTTTTCTAGCTACCACCCTGTTCCACAGTTAAGTTTGGTGTATTTTTCTGTAGTCTTTATCATTCATGGTCGACACAATTGTTCAAAGTAAATACTTAAGCATTTCCCCAATACTACAGTATTCCCTTTATTTTCGATCTTAAGACACTCACATCTTAGAAAGTTTCTTATCACCAAATTCCAATATTTTAAGATCAGTGGTAGTGGTAGTGTTCTTGTACCAGCGTCATTAAATTCTTCTTTGATCTATCGCTTTACAGCCTAATTCTTTCCAACTCTTTTAATTTCTTACACATTACTTGTTCGTAGTTTCGATATATTTTGAGTTCAGTTTTCTTGTTCAATTTGCACGTATCTAGTTTACTTCTTTCAAATCTTCGGTTCGCTAGCTAGAGCGTATTGATATTTCTTCGGCTTACAGCTTCCACACTTTAATATTTCCCCTTTGTGAAAAAAGCAATGATAAAAAATCACATATACCCTTTTTTATGATAACAATGCTTATTATCAGCCTAGTATACCAATCAACTTTATTGGTAGTTTGTTATACAGTAAGGAAGAAAAAAGTTTTAGCTAATAAAAATTTCACAGCTTTCAAATATCAGATATCTAGATTGATAGTGATTAGAAAATGTGGAAGTGATCATCATGTTGCAGAGCTAACAAAAACTGGTATAAGTATTTATGTCACTTAATGTAATTACTTGCGATTTTGTATCACACTCAATTTTTATTTTAAAACTAATTCTAAATAGAAATTTAAATATCTTTTATATAGTAGTGTTTAACCAACTTTAAAATTAAGAAACAAAACGTTTATTTAAGTTTAATTACCAGGTTTTACGCGGATAATTTTATTAATATAAGAAAAGTCTATAAAACACTTCATGCGAAGGTTTTTATTTCTAAATACTTCATTCAAAATTTTAATATTATTTTATGAAGAATTTGAACAACAACAATAAAGACATCAGAATAATTTGGAATTTTAAATACTATGACTACGCCAACTTCCAAACTTTTTCAAACCTTTGTAAAACTTGCATTTTACACACAGATTATTTACCTTATCAACTATTCTACTTCTCGAATTATTTGCGGCTTTAATTCCACTATTGTAAAAGTGAAAAATTCTAAAATAAATCACGGCATTCATATGCTGACCATAAAATAATTCTATTTATTGTAAAATATCTTCTCTACTTTTGTCATGAAAATTATCGAATATGGCTGTGCATAAATTATAATTACTTATTGCTGTTCTAACTGATTAATTAGGTTATTATATCATTAGAGCACTTTCATTAGAACACGCGTTTTATATCTATTTAACCAATAATAAGTTAATTATGAAGAAAAATTAAAAGCAGTAGTTATCAAAAATCTTAATAGGTATTTCCATAGAAATATGAAATAAGAAAGCGTGAGAACAGAGCTGACAACACATCATGTATAATAGTATTGATGCTAGGGATTTGTTTGTTTGTTTTGAATTTCGCACAAAACAATTCGAGGGCTATCTGTGTGATGCTAAGGTAACAGAAAAAATATTTTAAGTTTGTTTAGATTTACTGTAATTATATCCACTATACTTGTAGTAGCATGATTTCATTAGATTAATCAAGAACTTTATAAGTAGTGTAAAAATATCTGAAAGATGAAATGTTACGACAATGTTTCGAATAAAATAAACTTAAAACACCGGTTTAACGTTATCAACTGTTAACCCTAACTCGTGAGACACCTAATATGTTTTGGATTTCTAGGGGAAATCTTTCTATCAAATTCACAAATTCCTTATTCTAATCTTTTACTATGAATTATAGTTAGGATAACTGATACTCTTTTAGAGATTGAGAATACTAGTAAGTAAAACGATTATTTATTCCGCGTTTTTTCTCAGCCCAATTTCTTCTGGCTCATGATAATTTCTAAAGTACAACCATGACATTTATGGACGTTTATTTCAAACATTTATTTAATAACTCAACACCAAGAAGAAGAACATGTTAGTAATGGCATTACTATGCCATTATATGCTAATTTATAAATAACAGGTGACCATAATGAAATAACTTAGAGATAGATTCATCCAAAGGATAAAATAAATCACGAAAGTCAAACCTTTTTACGCCAAGGAAATAAATCCAGTTACAAAGACAGTCCGTTCTGCTACTTGTCTATCACATGCACATGTGCATTCTTGAGGTTAGTATGATATATTTCTGTATCAATCAACATCATATCAAACTTTCTTTTCATTCCAGGTGTTTTACCGAACTGGGAAGACTGGTGGACTTACGATGGAATTTCAGGTTTGACTGAAATTTTTTGTTTTGTTTTGGATAAAAAATTAGCAAAACATGTTTCCTGTTGTTTTTTTTTCATACAAACACACAAAATCACTTAGAAAATTGTATTGGATAATAAACGTGTTGATGGCTCTGAGCCTTTAACCTTATCAGAGGAGTTAGAATTTAATAACAACTGAAATTTGTTAGAATAATTATATTTTGATCATAATAATTCAGTTTTGGTACCTTACTTTGTGAAAGAACAGTTTTTTCAGCTAAACTGATGGCCAAGATGTTCAGCCATCTATGAAAAACGGTAACAAAATATAATAATAGATAAAGACAGTAAAATCAACCACACCGGGGAAAAAAAGAACCTTATATCTTAAAATTGTCATTTTACTTTCAAAATTGCAAAAAAAAATGTAAAAATATAAATACTGCATCAACACAATGATGAAAACATTAGAAAATAAGGTAATAAATATTATAGGATAATAAAATAAAGCCTCAATTTACTTACTTAAGTTTATTAACATTGTAGAGAAAGTGACTTACATCGGTTAGCCAAATAATGGAGAAAATAAATATTCAGTCCTGTAAACACATGAACACATACAATCAAAACAACTTTATGATACGCATGCGCGATTAATAACTTAATTGACATCTAAATGGGACTTGAAGACCAGCACAACTGTTAAGTTTATATTAAACAGACATAAAGTAATTGAGAAATTTTTTTCAAAGCAAATATTTAAAGATGGAATAAATTATAATGCATTCGAGTTGTTGTGTTAACATAAAATAATTCCTGTTAAAGCATATGCTGCTAACTTAAATATTTAATTTTACTATTTGCATATGTGAGGCTCAATTACAGTGTAAGCGCTAATTGTGCAGAACCCTTTCCTACCAGGATACATTTTACAGTTCTAAATTATGTCCTGGTTGTACTTGTTTGTTCTGTGTGTCTGGGTAACGTTCTTCATTTCTGCTTGCTGGATTTTGATTTCACGTACAAAGAATCCATTATTGTACTGCGTTCTGTCATTAACGTTTTCTGTGAAAAACGTGTCTGAGTTCTATGCAGATGCTATAATTATATTTATTCTGCACTCTGATCTCGATGCTTACGGTGCGAACTACACTTCTTATATTAAGTAAAGGGGCCCGGCATGGCCAAGCGCCTTAAGACGTGCGACTCGTAATCCGAGGGTCGCGGGTTCGCATCCCCGTCGCGCCAAACATGATCGCCCTTTTAGCCGTGAGGGCGTTATAACGTTTCGGTCAATCCCACTGTTCGTTGGTAAAAGAGTAGCCCAAGAGTTGGCGGTGAGTGGTGATGACTAGCTGCCTTCCCTTTAGTTTTATACTGCAAAATTAGGGACGGCTAGCACAGATAGCACTCGAGTAGCTTTGTGCGAAATTTAAAAAACAAACAATGAAGTAAAGTAGCTGAAGATCACATAAGAAATTGGAAATGAGATTTTAAAATCCTCTTAGAAAGAAAGGATGACTTTAAACAACAATTTACGGTTAGGCAATCAGTATATAATCGATTCAAATATTATGTGACTATAAAAGTCCTTACCGAATACTGATGGCCCGGTAAGGCCAAGCGTGTTAAGGCGTGCGACTCGTAATCTGAAGGTCGCGGGTTCGCATACCCGTCGCGCCAAACATGCTCGCCTTTTCAGTTGTGGAGGCGTTATAATGTGACGGTCAATCCCACTATTTGTTGGAAAAAGAGTAGCCCAAGAGTTGGCGGTGGGTGGTGATGACTAGTTGCCTTCCTTCTAGTCTTACACTACTAAATTAGGGACGGCTAGCACAGATAGTCCTCGAGTAGCTTTGTGCGAAATTAAAAAAGAAACAAACATTACCGAATACTGAAGTTTTGAATATATTGTGTAGTATTAGAGTTCTATGCAGTAGCAAATTTCATGTTCGAGACTATTATAAGAATGAATGCTTTAAGCGAGATGAAATATTGCTTATGCAGATTTTTGTAAAATCAATGTAGTTCGTTGTTTAAGAATATAAAACCTGTTTCTCCTTTACGACCTAAGTCGTGTAACGTGATTACCTTTTTAGTCACCACTTGCCACAAAACATAGTGTCCAGAGATTAAGACCGAAGGCTGAAGGCTGATGCGCACGCTCTGTTTACATAAAATGATCATTGCGCGTTCCACCACAAAGTGACTATTTTCTTTGTATGTTCATCCGTTTTCCCGTAGCGCATATTTTCCGCAGGACTACACAGTGGCTGTTGCTACGTTTTAAAGAATAATCGCTGAACGCCGCTTACACGATATTACAATTTGAAAGAAGGAGACATTTCAGGGAAGAGGTTTTATGTTTAACAGCCTTTACATAATCCAAAATTTATAGAGTAAGTAACAAGAAAAATATGTTGTTGAAAGAAACATAAAAGTGGATCCCACACACAAAACAGTGGCTCACGTTATGGGCAATTATGCTCAATATTTATTTTCATATATACAGAAGAAAATGTGCAAGAACTTTATGTGACATAAAGTGATTAGATTTAGTGTCGTAGCATCTATAAGACACGATTTTGTTGTAAATGCTTACAGAAATATTTTAGTTATTTTAATTACCTCTGAGTCAATACAATCGTATATTTTGACTACACACGAGCAAATAGTAAGACAATGGCACTGTTTGTTTGTAGTTGAATACAAAGCTGTACGATGAGCCATCTCTGAGGTGCCAACAAAGAGTATTGAAAATCGGTTTTTAGTGTTGGGCCGTTGGAGAATGGAAGGTCTTTAATTGTACGCCATTGCTGATTTTGCTTGTTAAAATATGCATTCTAAGTGTGCTAAAAATAACGAATGTACATAACATGATGTTTAATAAGCAGAGAAGTTTTATATTAAGAAAGACGAGTTGAAAAGAAAACCGAAATACGGGAGGAAATATGTTTTGATGCTCTATGCTGATGTATGAAATAGAGACTTGTTTTCCATTTAATATATTTGGATGTTATAAATTATTCAGGTATGTGGCAGCTCGTTATATCTCTGTTAAATTTTGGAAACAATAAAATAATTTATAATAAACTACGTTTTATAACCATTTGCGTAAATAATCGTTTCTCTGATTTCTCTGCCTTTAGCCAAAGTGTCTCGTGTTAATTGTGTTTGTAATTCAGTTTCATAGTATAAGTCCAAAACTTTTCCAATACGTTATTGCTGACGTTACATTATACATATAAAAACAACAAAAAAACGTCGCTTGATTTAGTTTTAACTTTACAAACACGAACACTGCAATAACAAGAAAAAATTGACCTCCACTAAACTTAAACTAGACCATAAAAAAAATTCTTCACGGTTTTGCAGTAAAAGAAAAACAACAATGAAGAATAATTCGGAAAGATAAAGCCAACCTTTTATATAAATCAACAAAGTGGATCATAGGGAAGAAATTCCTTAGGATTTAAAAAAAAAAACTGAAAAAAAGAGGGAGATAAACTGGATCATTTGGAATAAATACTTCACGCTTTTGCAGAAAAACAGCAAGAACAGGAAGTCCTCCGCTTCTTCAGCGGTATATCTACTGATTCACAACACTAAAATCAGGCGTTCGATTCCCTTCAGTGGGCTCATCAGATAGCCAAATGTGGCTTTGTTATAAGAAAACACAAACACAACAACGAAGAAAACAAATTATCCTAAATCAAAAATTGAACATCGATAATACGTTAAACATTTACATTATCTAACTTATTTATATGGCATTATTTTTGCACTAAATTTTACAAACATATGTAAAATATTTCATAGTATTTTGGGGAAAAATATTTTTGTGCAAATATTTTATCACTTCAAGACAAAAGGTTTAAGGAATGTAAAGATAAAAATATTTTAAAACACATTTTTGATTGGTCGCTACTAGTGAAAAAAGTATGAATATAACATTTTGTTAAATTTTATATTTTGAAATGATAATTGTATAAGTAACTTTTATATTAAAAATTATATGAGCCCCTTTGTATGCAGTCTTTATATATAAATTTTTTTTTTACTTAAATGAGGTTTTCCTACCAGCTGTATCTAGATAAAGCCTAATTTGCGAACCTATTCTATAAAAAAAGTTATCTTATACATGCTTACATTCAGTACTACTAGTGAGAAGTGCGAGCATGTTTTACTTACAAGATAAAAATGCCTATGAATACAGTTTACCAGCAAGAAATTACGTAATACAATTATAAGCAATTCAATAGAGAAGTGGAAAGTCAGTACTTATTCGTCAAGCCAAAATTAACAAAAACCTGATCCTTTGGTGATACTAACATGAGCATTAAATCTGTGCTTACCTGGCAATACCAACATTAATATTAAATCTGTAAGTTTACGATGCTAAAAATCTGGTTTTGTTGTCCCTGATGGGCAGAGCACAAATGGCCTATTATGTAGTTTTGCGCTGAACAACAACGAAGTTAAAGTATTTGTTTGATGTTTGACCATTGATGGAGTTAGAGTATCATCTTCAGGAGACGAACTCAGCACAATTTATTATTTTTATCTGATTTAGAAAATAATTATGGTTTATGTTTAAACCATTTTGTTAAGAGGATAATATCTACCATTATACAGAAGTGTGTTGTCTGTCTGACATAAAATGAAGTCATGTAAAGTACGCTTAACTTTGACGTCTTGACATCATGGATCACAAGAATAATTATACACTCTGTAGACAACAGCATAGCAGGACTTGTTTTGTTTGTTTGTTTTTTGGAATTTCGCACAAAGCTACTCGAGGGCTATCCGTGCTAGCCGTCCCTAATTTAGCAGTGTAAGACTAGAGGGAAGGCAGCTAGTCATCACCACCCACCGCCAACTCTTGGGCTACTCTTTTACTAACGAATAGTGGGATTGACCGTAACATTATACACCCCCACGGCTGGGAGGGCGAGCATGTTTTAGCGCGACGCGGGCGCATAGCAGGACATACGACATGTGTTGAAAAAGTAGTTTACCTATAATACGTTGTAAGCTTGCAACTTTTATTCCAATTCCACATGTGAAAAGGTAAGAAAAGAAAATAAGTCTCAGATACAGCAAGCCCCCTCTTCTAAATCTTAATTATATAGATACGACTTTCATTAAGTGTTAGTTTTTAATCACCTATCTTCTATGTGAGAAGCTATTCGTTTTTATTTTGTTTGATAATTGCTTAAAATTTAAGATAATTGATTAAAAGGAAATACTGCTACTCGATATATAAAGTATCCTGTAAAAATGCTGTTATTATACTTAATTATAAAGATGGAGTTGGTTGACTCATATACGCGTTTGTTGAGAAATTGTCCAACCTTGCTCCAGGTGACCTTTTAGACGTGACATTTGACAGTGAACTGTGAATCTCATGTATTCAGCTACCGAGCGAACGTGCCCATTAGTGCATTAGACTTAAATTTATATAAATGTAACACCTATAGTTTTGAAAGAAGGTAAAAATCTGTTTTAAAGACACAAGAAACACTTGCGGAAACCGGGCTGTAAAATTAATCTCAATTATTTTGTTTTCAAATAAAGACTCTAAAATGCTGCACGTTGGAGTGTGGGTAAATTTTGTCTCTTAAAGAAAAGTGACTTCTAATAATGAAATTAATAAGTAAAGCTTGAAGCTGAGGGATGCTCTTGATACTGTCAGATTTGTAATCCATGAAGATTGCCAAGAAATTACAAATTCATTGTAAAACAACACAAATCAATTAAACGCTTGTTAAAATTAAAAGGTAAAAAAGTGCTGGAAAATAAATATATAAGCAATAAAAAAAGAATCCTTAAATGCTTCTAAATTTAAGTAAAAATAATTCTAAAGCGTTTTAAACTAAATTATCAAATTAAGTAGACTTCTCAATTTGATTGTCTTCATTGTGTTGCAAACTAAAAAAGTCTAGAGGGAGAGCACATATTTCACTTGTAGTATGAACATTAAAATACTTTTCCTGAAGTCCAACCGTCTATAAAAGATGCGGATCGAAGTCATTCAGTTTAAAAAAAAAATAAGGAAAGCTGATATATATGTAAATAATGTAATTAACAGAGAACTACAGATATATTACAGAATTCTATACATCAAAGGGCAATCTGTCACCCATTACACAGGAACAAATAGCAGCAGTATTCTTTATCATTTATAAGTGGGTATACAAATAGTATACTCAACAAATATTAGTAAATATAACATTCATTTGTATGATAATTAGTGGTATGAGAAAGAGCGAGAATGAAATTGATTTTGATTAAAGTAATATTTCTTTTTACGTTGTAGTAATAGAAATTGCAAATACTGTGTTTCTTTTTATTATTTATTTATAATTTTATTTTTGCAACAGCCGGGTAACACGTTTACTTTCTTATCTAAATGAGAACTTAAATTGAAAGCGAGTTTATTGATGTGAAGTTTTCTATACTCCTGTATTTGTTTTTATTATTTATTGATATTTTTACGCATCCTGACAATGTCTGGGATTGAAGTTGCTCTATCAGTTACTTTCTCCTTAGAAGAAGACCCAGCATGGCAGGTGGGTTAAGGCATTCAACTCCTCATCTGAGGGTCGCGGGTTTGAATCCCGGTCGCACCAAACAGTTTGCCCTTTCAGTCGTGGGGGCGTTATAATGTTAAGGTCAATCCCACTATTCGTTGGTAAAAGAGTAGCCCAGGAGTTGGCAGTGGATGGTGATGACTAGCTGCCTTTCCTCTAGTCTTACACTGCAAAATTAGGGATGAATAGCGCAGATAGCCCTCAAGTAGCTTTGCGCGAAATTAAAAAACAAACAAACACCAAATGTCCTACTCCTCACAATTAACCAAGTTGTGTGTTTGCCGTTTGACATTCTCGGTTGTTACATAAGGTCTGCTTTAATGATATTCTTATCGAGACTTCTTACAACAGGCTAAATGATGGTTGCAATGTTCCATCAAATTCCTTTTTCTTTCCACGTATCTTTTCGCTACAATTTCTGCATGTTTAGAGTAGCTGTTTTGCTAAAACATGAATCCCTGGCCAACAGGCTTTGTTCCTGTGGAAATAACATGAAAGATGAGAATCTGCCGGGTTTTGTTTTGTTTTGTTTTTATTTGTCAGCAGTCAGATGCAATAAGTTTTGTATAGTTTTCTAAGACTGAGATATAGTGACCATTTGTATTACTCACCTGGCCATGCCTGGCCAGGACATTTGGAACAATATTTCACAACCACACATTTTGTTACAACTGTGGTATACTAAAAACAACTTTTGTTGCTCTGTCCAATAAAATTAAATACAAAATGCGAGTGCAATGTGTAGTTTATTTATCTTTCTTTCGCATTTTCTGTAACAATGTATTCAGTAGTTAATGTCTACATAAAAAATGCCTGATACGTAATGCCATATTACGTATGAAGTCGTTACTTTCACACTTAATGCATCTTAGAAGTATAGTTTCACGGGTAATATTTATAATATATTCACGGATCATCCGCTAATTTATTTCCGTGGTATTCATAGTTGAGACTTTAGAACAATCAAATAAAAATATTACTAACAATAGCCGATTTCAAATGAATATTTAACTGGAAACCCACACAGTCTGGTAAATACTAATAATTTCAATATTACCAATGCGAAAATCATTAAGTCTTTTAAGTAAATATTTCGAGAAAAAGGCGCTGTAGAGAAATAAATACAACAATTTAAATAAAAATTGTTTAAGAATGGATATTCTCTTTCGTTTGTGTTCAAATCTAAATATAAAGAGTCTAGCTTAGAATCAAGTGAAATTATTTCAAATTTAATAAAACACCCCAATATTGTGTTTCCTTTTGGGGAAGATGTTTCAGAATTTCTTAGCCATATGTCTATTTTTCAAGAAGTCCATAAGTCCTTTAAAACTTCAAACATATTTTATATCACCCTACAAATAAAATTCCTAAATAATGTCAAAAGAATGTTGTCGGATGTACTCTTTGTGTTAATTGTTGTTGAATATACAAATTTGTTTCGCGTAAGAATTATTATTTAGTTCGTTTAGTGACCTAATATTTAATGATTATTTAGTTTTCTTAACAAGAGTGTTAAAAGTCAATTATTTTAAAGGCGATAGTTATAACAAATTTTGTCATGCCCCCCAGTGGCTCAGCGGTATGTCTGCGGACTTACACGCCAAAATCCGGGTTTCGATACCCGTGGTGGGCAGAGCACAGATAGCCCATTGTGTAGTTTTGTGCTTAATTCAAAACAACAACATTGTTATGTAACTCTGTAAGTGGCATAAGTTGTGTGTATAGTTCAATTGCTGTGAATGGACGCCAAGTTATTCGCATCATCTGAATTTTTCTCGTTGCCTCAAGTGCGAATTATTACATCATAGCGTTTCGTAATTTGTAGAATGTTCTAATCCCCGAATGGTCATATATATAAGTGAGAGCAAGTTATGTCAGATAAAAAGATAGAGTTAATGTACTGAAGATGAAGTTAAACTGTGTGATTGTTAGTATAACCTGTAATACTTATAGTGAGTTTGACAGTGGTATTGTAATAATAGAGATTAAGAAAAATAGTTTGTTTTTATAAAGAGTGTTCTAATGTAATTGAATCCAACTGTGTGAGCTTTGAAAAAATGAGACAATTATTTGAAGTTCTAGGTATAAATGTTAGAAATTACAAGGTAACGTAAGTGAATTTACCACAGACTAGCCAATAAGAAACAGATTAGAGAAAAATAATTCATTTTATCAATTTAGTTGTGAAGTAACCAAATTAGTTTGTGTGACTGTTGACAAGAAAATATATTTATTTAGAGTTTTAAATACAATTTTGATGTAATATAGTGTAAATAATTTTTATACATACGTTTGACTTGTTTTGAATATATTATTTGAAACAAGTGGATTATGTGTTGCCCATTTATTGCTCAAATTTATCGCGAACAAGTTACAGACGCCTGCTACAAAAGAATCCCAGCTCTACGTGCATAAGTCCTTATAGTTGTGAAATTGTGTGAATATATATACATATCAAACATTCAAATCTTAAAAAAAACTTGGTGAGATGATAATAAAAAAGCATTAAAGTGAGTCATTCAGCTCATTCGGCGTTAGCGTGATATTAAATTCCCCATTTTGTTTAAAGACGTCAATATTTGAAAGTTATTTCTTAAAACTTGAATTATTATTTACAAAGACAGTCTTGAACCGTCATCAGGGTATCGATTTACACACATACTTTTCTAAATGATTTTATTGTTGACGTGACCTATTAGGTAATTCATCACGTGATCTATCTTATAAAACCTTGTAATGCTGCATTAGCGCACCTCTTATGATAGGAGCTGATAAGCTCAAGCAACGTTGAATATTTAAAAGGTACGTTCAGCAGAGACGTGCTTTTAGTTATTATAAAATATTTGGAAGTATAAAATAGTAAATCAGACTTGTATTTAAATGCACTTAAATAGCCAACGAGATCACAACCACTGATAATGTTTACGTCAAGGAAACCTTAATGATTCACTTTAGAGATAAAAACTCAAATTTAATTTGAAATAAACTTATCGGATGTTACTTACGAACTACTATGTTGAGTTTGCAGGCTATTTGTACCATTTTCCTTCGTTGCACATAATTTCTATATAGAGTCTATACAACTCAAGGAGCTGATAGTCCTATAATTAATAACTAGATACAAAAGTATTTTCAGCTTGAACGTCAGATAATGCTATAAAACAGACTAAATGGCTAGATCAGAGCTATTTGGATTTCAGATTTGGCTATCCGTAGTTTAGAACTATTGGCAAAAGGATGAATAATCAATCAGCAAACATCCACCATCTATGTGGCTACTTTTAACCGAATAACTGAATTGGCTATCACAGTTATAATGTTCCAGCAGCTGAAAGAGCATAGCGTGTTCAACGCCATATTGTGACTTGAACCGTACAATAAACTTTTTGGTACACTAACTTAAGCAAACCATTAGATTGCAGCCGGCCTTGATAAAAAATATTGAACATATTTTACGATTTTGCTATATTTTGGCAAAACTGAAATGAAAATTATCACGTATCTTTTTTACTCCTTTTTAAAAACAGAAGAATAATAACAAACAAAATATGAAACTTTCTACAAGTTTTGAAAGATTTAAGAAATAGGCAAAATTCGATAGGTTTAAAGCATTAATAATGTGTAGAACATATTTGTTTAAAAAAGACTGTGCAATATTTTTAGGATAAAGCAATTTTTCGGTGAAAGGAATTGCTGAAAGAGAAACATAGGAACAAGTAATAAATTGTTGAAGTTGCAGCAGCTTGACTGACCAACCAATTTTTTTTTCTGAGAAATACAAAACCAATTCACGATCAATTTTTTAAGTTTCTTCCCACCTGTCTTTGGAAAGTATTGAAAATAAAAATTTATTATCTGTCGTTTCATTCCAATATCTTCTGCAGAACACGTTTAGAGCCACTGGAGAGATTCTCCACTTTTGGAATACGCGATGAGACGATACGAAGTTGATTTGAATTTATAAAGAAAAAAAAAATTGTCCCAACTCTTCATAAGAGCAAACTGGACAGAAAAAAGAGAATAACGAGACAATTTAACTTTCAGAGTTAATTTTCTTACAGCATAGGACGTATAACATTTTAAAATTTACCAAGTTAGATATTTTGAAGTCCTCTGAGGCTTTGTTTATGAAGCTTTTCATAAGTAATGGTTAAGATGTAACAGAAAACATCAGAATGTCCTTGTGACTACTAGCCCTAGGTGCAGTTAGTTTAAAGCAACATAATTGCATGGAATATTTCTACCTTGGGTTGAAATAAAGACAACAACTTGTACATAACGAGATAACTTGGTGCTATGTTTTTGTTCTATGTACTTTGTAATATTTTATTTAACTTGGCTTCTTCGTGATGAGTAGGCATTCTTTATTCTTAAAGAATTTTCAAATGTTTATTGTGAACAATAAGAAAATATTTTCTGGGGGATGATATATATTTTTTTACCTAACTTAGAACAGCAATAAAGGCTTATTCATACATTACTATATCAATATAAGATCAAGTATGATTTCAAAATTGATCGTTAAAACAAAGAGTTAAATGGAACAAAAGTCATATAACACCGAGTTTCTAAAAATAAACAAAAATTAGTGTAATCAAATTTGAGGTGTTACTTTTCACTTACGTTTAGAAGTGATAGTTTATAGCAGACATTGTGCAGTTCAATTGTTATACATTAACGCTTGCTCTATTATTTTATCATTTTATTAGAGTCTTCTAAATTTGTTCCCTTCTCCAAGTAGCACAGTGATATGTTTACAACGCTAGAAACTGGGTTTTGACACCTGTGGTGTGCAAAGTACAGATGGCCTTTTATCTAGCTTTGTGCTTAACTATCAATAAAAGACAAATTATAGATTTTCTTATTGTTTGGATGAAGTACTATTGAAATATAATATCTTGTAGAGTATAGAGCGTTCTAGACTTTTCTTAGTCTACAATTAACTATCCAAACATAGTTCAATTTAAGTAAATTAATCAAACTTAGTTAAATAGATATAGATATCTAGATTACATGATAGTAAATTTAGCCATAAAGAGTGTATACTGGCAATTTTTGAAGTGAAAATATTACATATTGTATGGTAATAACTGAGCGGAGAAGAATAATTCGTCTCATCAGTTGTGTTCTAAAGTAATTGAAACAGAATGTATAGAGTTTAACAGTTTGGTTTGTTTAGAATTTCTCACAAAGCTACACGAGAGCTATCTGTGCTAGCTATCCATAATTTAGCAGTGTAAGACTAGAGGGAAGGCGCTAGTCATTACCACCTACCGCCGACTCTTGGGTACTATTTTACCAACGAATAGTGGGATTGGTCGTCAAATTATAACGCCTCACAGCCAAAAGGGCGAGGAGTTTAATGAAAAGAAACGATTATTTAAAGCTTTGGATACAACTGTGGGAAATACGTGTGTAACGAACATTTGTATATATGTTTGAATAGTTTTAATATAATAATTTAAAAGAAGTGGACGGCGTACTCTTTGTTTATTGTTGAAATATATCGTCAACGAGCTACAGACACCTACTGTAAAGAATCCAATCTCATATATATAAAATCTGACAGAAAAGTTATTATTTGAATAAAAATTTATTCTTTGTATGCTTTCGTATCGAGGACAGTGGATTAAACAATACAATAAAAATAAACATTGCGGTTTAAACGTCGAAACATTACGCAGCATTGGAAACAAATATGCGTAATAGTTATAATACAATTAAGAGAAAGTAGAGTTATATTTAACATTTTCCTTAAATTCTACATTTCAAATTTGAAGTAAGAGGTGTGTACAAATAGCATTTCAGGCCTATCTTTTGTTTTCCAAGAGACATTATCCTAGATGCCTTCCAAACAATACCATTGCTCGTCAGTTAGACTGAACGATGAGGGACAAATGTTTGTTATTATTTTTAAACTTCATTTCATTCGATCACGTCAAGCGAATAAGGCAGGTTTCAAGTGAACAGCGCCTTCACAAAGTTTTCCAAAACGTTGCTTACATACTTAATGTAAGATTAATAATTATTAATTAAACACCAGAGTCTAGCGAAACCTTAGTAGTAAAAGGCCTAACGTCTGTGATACAAATCACTTAAACTGTAGACGTGTTTTGTTGATCATCTTAAAAAAACAACAACAACAGCACTTTAAATTGTACAGTTTCATAAGTGGGCATTATGGTTTTCAGCATATTTTTCAGAAGTTGAGAATAAAGTTATATACAATAAATTAATACATAGATATTAACATGAGCAATTAAAGAGAAGCAAAATCCAACAGAGCTAAAGGTATTCATTAGGCATGTAGTACATAGTAATACATCTATGTTGTTCACTAATAAATACATTAAATACAAAAATGTATTATAAAAACTAACTGAGTAGGCGAATTTTAATGACCAGTGAAGTAATAAATTTCAGGAAATGCATCTAATACTTCAATCTTTACATTTTTAGTTATCCTTATCGTATAAACATCTTGGGTTACAGGTGTTTTTGTCTAAAGCACTTAGTCGATGGCATTTTTAAATAATTAAAAAGAAGATTTATATAATTACACTTAAGTGAACCCATCAAACACAATGAGCTTTCTCCCTTTCCGTGAATGCTACCTTTCAGATTCTATTAAAGAGGATCTAAGAAAGTTATCAAAAAATAAGAGCAAGTGGGCTCTTTTTTTGTTAAGTGAAGTATCTTGGTGGTCAATTTTTGACATTTATTCCAATATAAATTCTCTTTAGCCTTGCATAGAACGGTGATGTGATAATTTCAATAGCTATGATGTCAGAGAAACTACAGGTTTAATAACGTTTAGACAGACTAGCAGTCTACTATAACAATGTATTAAGTGTACCATTCCAACCGGAAGGGCTTTGTTTTCCACATCGTTCCTGTTCGTCTTCTTATCAGGTAATAGCACAAAAAACGTATTATGGAATTTCTCCGCAGTTGGTATATTGGCTAAAGTTTTCATCATGCAGTGATGATTTGAATTAAAATAGATATTACTTTTAACAAGATAACGAGAAAAAAAAACCTCCTAAAGCTGGTGAATATAAAATATAATTTAATAATGAAATTATTGAAGTAAAGGTGTAGAAACTCTGAAGAAATTAATAAAACACAAAATGTTAAGCCTAATTCCGCCTTGAAAAGGAATCGCAATGTGCCCAGTAAACAAGATATGTGTCTTTATGCATGACGGTGAAATTCGTAATATGTAACAATGTTTTTTTTTTGCGAGTAACAAGAGATAACAATGAGCTGTGTATTACGTTTCGAATATTTTTTCGGATTGGTTTGTTTTGAATTTCGCACAAAGCTACACGAGGGCTATTTGCGCTAGCCGTCCCTAATTTAGCAGGGTAAGACCAGAGGGAAGGCAACTAGTCATCACCACCAATCGCCAACTCTTGAGCTATTCTTTTACCAAAGAATAGTGGGACTGACTGAAACATTACAACGCTCCCACGGCTGAAAGGGCGAGCATGTTCAGTGTGACGGGGATTCGATCCCGCGACCCTCGGATTACGAGTCGAGTGCCTTAACCATCTGACCATGTCAGGCCCAGTTTTTCGGTCATTCTTTGTGCAAAGGCCGGGAATGGCCAGGTGGTTAAGGCGCTCGACTCGTAATCCTAGGGTCGCGGGATCGAATCCCCGTCACACTGAACATGCTCATCCTCTTCAGCCGTGGGAGAATTATAGTGTGACAGTCAATTCTACTATTCGTTGGTAAAAGAGTAGCCCAAGAGTTGACACTGGGAGTGTTGACTAGTTGCCTTCTCTCTGGTCTTGCACTGCTAAATTAGGAACGACTAACGCAGATGGCCTTGCTGTAGTTTTGCGTGAAATTAAAAAAAACAAAAAAACAATCTTTGTATAAAGAATCTATAAACTTTGAAAATAAATTGGTAAAATACAAAATCGATCTTCCAAATCTATTGTCAATTACTCTAACATAACCTTCAAAACACAGTGTTTATGAGATTACAAAGTACGGCTGTTTTTTTAAAGAATAATTTTAATTAATAATTAATAAATAATTAAATTAATAATTTAATTCATTAATTTGACCAGATAAAAGGTTTGCTGCTATTATTATAATGAGTGACAAGTATAAGACTACAGTTTTAAAGTGTAGTGATACGTCAAGTTGTTGCATTACGCTAAAATGGTAGTAAATTAGATTTTGTTTGTTTTGGATGCTCGCACAATATTACAGAAAAGTACAAAATCTATAAATAAAACTCAAACCTACAACTTATGCTGAAATATGATAATATAGTTAGCAAACGGAGCCGTGGACAGGGTTTCAACTGGAGGAAAGCTGGAGTCACATTGAGGATTTTCTTTTTGTTTTGTCTTGTTATTGAACTTCGCACGACACTACACGAGGGCTATCTGCGCTAGCTGTCACTAATTTTTCAAGTGAGAGGCTATAGCGAAGGCTTATTACCAAAACTATCTATCGTCAATCCATTATTACTTTTATCAGGTCAAATGGTGAAATTCGATCATCGTTTTCATGACGCATCACGGTCTCAAAGTGTGATGGCAACTGGAGGCGAATCATGGGCTATATCTTAACCCTTAGGTTATGGAAGACCTCATAATCAGAAGGTCCCTTAATTTATGCAAATTACATGTTTCGCACAAATTTAGTGAGATCAGAAACAAGACAAAATAGTAAACTCACAGCACAAAAAGTAAGATCATTAAATGACGTGAAAAGTTGAAATTTTTAAAAATATTCTTAAATGACTTAAGAAATAACAAGATAAATATACCGAGCTTAGATTAATAAAAGTAAAATCAGAATAGGTTCTTAAACCTCTTCCTTCTGATGGAAGGGCGATTATTCGATTATTTGTACAGCATTTCAACCAGCACGGTAGTATCTGTGTGACAAAAATGCATCTCATCGATATTTACTAAACAACATTTTGCTTCAATAACCAAACATACGATAAGTGTTAACTTATATAAGATATATATGTACATTTAAAAATTGATAAATACAGAGTGACGTAAGTAAAGAGTGAACTTCGTAAGACTGAAAATTACATTTTATAACATGATTTACGGGTTTTAAAACAGCGTTTCACACTCCCCTTTTACAAACCTATTAAGCTGGTATGATTTGTATTACATTTAGATCAATTTGAGTAAAAAAATGTTTTGTGAATAAAGTGTATATTTTGTTCTGTTTATGTTTGTTCTTTAAAGTCTTATTCTAAGCTACTGCTTGTGTCACTATAGCCCGAGCGACTCTTTTTAAGTGACTATATTTGAGTTACATTGCCTTTAGATAATTTATTTTTCACTTTTATCACATTGATAAGCCTCGCACTTATCGAGCAAGTTATATAAAATCTAAATGATAACTTTTAGTTAGCAATACTCATTATTTAGTTCATTAAACGTTTTTGTTAATTTAATGTGTTACTTGATTTATCTCTTAATTTTTATGTACGTCAGTCAGCTAATGAATTTCTGTAATTATAACTTGAAGGAACTTAATTTCATGTTTTCGTTTTCTGTTCTCTAAACAAACTATTTAATTACTTGAAATTTTTTATATCTTTAAAATCGATTGTCGGTGACTCATTGGTAAGACTGAGGGATTCTAACACTTTCGCAAATAGGCTTTTACTTAGAAGCTTTGCGTTATTAATGCCTACTCTCTATAATACAATTACAAAAATATAAACGTTTTTCTGGAATCATGATTCGAGTAAACTGTTAATATTTTCCCTTAACTGTGTCGTTGTGTTATTATGGTGATTCAGACAGTTAGTGAGAAACATAAAACATGCATCTGTTTCTATTATAATGGTTGTGATGTGAAGACAGTGTATTTAAATTGGCAGTATTCTAACTTAAAATACGTGTAACTATGGAAATCCAGAAGACGTCTAATTAAAATCTCACGAATATTATATGTTTGAGCAAGCAAACATAAATACTCGACAAAGTATTGGCAAAGGGATTGTCAAATTTATCATGCACCGTATAAGTGGAAAAAATCAATTAAAATGTCAATAAACGTGATCAGTGGCATTCTTAATTTATACATAGAATTTTAGAATTTTGTACTGTATAAAATTGTTCATTAGTAGGAGTGTATGTGTGTGTTTTTAATATTGGTTACATTGTTGCTCTTTCACACGCTTTTTACCCTAAACCTTAATAACTAAGTAAAACTTGATTTTAAAAGAGTTGAGACAAATTAACTTTACTTTCCGTTCTCTATGTTACCATACTTACTAGGTTATCATTTTCATTCCAACACATGAACTAGGTATAAATGACTTTAGCTTCAATGACAAAGCTTAGAAAACTTTGGCTAAACTGTTTGTTTGTTTCGAATTTCGCGCAAAGTTACACGACGGCTGTTTGCACTAGCCGTCCCTAATTTAGCAGTGTAAGATTAGAGGAAATGTAACTAGTCACCACCACCCACCGCCAACTCTTGGCCTCTCTTTTACCAATGAATAATGGGATTAACCATCACATTATAGCACTCTCACGGCTGAAAAGGCGAGCATGTTTGGTGTGAGGGGGATTCGAACCCGCGACCCTCAGATTACGAGTCTTGTGCCTTAACCACCTGATCATGCTGGGCCAGGCTAAAGTGTCTAAACCAATTCCCCTAAAGTATTTTTCTCCAAGATAATTCGTTATCAAAGTAATGAATTTTAAATAGCTTTTTTAGATAGACATATTTAAACATTATTTATTAACTTTCTGTATTCCTACACATTACACATTTTGGAAGAATTACATCACTTAAAAGAGTAATTTTTGTGATGAGTGGCTCAAAGACGTGTTTGATAAAAGATATTTTCTATTTATCATGTACCTGCGTCTGATGTCGTCTAATAACGCAGTGATCAAATTGATTTAAAGAAGTAATTTCGATGAAGTGTTGCGTGAAGCTCTCTTCGGTACGGTCACCTTCTTTATTTATCTCCTACTAGAGCTAAGAAACTAGGTCGTCATCTATTGAAACAATGACTTCTAAATATGTTGGAAAACCTCTTCATTGATTCATTGAAATGTTTGCGGACATATTAAACTTCAAAAAGTGATTTAGATATTTACGGTGGACACAGAAGAGATAGCTTATTGTGTAAGACTGAAACATTTAATTTTGAAACTTTCTGTTATATTATTCTGTAAAGATGGACAGATCAACCTAATCTTATGTAAAGAGAATTATTATTATTACTATTATTTTTTATAAAGAACGCCTGCTTAAACATTTCATTGGTTCTGTTATTTTTCCAGAAGGCACGCTTATTATGATCTTATTAAAATATCTAGCAAGATCCTTAATTACTTTTAAGACCTTTAAATAAAATTGGCTATAAACTTATGAGCGAAAAAATTGTGAACGCTATTTTGATAACTTGTTACATTGATGTTAATTATCACGACTGTGCCATACAAAATAATAAAAGCTATCCCACACACTGCTTTGTTATCACGACTGTGCCATACAAAATAATAAAAGCTGTCCCATACACTGCTTTGTTATCACGACTGTGCTATACAAAATAATAAAAGCTGTCCCATACACTGCTTTGTTATCACGACTGTGCCATACAAAATAATAAAAGCTATCCCACACACTGCTTTGTTATCACGACTGTGCCATACAAAATAATAAAAGCTGTCCCACACACTGCTTTGTTCCGAATTTTTTAAAGCAATGTCCATTTTGATCCCATTGGGCAGATCCCAATGTGAAATGTGATTGTTAACTACACGTTAAAAGATCTGACTATCTATGTTTAACATACGACAAGTTAGGTAAAATCTTATCAATTTATATGACTACAAAGGATCCTCAGATCAATATTTACTGAATGGAGGATTGGCGTTATCTGAATATTATCATGTTAAATATAATCAAGATTATCCTCTGGCGGCTCACGGATAAGCTTAAAGGTTTATAATATTAAAATCCGGTTTAAGATCTCTGTTGCTGTGCACAGCACAGATAACTTATTGTGAATCTTTGCATTTAAAACAAACAAACTTCAAGGAGAAACTAGAAAATGCACTAAAGTTGACCCATTTGTATATTAAGCTGACTTCTAAGTATTTCAGGTTATATTAAGTCAACTTCTAGGGTTTTTAGGTTATAGACTAAAATAAAAAAAAATGATCGATATGGATTGAAGTCCTAAATATTTTGGAGAGGACAAAATTGCACACAAGTTTTTTTGTTCATTTTTTTTAGTCATGCATGTGCACGTTCTAAAATGTGGAAAGCTGAACTAATGTGATTTTTTTCCACGCCATATGCACTTTTTTAAATTATTGAGATAACTAAAACCTGTAAAATGCTATGCGATGTTATTCAAGAATTGTCAGCAAACAAGCCGAGAACCTTGCCTGTCGATTGACGCAGTCAAGAGTTCTACCAATTGTGTCTTCCCGAATCAACGAGGTAAGAATCGGCACTCACGTCATTCAATAGATTCCTTCGCTTAGCACGTAAAAGAAACTGCTAAGCAAATAAAATCTCGGACTCGAATCCTGCCATATTACAGTGTTCACTGATTCGGAAAATTTCTAACGTTTTAGAAAAACCTATGCATCCCTAAAAACCCTATATCTCTGAATCTAAACGGCGGTGATTAATTAAGAAAATGTGTTAATTCATCGGTTTAATTTACCTAATCAGAATTGGTAGCGTTTCATATTACTTACATTTTAAAATAAAAATCCATTATTCTTGCTTTTAACCACTACTCAACATGCGAATAAAATCATTGACTGAGTAATTCTACCTATGATTTGAAGCAAATTTCCAACTTGTTTCGAAAAATAAACCCTGTTTGTTTAGAAAATGATCAATTAGGTGAATAACTGCGATTAAGACCACTGTTAATATTATCTTTATCGACCGTTTTTGTAGTTCATACTTCCAATGTAAAGTGTGTTAAGTTTTTGTATTTGGCGTCGTTATAGATCGTGAAGGCAGCTATCCAATTACTCAACTTAAAATGTACGTTTGTAATTAAAGTGTGTATAATTATATAGCTTATATAATTTAGAAATTAAACCAATGGTATCGAAATGAAAATATTAAATACGTGGAACTCAAAATAAATGCTCAGGTTTCGTACAATAAAGGAAACTGAACTTTAAATATGCTTGATAATAAAATACTTCAAAACGCGAAAGAGTTTAATTTGCAGTTTTCAGTTGTAATTTAATGTAAACAGTTTTGCCCTGTAAGCATTAGGAAATACGTTCGTTTTCTTGGTCAATTGTTTTAAAGACATGCCTTTTGCTTATATGTTTGTCTAGACATACTTGTTTGCTAATGCTTAAAGGGTAAAACTATTTACATTATATTACAACTGAAAACTACAGTTTTACCCGACTAAACTAAAACTACAACGTTTCTCTGAATAAGCGCAAATATGTATTTTTAATATACAATTTAATGAAGCAGCTCCAGTTTTATGTTGTGAATAATTGGTAACTCTCTTTTTAACATTCACATGAAGTATATTTTATCACTATTAGAGTGTGTGTGTGTATGTTTCCTTATAGCAAAGCCACATTAGGAAACCTGCTGAGTCCACTGAAGGGAAATCGAACACCTGATTTTAGCGTTGTAAATCCGTAGACTTATCGCTTTCCCAGCGATTTGGCACTATTAGAAGAGAGTGAATAAATAATTCATCACCGTAACTGCTAATTTCAAATTTCCTGAATTTCTCTTATTTAGTGTTACTTGGCGCGCTTATAACGCTAAAACCAGGGGCTCATTTCCACGTGGCAGAAACAGCAGATAATCCAATGAAACTTTGCTCTTAAACAAATTAACTTTATGAATAAATACAAATAAACAACTTCCAGATATGTAATGGTTCAAGCATGTGACCGCAGCTATAATGTTAATTTATAGCCGCATTTTTTATCAAGCTGTTGTTATATACACGAAAAACGTCACTGAAGTGAATATCTATAAATGCAGAGACTGGTGGTTAACAAAGACATGAATTTGGTTTGCAGAGTACTCCCCCTACAAATTAATTTGAATATCACATAAGAACTTTAAGGTCGGTCTACTTTTGAAGTTTATTTCAAATATTAAATTATATACTACACAGGAGAATTTAGTTGAAAACTGATAGTAACTAATATATCAATGTTTATATATATATATTCTACATCGTCTTGACTTTTAAATTTGGGATTTGCTTGTTTGTTTTTGAATTTCGCGCAAAGGTACACAAGGGCCATCTTCGATCGCCGTATTTAATTTAGCAGTGTAAGACTAGGGGGAAGGCAGCTAGTCATCACCACCCACCGCCAACTCTTGGATTACTGTTTTACCAACGAATAATGGGATTGACCGTAACATTATAACGCCACAAAGCTAAAAGAGCAAGCATGTTTGGTGCGACGGGGATTCAAACTCACAACCATCAGATTACGAGTCCAACACCTTAACACACCTGGCCATGCCGGGCAAGTTTGGGATTTAACTGTTAGGTAGCCCCCCAGTGGCTCAGCGGTATGTCTGCGGACTTACACGCTAAAATCCGGGTTTCGATACCCGTGGTGGGCAGAGCATAGATAGCCCATTGTGTAGCTTTGTGCTTAATTCAAAACAACAACAACTGTTAGGTTCCTTGGTCAATGGTATTTGGGTATTTTGCCCTGGAGGGTCAGGTTCACTTTGACCTCTTCCTCCTTCCTGAACGTATTTTCCCTAACTGTTTGTATATTAGGTCCTTTTCAGGGCAATGTCCATTTATAGTCTCTTATTCACAGTAGTCAAGCTTGCTGGTGGCAATTTATTTATTTTATCTTATTATAATTTTAAAATACATAAATATGTGAACAATAAATACAAGATTTAAAGTTTATATACATACATATTTTACTTTAATTTATTTTTCTTTATGTTTAATATATATATTAATTGGGGAGAGGTATTTAGGATTTTCTTCATCATGTATGAGGTACCTATCTAGTTCGCATAATAAATCATTTTTCATCCATTTTTTGTTAAAATATCTAATTGTAATATTTAGGAGTCTGTCTGATATGGTTGGTATGTTCGAGTAATTGTGAATGAATTTAGATGATGTTGATCTCGGGACTCTGTATGCTGTTGTGAGAAGTGTATTTTGTATCGTTTGTAGTTTGGTTTTGATTGTTTTATTACTTACAGTTACCCATGCTGGAGCTGCATAGTCTATTACTGGTCTAATATATGTTTTGTATATTTTCAAAATGTTATCTGTAGATGCTCCACTTTGTTTACCAGTTAGACTCCTAACATAGTTGGTTCTTCGCCAAATTTTATTTTTAATTTCGTTGACATGATTGATCCAAGTTAATTTTGAATCATAAGTCAGACCTAAAAATTTTGCTGATTGGGCAATCTGGAGCAGAGTGCCATTCATATTTCTAGCTGTTGTTTTCTGTGTTTTGTCGATTTCGTAAAGAGTACGAGCTGAGTTTTTGCTGTGTTTTATTTTAATTCTATATTTTTCACAGTATTCACTAATTCTATTTAATTGTGGTTGTATGTTTGTAGCTGCTATCGTGGGTGTTGCAGCACTTTTCCAGATTGCCACATTATCTGCGAACTGTGATGAGAATCCATGATTTGGATCCTTCAATGGCATATTGTTAACATACATGATGAAGAGTATAGGGCTAACCACCCCTCCCTGTGGGACACCAGCTAGTGGAGTAAAGTATTCGGAAAAAGTTCCTTCTACGTTTACTCTACATTTTCTGTTTTCCAGAAAGTTAGATAACCAGCGAATAATTCCTCGCGGTAGTTTCATTTCATTCATTCGGAACCTTAGACCGTCGTGCCAAACAGTGTCGAATGCTTTCTCGATATCGAGGAAGCAAGCGACTGTACATTCATTTTTGTTGAAACTATCTATTATGGTTTCGGTTAATCTTATTAAATTGTCTGTCGTTTGTCTAAATTTTCTGAATCCATTCTGTTCTTCTGGTAATTTTGATGTTACCTCCAAGAATGTGGAGAGTCTATTACTTATTATTCTTTCGAGAATTTTGCCAACACAGCTGGTCAGACTGATTGGTCGGTAGCTATTTGGTTTATTCGCTGGTTTTCCTTCCTTATGGGACATTAATATATTTGCTAGCTTCCAAGAAACTGGGATATATCCTGAGGATAGCGATAAGTTAAATAGAGAATTTAGGTGGTCAAACAATTTCGGAGTGCCGTTTTTTAGGAGAATAGCTTGTATTTCATCTTCTCCTGGCGCTTTGTTTTTGGTGTTTTTTATTGCTTCTAGTATTTCATGTAGGGATATTTCCTTTGTTAGTAATGTGCTTTCATAATCAGTGTTAGAACTTGTATTTGTATCAGTTATGTTTACTGGAAATATTGGTTCATATTGATGTTTATTGTTTGCTATTTGATTAGTGACTTTATTGTAGAAGTTTGTATTCATATCTGGATCTGTGTGAGTTTTAAATGTATTTTGGAGTTGATCCTTGAAAGCTTCAGCTACTTCTTTATTTGTATGTGCAATGGTGTTATTATGTTCAAGTGGAGGATATTTCTTTGTGTTTGTGTTTTCATTTGTGAATCTTTTAAGATGTGACCAGAATTTTTTCGGGTCAGTTATGTCGTTTAGTTTATTACAGTAATTGTCCCATTTATTTTGTTTTTGTTGTTTTATTTGAGTTCTGATGTGATTTTTTATTAGGTTGATTATTTCTGTGGTGGGTTTCCATGTGTTGATTGCTGTTTTGTGGTGTTGTTTTGGTATTGTTAACTTGGCTGCTTTCTGAAGGCAATCCGTGATTGTTTGACAATAGTTGTCCATTTCGACATGCGTTTTAACTTCTTTAATAATTTTATTAGGTAACAGATTATCTAATTCTTGTTTATAGCATTGCCAATTTGCCTTACTGTAATTAAATTTTTCTTTCCTATATGTTATATTTTTATAGGGGGTGAGATCGAAGACGCAAAAAATTGGGAGATGATCACTATCTACATCTTTTCCCACTTGAAATTTTACTAATTTCTGGCTTAAATTATATGTACACATACACAGATCTAGTATGTCACTAGAGTTAGTAGAATAGGATGTATGTGTTGGGGTAGTATCGTTCAATAGAGCTATATTGTTATCATCAACAAATTGTATTAATTTTCTACCATTTGAATTAGAACTTCGGCATCCAAAGGAAACATTTTTACTGTTTAAGTCTCCCATGACTGTGGTGTTTTGATTGTGGGAAAAGATGTTTTTTAGTAAAGTTGTATCTAATTGTTTATTGGGTGAGCAGTAAATTCCTGCTACGGTTATTTTAGTTTTATTTGATTGGAGGATATCTACAGTAACATGTTCATTGCTACTGTTTAATTCGATTTCTTCTACAGATAAGTCTACTTTATGAAGGAGCATAATGCCTCTGTTTTCATCATTTTTATTTTTTCTGTCTTTTCTAATAGTTGAGTAATATGGTATTTTAAATCTATTATTATTATATGTTAGAGTTTCACTTATTATTATAATCTGGGGGTTTAATTCTTCTATTAGATCTTAGATCTCATGTTTCTTGGAAGCTATTGCACCTTGGATGTTGATATACACTACTGTGAACATTGTGCTGTGAGCATGTAACCTGTTAGTGTAGTTATAATGTAGGGTATATGAGGTGTGACGTGTTTTATGGAGAAAGTGATCAGTAGTTCTAGAAAGTTAGTTGTCTGGTTTGGTTTAGTATATTCTGTTATAAAATCAGTTATTACATTTTTAAAAACTGTTGAAAACAGGCTTGTTTTGTCTGTTGTGTTAATATTCGTTTCTTGTATGGTGTTGTTGTTTTCTTTTGGTTTTTGTGTTAATGTGTTCTTGTTCTGTGTATTAGTCTTCTGTACTTGTTGTTTATGTGGTTCTTTTCCTTTTAACATTTCTGCATATGTGGTTTTTGTTGTTTTATTATGTTCTGTTGATGTGCTTGTTTCAGGTAAGCTGCTTGTTTTCGGTTGATTCTGTTCTGTTGGTGTGTCTGTTTTAGGTAAACTGTTTGTTTTCGGTTGATTCTGTTCTGTTGGTGTTCTGATCTGAAAAATGCGTTGCTTTATTTGTTTATATTTTTCGCAGCCTTTGTAATTTGCTGTGTGGGTTTGACCACAGTTACAACATTTAGGCGTTTCTTTTTCTTTTTTGCATTGGTTGATATGGTGTTCCCCGCCACATCCGCAGCACCTCAGTGATGCTAAGCAGGCTGCTGAAACATGTCCATATCTTTGGCAGTTGTAACACTGTGTTACAACAATTGCCGGAGTTTTCAATTGTTCAACTTGGTATTTTTGATACCAGAGCAATATTCCATTGTTTATTAGATTTTGAATGTTGTAGCTGTCATCAATGTCTATTCTAATGAGGTTAGTAGGTGTTTGTGTTTTTTTAGAAATAATTTTTTCTGTCTTGGTGTGTGGTATGTTTTGTTCGTCAAGTGCCTGTTTAACTAGGCCCAGGTCAATCGTCTGATGAACCCCTCTTACCACTATTGCTTTTGGTTGCGGCTTACTTCCCGGAAGGTGGATTTTGATATTTCCAGATTTAAAGGCATCTGTTGGCCATTCTTTAAGTAGTCGGTTAAGATCGACTACATCTTGCCCTTGCACCAGTACTCCGCCTCTTGGCAAACGCTTAATGTTAACTATGTTAACATTTGGTTTGCATCTCTTTACTTCTGTGGCAAGCAGGGGTTGGTTATATTGACCCGGAATGCCTTCTATTATAACTGCGTATTGTGGTGGTCTTGTTTTTGTCACTGTATTATTGTTGGTTGTTAGTTTTTTTTATATATATTTCTTTTTGATATGACAGTGATAAAGTCTTGGTCTTCCAATTCTTGATCACTGTCATTTTTTTCTTCATTATTATGTTTATCAACATCCTTGGTGCTACTGTTTTTTACCGTTACATTATTGGGATTTAACCCTACTTTAATTGCAGGAGTAGCTACCTCTACCTCAGTATTAGTAGCCATCACTGCTTCTTCTTCACATTCGGAGTTTTCCAAAGAATTAATTTCTTTAATTAATTTACGCTTAGCTTTACTTTTTTTTAATTACATTTTTTGTTTTCTTTACTGTATTTAATTCCCTTTTTGCCAAGCTGCAAAGAGTTAGCAATGGGGAATTATTAATATCGTTCCCACCAGTTACGCTTGACTTACCTGCATTAGTCTTTTGTTGAGCCGTAACGGCTTTTCCCGCCATTTCTTTTGCCGGTCTTATTGGACCCGTAGTTGTTATTTTTTGCGGTTTCCCGCTCTTCTGTTCCCGATTTCAGCAGTCCTCTCTGATTTCTTCAAGTAATGTGCTGTCCTGATAAGATATGTAATAAATTCAAATGCTTCTTCTTAAATTTTCAAATCAAATTCTTTTAAGCCTAATTTGCTTTAAGCAAGAGCCAGACAAAGAATGTCCTATTGGTCTCGAGCCTTAACAAACAATCCTAACTGTTAGGTTTATTTTGTTTTAGTTTGTTTTGAATTTCGCGCAAAACTACAGGAGAGCTATCTCTGGTAGCCGTCTCTAATTTAGCAGTGCAAGACTAGAGGGAAGGCACCTGGTCATCACCACCCACCGCCAACTCTTGGGCTACTTTTTTACCAACGAATAGTGGGATTAACCTCACTTATATTGCCTCCACGGCTGAAAGGACGAGCATGTTTGGTGTATGGTGAAATAAACACTAGGTGGTGGAAATACGTACAAATATAGTTTTGGTTTCTTTGCGTAAGGAGCCCGGCATGGCCAAGCGCGTAATCCGAGGGTCGCGGATTCGTATCCCCATCGCGCCAAACATGCTCGCCTATTCGTTGGTAAAAGAATAGCCCAAGAATTGGCCGTGGGTGGTGATGACTAGCTGCCTTCCCTTTAGTCTTACACTGCTAAATTAGGGACGGTTAGCACAGATAGCCCTCGAGTAGCTTTGTGCGAAATTCCAAAAAAATAAACAAACAAATATTTTTGTGAGCACAGAACAGCGCAGCGGGTTTCTACATGGTGCCAGTTGCAGGGATCAAACTTTGATCTTATATGAGCTCAAGTCTTTCATTCATCCACCAGGGGCGCATAAACTAATATGCTTGTTTGATGAATAATAAAATGTTAAACATGAGTAATTATTCTCTCAGTATGCGCCATAGCACAGTGATTTGAGGTTTTCAAGAAACGGAGCACTTAAAGACTTGAGAGGCTGTTTTGAACGATAGATTAAATGTTTAATTCAATGTAAAAAGCGCATTAATCAGTATATTGTAGCGGATACAATGAATAGTATTTATCTAGTACACTTTTGTGGCTCTTATTTGTATTCATATATATATATATATATATATTGTAAAAAACACATAAAATCAATTACACGACTGCTTCATTACTATAATGTACCGACAAGAATCTACAATTTTTTGAGAAAATAATAATTTTTTTCGCTTCCTATAACCTTCTGAAGTTAAGTTTCAACAGAAGTTCTGTATGCAGAATATGAAAAAAAATCATTTCCTTGTGACCGTATGAGATAATATTGTCGAAAATATCTGTATTTGATTAATTTATTATTTGTATTTTCAACTTGAACGAAGCATTATGCGGCATAGGAAAAAACCGACCATTTCCGAAACCCAAGGTTTAGGTATGGTTATTTTTAGTTTGGAATTCCTGACCACAAGGAAGGCAATCAGCCATTAGTTCTTACCTACCTTGCAATTACTTTTGATCGAATAGCACAAATGAGTATTACTGTCTGGCTGGACGCTGTTAAGTGGCGAACGTGCTGTAACGGGATTCAAGGGTCCACGATTCGGATCCGAGTAGTTCAAGCACTATATGCTGTTAAATAGCTGTTTTCTCTCTTGTATATCAGTTTAAAATTATGAACTATTGCACAGGTAATCTTTCTGTGGCCTTATGCGAATATCGGAAACAAGCCAATTGTCTACAATTATAATTTCGACATATACACCATACTATTTACACGGTAATTATGGTGTATTGTCAAGCAGTAGTTTGCTCCCCTACCCAGTGGCACAGCAGTATGTCTGTAGACTTACACCACTAGAAACCGGTATTTTAATTATTTATTGATATATTTAGTCACTTATCTAAGTGAAGTTTACCTTATTATACACCAGGTTGTATAATTTTATAGCTTTTTGATAAATGGCCAAGACATTTTTCAAATGTCAATATTTAAACACCCTTACGTTTTTTGAGAAATGTTTCACAAAAACTTACAAATGTTTAGACACTGAACTTTGTTTATGTATAGAAGGGTAATTTAATCTAAAGTCCAGTTGTGAAGGCCACAGAAAATAGTTTTATTATTGACTTCATGTTCTGTTATTATATTTTGTGTATTGTTAAACATAAAGTCGCCCAATGGTCCATATGTGCTCTTGTTACCACACGTATAAAATCCAAATGTTTAGTGAGAAAAGTCCTCAGACTTTTGGCTTAACCACGGGGGTCTAGGATGTTATTGACTATGGGTTTAAGACTGATGCCACAGGTCATTTAGAGATGCACCTGCCCCGGATTTATCCATATTAAAGTTTTTAATCCAGTAAACTATCTCCTATTAAGTCTAATTACAGTTTCAAGCCAAAGTACTATTGAATATATTGCACGATAGACAAGACTGTTTGTTAATAGACATACGTTTATACATGATAGTCTTTGTAAAGCTGCATAGTTATACTGAAAATAATATGTACAATACTAAAATAAGCATATTTTATACCAGTTAATTAGGTATAGCGATGTATTCCTAAGTGTAAAATCAAAATCTCACATTACGTATTTGTAGATACGCAACAACCGTAGTGAAAGTGTTACTCACTGAAGTTATAGATCCTCGCCACTTCCAAGAAATTTTGTTCTGTAACATTTATTTCTATCAAATATAAATATAAAATACGCATGTAATGTTTAGCACGAAGTTTATAATGATTTGCTAGTGGTTACATGAAAATTAGGTGGTGATGGTTCTGTACCTAGAACATTTTGATATAAATATGCCTTCATATGAGCACTATTTCACTATTATTGATTTCAAAGTCGACAATATATCTGAAAGTATGGTTTAAGTCAATGTCATTGTGATTAATAGTTACGCAAAAAATATAAATGTAAAACTTCAGATAAATATACGTTTCTTAAAAGTTATTAAACTTTGATTCAAGGTTTTTATGTGAAAAATATAGTGTTAGGGTAACGATTTACTTTGAACCTTTATAAAAACGTTCTGTGAAATATTTGAAAATATAGACTAAACTATACATTATGACAACATTAAAAAATGATTCTCAGCAGAAAGCACTGAAAAGAAGTGTTTTCATACTCGTACTTCTGATATTATTATTTTTAAATGAACAATGAAAGGGTTTCCAAATACATTCGGTAGGCAGTACCTAGGATTGCTGCTTCTATGAAACTGTACAAACTGATATCTAGAATTAAATGTGATGAACCTCGAAAGTGAATGGATGAAGATGCGATACCCATTGCCTATATCCTAGCACGTGTATGTAAGTTTGTATTTGATAATATTTTAACCGTTTAATTGTATATTGAAACGAAAATAAATAATCTAGATTTATAATATTAAACGCAAGGAATATCTTGAAAAACTTAAGTAATTTGTTGTACCAATATAGTTAGATTTTATCAGTGACATCGACGTCCTCCAATTGACTCAGTGGCAAGTCTGGAGTGTTAGAACACTAAAAACTGGCCTTCGATACTCGTGGTGGGTATAGCACCGATAATCTGTGTTGAATTATGTGGTTTTGTGCTTAACAACTACTAAAAAAATAGTGATGTTGAAATTTAAAACTCTAAAAGACTTCTCCATATATCAGTAAGCACAAAAATAAACGTTATGTAGAAAATACAATACTATTTTGATTTGTATAATAAATGTTAAAAATACACAGATGTTATTTCCGGTAAGTTAAAAGTATCGCAAGAAATACACGAGAACTGAAAAATAACGCATTTTATTTTGATAAGAATCTTAATATTGAAATAAAAAAAAACGAGGATCAGTTCCTGCTATAATTTTTTTCCCTTTTTACGCGATGAAATATATATAGAGAAAACAAATCCCATTATCGAGGTAAAACATCTTTCCTGACAGTTACGTTTCTTGTGAACGAATCAGTCTGTGGCCAAAGTACACTCAGTAAAATGGTACCGAGGGAAGATTTGGCAAGTTATGATACGTACTGTGATGCTTTTGGGAGTACGTTTAAAGATTTCTATCAACCAGGGTAAAGAAGAACTACTGATAAGACCACGGGCTGTCTTCGACACGCAATAGAGTCATTTCAAGAACAGGATATTTAAAACTGTGAGTAACAGCATAGCATAATGACGTTTCTGCCGAGCTTCCGAGTTAGTTTGTCGTTTTTCTTTTCTTTTTCACTGAAAATATTTTACAACAGTGGCTGAAAGTAATTTGAAAATAGTAATTCCATAAAAATAGTGTCGATCTTTCTGAATATATATATATATATATAAAACACATACGAATACGGCCTTCCTAGCGGCTCAGCGGTATGTCTGCGGACTTACACGCTAAAATAGTGTAATAGTGGGATTGAATGTCACATTATAACACCCCCACGGCTGAAAGGGCGAGCATGTTTGGCGCGACGGGGATGCGAACGCGCGACCCTCAGATTACGAGTCGCACGCCTTAACACGCTTGGCCATGTCGGGGCAGGGAATTAATAATAAAAACTTACATTTTCAAGACAAAGCTTAATTCTGTAACAGAAGATTCTTACAGTCATCTAATAATAATTATTCATAGAGAGAAGCTGAAAGCTCATTCTGATGTGTACAAACAGTAGAGAAAATGGCTGTTTTGTGTGTATAACATTATAATTTATCTCGGACGAGTCTCCGATTTATTATTTTACATTTTTCGATTGCAAATAACCTGAAATTTTAGTTTTAATGTAGAACTTAACCGAATCCCGATATGTTTCACAGTTATGATATTTTCCAGCAAGACTGAGATACACTATTTTATTTCATAATACAAATTTTTAATAATATACACAAAATAATACAATTTATAGTACCAATTATTACAGATAATAATTAATATACAAAAGTTTTACAAATTTACAAACAGTATTAAGTCTTCTATCTGATCTGGAAATGAATATTTTTACCTATGGTTCACGATGAGCACATTAATTCTGAGTTGATAAATTACCTAGCTCTCTATTTTTGGGTCATCCGCTGAGACAGCGGTACGTTTTCGGATTTACAAAATCAGAGGTTCGATTCTTTTCAGTGGACACAGCAACTAACCCGAGATGGCTTTGCTTTAAGAACAAACACACTTTATTCTTGGCAAGCCTCAAGTCGTTTACAACCTGAATTTTCACCAACCAAAATACCAAATGTTCTTGTAGAAATACTAACTTTCGAAGTTAATTCTCTGAGCTTTAACGGTTTATAATGTTCAAAATGTTTTAACGTTCCTGGTCAGATATATATATAGGTTCCCGATTCCGATTGATAAGCGCTTATCACAGCAATAGCTTCGGAGATTTATAATATACTAACTGTATCAAACTAACAATATTCTGAAAACTGTCTCTTGGCGGGTCGATTTATAAAACTTTCAGCGAGGTTCTCGAAAGTTCATAAACGTTCATACAGGTCATAAACTGACTAGTAAGAAGCTTTAGCCTAAATCCCATATAAAATTCCAGTATGTGACTTATTAAACAGTATTTATTCTTACAGTGGCTAGGATAATAGATTGAATTACCTATAAAAACGTTTTTATTATGTTAACTGTTCAGATTAAGAGATAATATTAATATCAAGTGAAGGTTTGTTGGATATTTTTTGTTAACCAAAACTGACTTCGGTCAGTCCCCAAGACAACTCATGTTAAACGGGTCGTAAAGTTTATTGTTGATAAAATTGATTTATTAACATTGTTCAGTGAACGAATGGTGTTCTTAGAAAATATATTCTAACATCATCTCTTTTATCTATTTGATTGAATTCACTTGTCTCTTCTGTAGTTTTTATAAGTATGACAGAAAAATATTAAAATTTATAAAGAGAAGTAGAAATCGATATATATCCTAACTAGCTATAGTAATGTAAAAAGTTTTAATGCCACAAAAATTATTGAAACAAAAAGTCAAAACTATGGAAACTCAACTATATAAAAGTTTGTGTATTACTCTAGCTAGCCAGGTGAGATATGTATCGATCTCTGTTCGTCTGTATAAAATATATTTATTTTTTATTATGCCAGTTGGTTTCCTTTTTTCTAGCAGATATGTTTTCATGCGCCAGCAATACTAGACGTGGAACGTACGTTCGATTTTATTACTCATCAGGATCTCTACCAATCTACCTCAAATATAATTATACGCTCTAGTAGCACATCGTCCAATTTTTGGAATATAAAATTTCTGTGAAAGAAGTGGAGAGATATGGTTCACTTTTTCACTACGTTTGTCTAGAAAAGTGACTTACTTACTTAAATAAAAATTCGTTGAGATAGTAAAATTTAGATTCACTCCGTAAACGGGTATACAGAGAATTAGGTGACTTTAATAAGTACAATTATATTTAGTTTCACTCAACAAATACTGTAAGATAGCCATTGTTTATATTCAAACATTATAAAGGTGGTTTTGAACGGATAATAATTTATGCTCACAATTTTGCTTTATCATTTATGCACTAGCATACTTAATGATATAATATCAGTTTCAATTCCATTTCTAAAATGCATCTCAATGTTATATAAGTACATAATTAAACACCAGTCAAATCAATTTAAATATGGCTTATTGAACTCAACACAATCATGTAACTGATTATATAAATCTTTAAACTCAACTTCATACAAAATTATACATTAACCCTGCACTACATAGATTTAATATTATAAATTTGTTTCTCATATTACCATAAAACTTTATTAAGATAAAAACAACATTAAAGAATTAACACCACATTCTCATAGGAAATAATATCGAAATACAATTTTCCATTAAATTTATAAGCTGACAGCATTTTGTTTCTCTTAGAATTTTGAAAGACTATCGACACCGTATGCATTATTTATATTAATAACCGATATTTTAAACCTAAAAAAGAAATATTAACAATTGTGATCCTCTGAAATCGTCAACACAAAATGAAGATTAAAAAACAAAATTTAATATCATATATCCATTTTTAAAGAGTTTGCTTTAATCTTTTGAAAAATTCCTTTTTCTTGTATTATGACAATTAATTCGTTTTCACTTGACAACTTTTAATATATTTTGCGGTATCGTTTGCTAAAATTCATAACGATATTTTATGTTTTTAAAAAATATAATAAAACAATAGTTTTGATGTATTTATTTATTATGACTTTTCATAAAGATATGCTTTCATTCGCAAATTATATTAATTAACGTAAGTAAAACTGCAAACTAAAAATGAACATTTAATCCTATAGTTTCTGATATCTTAATAGTTGGTTCCACTATATAATCATTTAGTAGCACTTGGAACTTTTTGAAGGGCGGAATATTTTTCTAAATTACAAATAAAGCATCAAAAGCCGATTAAAGTGAAAACAGATCTTCGTTGTCAAAGAATAAGGATTTTATTATGACAGGTAACCAAACACCTAATTCCTTACACATTTAGCACTGCAGGTTTTACAAGAAATAATAACAAACATATGGTTTGTGAAAAGAAACTATTAGCAATAAAGGCATAATTTTAAAGAAGGGTAACAAAATCATCGAATCGCATGAGAATTGTTTATTTGTTTATTTTTTAATTTTGCGCAAAGCTACTCGAGGGCTGTCTGCTCTAGCTGCCCCTAATTTAGCAGTGTAATACTAGAGGGAAGGCAGCTAGTCATTACTACACTTGGGCTACTCTTTTACCAACAAACAGTTGGATTGATCGTCACATTATAACGTCTCTATGGCTGAAAGGGTGAGCATGTTTAGTGTGACGGTGATTCGAACCCGCGATTCTCAGATTACGAGTCGAATGCCTTAACCACCTGACCATGCCGGGCCTCTGTGAGAATGTATGACTGATTTGATTCGTGGAAGATGTAATTTTAAATATACTTGTTGATATTATAGATCATTTATTGAAATGACTATAAAAGTAGACACAAGATTCTTAATTTTCTTTCGGTTTGTGGTTTGTTTTCTGGCTTACAACGTTAAAAACCGGATTTTGATACCTGTGGTGGGCCAATCACAGATAGCTCATTGGGTGGCTTTGGGCCTAATTAGAAGCAAATGATCCTGTCAGACACATTGTGTTACTTATTGAGAACAGTACACAAAATCCGACGTTTTTTAGCACATTGAAAGGTAAAATATTGATTGTTTGTTATATCCGACTAGTTCTGATAAAACAGTTATCGTTATTAGGCTAGAATCTATAGTGTTAGCTCAACCTATACGAGGGCTGTTTAAAAAAATACGCGGACTGACGTCATAAAACAAAATGTACTTTATTTAGAAGTTACAGGTCTGGGACCCCTTCAAAGTACTCTCCTCCCCAACGCACACACTTATCCCAGTGGTGTTTCCACTTGTTGAAACAGTCCTGGTACGCTTCTTTTGTAATGTCCTCCAGCTCCTTCGTCGAATTTGCCTTAATCTCTGAAATCGTCTCAAATCTTCTTCCTTTCAAGGGTCTTTTGAGTTTGGGGAACAAGAAAAAATCGCAAGGAGCAAGGTTAGGTGAGTAAGGGGGGTGGGGAAGAACAGTGATCAAGTGTTTGGCCGAAAACTCACGAGTTCTGAGGCACAAATGTCGCAGCAACGCGGTGCATCTTCAATTTTTCGGTCAAAATCTCGTAAAAAGATCCAACTGATATCCCACACTCTTCAGCAAGCTCCCTGACAGTCAGACGTCGATTTGCCCGCACCAGGGTGTTAATTTTGTCGACGTGTGGGTGGTCAGTTGATGTGGAAGGACGTCCAGGACGCTCGTCATCTTCAATGGACTGTCGACCATCCTTAAAACGTTCGTGCCATTTGAAACATGCCGTACGCTTTACAGCAACATCACCGTAAGCCGTGTTAAGCATAGCAAAAGTTTCAGTTGGAGATTTTCCAAGTTTAACACAAAATTTTACAGCAAGTCGTCGCTCCTTCAGGTCATTCATTCTGAAATCCCCCAAACGAAAAAATCGCACTTCACTTAAAACCGCGTAGCTAATACGACAAATGAAGATATCTGCAATCGGGAAATGGCCTCGTAATCAGCTGATTTATGGATTCCCAAGCGGATTCCCCTGGAACCAACTGGAGCCGCGCAATTCAAACAGTTCGCGTATTTTTTGAACAGACCTCGTACTTAGGATTAGAATGAGCTCATTTTTAAAAACAAAGTTAGAAAAAAAGAGGAGAGATAAATTCTCTAAGTTACGATTTACTTTCTTACCCTTTAAAAAAAAAAAAAAAAGTAACACCATGGGTTACACTAGGCTTACATTAACCCTACGTTTATGAAAGATCAACCTTTTGAGAGAGCTCGGATTATAGCATTTTATATTTTTGGGTTGAATTGATTTTTAACGTGTTTTCCCAGTATCGTATTTGTATATGATCTTATGTTGTTTATTCAAATATAATGATATAACCTAAGGCGTAGAGATAGAATATCTACAATTTATAACCAGCAAGTGTAATGCTGCAACGTGTCCTGGACCTTTCATTCTAACGATGTGACTTGGTGCGTATTTTCTAAACTCGTAAATAATCTGGATGATCACGCAGGTATAATGTTGTAATTGCGTGACTCTACTGAATTTAGCAGGAAAGCAAAGGACACCTCATCAATTTACCTTTTACATGCTCGTATTATCTTGTTTAAAGTTGAAAAATGTTGGAGACCAAATAGCCTGGCTTTCTGTTTTTGAGGAAATCGAGAGTATATCCCAGTATGTATTTACCATTGTGACTTTAAACACAGTATATAGATAATCTATTGAACAGATGCTTCATCATTTTCATGATAATCCTGTGCGAACTGGTATTGAAAAGTGTCACTTTCTTTGTATAAAAGACATTTGATTCAAGCTTTACCATTATTCATCGAATCATCCTCTCTTTCATTGTTAAACAAGGACAAATTGCGCCTTTGATTGGATTTGTGAATGTGTTCGAGAAAAGCAATACAAAGATTAATTGATTTTAATTTTTGTTATCGCTCTTATTTCATGTATGTCACATAAACAGAAGTTTAATACACACGTTTAAGCGTTTATGTTTACTTGTATGAGAGTATTTAAAAGGCCCCTATGTTATACACGACGATTAGCATTTCGAACCAAGATAATTACAAGTAACACGCTAATTTAGAATAATCATTATTTATGTTGTTAAGTAGTGTTAGCTATTTCCTCAACGTCTATCAATAATTTTGAATTCCCAAATTAATATATTATTGTATTTTCTAAATTACTGTTTTTTTGTTGTTTTTTTCCATATTTTCATGGCAAATTAGTTGAAGTATGCATTTCCTTGTCAAATACTTCCTTCTGTCTTTTTCGTTTTGTTCCTAATTCGATTATATGTTACCTTTTATTCCATGAAAAACTTACCTAAGTTTTAGTTATAATTTATTTAATTATTTCTTACGATTATTCGCTCTGCTTGTAACGTTCTTGGTGTTTCAAAAGTAATTTGTCGGAATTATTATGCTAAAATACGGGATTGGATTTCCTGTGGTGAACAGAGAACAAATAACTTATTGTGAAATTAAAAAAGAAAAATTGCTTATGATTTTCCGGCGGTGTAAAAAATTATATACTGTAAGCATAAGTTTCAAGTAATAATTATTTTTGTATTAAATACTATAGTTTTTAGAAACATCACTTTTAAATTCCTTACATTTTTTATGTTTAATCTTTATAATAACTCTACAAGAGAATAAAATAAATTTTGAAACATGTCTACAAAGATTTAAAATACACATACCTGCGATAGAAAGAAGTAAAAATAATGAATGTAAGTATTAAAATAAATAAATACTATCTAACTGAGGTAAGTCTTCAGGGAGTACAGTTATGTTTCATTCAAGTCAACTATTACGTTTTTTTATGTGGACTGAACGCAACAGAAAGACACAGATAACAGCTTATATAATTTATTTACAATAAATTATTATATATATGACAGATATAAAATAAATTATATAATAACAATGACGGATGTTCAGTTTAAACCTTCAAAATTAATTACAATACAAAATGGTACTGGCCTGTGTCCAATAGAATGATTCAGAATGAAAGTCCAAAAGTCCAGATCAGAAATCCAAAATTCTAGTCTAGGGGTGAATTTGGTCCGACGAAGAAATTCCGAAGTTTGAATGGAGAAGTCCAGAAACAGTTCACAATCCAATAAATTTGACGAAGTTTTTTTTACGATGTTTTTGATGAATGTCTCAAATTTGTCGTTTTCCAACTTTCCCGGTCTCCCATAAACAGTCCTATACGTGTTGACCTTCAGTATAACCAGTAATTCGAATGAATCGTAAAGATTGACGAAATAAAATCACAGCTTTTGTAGATCTAGCTCCAGTCACAAATCCAAGTTGAATAAACACACAGCAAGCATTGAAAAATTCTCAAACGACGACAACATCTCTCGAATCGAATGAAAACGAATGACTGACTGACTCTCCTCGCATCGCCGTCTGTTTATATACTAGTAGGCCTACTGTATTCTCGAACAATTGCGTAACTTTCGCAGAATTCCATAGTAATCTGGATTCGTCTCGTACAGACACCAGGCCAAAATACATTTTATTTATAGACAAATGATCGATCTACCTAATTCTAGAAATTTCTACATGAATAACAACATATTTTATTGATTTGAACTTCGAAACAATAATATAAACAACAACAACAACAATTTCGACCGATAGATATGGAAATCCAAACACAACACGACATGGCATTTTAAGTGCTTTATACATAACATAAACATTTCACTGATCTCACGAAAGTATGTGTAACATTCTTAATTATAACAGATTCTCCAACTAAAATGACTAATCGAGGGTTGGGTGTTCAAGAAGAGTGTATAATTTTACCTTTTTCTATTTTATTTTGGTGTGCGCTTAGTCTTACCTATGAACCTTGAACTCGTTCTGTCGTGAAAAAAACTTTTAATTGTTTGCCAGTTCAGTTGTAGTGCTAAAAATGTATTAGTTCACATTGGTGAGGTTACTTTCATAGAGACGAAGAAAACTAAAAACACAACCCTTTAACCACTAAGTTTTATATTTATAAAGAATAGTGTTTTACTTAAAAAAATTAACTATAACGATTGTTTAATTGGTGTTTTAGGCAGTTTATTTATGACGAAACAAATGGGAAAACGGGCGTAAACTGCCTTACAAATATAGGAGAATTTTATCAAAAGTGTTTTAATGAAAATAAATAATAAAATAAGTGTTTCAAGTTTATTATAAAGGATTACTAATGGAACTTGTACTACTAATTCTTTGTGCGCGGGTTAAACGATTAAATAAAATGATTAGATTTTAAAATGATTGTATCATTGATATAATTCTTAACATTTGTATTATACGTATTATAGAATTATTTGACAAAGTTAGAAATAACCAATCCCATTTAAATTCATGCATTGATGATAGATAATATTAAGCGATGATTTAAATCATTGTTGAAATGCTAATGTCTTTTTTCGAATTTGCTGAGCATCTCAAGCTCGAAATTAGTTTGAAATGTGTGCTAAGAGTAACACCGTAATTTTATTTTAGGATCCACTAATGGTGAACAATAAACTAAGGAAAGCAAAATGTGAATAGAAATCCTAAGGAGTTTGAAGATTTTTTTAGGAATACAACTACTTTGAGCATTTCTATTTTTTTCCAGTTCGGTGTTTATTTATATAAACTTTTCAGTAGCCTATTTTTTAACATGTTTAAAAGTACTTAGCTTTATACATTTCTTTATAGGTCCAAATTTCTGGGGCTTGTTAAATCCTGACTGGAAGCTGTGTGACAAGGGTCGTCGACAGTCTCCAATAAACATGGACCCTTCAATCCTTTTGTTTGACCCGCAGCTTCGACCCTTGCAAATAGACAAGTTTCGTGTAAGTCACGAAAAATAATATTCTTGTATTCTTTAAACATTATTGTCTAAACAAATACACTTCTAGAGATAATTTAGTCAGACTAGTAATCCTATTGTTTTAACACTGTTATTTCAGCTTACTTAATTCGTCAATGATTTGTTGTTATACACATACTGATACAAGCACATTTTGCATTTTTATAAAATGAAATATATTCTCAAGATATTTATGTTCTCACACATTAAAAAAGAACTTTTAGTTTGCTATGATCAATTTTCCCCACAGTTATGTCGATATAAGCTTCAACTTTGCAAAGTTTCATAAAATTTATTTTTTTTAAGTACTGTTATGATCTAGGGATTCATGATAATAAATAGGACTTATCTGATGCTCTAAAAACAAGAAGATGAAAACAAATAAAAAAAACAATATTAACCTTACTACAAGCTATAGAATGTATTTTATCACTTACCTTTACACAAATACGATTATAAAATATTACGGTGTGAAAAGAGAAACAAACTTTAACAAAAGGATATCAAAGAAACGATAGGTCTAAAAAACATGACAGTACTCTTTAAATATCCCATTATCGATCTCAATAAGCATATATCCTTTTTGCACAGTATATTCTTGCTAACAAGTAAACATTCGCAAAAAAATTAAGTAAATAGATATTCAAAACATCAGAAGACTCTGCCAAAACGTATTATTTTAAAAAAACGGCAGATAAATGTGCTTGAAAAAATAATTAATTTAATTCACTGCAGTTTTCACCAGAATTGAAATATTAAGATTCATATAACCAGATGAAGTGTTCTCTTTTCAAACAATATTACACCAGAACTACCAATAAAATTTGTGAGAGAAAAACAGTATAAGTTAGCTTAATCTAATCTAACTTAATAATAATTTAAAGTAATGTTAGAAAAATGCAGGAAGGAAAAGCTATTTTTGGTTCAGTTAGTGAACTTGTCTTTTTTTTGTGTCTCTTATGGCAGTTAAATACAATAAATAATCTGTAATTGTGAATTATAAAATAATATATAAAACGTGCTTATGAATTCAGTATCAAGTTGTGTGTTTATTTACAGAAGAGCTTTTACAACATACTTTACATAATACGTTATTGTTAACTTAGCTGAAACATTGTTAACAACATGAAAGTTGATTCATTCATCATGCTTGACTATTGCTCACTTTCTCTTTTTGTTTTCAACAATAGACGAGTATTTTACTTGCCTTTGGAAATTTACTAAAGATATAATGGGAAATTTGTCCAAAGAAAACTTCTGAGATACAAGCACAGGTTATGTGTTAAACAAATAGGAACATCCGTCGTTATACAACTGAATCAAAATGGAAATGAAGGCAGAAATTAAAAGTGTATTATCTGAAGCCCCAATAAATACGGACATTAAATAAAAGATAAAATAGTGAGAGGCTTAGTGAAAATAGGAGTTCTTTTGTATATGTACAGCAGGAATTAATTTCAGAAAAAGAAGAAATTAAGCAAAACCCAAAACGTACTTGTATTAGTCGATATATTCAAGCTTTATTAAGAAACAAATTCTTCCTAGACTTAAGAATAGTGCTAATATTAATTAATAACTGAGCTTGGAGGAGAGGAGTATGCGGTTACCTTGTCATGTTTCGACAGACCTAATAAAATTAATCGAAAAAAGGAAAAAAAAACAAACAATTTCATAAACTTATAGTTTGACAAATTTATAAACGCTAAATACTGAAATTTAGGTCAGTAGTGAGTGAATATGTTTTTGTAATAAGTATTACATAGTATTACAAACAGGTTTAACAAACTGAATATTTTCTTTGACATCTACTCTTCTGTTGCAGACAAAAGAAAAAGTTAAATCTCATTGAATGTGATAATCTACTAAAGAGGCCAGGCATGACCAAGTGGTTAAGGCACACGACTCGTAATCCAAAGGTCGCGGGTTTGAATCCCCGCCACACCAAACATGTTCGCACTTTCAGCCGTGGGGGCGTTACAATGGGCGGTCAATCCCACTATTCGTTAGTAAAACGTGTAGCCCAAGAGTTGGCGGTTGGTTGTGATGACTATCTGCCTTCCTTCTAGTCTTACACTACTAAATTAGGTACGGCTAGCGCAGATAGCCTTCGTGTGTCATTGCGCGAAATTCAAACGAAACTCACTAAAATGTTTTAAATGCTTTTTACAGTTATTTGTTGGTTTTAGTTAAAGTTAAGATTTTTTAAATATTAGGAACAAGTGTAATTCAGTACAGAAGTTTTAAGAGGGTTTGTGGAAAGACTAAACTGGCTACATGTGTATATAATAATACCTTAGTTTAGTTTTATATTTCAACAGCATATTGTACTTGTTTTCTTTAAGAAGGAACAAAATAATACACATTTATCTGTACAACAGTTGCACGTGCCATCAATAAATGACATTCATTTATTGGAATAGACCAGTACTTCCTTTGCAAAGCAGTTCCTAACATAGTAAGATGGCGTCTACTGAAGAAAGAATTTGTGCACGGTGTATTATCATGTCGAAAGAGTTATATTCTTTTCATAGAATTCCATCAATGGTTGTAAAAAAAATTAAAAATATTGCAGAGCATTTGGCTTCCTTAACTATGACTGGTGGAACAAATCTAATTCAATTGAAAAGGGGGTCATTCATGGGTCTTTCAGCTAGTTTTCAAACCCAAACTCGTCCAAACGAAGTAAATAATGAGTAACAGGATTAATTTCTCTACATGATGGTTTGTTACTTAGTTTTTATAATGCTAAGGACAGCGTGAAAGCTAAAGCTTTGCATGCACAGCTTTAATGAGCAGCTTATGAGGTAAAATTCAACATTATTAAGCTCTTAATAGACAATTTAATTCCCAGTAGTCCCGAACTCTCATTAAAGTACTGAGTGATTAATGAATTTAATGCCTTATGTGCAATTTAGTTTCAAAACGTGTCTTAGAGTTAGCATGAATTGAATGGAAGTTAATTTGGGCGGCTAAGTCAATTGTTGGACATCATAATGTTCTGTGATAGTTCATTTATTCAATACATAACCAACAGTGAATTCAGGATGAGGTTTTTCAAATACTCGTTTTATCATTCTTGCACATGTCCGTTGGCGTCATTCTTCGTCGAATTCATTCCGCTAAAAACCGAGTTTCGATACCTGTGTTGGAGAGAGCACAGATAGCCCACTCTGTAACTTTGTGCTTAATTTGAAACAATCAATCAATTAATTGTTCCTCGTGCGCCCTGACTCCACGTGGTTGTAAAACTTTATAAGTTTCAGCAGTTCAGTGGGTTGCAGAGTTGTTGTTTTGAATTAAGCACAAAGCTACACAATGGGCTATCTGTGCTCTGCCCACCACGGGTATCGAAACCCGGATTTTAGCGTGTAAGTCCGCAGACATACCGCTGAGCCACTGGTGGGTTGCAGAGAGCAGATGAGATATAAACATTTTTAACAATATTTATTTATTTTAGGCGTTCAGAAGGTAATGCAATGTTTTATATGACAGAAATTGCTCGTTGTTCCTTAACAGATGCACTCTAGAAATGTGTAGTTTATTAATTTATTTTTGCTTGTGATATGAATATTGCACTCAATTCTACACGTCTTCCGTATTTGTTATTTCAAAGTAACATATTTATTTATCGACTTTTATTTTTAATAAATTATTAACCATTACAGATTACACATCACACTACAGGGATATCCTGTCGTTGACGTGTAATTAGCAAAGAGAAGGTAATAGCTCGGATTAAAGTAATACGTTAAAATATAAATAGTAAATAATGCGTTTTTTAGGACGAAAGAGACAAACTAAACAAGTATATAATATTTCAGTGGCTTATTCCAGCATTTTATGGATTTATAACACTAAAATTAGGAGTTCGATTCCATTTGGTGCATTCAGCAGATAGCCCCATGTGGCTTTGCTATAAGAAAACACGTACACACATTTATTCAATAAAACCATTAATACAGACTTTTTGTATGTAGTATGTATTAGATTCGATTAGAATGTACGTTTTGATGGGATATACATGATACCAAAATAAACGCCAAGAGGAAAGCTTTATGATTCGATAAAGTTCACCTTAATGGGTAAAAATGAGAGCGTTTCCTACTTGAAATGGTTAAATAGAGCAGTGAAAGAAATTAATTATAAGATACACCGTAACTTCATGACCAGAAGCATATTTTAACCATTGTTGGTTTTCAACAAAATGCAAAAATTAGATTTAAAAGAATGAAAGAGGATGATTCTATAAACTGAGACACTATATTTTGGATAATCATCCAAGTTATTCAGTGATGACGAGAAAACCCATTTATAGAGAAAATTATGTGTTTAAAAACGGCTGATATGGGTAGAGAGAGCACTAGTAGAGGAACGAACAACGTTTCGACCTTCTTGATGAACAGCAAGACGAATATGAAAGAAGTGAATACATGTAAATATATATTATAAAAAAAATCACTGAAGGAGCTGTCGGGGAATGGAAATATTAATACTTGAAAAACATATGTTTATATTGTTGAAATATGGTATTCAAGGTTTCTCCTCGTTTCAGTTGTATGAACACTACCATTATAATTCATTAAATCGTGATTAGTCCTTTGGGATATTTTTTCTAATTTGAAAAAGTTTACTCAAATTACATAGCGAAAAAGACTGAAACTTTCTTTCCAAATTACACAAGACCCAGCATGGCCAGGTGGTTAAGGTACTCTACTCGTAAATCGAGGGTCACATGTTCTAATCTCCGTCACACCAAACTTGCTCGCCCTTTCAGCAGTAGGGACATTATGTGACGGTCAATACCACTATTCGTTGGTAAAAGAGTAGCCCAAGAGTTGGCGGTAGGTGATGATGACTAGTTACCTTCCCTCTAGTCTTACACTGTTAAATTAAAGATGTTTAGAGAGGATAGCTCTCGTGTAGCTTTGCGCGAAATTCAAAATAAACAACAAACACTATCAGTAGATGAAACCACAGTCCTGTGTAAGCAGTAGACGATTAGACGCTTCTATATTCACTTACAAATTAGTAGAAGGTTTTAAAGATCTGTGTGAATAAGTAGACAGTTACCCAGCCCTTTGTAAATCAGTAAACCGTTCCACAGTTCTTTGTAAATTAATTGATAGCTCCATAGTACTTTGTGAATCTGTAGACACTTTTACAGTTCTTTGTGAATCAGTAAAAGGGTTTCATAGCTCTTTGTAAATCAGTAAATAGTTTCACAGTCATTTGTGAATCAGTAAACGCTTTTACAGTCCTTTGTAAATTAGTAGATGGTTTCATAGTACTTTATAAACAAGTAAATGGTTCCACAATCCTTTTATAAGTCAGTAGACGGTTTCACAATTCTTCCTAAGTAAGTAGACGATTTCATAATTTGTAAATCAGTAAATATTTTCACATTCTTGTGTTAAATTAACAAAAATGAAATGAAAAATGGCAGGATATAACAAAATACACAACCACTATATTTTGGATAATCATCCAAGTTATTCAGTGATGACGAGAAAACCCACTTATAGAGAAAATTATGTGTTTAAAAACGGCTGATATGGGTAGAGAGAGCACTAGTAGAGGAACGAACAACGTTTCGACCTTCTTCGGTCTTCGTCAGGTTCACAAAAAAAGAAAGAAAGGGTTATTTACCGGTAGCTGACTACATGTTTGAAGGCGGTTGTGTAATTGAGTGTAGGAGTATGGAGAGCTTGCTTAGATGTTTGATTATATTTATTAATTTAGGTATAAAGGTGTTCCTTTGTATTGGTTTATTTTGGGCTTGAGTTGTTGTGTAAGTAAGGCTTCTATAATTTTGCGTTTGTTTATGTTTGTTTCTTTACTTGGTATTAGGATGTTTTCTATGGTTATGTTGTGTTTATTTGATTTGCAGAGTTCAAAGGTGACATTTTGTGTTCTTTGAATATGGTTTCCATTTTTCTACTTGTTTCTCCAAGATAGAAGTCGTGGAAGTTATTACATTGTATTTTATAAATAATGTTGATGTTGTGTTTGTCAATGTAGGTTTTACATGGTATGAACCTTAGTTCTGTTCCTGGTTTTTGAATAAATTTTGTATTAACTGTAATGTCATATTTTGTTGCTAGTTTTTGCCAAATGTTGGTTATTTTTCTGTCGATGTCGGGAATACATGGTATGCAGCCGTACAGAAGAAATGACATCTATTTCTTTCAACAATGTAGAAAGGAACAACTATCTCCTAGCTTTGTAAAGGTAAAACTATCAAAAACATTTAATCAATACATAAACATTATCCAAAATTTACAGAAAAAACTATTTAAAGCCATGTTTAGCACGAAATACAAAGAACTACATGACATACAGAAACAAAAAACGAACCTAGACCATCAACTGGCATGCTGCATGAAACCAGAGATTTACAGACTTATACGACGAAACATCAACCAAATCAAAACTAGGAACGACAGAGACAAAAAGATCTGCTACAACAAAAAAACTAGAAAAACTAAGATGTAAACAACAGAAAAGTCACCAACACAATAAATCACTGACTAACCTCATAATTAACAGATCTGACCGAAAATTAAACACAGACGAAATACATCTACTTAACAAAGGACTCAACTTCGCAATAGCACTTAGGTACATTCCAACCTCAGAAATGTTCAGAAGACCTAGCCAGGAGACTTGTGATACTTTCCACAAAAAACAAGAACAAAAAAAACAATAGAAAGAAGACAACTTCGACAATTCTATTGACATACAACAGCCAAACTTTCCAAGAAAAATTAAAAACGTATTTTTTTCGGAAACATCTAAAATCAACATCTTAAACAATTTTTCAAAACCATCAACATAATTTCACAAAACAGAAAACTAAAAACAACTTTATAAAAGAGACAATTAATTACATTAAAAACCTAAAACAAGACAAAAACGTTAAAATTTTAAAAACAAATAAAGAAAACGCTACAGTCACAATGGACATGAATGAATATATCCAAAATAAAAAAAAACACTCTATCAGACACAAACAAATTTAAACTAATACATACAAATCCAACCAAAACACACGAAACGCAACTGAACAAAATACCAGTAAAAATGAAAAGGTCAACACAATTTCACAAACATTTTAATCCCACCTTTGCAACACCGACTCACGCACATCACAAATATACGGCATCCCCAAACCTCATAAACCAGATTTCCCACTTCGACCAATAATGTCCACATATGAATCGTTTAACTACAATCTTAGGAACTACATAGCATGAGAATTCTCCAAATATGTAACATCAGCCAGCTCATTCATCAAAGACTTTTAATTTCAAGACTAATCTAAATCAACTTAATCATAAAGCCTTAATGGCCAGTTTCCCTCTTTACAGAAGTTCCAACCAGTGAAGCCTGCAAGATAGCCTTAGAACTCTATATTCGAGACCTTAACCCAACTATAGGCATTACCAGCAACCAATTAGCAACTCTCATAGAATTCACCACGATAAAGATAAACTTCATGTTCAACAACCAAAACTATATACAAACAAATGGCCTAAGCATGGGCAACCCAGTATCACCAGTTCTAGCCAATATGTTTATGGCACAAGTTGAAACACAAGCAATTAACACAGCATTACATCCACCACTTTATTGGTACAGATATGGAGACAACATAATTGCGGGATTCAAATCTACAAAACACATACTTAATTTTTTCAATCACATTAACTCTACACATCCCAACATTAATTTCACATGTAAACAAGAAGAAAGCAATCAAATTTCATTTCTTAACCTCAAAATTACAAGAATTGATTCACAATTTAAAACAAGAATCCACTGAAAAATTACCCACACTGAACTATACATTCCTTGGGACTCAGCACATGAAACAAAACAAAAACTCAACATACTAAGAAACCAAATAAACACAGCCATAAAACTATGCTTACCAGATAAAATTAACGATGAATTAGACAAAATAAAACAATACTTCATCAACATCAAGAAGTTTCCTCCACAAACCGTAGAAAACATTATACGCACACAAATCAAAATCAACTAACAAAAGTAAAAATACCCCACAATTTAAAAAAAAATCAGGAAACCATATATTGCTGCATACCATATATTCCCGACATCGGCAGAAAAATAACCAACATTTGGCAAAAACTAGCAATAAAATATGACATTACAGTTAATACAAAATTTATTCAAAAACCAGGCACAGAACTAAAGTCCATACCATGTAAAACCTACATTGACAAACACAACATCCACATTATTTATAAAAAACAATGTGATAACTTCCACGACTTCTATGTTGGAGAAACAAGTAGAAAAATGGAAACCATATTCAAAGAACACAAAATGTCACCTTTGAACTCTGCAAATCAAATAAACACAACATAACCATAGAAAACATCCTAATACCAAGTAAAGAAACAAACATAAACAAACGCAAAATTATAGAAGCCTTACTTACACAACAACTCAAGCCCAAAATAAACCAATACAAAGGAACACCTTTATACCTAAATTAATAAATATAATCAAACATCTAAGCAAGCTTTCCATACTCCTACACTCAATTACACAACCGTCTTCAAACATGTAGTCAGCTACCGGTTGATATCCCTTTCTTTCTTTCTTTGTGAACCTGACGAAGACCGAAGAAGGTCGGAACGATGTTCGTTCCTCTACTGGTGCTTTCTCTATCCATACCAGCTGTTTTTAAACATATAATATTCGAGTTATTATCTACAATATTCATGAAGTTGTTGATATGTGTGTAAACGTGACATAAATACCTATTCTCTGAACCCAACTCACTTTACATGGTACAGAGAGAATGGGTATTATAAAGAAAACAGTGTTACATAACCTAAATAATTTTAATACTCTAGAGGTTCAGATATAAAAAATATTAGTGTGTTTTTGTGTGTAATTACTTTTGTAAACAATATCATCAAGTTCTCAAGAAACTCCAGCTGTTGCTTAAAAGTCGTTTGACATGTCTGAGAAAAATAAAGTCTTGGTCAAAATGTATGCATATTGTGTTACAAGTATTATCATTAAGATGAAATTTAAATACACTTAGAGCTGTCAAACTGAGAAATGAATATTATATTAAGCATATGCAAATTACGTTTGTATAATGAGACAGGTTTCATGGACATCATGAACAATTAATTAGAACAGTTTTATCATACACCTGCAAAAAGATGTGTAATTCAGCATTTCACCTATTACAAATAAATTTTAATGAAACATATGTTACGACAAAATATGGTATAGAATTATACTAGATACGTCCTGTAACCTTACATTGGTTCATATTAAATATCAAGTACGTGGTTGGTCCTTTTCGTGTTCTAATAACCTATGCAAGGCGATATTGTATGCAATAATGAGTTTATTGATGTACTCCACCGTAATTTCATTCCAACTTGTCAATAGAAGGCACTGAAAATTAGTTACAGTAATTTGATCATTGTTAACAATTTTTCAGTTTAGTTCTGCCAACTTATCTCAGTGGAATTACATTCTGGAGGATTTTCTGATTGTGACAATTTTGTAACTTCCCCTTGGTCGAAATAATCTTGAATAATTCGCGCACTTTCGAGAGTGGCATTGTTATCCTTGAAGATAAAGTTATTGTCAAGCTTGTGGTAGGAGCATCATTTCTGTGTGATGCTATAGAAGGTGCTATTGACGTTTTCCTGGAGAATATGAAGAGCAGTTTCTCATCATAATGAATAGCTACCCAAACATGTACTGCATCACCTCATGTGTGTTATCTGAGGAAAAGACAGCCTTTCTTCAACTGTTTTCCAGGTAATAAGTAAACAACGAAAACGAATTCCACCGTCAGCTTTAACAGGCCGGCAACTGGATTTATCTGAAAATATGAACATGTTGCCAGTGTTCTAACTGTAAGTTGGCGTGTGTCTTACTCAAGTGACTTAGGAATGGCGATGAATTCTTTTTAATATTGATTTGCAGATAGACCTATTGTTTGGACAGTATCTTATTCATTGTCCTCCTGGATACCCTAGAATGAATATGTTCATGCCATTCCTTTCGTAAGGTGTTACAAGATTTCTTTCCACTTTGACGTGTTAACCTGATCAAAACATCGTCGTCTCTGGCTATAATTATCACCGTCTATAAGTAGACTTTCCTGGGACAACGTTTCTTGCAGTCCGTGTCATGATTTTGGCTTCGATACACTGAGGTTACCGTATTGTTCTAGTTATGACCGTTTGCTTCCTACCAGTTTTGAATAGATGAACAATTTTACACCATATAATTTGTAGCACGTGACGAGGCATGACTCTATACCAAGTAAAGAGAAACTGTCTGAATAAATCGTTGATTTGTTTCGAGAAACGTTATACCAAAAAACGCAACTTTTTATACAAAACAGATGTGTATGTGTGTTTGACGAACAAATGCTCTAAACGACTTATACATAACAGAATAATAACTTGTACATTTTGTCGTGCTACTCAGGCATTTATTCAATAGTTATTCACCGCATGTAAACAATAGCATCAATATAGAACAGTGTGCAAATATTTCGGCCAATATTGTATTAATTTCAGATCAGCAAATAAAATACTTGCTTCTTATTCCTCTCTAATGCAATTTTTCTGAGTAGTATATAACATTGATTTGTACCATACAGATATTTGTCAGATTGTTGTATGAAAACTGAAATTACTAATTTATCCGCTTTGTTATATCTATCATTCCGATACTTAAAGACTGGATGTGGTTCAGTGGTTAACGCGGCGAAATGTGAACCTATGAGTACATGGCTTGCATTTTGATGACTCGAAAACTCTGATCTGTATTTCGGGACAGTAGTATAGTCTAAAAATTGGTGAATATCGTTGATTTGTTCAAAAGTAGAGATAACTAAGGCAAATATTTCTTTATACGAATTTCAAAAACAAATAAACCTATAGTGAAATTAACTAATACAGTTGAAAATTGTAGAAATTTTGCAATATTTTCTCATAAAATATAATTTCAGAAAGTGTTATTAAGCTTTAAGGAATTTGGATCAGGTATTCGGTATGTTAATAAATAATAAAACTACATCAAAACTACATGTTGGTGTTTTGGTATAGTTTTTATTGCAAAGCCACATTGAGCTATCTGCTGAGCCCACTGAGGGAAATCAAACCTTTGATTTTAGCGTTGTAAATATATAGACTTATCGTTGTACTGGCTGAGGGCTACACTACATCAAAATGTGCAAAATTAGTTGTGCTTAAGAACAAATTATTTTGTACTTTTTACAAAAAGTTGATTTACTAAGCGTATAAGAAAAAATTACTTGTTTGTTTTAATTTCGCGCAAAGCTACATGGGGGCTATCTGCGCTAGCCATCCCTCATTTAGCAGTGTATGACTAGAGGGAAGGCAACTAGTCATCACCACCTACAGCCAACTCTTGGGCTAAACTTTTATCAACAAATAGTGAGATTGACCATCACATTATAACGCTCTCACGCCTGAAAGGGCGAGCATATCTAGTGTGACGGGGATTCAAACCCGTAAAAATTGTTCAAACGTAGCAAGATAGCCAAAATATAATTTAAACATTTATTAACAACTGTTGAAATGGAAAGGAGTAGCCTATATCTTTCTGTACTTTGGATAATACATATAAATACAAAGATAAAAAACACTTGTTTCACTTGATTAAATTATTTTAAGGTTCAGTTCATTTTCAGCTAAAAAAAATATTCTTATCACAGTAGAGTTCATTGTTAAGCTTTTATTGTGTAAGATTTCAACCTGTAGAATTAAGTTAATCATCAACATAAATGCAAAACTATATTTGTTTCACAGAGGGTCAGCGTTAAGTTGGACCTAATATTTGAATTTCTAGATAGGTTTGGTTTTGGAATTTCGCACAAAGGTACTCAAGGGTTATCTTTGCTAGCCGTCCGTAATTTAGCAGTGTAAGACTAAAGGGAAGGCGGCTAGTCATCACCACCCACAACCAACTCTTGGGCTACTCTTTTACCAACGAATAGTGGGATTGACCGTTACTATATAATGCCCTCCTTACTGGGAGGGCGAGCATGTTTGGCGCGACTCGAGCGCGAACCCGTGACCCTCAGATTACGAGTTGCACGCCTTAACACGCTTGGCCATGCCGGGCCAAATTTCTAGATATTTCGTTTGCATTATTTAATTTGATGCCTTATAAACATTTTTTTTGGTATTCAAAACGGTTCCGACGTCCTTTGTAAGTAATTTGTTTTTGTTTTAGGTATCAGATTGTGTTATATATAAATAAATAAACATATACAAAGACAGTCATGCAGCTTGAAATAATCACGTCCAACTGTATCTTTAATATTATCTTGTCTCTCTCTACTTGGGTTATTTTAAGGTTAATTGTTAATTAAAATATTTTCAGCTAAAAGAATGTCGTTAACTGCTCTTTAAAATTGTAATAAGGGCATCTTCATAGTAAAGCAAATGGGTGGTTGTTCTAAACTGTTAATCATAAAACAAATGAGTAATCAGTATGATACGTAATTGTGAATACATTCAAGAGTTGGAAATTCCAGACATAACTGCTGAAAATATCAAATATTTGACGCATTTTACTGCTTACAAAAACAAGAAATCAAATGAAGAGCGAGTGTTGTCATAATAGTCATTGTTCAGTAAAGAATATTCCAAAACGAAATATTCTTCCAAACTTTGTTAGACCAGTTTTCTACACCTTTCTAAACTAATGTGGTTTATCGTAACTTCTATGAGACACGAGTTTTTTTTCTTATTACAACTTTCATCAGGGTATTTGAAAGCAAACAAACGAAGACAAAAATAATGGTTCTGTGAGTGTAGAATCTTGATGTGATGTCACAAGTTTGGTTTTTCATGCTCACTCAGCACGAACTATTGACAAATGTTAGATTTATATTCGTTGACAGGATATTTTATATACACATAGAAAAATCTGTTAATAGATGTTAAAATAGATGTTTATACATCAGATATATCCGGTCAAAGACACGCAGTTGGTTGGTTATTCAAATTAATAGCGCGAATAGACCTAAATAGATACAATGAATTTCTACCCTCTTTATATATCAACATTACTAAAACGCTTAAAGTACCAAACCAATACTGATAAGAATAAACTGTATTGTATTTCTTTTGCGGACGCACCAAAACATTTTCGCCCTTTTAGCCGTGGGGGCGTTATAATGTGACGGTAAATCCCACTATTTGTTGGAAAAAGAGTAGCCCAAGAGTTGGCGGTGGGTGGTGATGACTAGCTGCCTTCCCTTTAATCTTACACTGCTAAATTAGGGACGGCCAGCGCAGGTAGCTTTGCGCAAAATTCAAAAACAAACAAACAGATATATTTTTTTAACATTTGTTAGAAAGAAATACTCATATTTCTGCAATGTAAAATACTCATAGTTAAAGTACTATACCTTAGTATTTTTTTGTGATGAAAGCAGTATTCTCAGATAACTATAGCAACAATTTTATAATTATAAAATATATATAGACATATGGGTGAAAAGCCATTAATGTAACTGATTATAATACAAGTACTTATTGTTTTTATAAACATTCTCGTCAAAACTTGGTAAAATATAGACGAATTTTTCTAGGATACGAACTGTTTGCTCCCAGAATAACTAATAATCTCTGTCAGAGGAAGTTGTATTAAGTTAATGAGAACAATTCTGAAAGTAAAAATGATCTTTGGACTCAACCGTATTTCCTTAACATACATGATATATTAAATTTCACAATCGTACAAAGTGAGGTTCAGCGTTTTGCTTAGTTGTCGGAGGTTTACAATATTTTTAACGTTCTCAAGAATGTTTGTAACGCACACGTCTTTGCTGCTGTTGTTGTTGTTGTTGTTGTTTTGAATTAAGCACAAAGCTACACAATGGGCTATCTGTGCTCTGCCCACCACGGGTATCGAAACCCGGATTTTAGCGTGTAAGTCCGCAGACATACCGCTGAGCCACTGGGGGGGGGGCGTCTTTGCTGTATTAAAAACAGTGTAAATATTTTAGTTGTGTTACAGGTCAATGCTTATCGTTGTCATTAATTAATAAGATAGCTGATATTCCTTATACACAATGCAATACTTACAAATTTGTATTCACAGTGTGTATGCTCACAAAAGATCTGTACTTACAAATTTGTATTCACAGTGTGCATACTCACAAAAGATCTGTACTTACAAATTTGTATTCACAGTGTGCATACTCACAAAAGATCTGTACTTACAAATTTGTATTCACAGTGTGCATACTCACAAAAGATCTGTACTTACAAATTTGTATTCACAGTGTGCATACTCACAAAAGATCTGTACTTACAAATTTGTATTCACGGTGTGCATACTCACAAAAGATCTGTACTTACAAATTTGTATTCACAGTGTGCATACTCACAAAAGATCTGTACTTACAAATTTGTATTCACAGTGTGCATACTAACAAAAGATCTGTACGTATACATTTTTTGTACCGGAAATCATCATTAAATTTTCCGTACTGAGAAATTTTATTGTAAAATTACAAAATGTAACAATAGAAAAGCAGTCAGTAAACATCTATATGCAAGCAATATGTAATTATACCAATCGTATTTTGAAGTTAACTCTAAATGTACTGATACATTGTATCGCGTAGAATATGGTACTGAAAAGTAATGGTACTTATTTTTCAATTTGCAGCTACGTTCAATAAGACTGTTTAACTTGTTTCCTCTGATTATATACCATTCGATAGCGTATACACTGTAGTTCCTAACCTGTTTACAGCCACTTTTATCTTCCGGTCGTCATTTTATACGCCTTATATACAATACTATGTTCGTTACTGTGACAAAAATAAAAGAAACGTTATTTTTAGTATAAATTAAGCCCATAAATAGCACCTTTACTCTTAGCTGAAATATGTGGAGAAACGGTAGCAACGCTTGCAGACACTCAGGTTCTACGTATATACAGTTTGGAGAAATTAATTGTTAGCAGTATTTTTACTGGAGTTCTGAATCTCTGTAGTGTAATACAGTAAATAACGGAAGGAAAAGCCATTAAAAACACCATTCAAGTAATTCCTGACAATCTTTTCAACCTTAATTTCCCATTTTAACAGAAGTAAAAACTAATTTTCTCTCTGTATAGTTAATTCTCTGGTGTAAAAAAAATTGTCCTACTTTTATTTGTACGTCTAAAGCATATCTTTATTTTATCCAGGTTTACAACATTTTTTCCTTTAATTTAGATCTTTTTTTCTATATTTCTGATAGTTTGGTTTGAATTTCGCACAAAAATACACGAGGGCTATCTGCGCTAGCCGTCCCTAATTTAGCTGTGTAAAGCTAGAGGGAAGGCAGCTAGTCATCACCACTCTTGAGCTACTCTTTTACCAAAGAATAGTGGGATTGACCATTACATTATAATGCCCATACAGCTGAAAGGGCGAGCAAGTTTGGTGTGATAGGGATTCAAACCCGCAACCTCGGATAACAAGTCGAGTGTTTAACCACCTGGCCACGCCAGGCCTTTTCTGAAAGTGTGTGAAACTCGGATCTTGTGATTCTTTGTGAATTAATTATCAATGTCGATTATTTTATGTTGTATATTATGAGCAACATTTATTTTTTGCGTAAAATACAACAACAATCTATTATTGTAGGTAAAAGAATGTGTTATTATGACTTGAATAAGTTCTTTTTTTGACCAGGACTAATTTCTTACTAGTCGTCTCACAGAACACTAAAATTGTTTGAACAGTTAAAAATATTAGCGTTGGATGTTTCTTTGTAGCACTAGCCCCGGAATTTAGTTTAGCTACTATATAATGTGAATATAGCAAGATGTTTGTATCTAATTTATTTTAAAAGAGAAAGTTATATGACTGTCATTCAAACCAACCGTGGAATTATGGTTGTGTATGGATAAGCACACACACACACACATATATATATATATACTAGATGTAACGTACATTAGTGTGATAATAATATCCTGTCTACAACAATCTTTGCATAAGAGACGTGTTTAAAAGTTGAGCTGGTATCCTTAAGGATGAAAACTGTTAACAAAAATCAAAATAGTTGTAAAATCTGTCATAATAAACAAATCAATTAAAAAACAGAAGGCAAACAAAACTTTCATATCACACAAAACCATAAAAACCAAGATAATATGTAAGATGTATAAAAACTATATTGCAGAGCGAATCCAATCAGAAGCAGAGTCAAACTTGCTTCATTAATGAACAAATCAGTAACAACAACAGAGTAGCATGAAAGTGTCATTACGTATAAACAAACCAGCAGAGTGTAATAAGTTATTAATATGTACCAACACCAGCAGAGTGTAATAAGTTATTAATATGTACCAACACCAGCAGAGTGTAATAAGTTATTAATATGTACCAACAACAACTAAGAAAAACGAGTGGTATTAGACATCATTACTTGTCAGCCAACGAAATTGCAGATAATAGAAGTAACTCAACAGAAACACGAGGCACGTGTTTAACTACTGTGAATTGTGCAAAGATAGAGTATGAATAAGACTATGCTCTCAAACGTCTTGCTTAAAAAACCCAAAATATCTTCACTTTCCATTGAAACAAAATAATCTTGGATTACATATACTACAAAAATAACGAGTAAAAGTTTACCATTATAAAACTCTTAAAACTATTGAAACTCCAGTTGTGTACGTTAATTGCAAAGGTTTTCAACTCTGATGTTTCATCTGTTAGTTTTAAAGGACTGCTACTCCAACTGGTGTTATATGTGTTGTTTGAAAAGTATCGCGACTCCAATGGATGGAGTTTATATATTGATTCTAATGAGTTAACAAAGTATCCTTTTTTTCTTAATAGGTGAGCGGAACCCTCCGCAATACTGGCCATAGTATTATATTTGACGCCGACACGAGCCCCGCAGTAGCCGCAGTTAATGTCACTGGCGGTCCGTTGTCTTACAAGTACCGGTTACAGCAAATCCACATCCATTATGGACGAGAAGACAGCAGAGGTTCAGAACATATGATCGGTGGACACCCATTTCCTGCTGAAGTAAGTTTGTGATGCTTTTTATAAAGACTTTATATATGAATATGTACTATATACACATTTTAAATATTTTACATATTTCGTAATAATTGTAAAAGTATGTCCAAACCCTCTGTGTTCAAGCATACTCTTAGGAGAAGGAAAATTTTCACGTTTAAATACGAATTTCAAGTTTTGATATTAATAAAAATGCACGGATAAGTTAAAAGTAATCGACCACTATTTGGATATTCACCAAATCTTTCATTTTCATGGAATGGTCGTTATAGCGCTCGATTTGCAATCTGAGGGTCGTGGTTTCGAATCCTCGTCACACCGAATATGCTCGTCCTTCCAGCCGTGGAGTCGTTATAATGTGAGTCAGTCACACTATTCGTAGCCTAAGAGTTGGCGGTGGGAGATGTTGAATAGCTACCTTTTCTCCAGTATATCACTACTAAATTATGAACCACTATCTCAGGTAGCCCTTTTTTAGCTATGCGTGAAATACTAAACAAATAAAACTTTTTTTAATGAAGAGATGTTCACAGATAAGGGATAACGGGGCTGTTAGGCCACAGGGATCGGTTAACACAATATCAATAATTATGATATATCGAAATTGGCGTCATGACTACCGAAACGTATAAACATACATCACTTTCTATTGTAGTTTTAATGTGATCAGAAGAAGCCTCTGTCGTGAGCAAGATTAAAAAAATGATATTTTCACACACATAAGTGAATATTTTCAACTGTCAAAATTTTGTTATGTTATATTAAATTCTTTTGTTAAGATAATTTAAGTCACACATTGTTTGAAAACGCATTTTTTGAGTTATATAATATAATGGCACATACTTTTGTTGTTCCCCTCCAGTACAGCGGTATATCTCCCGATTTACAACACTATAATAAGGTGTTCGATTCCATTTGGTGGGCTTTGTGGTTTTACTATAAGAAAAACACACACACATAATTCTGTTTAATAACTGTGATTGGGACGGCATTAATAAGTCGTGTATCGCAAAATGACGACTTAGGTCACGCTGACACATTTCACGCGTGTTAACCAGCCTCATTTCTGGAATTCACATGAGTGTTTTTATGTTATTAAGTCAAAGATACATAGATATGTTAGAAAAAATGTTTAGATCAAATTTAATTTTTTTCGCTGATCTTAAGTATTGAAAATATGAATTAATATCTTGTAAATCTATCATTATATTACTTTCTTCTCATTTGCAACCCAATGGCAGAACAGCATGTCGCCAGACTCGTACCATTAAAACCCCGCTTTCAACACCCCTGGTGGGTGAACCACAGATAGCCCATAGTGTAGCTTTGTGTTTAATTTTAACACAAACAAACCCCTCTTATTATTTTATTGAAATATTCTTCTAATGTTTGAACTTCAAACTCTTTTTATAAACGTTACATTGAAAAACAGTTAAACTGTATTTCTTTCATTTTCTTAAATGTGAACTAAATGTATTGATGTGAATATAGTGTGTTTGATTTAATTTCATTTGCGTCAACTTACCCTCAGAGCATGTGCAAACTTACTAAATGTACGTTGATACATAGAGCATTTTTTTCTGTTATGTTTATTTAAGAGAAAGTTACCAAAGGAGTAAGTGATTTGTTTTTCTGTATAAGAGAAAAAAAAGATGACTAGTTTATGTTGACATAGAGACTTTTATATTTTCAAATTCACAACTTTCTGTCTCCTTATCATTCTAGTATGCTGCTGACGTGAAACGTTCTGTATGATCAGAAATATTTTTAAACTAAATTACAGTTTATTGTTTATTTTATTAATAAAGGGTTTTTGTATTTATAAACCAATAAAACTTTTTGTATCATTTCATTCTGAAAACTGTCAATATTTTATATTTATTTTTAATGTTTTTTTTATAGTCTAGAAAACACGAATAAAATTGGCTCTTTTATTGACTACATATCAGTTTAATAATCATGAAATAAATACTTAAGAATTTTATTTCTTACAGTAATAACGTTTTACGTTGGGATGACTTCCTTATAACGTCTTAAATAGGTTATAATAGAAAGGAGAATTTTTATTACTAGGATGCCATAGTTTTAATTATTTTTAGTTTAAAACACCTTTCAAGGAAGGTATCTCATACATCATTTACCAAATTAGTATTAAAACAAATTTTGCTACCACTGGTGAAACGCTCACATTTTAGTTTTTTCTTATATAAAAATCATAGAACAACAACAAAAAACTTTTCATTTGCTAATTTCACAATGCTAAAAGTATACTGAACGAAACATTAAAAAATAACTCTTTACAAAATGACGACGCATTTAGACCAGTGTTTGAAAGTTAAACACCAAAATGCAGTACTTTAGAAGTGGCTTCAACTTAATATCAATACGGTTTAAATTGTAAATTTTAACTTGATGACACTCTTTTTGTTAATGAGTTATGCTACTTATACAACACTAGCTGAAATGTAAAAATGCGACCACTTTGTATGTATGGACAAAAGGTGACCAATGCCAAGGAATAGAATTCTTAATATAATAGTTGTATGAGTCTTATAAGCGACATTATTTGATTTGTTACCTATACATATTACAAGAACTGAGTGAAGAAGTTTATTTTGGTGAAAGAATTACGCACCGATACTCACTGTACACAGCTCTCACATGAGCTATGGTGTTTACACTAAGAAACAACATCTTCCTTGTACTAATTTCAATGTTTTAAGAACAATTAAATCAGTTGCTAATAACTAGCAGTGTACTGCAGTTAGATCGTCGAACATTTGTTTTTCTTGTAACTTTGTTACTAGAGTAAGTTAAGTGCGAAATCTCTTTTACTTTAAGTTGTTTTTAACACCCAAAATAATGTCTATAATGACGTGATTTAAATTTGATGGTGATTCTCTTCCACAATGGTTCAATAGTTAGAGTTTAATTGGTCGTTAGCGTGCGTATTTATTAATCACGGCAACACCTGAAGGTCACTCTAATGATTAAGTGTCAGGTAAGTACTTTAATAAGCAAATCAACGTTCTTTTAACTGTTAGAATGTTAATTTGTGAGGTAATTAGTGAGTCTGCATTAGATCAGCTGCATGTATATCAATCACGTAAACTGATGTACGAATTAACTAGAGTTAAATCTGATCCTAACATCTCAGCTTCTGAAGTCTAACAATGATTAAGCTAACCCAGATACTCTAGCTAGTATCATTTCGAAAAGTAACGAAGCGTTAAATTTAGCGTTGTGTGTGTCTAGTAATTTACTTCTGATAGAGACAGTGCCAAGAAGCTTATACATAGATGTTAGCACAGTTTAGACACATGCTAGCATGATATCTATTATCTCCCTTATACTGTGGTAAATATAATTAGTTGTATGTGCAAGTAGCATATTAATTAGTCTTATTAATAATAACAATGTTCTATGTGTTGAAAGCAAAATACATTTAAAATTTATTTATAAGTAACTTAATTTTGTTCTCTGCAAAAAGCTCTCCTATAACAAGTAAAACGCAAATCGCCTATTGTTTGCATGTCGATAGTGTGAAAGGTCAATAAACGTTTAATTGGGTTTGTCTCTTAATTTCACTAAAAATTAAGTTTATTATTGGTAAATTCGTTTACAATTTTATTAACTAACCTTTAATAACAAAGTTTAGTACTACATAGGGTAAGTTAGTGTTAATGTTTTAATGAATTTAAACGTCGAATGCGTTAACGTAAAACTTACAGGCTGAAGAAACACCACATTTAATATTATGATTCCATCTGATAAACAACTGGAAAGTTTATGGGTTAACAAGACACAATATATCAACATAGAACTTCAACCTGTAAATGTGTTTGAAAGCTAATGTTATTAATGTTAAATCCATTTAGAACTTAATTAATCGAGCGTTTTATCTGTCGTAACAATAGAATTCAATACCATTGAAATAGAGTAAGTTAAAAACACATGAAGTAAAGAAGATTTTAGAACAAAACTGATATAGACACAGAAAATAGACAATTATAATTCCACTAACATTACGCACACTTCAAACAGCATAAGAAGAGAAGAAATCACGTAAAAGTAACATTGGAGATGAATTTAAAAGAAACAACTTAAATCAGGACTTAACGCAGAAACTGAACGATTGTTCATAACATTATACATTTGAGATATCAGTGTAAAGACTATTAATCGTGTGATACCACTATTATCACTCATCGCAGAATAACATGATGATTTCGATGTAAAATTAATTTAGCTCAATGGTATTTGGTATTTGAAGCTATGCAAAACAGAGAAAACAAGTTTTTCTATCATACAATAATTTATTCCGTGTTAAAGATTCATATCTTTCCCCTCCTAAATCAATAAGTTCAAGTATCTGAGAAATATGCAACTTTAATACCAATACTTCCAGGTTTTAATTAATTTATCAGTGTTATAAAAGAAAAGAAAGAGAGAATAATTTCACTTCAGCAATCACCGTGTGATTTATTCACTCCAATTACCTTCCTGTTTGTTTTTCTTTTGCTCTTTTGTTGAAGCAACATCTACATTTTTTACTAGAATTTATTGTACATCTTATGAGTCTCAAGAGATATTCAGACGTTAAAGGATATTGAGAAGCCATTATCTATTATTTTTTGCTCGTAAAGGTTTAAGTGGGGATATCGCAAGCATGTTTCAACGTTATATCTAGTGCAGTTTTGTAAATCACCTCATAGAATCTTTGACATCTACGTGTGATTAATGTGCGAATAATTTTAAAATTACAGTGAGGATCTAAAACTTTAGTCCTAGTGTTGATAAAATTGTATGTGAAACTTAAACGAGATATAGTATTTTCTATGAAAAATTTTCTTCTTAATTTTCTGTATATCCAGTATTTGGAATAACCATAGAAACAATGAAGGAAAAGGCTATTTGAAATTTGAATGGAGTTTTAACAATTGAAATGGATATCGTAAAAAAGTTTAAAACTAATCCTACTTTATCATCAATGTTATTTTTAGTTTGAGTTTGTTTGAAGTTAAACACAGAGCTATAGAGCTATCTGTACTATCTCAACTATCGGTATCGAAACTCGGTTTCCAGCGTTGTTAATCCGCAGGCCACTGTTATGCCACCGGGAGTTTATTTTTATATTTCTTTTTTTTTCATTAGATATTTAAATCATGTAAGTATTTTGTCTGGAGTTGTTTTACCTCTAAAGTTGGATAAAATGGACCTGAGAAGAAATCATACCAAATTGTTGAAGTGTGCATTAGATCTATCGCAATAGAATGGGTAGAACTGGATACATGCGCACTTTAAAGTGAATACAGCATTGTCTGGTTAAAATTTCTTCAATGATACAAGGAGAAGTGACATCAAGGTCGATATTTACAGTATAGTATGCTTGATGATCGGTACAAGTTCGAGGCTTCATCTTGACCCTGTTGTTGGTTTAGATAAATTTGAAGGCACCAAGACTCTGATTAATAGAGGCAAATTGTAGTCCATCATATAATTTCCATACGAACGTAAGTTATTGTTCCAGTAAGGCAGTGATTCAAAATATACAACAAATGTTGTGAAATGATATGTTGACGGTAAAAATTCTAGTAAAACTAATGGACTGTTCAGTGTAAAGCTGTGATATGAACAGTTTTTAAGTTGCACAAGCTTTTGTGAGAGTAAACAAGAAGATCTAAAGACACACGGGTATCAAAACCCAGTTTCTAGGAGTATATGTCCGCAGACATACCACTTTGCCACGCAGAAGTTTAAATTAAAGAAAATCCCAACCGAATATATATATATATATCTCAGATGTTTTCACATACTGCAGCAAAAATGCAGTGTTCTAAGAACACTAATTCAAACTACTGTTTTTAATTTTGCAAATTACAGAATTTTAAAGATGAATGGAATGTCAGTGCTAAATCAAACATGTGAAGTTGCAAAGTTTCTTCTACCAGCAAATTAAGTTGTTGTGATTATTTTATAACCGTCGAAGTTTCTTTTTCTTAAAGTCAGTTAATTTATTTCATTTTACAGCATTAAAAATATCTTTAAAACTAAAATATTTGTGTCAAACGCTTTTGCATGTTTCTTGATTATAACTGATACGTTAAACTGTTATTTATGTGATACTAAGACTAGAAAAGATTTGTTTGTTTTGGAATTTCACACAAAGCTACTCGACGGCTATCTGTGCTAGCCGTCCCTAATTTAGCAAAGTAAGACTACAGGGAAGGCAGCTAGTCATCACCACCCACCGCCAACTCTTGGGCTACTCTTTTACCAACGAATAGTGGGATTGACTGTGACATTATAACGTCCCCACGGCTGGGAGGGCGAGCATGTATGGCGCGACTCGGGCGCGAACCCGCGACCCAAAGATTACGAAGCGCACGTCTTAACGCGCTAAGCCATGACGGGCCACTAGAAAAGATAATGTCTCCAAAACGACTTTACATGTATGTGTATATGGGGTTATAAAATTAATTCCATAAACCTGATTGTGATGATGTTGGTGTTATAAAAACAATACTATCAAAAGTAATGGGAAGTCAAAAGCCACTTAGAAATACGCCCTTTGGAAATAAAATTAAACGTGGGTCTTAAATTGCACTACTGCACAGTTTATAAACATCCATCATAGTATCCATCATAACCAGCCAATCAAGAAGTTTTTAAGTTAAATAGCTCAGACACATTTCAACAGAAGTGGTTACAAGGTGTATACTTCGTGGCATGATTTTCTTACACCCAAATCCACGGTAGACAATACTGAACAAATTGAGACCAGTGACTTTCTTTTTTTGTGAACCAGATGATGACCGAAGAAGGTCGAAACATTGTTCGTTCCTCTACGTAAAATATTTTCTCAACCCAAACGAGCTGTTTTTACATATATATTTCTCTACAAGTGGGTTTTCTCGACATCACTGAATCTGAATCTAAGTTAATAATTCGTAAAATTTTGAAATGGCTTCTGAGAGGGCGGAAGAGATGTAATCCAAAGTCTAGTGCATTTTGACTTACTTTGCTAGATACGAACAGCTACTATCTAAGCTGCAATAACATCAAAGATTGGTCTACTCTTTGCTACGATCTAGTGATAAGATACTATACCTTGCCAAAGTTTGTCATTTCAATATTATTAGGCATATAGTAAGTATGCGTATTGTAGGTAACCAATCTTTATCGAAATATATTGCCAACAGCTTCTTGAAGCTTGGATCATATCCAATTGTCCGAATTTACGGGTGAGTGTGTTATCTCAAAGTATGTTTTCCAGTTTAGACCTTCTAACATTCGAATGTGTTGTGAAAAAACTCATGTAGGGTGTTTTACGTAATTTTGAGGATTTTGATCTGGTATTATGAAGCTACTATTCTTTAAAAATCATCATTGATTACAAAATTATCAAAGTTTTCTTGGCTAATCAAGGAATGAGATAAATTGGTGATGAAAGAAAGAAAGTATAGTTAAGTTTTTTGTCTCCAACAAAATACAAGTAAGTATTAAAAATTAAAAATATATTTGTGAAAATATTTTCAATGTATGATGAACATTTGTAAAATAAAACCTGCAGAATCCTATTCTTAAACTTCTTTAGAAGGGCATAACACTTGTGTTACAAAATACTATAGTAGTGTCTGTGTACTATAATGGTTGGCAATCAAGTGATCGAGTCAAAATTTTAAGTTACTCTCATATCCTGGAGGTTAATTCAATTTTTTATGCAGTTGCAGATTATTGGATACAACTCAGATTTATATCCCAATATGACTGAAGCTTTAAGACTGCATAAAAATCAAGGGCTAGTAGGCCTGTCAGCTTTGATGCAGGTAAGTTAACTTCTTTTGTACGTCAAAAAACTAAAGTCACAACAAAACCAGTTTGTCTCCATTCTCAAACCAAACAGTATTTTTATTTTTGTGTTTTAGGTATTTACATCAGTCAAGTTGGCGCAAAACGTTTTTTTATTATCTTTCATTGTTAAAGGAGAAGGTGTCAGTACAGAAACCAAAATATCTTATTTTCTCTTTGTTCGTGGTTACCCACGAAGATACACAACGAGATATGTAAGTGGCTAAGACACTTGAGTCCTAATCTGACTCTTGCAGGTTCGAATCCCGGTCGCGTCAAACATTCTCGCCCTTTCAGCCGTGGGAGCGTTATAATGGTACGGTCAATTCGTTGGTAAAAGAGTAGCCCAAGAGTTGGTGGTGGGTGGTGATCATTAGCTGCCTTCCCTCTAGTCTTACACTGCTAAATTAGGGACGGCTTGCACAGATAGCTCTCGAGTAGCTTTGTGCGAAATTCAAAAACAAACAAGCAAAAACTATGATTTTTGATTTTGTGTCTTTATTTGTTCACTGAAATACGAATTGATTCAACATGTATGACAAAAATTAACTAACAGACCAAGTGGCTAACAGTAAGAAAAACTAACAAAATGTCTGATTAAACACAATACTTTTGCGAACCCCAATTCAAAATATACATAAAAAATTAATTGCCAAGAATCTCTTTACATTTAACTTGTAACATTTTAATGAAAGTAGATGACAGTCAGTGTGACCTTGATTCTTGTGTTATATTCATTAAGGGTTGATCAGTTTAACTCTGAGGAACATTCAACCTTCGTATTAAAGACCATTAGAAAGAGATGAAAATGTTTTAGTTTTAATTACATGAGGAATGAAAGCAATACACTATCATCAGGTGTGGTTAACTAAAAGTTAAGTATAAAGATATATAGTCAAGTACCATTAATAACCTCGTCAATAAATCACAACATTTCATACGTGTTTATTGATACGTATGGTCATTCAATGTACAACAGAGTGTGTCACTGAGATGTATTGAGTTTGTTCTTGAAAAACTCTCTGAAACAATATTATTTTAGGACAAATGTAAAGCTAGCTCTTAGAAGTTCTTCAGACGATTTTTATGTGCTTAGAATATATATATGAAGAACAGCTGTCACTGTGCACGACATTCCTATTGGTGAAAGAGCAACAGCTGTATGTAATAGTTAAGAATATATAAATATATATATATATATATAGCTGTAACCGTTTACTCTAGTAAAATAGTCCTTTAAGCTGTAGTAATATACACTAATAGGCCAAATCATTTAAGTGAAATTATATATCCTAATAAATCAGCCCCTTCCGGTGAAACTATGCCCTAATATGCCATCTCATTCTGTCATACTACATATCTTAATGAGATAGCGTCTTCAACTAAAATTATGAACGTTAACAAGCCAACCTTTTAGTTGAACCCACTTCCATCATCAGTAACTTCATACCGCAATAAGGCATTCTTGTCACCTTCATTTACGAACAAAGACAAAACCAAATCTTTTAATTTTTAGACAAAAAATATATTAAAATTATTGCTAATAAAAATGTGATAAACATCTATTATATTAATCTGGCCACTTACATAATCAATTTGCAATACTAACTGTATGTACACTTGTACAGCTGACGCCATTACACTAGTACTTTTGTGTTAATCGTAACTTTCTTATACTGTAACCATTGTGAAGTACATCATACATTATCTACTTTCTTGTTTTAATATAGAATTTTAAAGTTATCATGTAATTTTAATACAGCACATAATGAAGAAATTCATGAAGTTGCTTTCGTTCTAGTTATTTTTTTCTTCTAATTCTTTTGGTTTGTTTATGCAGTTATGGCTTTAATACTGTACATTATGTAAGGATGTTGACAGCAGTGTCCAGTAGTAGGTCATGTGATACCTCAATGTTACAACCTCCTTTAGTTTTCAATTAGAATGAAAGCCATATGAATACATCTGGTATTACTTTTGAATTGGGTATTGTGAGATGTAAACAGCTCAGATGATTTTCGGATCTCACTTTCGATAGTTTATGATACCATAAAAGTTGTCGAGTCCAGAAAATCTTTCCTATACATCAGTCTTTATGGTTTCATTTTTTTTTTGCAAGATTTAGCAAGAAGTGTCAATAATGTCTGATGTATTCAGAATTCTGTTCATGCTTTTCTCCCCCAAATCATTCTCAATATTAGGGAACCTTGAGCTAGTGGTTTGGCATTTAATTAGTCTGAGACCAAGCATAGTGGTCTCTGTAGGACTTCCAACAATCTTTCACCATACCCAGGTCTGGCTGAAACCATCAGAGAATGGTAAAGAAAGACAGATTATATTGTTAGTGAATGAGGTCCATTAATGACATCCATCTCGTTGGCAGGTAAGCTAGTAAGTGATGAATTGGGGTAGTGGTAAGCCTTTTTGTGTCCTTTCTGGAACAGCATCGGGTCACACAGTGCTAATGGTTCAGCTACCAATGCTAAGTTGATGATCTGCTGCTTTGGACTAAGGATAGATTAGTTACACAAAAGCTGGTGTCCCTGGACATGACTTCAATGTTCTACCCATTACATTGAAGGCAACTTCTATGATTTTTTTTTTATTTCGGGCAAAGCTACTTGAGGGCTATCTGCGCTAGCCGTCCCTAATTTAGCAGAGTAAGACTAGAGGGAAGGCAGCTAGTCATAACCACCCACCGCCAACTCTTAGGCTACTCTTTTGCCAACGAACAGTATGATTGACCGTCACATTATAACGCCCCCAGGGCTGAAAAGACGAGCATGTTTGGTGTGACGGGGGTGCAAACCCGCGACCCGCATGCCTTAACCTACCTGGCCATGCCGGGCCCCAACTTGTATGAATGATGGCAGAGAAGTCATGAAAGAAATGTTCTGGACACTATCATGGATCTCTGTTAATGAAGCAAACAGGTAATACCAACAACAATAATAAAAGGAAGACTTGGATCACTTCCTGAAACATGTCAGATGAGTAATTGTTTTAAATGGCCGACCTTTAGAGGAGGCTGCAAAATTCCTGATCTTGAATCTAGATAAATTGATCCTAGATTTCATTGAACACTTGAATTAGGTGTAATATAAGAGTGTGAGACAGTTGCTGCCTTTTTTCAACTAAAAGCTCAATCAAGTGGAAAACTGGACAATGCATTGGGGAGGAAAAATATACACATCAGACAGATGATCCTTTCCAGCATTAAAATCGAACCTAACCAACATATCTTTGAACTTTGATGCATCTGCACCATCCATTTAATGGGCAAGGTTATGCAAGTACTTTCTTGTCTTACATTTTGTGTCCAGACATTATCTGTCGTTTTTATCAGTGCAACAGTGAACTGATGTTTTGTGTGAAAACTATTTAATACCAGTCGAACTTGCCTACAGTGGTTTACGTGTCCAAAAATGGCGTTCTGAGAATGAGTGCGTTTGTACAACTACATCTAATATTGCTATTTGGAGATAATATAAATAATGTAGACTGAATGCAGTAGCAGCAACTTTGTGACATGTTAGTTAGAAATGTCAATTAAAATGCAGGACAAGGTGAATAACTTAGTCAAATATATCACATAGACACAGATGATGCATGCGATTTGAAACCATTTTAACCAATGGCAAAACATATATATATATATTGTAAGATGTTTCACTTATGGATGGATATAACAATTATTTGAGGAGTTATGGGATACGCAACTGAAAAATACGGATTTAGTAGGGTGCTCTTTGCTATATAAAAGGCTGAACAGTTCAGATTGAGAAATGTAGCAGTGTTGCACGCAACCTATAATACTTGTGCAAGTAGACTTTATTTCTATTATTCAAACTTTATATAGCATAAAGTTCTGAAGTCGCTAAAGCGTTACTCATACTTTTGCTAATATTTGATGGTAATTTCAATGGCTATATTCGAATTGAGACATTTATTCCTGATACCAGAGCTGTATTATTCAGAAAAATAGGTAACCCTAAACAGGGTAAACACCAGTAGAGAATTGTAGGTTTTCTCCTAAAGAGAATATCCCTGGTTATCACTGGTCTACTCCTGGAGTAGATTATCTGTATATATTTAGAGTAATTAGCTACTTCACAACGTGAGCTAAGACTTATCCACTGATACTGGTAAAGTCCAGGGCTGGTGCAGTGAGTGTATGGGATTGTTCAGTTCAAAGTATCTAGAGGTTGCCTATTGATCAGAACACTAACCTAAACAGTCAGCTATTTTCTGAGTTAATAATAAAATTAAAAATTAATACAGTATCACATACTTGCACAATATTTAAGATTTACTAAAACAGGGCATAATTCTGAAAATAGAATTTTTACCTTGATGACGAAAAACCCACTATGCTCACCCGATAAAATTAACTATGAAATCACCAAAATAAAATAACTCTTCATCAACATCAACAAATTTCCTCAAAAAACCGAGGAAAAAATTATACGCAATCACCTTGACCAATAATAAACAAACAACAATAAATACCAAGATACAACAAGCTACAAAACCTTACGCTGCTGCATATCATATGTTTCCGACATCAGTGAACACCTAACCAACATTTGGAAAAACTTATAATAAATACAACATTTCAATAAACACCAAATTTATTCAAAAACCAGGTACAATACTGATGTCCACACTATGTAAAAACTACACAACACGAACATAATTTATAAAATACAATGCAACAACCGCCATGACTCCTATATTAGAAAAAGAAGCAGAAAAATGGAAACTAGATTCAAAGAACACAAACAAAACAAAAACATATTCACGCATTTTTAACACTGCAAATCAAATAAACATAACACAATCATAGAAAACACCCAGATATTAAGTAGGGAAACAGAAAAAACAAACGGAAAATCAAAGAAACCCTACTTATACAACAACTAAAACCAAAATTAAACCAATATAAAGGAACACCTTTATACCTGTACTAATTAATAACCTAATATTTACCTGCAACGCCCTCTACAATCTCGTACCCCTTTATAGCACTTTATACTCTTGACCCTAAGACATGTGTCCGTCAACGATCAAATTCAAACTCTCTCTTTTTTAAGTTGAATGTGACCTAGGAAGATCGGAACGTTGCTCTCTGCTTATCAATAAAAGTGTTAATACCCATACCAGCCGTTCTGAGATATATTAGAATTTCTTTCTATTTTAATGTCGCCTGTACTTACATAACCTCCAATTTATACTATTTTACATTTTGTCTTTAGTGACAACCCGACTTTCAACACATTTGGTTTGCCATCTTTATTCAAAAAAATATTTTTGTTTTCTTGATATCTTCTGATCTTTTATATTAAATTTTCACTTAAATTCAATATGATTCATCAGCTTAAATTTATTTCAATCTATAATATGAGATGTGCTTGTCACATGTTCTGCTAAAGCCAGTTTATTTCTCTTATATTTTTCTACCTCATTTGTATTTTCCTTAATTGTAAATTTTACACCCCTACACATTTGACAAATGCTTACTCAAAAAAAGACGGAATAAATTTTGTAAATTCCACATTTATCAACTTATTTTATTTCATATTTTACACCAATGAGTTTGTGTGTTTTGGAATTTCACACAAAGCTACTCGAGGGCTATCTGTGCTAGTCGTCCCTAATTTAGCAGTGTAAGACTAGAGGGAAGGCAGCTAGTCATCATTAACCACCGCCAACTCTTGGGCTACTCTTTTACCAACGAATAGTGGGATTGACCGTCACATTATACACCCCCACGGCTGGGAGGGCGAGCATGTTTAGCGCGACGCGGGCGCGAACCCGCGACCCTCGGATTACGAGCGCACGCCTTAATGCGCTCGGCCATGCCAGGCCACATCAATGAGATAATTAGTTAACTTACGTATAGAAAACGTTACACTACAATGTACTCATTTTTATTATATTACATAATTTTATTGACATATCTAGAACATACGATAAGAAAATCCTCATGCTTCAAGTTTACTACTTCCTTCAAACTTTGTACATTTTTAATTTATTGCTGTCTTTTAGAAAATTCATCTATAATCTTGGGATTAAATCGTCTCTTTGAGCAAATTTTTTAAAAAAAATTATTCCAACCTCGAGTTTCAACCATAAGTATACATTTTAGTGCTATAAATACAAACATGGATGACACAACCATCGAAAATAATATCCCATAAACTAACATCAAGAAATATCTATTGTCCTTTAGAATTCCACTGAAACATGTAGTGCCATGTATAGAAGAAAAATATTGTGGCTAATCAAACTACTAATGACAGTCATGTGATTGAATAACTAAATGGAAGTAGCATTCCTTATTTTCAAAGTTTTTGAGTTGTATTATTACGAGGCAATGACTACACTACATCGTGTGCTAACTACTCGAGTACTTACTGTTGGAGTGGTTTGTTTGAATCGTAAGACCAGCTGAATCAAGAACGTTTTGAGACTCTTATTTCACAAACTAATAAGCAGAGCTTAACTACAAAAGATATTCACATAATATTAGATGATAGCTTCCCAAGTTGTAGTTAAGATGTCAAGTGTTAATAGCAAATAGATTATAAAACAGTGCACGTTCACTGGTTAGAAGTTCAAAGGAAAATTCATTTGAATTGGCCCTGCAATTTTTACTTTCGGGCCCGGCATGGCCAAGCGCGTAAGGCGTGCGACTCGTAATCCGAAGGTAGCGGGTTCGCGCCCGCGTCGCGTTAAATATGCTCGCCCTCCCAGCCATGGGGGCGTATAATGTTATGGTCAATCCCACTATTCGTTGGTAAAAGAGTAGCCCAAGAGTTGGCGGTGGGTGGTGATGACTAGCTGCTTCTCTCTAGTCTTACACTGCTAAATTAGGGACGGCTAGCACAGATAGGCCTTGAGTAGCTTTGTGCGAAATTCCAAAAACAAACAAAATTTTTACTTTTTGCGCTACTGGGTGTTTTATTAAGGTGGAAAGTTTTCTGATGATTCACACGAATTACTCATTCGATTTCTAAAGTGGTAAGTAAATGAAACATAGCCCTTAATGGATTCTTTTCTGTGTACGTGAAGATTTATTTTTCTATTTTGAAACTTCGCGCCAACTACACAAGTGCTATCTGCTCTAGCCATCCCTAATTTAGCAGAGTAAGATCAGAAGAAAGACAGCTAGTCATAACCACCTACTGCAAACTCTTGAGCTATTTTCTTACCAACAAATAGGTAGATTTATCGTCACATCATAACGCTCCCACGGCTTAAAAGGCGAGCATGCTTAGTTTGACAGAGATTCGAATCCGCGACCCTCGGATTAGGAGTCGGACGTCCTAACCATCTTGCCTTACCTGAAAATCAGTTTCTACATGTGTAGTTGAGGAGTTATGTTCTTTTAGTATACTTTGATATTTATTGTAGAAATAACATGAACATTAATTCGTATTTATGAGAATTTCAGTTGATAATCCTAAGTTTGGCTAAATTTTATTGGTGATTAATTGATCGCCGCTAGTACAGCGGTAAGTTTACGGATTTACAATGCTAAAATCGGTGGTTCGATTTCCACCAACAAATAGTAGGATTGACCATCACATAATAACGCTCCCACGGCCGAAAGGGCAAGCATGCTTGGTGTGACCGGGATTTGAATCTGCCATTCTCGGATTACGAGTCGAACGCATTAACACACTTGGCCATGCCAATCTTATGTGTGTAACGTTTCGTGACATTAATAAATAAACAAAGAAACTTTGTACAGGAGTCCAATACTTTTGTCTTTAGCTATTAATACATGTGACTACATATAATGGAACTGTACATGGTAATATACGTGCATAAATAAATATTTGTGTTTGCCCTACATTGATGCTTGAGCATCACATGAAGTTGTTCATAAATGCTGTAGAGCTGAAGTGGATTGGTGTTTATTCTACGTTTATTTAGAATTAAGTGCAAAGCTACACAGTGGGCTATCTGTGCTCTGCCCACCACGGGTATCGAAACCCGGTTTTTAGCATTGTTAGTCCGCAGACATACCGCTGAGACACTGGGGGGGGGCATATGCGTTTATACGCTGTAGTTAAATATCGGCTTTGAATGTGAGTAAGAGACTAATGCGTATATCGTGAATATATCGTATAACTTAAAGACGTAACAAATTTTTTACAGTAAAATATTTGTTTCATGTTTATAAATTTATAATCTTTAGGCCCTCTAAGATTAACTTTTAAGGGAAATTTTCATGGACCCATAGATTTCGTAGGCTTTCAAAGTTTCGTAGGCCCTAAGCACTGTGTCCATTGTGCTTAATAAATAATCCGGCCCTGCAGCCAAATAGTAATGGAGGGAATTCACCTGAGTCAAGGAATAATAACGCAGGCCAAGCAGAGACTCATTGAAGCTTAGGAAACAAGAAGTTTACAGGTGTTAGGAATATATATTCTATGGGTGATATAGACATTAATCAGTGATGTCGAGAAACCCACTTGTTGAGAATTTTATATGCAAAAAACGGCTCTTTTGGGCTCAGAAAACACTTCAAATAGAAGAGCGAACAACGTTTCACACAAGTTATCTCAATAGCAGTAGAAGATTGATCTTTCAAGATCCCTATTTATACCAACACTGTACAACTACCATTACAATAAATGGAGACTTAATTATTGTGTAATAGTGAGGAGAAACAATTTTATAAAAGGGACACTTAACTCTCCAGCCTGGAAGATGAAGCCTATACACTTCATGCATATATATGTTTCTTTTGTTCTTGGAATTTCGCGCAAAGCTACACGGATGTTACCTGCGCTAGCCGTCCCTAATTTTGCAGTGTAAGACTAGAGGGAAGGCAGCTAGTCATCACCATCTACCGCCAACTCTTGGGCTACTCTTTTTCCAATGAATAGTGGGATTGACCGCGACATTATAACGCTCCCACAGCTGAAAGGACGAGCATGTTTGGTGCGACGTGGATTCGAATCCGCGACCCTCAGATAAGTCGAACGTTTTAATCCACCTGGCCATGCCACGCCTTAAATACATATATATATATATCTGGTGCTCAGTACAAAATCCTTTGTCTATGATCAAGATGTATTTGTATTGCTATCATGGCCAGTAATTTGTCAACTTCTCATTAGGGCCTATGTGGATAGGAATTAGGGGGGATAGGGTTATTTGGATCCTATGCTTGCCATTGGGATTTGCACGATCTATATTGACGTAAATTGTACCTGAATGTAACTGCTGCACAGTATATGTACATTGTCATTCTTTCATGTTTGTAGGGCTGAGTTGTTTATTTGTGAAAGTAGATATTATTAAAAAAAATATTGAAGATTTTTTTCGCTTTTTATTTTGATTTTTTAGAAAATGATTTTTTTTTCGTATTTTATTTTGTGATCTATTGCGAAAGTTTTTATGTGCGTAAGTGTTAATATCTGTAAAAGACACTCACCAACTCTTTGTCCAGTGCTCTTGAATAGAGTTGTTGTTTTTGAAGTATTGTAGTTATCGAGAAAGGATTACTGTATATTTTTCCATGTTTTGTCCTGTTTTAGTTAAAGGGCCTGGAGGAATATATATTCTTTTTTAGTTTGTGTGTTGATTACACGAAGGGTTTGCTTTACGTGTTTAATTATACTGCATGAAAGGTTTATATTGTATTTGTGACCTTTTTAATTCTGGATTAAAATATTTTCTGATGAGGAAGCTGTGTATCACGTAGCATTGTTAAAAGTGTTTCACTGACACTAGGCGGTGTGCCAAAATTAAATTTTCTGTTATATAACATTTAGGCTGAATTGTATGTTATTGTTGAAATATTTTATAGTTTGGCATTGAGTTTCATTGTTTGCCATTAAAGGATTTTTATGTGAATTTTAGATTTATTATATATAATTATTTTTGTTAAAGACTGTCTGATTATGTGTGTCAGTGTTAATATAGGTGGAAAACACTCGCGAACTCTTTGACCAGTACCCTTAAATAGAGTTATTGTTTTTGAAGTTAAAATTAACTAGGAGCTTGAAGTAAAACCTGAAGTGAAGGGTTAGGAAAAGTGGGGTTGATAAGTGGACCATGCATTTTCTTATTGTAGAATTTTATCAGTAATTCTGCTAAGTGTAGATTTTTCATAACACGTTGTCAATGGTCTTTGTTAATCTTGTCTCGCCCTTTCAACCATGAGGGCGTTATATTTACGATCAATCCCTCTATTCGTTGATAAAAGAGTAGCCCAAGAGTTGGCGGTGGGTAGTAATGACTAGTTGTCTTCCCTCTAGTCTTTCACTACTAAATTAGAGACGGCTAGTGTAGATAGCCCTTGTGTAGCTTTGCCAAAAAAAAACTTATACGAAATTCTATTATGATTCAGTAAATACGACTATCCAGCGTTCAACACAAGAGCACTTACTTTATTTGTGTTAGTGATATTAATAACGGCTTCTCATTATACTCATTGTTTGAAGTCAGATATTTAAGGAATTCAAAAGTGTTCTATAAGAAATATCTTGATTGATCTCCTTCATGGATTATTCTACTGATTTTACCAGTCATTTTAACTAAAACTAATTTTTAACTACTATGTACTCTGATGTTATTTTTGTTTATGATACATTTCACATCGACAGTGTACTGTTTGCTTCAAAGTAAACTACTTTTGAACGCTCAACAATTAGAGCTGACGCGTTCCTATGGCGTGAACTAGTTATGTTTTGTTGTATGTGCGTTAAATGTTTGACGTTGTATGAGGGTAAGTTAAATTTAAAGAGTCAATATATAACTATTGCATCATTTGCTAACTGAAATTGGTTTGTAGTAAGTGTACATTTTCGATCTGTTCACCTTTTCTTACACGCAATGAACCATTGAGCTGAAAAATTGCAGTGCACTTATGTGTGAAATTACGTTTATTACAAAAGTTTTCAAACTTTTATGATACTAAAAAACATTTTCATAGCAGTCTACAGTTAAAGTGTACGAATTTAAAAATAAATAAAAAAGTATATTACAGTCACTTGAATTAACGGCATATCAGTAGAATTTTGTGCAGTTTCGTCGTTTTAGTTAAATTTAATTTGCGCAATACCTGTGTTCCTCAACTGGAATATAAACGTCGATAGTAAAATAGGTAGCTGTGCTTAAAGAAAAAAACACATAAAAAGTTAACTATATCATTATCTTTGTAACGCATACATGTGTACACTGCTGTTCAAAATCCTAAGGCCAATGAACATAAAGAAAAAATATGCATTTTGCGTTGTTAGACTCAACTACTTATTTGAGTAGAGCTTCGAGAAATGAAAATAAGAAAAGGAAAAATAAAAATAAAAAACTTTTTTGTATTTAATAGGGAAAATGTAAACAATATGAAATTAGTCTAAATACTAACTGTTCAAAAGTTTAAGACCATACCAAAAAGATGTCCTAAACAAGGTAGGAAATGCCCAACAAGAGGTGTCAGTAGTGAGTTGCACTGCCGTCATTGCAAATAACTGCAAACATTCGTTTTGGCATGGTTGATATAAGCGTTAGCAGAAGACTAGCTGGAATGTTATTCCAAGTGGTAAAGATGGTTTCACGAAGATCATGAACTGTTTGGAATTTACAGTCCATTTCTATAGACTTCCCTTGCCATCCACTCTCAAACATTTTCAATAGGGTTCAGTTCGGGCGAACACGCTGGATGGTCCAAAAGAATCATATTATTCACCATGGAAAAGTCCACTGTCCTGAGCGCATTGTGAATTGCAGCGTTGTCCTGCTAAAAGATCCAGTCATTTCCACACAAGCGAGGGCTTTCACTTAATAAAGATGCTCTTTCCAACATGCCAATGTAGACAGCTGCTGTTTGACGCCCCTGTGTAACCTGAAGCGCCATTGTTCTATGGAAGGAGAAAGCACCCCAGATCATGAAGGAACCTTCTACACTGTGTCGTGTAGAAAATATCTCCGGTGAGATATCCTTATCGTGCCAGTAACGTTGGAAGTCATCTGGCCCATCTAGGTTAATTTTTTTTCTCATCAGAGAACGAAACCTTCGTCCACATTTCTACGTCCCATGTTTGGTGCTTATTAGCAAAGTTTAACCGAGCTGTTTCGTTGTGTGGAAGGAGACGTGGCCTTTGAAGACGTTTACGGTTTTTAAAGCCCTTCTTTCGTAGATGTCGTCTTATTGTTCTTGAGCTGCATTATTCATCCGTAAGGATCTTAATCCGGTTCGACGATCGACTGGTGTCTTGCCGGACAACCCTTCGAATCGTCCTGCTTAACGCCGGCGAAATATTCTTGAGCCGACCACTTGAAATTCTCATTCATTATCCCTCACGTTCTTTTAAGAAATTTGTAACAACAGTTTTACCATGCCCAAATTCATATTGAGAGAAACATTGCTTTTGCAGCTCAACAATTCTGCTACGCTTAAACTCTGTCAACGTTTTAGCCTTTGTCATGTGTTTACCCAATGTAACACAGGAGATGTCAGTGGGAGATGTTGACAACGCTAATGCTTGAACACAAATGACTAAATTTCTTTATGTATTTACCGAGAAATGCTTCGTTTCAGTATGGTCTTAAACTTTTGACCAGCTGGTATTTAGGCTAATTTCACAGTATTTACGTTTTCTCTATTAAATGCTAAAAAACTTTTTATTTTTATTTTCCCCTTTCTTATTCTCATCTTTCGAAGCTTTACTCAAATAAGTGGTTGAGTCTAACAACGCAAAATGCATATTTTTTCTTTATGTTTATTGGCCAGCAGTGTATACTTAACACCAGTTAAATGCCAGTTTATTAACGTAACCTCTTTATAGATATTGTGTAATGTAAAAATAAACCAACAATTGGAAGTATACAAGTATCTTTTACTTTTAGCAGTAGAGTTGACTAAAAGTAGAAATGTGTAACAGAATTTTCAGCTAAGCAAATTTTCACATTCCATAATCATCTGAGTGCAATGGAGTGCAAAACGCTGAAGAGTGATGGTAAAGGCTATTGAAGATAGAGATGTCTACTTAAGGTACAACTTTCTACTTACGTTTATAGAACTGTAGAAGGCACAACTATATACTTACATTTACAGCTCAATTAAAGATATAACTGTCTTCTTATATTTATATGTCTACTGAAGATACAATTAAGTAATTATACTTTTAGGAAATATTCCACTATCTATTTATACTTATAATTCTAATAAAGATAGAACTGTTTATGAAAATTTACAGTTACAGTCAATACCGGATCAAAGCGATCATAAGGCCTAGTTACCTTCTGTACCAGCCGTACAAACAAAAGATTAACTTTAAGAACAAAATCATAACCCATAGTTTTCCTAAGCCCTGATCACTATGCCTGATAAATAATCCGACCATACTCAGAGTTCCATCTCTAATAACTATCGAACAGACGAACTTTTTAAGATATTTTGTTTCGTGAAATATTTGCGTTAGGAAAGGTAGAAACTCTGTAAGATCCTTTAAAATAGCAAACAGATATTTGTTTTACGTCTTTCTTTAGACGCATATTCTAAACCATATTTCACGTATGGTTTAATGATCATGCGTTCTTAACGTTTTTTAATATTGAATTACAAATTATTTTTTTAAACTTCAGTCTGGTGATCTATCGAACGCAGAACTAAGGATCGTTACGAGAAAATTAGATGATATCACTTTTAGAGGTGAGTGTTTTTATGTGTTTTTTTCAGGGACATTATCAGTGCATATCAGGAAAAATAATAAATTTAATTTTAATTTTAAGAACAGGTATTAATGTTCATTGTTGAAAAATGTTATTGTTGTTAGATAAGTAGTTGAGATTTCAATGAAACTCGTATTTACACTAGATGTGGTCACTATTACGAACACTATCTCTAGATCACTAAAATGAACACTTTTATATTAGGCGATATCATTAAATTAAACAGTATCTCTTGCCAGCGAAGGCCATTAAACCAATGGCTAATTTCACTGCCCGCAACACAGCCACACACATCGCAATCACGCGACCGCAAGCCAAACCCACTAAAACTAACATTGTCAACACTGACTTGTATGATCACTGATTCTCCAGCACAATTCCTCTGTAATCCTTGCTGATCCGAAATTTCTTTAATCCCTGACTTAAATGTAGCATTAAAATGAGGATTTAAATTCTTAATATAAATATCACATCAGTTCTGTCTGATAATCCTCATAACGTCGAGTTTACCAAGGTATTACCATTATATCCACTTGTGTATTTAAAATACCCTAATATTTAAAAACTATGACCATATAATTGTAAAACGCACACTTAAGTTTTGGGTATCAAAGGGTATGAATAGTTACATAAGTAAATTTCATTTTTAGACGTTTTGGTAGAGGAGTTTAATATGATTACTCAATAATCGTTGCGCATCGTTAAGTATCTCAATTATATTTTGAATTTCAAATTTCATTGTAATTATAACTGTATTAATTGATACTGTTCTAACCAAACAGACGTAAAAAATTATCCACCATCGAATAAATATAACTTTTTGTGTTATTACACATCATCTATAATATAATATAACTATTACACGTCATTCATAATATAATGTAATATAACCATTACACATCATCCATAGGTCACAGATAGTTCAGAGTTTCTTTCACGAACAATTTAAGCAATTGCCACTTTCACATCTTTCTGTTTTCAAAGATTTTATTTAACTGTCCAATTTATTCCTTTGTTACCATGTGACAGATTTACTATGATGTATTTATTGAAATATCGATGTTTGCTTCAATTAAATATATATTTATAAATGCATGTGCCTTATATTGTTAAATCCGTATTGTGAAATTTCCGCTTATTCACTAAAGTTGTAGAAGATTCTCGAGTGTAAAAATCATCAATGTATTATATGTGTACGGCCCGGCATCCCTCAGCGCGTAAGACGTGCGACTCGTGATCCGAGGGTCGCGGGTTCGCGCTAAACATGCTCGCACTCCCAGCCGTGGGGGCGTATAAAGTGACGGTCAATCCAACTATTCGTTGGTAAAAGAGTAGCCCAAGAGTTGGCGGTGGGTGGTGATGACTGGCTGCCTTCTCTCTAGTCTTACACTGCTAAATTAGGGACGGCTAACACAGATAGCCCTCGAGTAGCTTTGTGCGAAATTCCAAAACAAACAAACAAATTATATGTGTATGTAAATACTAATAATTGCCAATATTGTTGCTTTAGCTGAAAACTCTAAAACCTATTCTCTCAAGCTTATAAAATTAACCAACATATGATGCTAAGAGACAGTATGTATTGATGGTTGGCTACAATTGTTATATTATAAACCTCGGAATGTATAACTGTGATTAAAACTTATTAATTGGGAAACTACAGATATTTGAACAGGAACGTTTATAGATTCCAAACATTAGAAACAGTTTAATTTCAGCGTATTAAACTTGAACATTAATATTTTTACAAAGGAATTATGTAACTTCAGTGGTGAAAAACTCACGTGTGAGCTAGCTATCTCCCCGTTATGTTTATTGTGACTATTACAATAAAGAATTAAGTCATTCGTCGTAAGTTTTCGATAAGATATGAAGTTTCGGATCGTAGAGACTCAATATTATTTATAGCTTTGTAAAACCTTTGTATATAAATTAATATTTATAAGAACTACTTGTGATAACTGTTATTATAAATTTTATTGTTGTTTGTATAGTAAAATATATCTGTATTAAGAAAGAAAACTGTATATAACAATATTGTTAGAAAACATAATAAAATTTGGTACATCTCTACATTTAATTAACTTCTAAATTTAAATTACAATTTAATTCAAGCTATTTGAAATCGTAATACCTAACATAATACATAACAACCATCAGCTATTAGTGGTGTATTTCAGATACCTTCAAGCTTGCCAAGTTGTCTAATACAAAATTTCATCATAGATTATCTGTAGATTGAGATAGGTCCACTTGGATGAGGACTATCCACGGATTTGAGAATCCGTGTTCCTTAATACGTTGGAATTACCTTCTTTTCTTACTTTACAGTCTGCTTAAAACAGAGAGTGAACTTTGATTGCAGATAAACTGGCTGGTGACCATGGTGATAGCACTTTTCACTCTCAAACAGTTTCTTCTAAGCAGCGGTACTTTAGTGTAAATGCTGAGTTTACACTATACAACTGAACAACTTGTATACGTTATTTCTGAAAGGAAGTTACGTGAATGTACATTTTCTTAAAGCTCATTTTTGCCCTTCGAGAACGGCAGTTACACAATATGCTAATTAACACTGTTATTAAGATTATTAAACGTCCTATATTTGTTATTTTTATGCTAAAATGACGTATTAAGTAATCAACATAAAAACAATAATATTTGAAATTTGTAAACCCTAATCCAAAGCACCTTGTTGAATCACTTATTATTGTCTATATAAAACATCTTGGCTCCACGTGTGAGATGCTCATCATCAGTTTTTATTGGAGGAGGTTTTAGTTTGATTGTAGAATCGCTCGAAGTGATGTAGTATTAATTATTGTGGCATGGATGACAGTTAAAGAAGTTAAAGGTGAACAGTGTATAGGGTAAGAACAGCTTCATTTTATGAGACACTTCTGAAATAGGATAAAATCTACTCTTGTTTTATTTGATGAGATACTCCTGAAATAGGATACGAGCCACTCTTGTTTTATTTGGTAAGTTACTCCTTAAAGAGCCACTTTTGTTTTGTTTGGTGAAATACTCCTGAAATAGGATAAGAGACACTCCTCTTCTTTAAGTGAAATACTCCTGTTATTCCATTTGATAAGACACCGTTGATCAGGGCCAATGTTGTTCTATTTGGAGAGCTACTCCAGCACCTGATATTTTTATCTTCTAGTTTATTCCTCTAAGTTAAGCAACTCGATGAATAAAACATGTATATTGACCAGGAAATTGAATTTTAAGTGTGCGTAGTTCGTTACATAATCATTTCGTTTATTGCTTTTATAATAAGTGATTCTGACCCTGAAAAACCGAAAGTTTCTAAAGTAAAGTGAAATTTTCAATTGTTATTTTTAATAGATTTTTTAGCATACATAAGCTCGAACGCTCTGTATAAAAAAGTAATATTATTTCGAACTTGATTTTATGGAACTTTCGTCTTTTAAGCAAAACACGAACCAATGATGAATGACAAGTTTTATTGACATCAACTATCTACTGGCCGACATAAAGAATCCCCTACGACATTAAGCTCACGTAGATAGGCTATTACAGACCATTTGAGGTTGGAACTGAAAAAACAACCAAAATTTTACAGACACCGAGATTACAGTGCGATTTCGTTTTGTTTCTTTTTTTACTCTTTTAAGCGTCTTGTATGCTTGATCGATTCAAAGGGGGAAGCTTTGATAAGATTTGAGACAATAATAGTATTTTCGACAAAACATTTAGTTACATAAAACATTACATGATATGCTGCATCTGTTCTCTCTCACAAAAAAGCGCACATCTTTCTTTGAACCAGGAAATAAAATTTAAAATATCATACTATTAAAATTTATCTTTATAAAACAAGCATCGTGTTAATTATGGACGAGCAAGAAAAGCACACCAACTACAAAGCATGCGTATTTACTACTTTTCCCATCTATTTATTTTTAGGGCAAGAAGCAAAGATAGAACACCTGTCGTTTCGAGAGCTTCTTCCGAAAACCGATTTTTACGTTACGTACGATGGCTCCACTACTCTACCCGGATGTTACGAAACAGTAACCTGGATAATTATGAACAAACCGATATTCATTACTAAACAACAAGTAGGTGTAGTCTTTTGTAACATTTTTAAAAATATTTCAAAGTGTTGTACAAACAATGTCTTTACGTTTCTTACTAAATGTTAATTATTTATTTTTTTTAAATCTCCCCAAGGAACTATTGAAAAGTATTAAAGACTGTCGTAGGACTGACAATAAGTAAAATACGTATCTGTAAGGCACAATGGAAAGTGATATTTTCTGTTACAATGTACAGATAAAATTTTTAATCTTTTATAAACATACTTCATTCAAACACTCACACACACATATATATTTCGCTACTTTAAATTATGTACATGTGTATATATATCGGCTTGTACTTAATGAAATCATTATACACGTTTTTTCTAAATTTCGGTACCAATTAATTAATTTTCTTCTTACGTTTAATTTTGTCTGGTCATTTGTGTTGTTTTTTATGGCAGAGCTACATTATGGGCTAACTGTGCTTTGTCCATTTCGGGGAAACGAACCCCGGATTTAACACTCTTAGTCCGGAAAGTTAATATGAACTTGTTAAAGTAAAAAAGAAAAAAAATGAGTTAAAGTCTAATTTCACTACTGATAAGAAGTTTCATAGCTCTTGCAACTTACACACATGTGAGACAAGTATTAAAATATTTATGTAAATTTTGACAAGACGATCATGCAACTCACAAACACGTGAGACAGGTTCTTTTAATAATTTATATGTACATTTTTGACAAGATAAGCATGAGGTATTTTTTACTTTATGTAGATTATATATTTAGAACTGTTTAAAAATAAATATTTTAAACTAAGATTACAGTTGAATAATTTACGTTCTTTTCAGTTGCACGCGTTACGAAAGCTAAAGCAAGGTGACAAACCGACTCCTAAAGCACCTTTGGCTGATAACTTTAGACCTATTCAAGCTCTTAACCACCGAGTTGTACGAACTAATGTAGATTTCAGACGACCAAGGGTAAGATCATCAAAAGCTTCCTGGCTTTACCCTTGTGTGCAATTTTAATAATGTTAATTTATTCAAAACATTCAATCACGCTTGTTAACTATCGTGCGTAAATCAAAGAGTTCTAGCGTTACAATCGGCGTTATTTTTATCACGATACACGCCTTAATCGACACTGCTAATGAACTGCAGCAAATAGAACTTAGCAGGCTCAGTACGGAACAAAATTACAACCTGACGCCACTAATTTTCTTTCTATGCATGTGTTCCAATTTTTCTTTTATTCTAACGTTAATGTACTTGCATGATTTAATAGTGTTGTTAATGTATGTATCTACTTTTAAGTTAACATGTCTTTAGATCATTATCGTGAACAAGTGCTTTCTTCTTATCAATCCATATGTTTTTGATATCCAGTATCTTTTACAAGTGCTATTAGATCACATTGCTTACTACGTATTTACTTTTCAAAAATACTTAGACATGTAATACTGTAGTTGAAGTTGTCTTTTTCTGCTTAACATAGTATTAAGTGCAATGTTATTCTCGAGTTTTGTTTGCCTAATGGAGTTTTCGACCATTCATATAGTTGATAACTAGTCACGTGTTAGGGACAAATACTATCTCTCAGGTTTGTTGAAATTAAAATTTTTACAATAAACCAATCTCTTTCTTTGCCTGAAGCTTAAACGAATAAAATGAAGAGTTTGGATTTTAAAAATAGAGGTTTGGGATTTTTCTCTCTCTTCAGCAAACCGAGTTGTTGTCGTAAACGTTAATGTACTAAAATGATTCGTGCTAAGATAATTTGGACAAAAGTATCGGAAAGAATTGCAAATAGCTATGGTAATTACGACTTAGTTTCTTCTTACAGGGTACACATTGTCCAACAATGTTTCAGGACCTCAAATATCGAGGTGAGTAGTGAATATAGATGTACGATTTTAATGTTTTGTGAACTAACGTTGCAAACGTAGGTTTTATTACAAGGTAAACACATCTATTTGGGATTTATTTAAATTTGGTGAAAGTATAAAAGAAAGTCTTCATAAAGTTATAAAGTATTATAAATTTATTTCTAATTTTGTATTCTATTTATTTTGTATTCTAGTCAGATTAAATAACGAAAATAACGCTGCAAGCAACACATACCTTCTATTAATTATGTGTTATTGTATGATTTCTACAAGAGAAACATGTTTTTATAAAGGATGCATGATTTTATAATTACGTGGCTAATATCTTTTAGAAGTGACTTTGGATCATGGTTATTAAATATACTCTTCAAAAAAAGATACGCAAAAGGGATATTTTTGTTATTTTAAAGAGAAATATATGTAATAACGTTACAAGCTCAGAGTATGTAATGTTACACGTGTTAAAACACTGATTGTCAAACCAAAATGACAATAAAAGTTGTGCACTTTGAAAACGGAGGAAAGCATCGGATTTTTTGCCAAAACGCATTCGTGTCCAATAAATTTGTTTGAGAGATCTGCATGTTCTGCAAGTGCAACATGTGCAAAATCCCTATAAAAGTGACGGGTTCTCGGTTTCCATAGCTCAGTGTTAAGCCACCGACACGCAACACAGTTACGCCAAGACTGACTGAAGCACAACGCAACAACGCCATTAGTCGCTTGGTAGCAGGCGAATCTCGATCAGATGTTGCGAGAGCTGTAAATGTTCACCCAAGCACCATCAAAAGGCTATGGAATCGTCACCAACAACATGGATCAACTTGTGACCATCCACGATCTGGCAGACCTCGTGTGACCACGCCCGCACAAAATCGCTACATCCGGCTACGTCACCTTCGGGATAGGACCACCACTAAGACGTCTACTGCCTCAACCATACCAGGGCTGCGTAGCATTTCCGATCAGACCGTACGCAACCGTCGACGAGATTCTTGGGCCCCATTTGCAACCCATCATGGTGAACGTCAACGACGTTTTTCAACATGACAACGCCCGTCCTCACACAGCCCGACTCACCACTGTCTTTTTGAGACACCACAACATCGACGTTCTTCCCTGGCTCTCCATATTACCAGATTTGAACCTCATCGAACATCTTTGGGACGAGATGGACAGACGTCTGCTACGGCGACAACCTCAACCCAGACTCTACCTCAGCTTGCAGCAGCTTTGCAGCTTGCAGCCATTCCACAGGATATGATTCGTCATCTCATCGCTTCCAAGCAGTTATTGGTGCTCACAGGGGGCATACTCGTTATTGACGTTTAGTGACGTTAAACCTTAACTAGTGAGCGTGGACTTCGCCTTTGCAGACTTTGGATGTTCAACAGAGAATGTGCAAAGTTTCACACATGTCATACAAAACTACCCGGAATAAACTTGTTAACAAAATGTCTCAAATTTTGTCTTTTGCGTTTCTTTTTTTTGAAGAGTATATGCCTAACTATATCATTAATACTTACTGTTTTCGCACTCTTGATTTAAGTAAGGCTATTTTCTCTAAGATTTAGCGTTACCAAAATATATGGAAGGAACTCTGGGGAGAGGATGATGTTTATGTCTGATCTCCCTTCATTATATTACACTCCTACTTACGTTTGAGGTCGATGCTTCTTGGAGTTTATATAGATGAAAAAAAACAACAACAAAAACCCAACAACACAAAAATGCACATAATATTTTTGGATCTCTGTTTTAAGTGGAATCCTTTCTAGTATCTTGAATTACATGGTTTATGAGTTAGTTTCGCCATTCTGCAATATTTTAATCTAAAGACAAAAAATTGGTAATCATATTTGAGTAACGGTAACATTAGCTGACGAAATAGCGTTTAGCAGTTTTTGTTAGCTGTCAAGTTATGATTATAACATGAAGGACTTACAGTTGAAGATTTTAAACGGTTATGTAGCAGAGAGTACATTTCTTTTGGTTTGAAAATATCACTTTTAATATTTTACTGAATGTTTTTATTGCAAATAAATTTTAATACAAAGACGAGTAAAAATCTGAAATCCGTCAAATATTGCTTTTCAAGCTAATAGGATATTGAAAGGAAAAATACAACCCGAGTAATAAAATTTCCTAAACTTAAGATTTTATATTAAATTTGGTTAGGCAATGCTTAAAAACGAAATGATTTCTTTATTATGCGTTTATTAGTTCATCATAGCCAAAATTATAAAGAAAAAGCGAAAATAAACCTATCGTACTGTTTTTTCTTTATTTTGTTTACTTGTTATGAATAAAGTACACATTCATATGTTATCCAAAATTTAAAATTATCAAATGCTTTGTTTGATTCTGAACACTATATAGCTCTCGAACAAGCTTGCACAATTTCATTCGCCATATTTTTGTGCTTTTAATTCTAGAACCACGTAAAGCATCCAGATAATTTCTAAAGTATCAGAACCATCAATCCTTGTCCAAGATTTAAAAACAATGAAGTTTTTTTCTCAGTGGTATGTATATAGAGAAGGAAGTTTAGTGTGCCCACTTTCACAAAAAGTGATTGACAAATAAATTAAATATGATTTGAAGTGCGTTTCCAACTAATATTATATTTTGCCTTATTCACAACTAAGCGATGCAAATCCATAAAATGATAAGCACTCCAGTTGGTGTTGGAAACACTAAAATGAGACCTTACAACGCAAGCTTCTAGCGACCACGGCTGATAGGGTTTTACCTAATCCTTTGTAATTGTAGGTCATTATCTTTTCAAGAGCTAATTTCGCAGAACTTGCAGTGGTATTATTCGCTGTCGTTGCTGCTTTTAGCTTTTTCTCACACGTCGTGTTCAAACATAACACATTTCCAATCCTAGGAAATTTACTTGATAATGAGTAATATTAACAATATCCTGAACTACGTTTTACTTTTCTGTATCAGCCATTTCCCTCTAAAAGTGTAGCTAAACGATAATAATTACAGCGTAAGTGTCTTGGGTTCATGTAACAACAACAAAATGTGTGCAGTCCATCTTAAAAGCAATCGAGAGGGAAAACAAGTCAATATTCTGATTGATCATAAACAGTATGTGAGACTTCATAAACACGATGGTGATGTGGTGTTTTGAGAGCTTAGTTGAATGTAAATTTACCACATGATTACTTTAAATATTTCACTGATAGCAAGTTAATTACCTGTTGTATTTTTTACTGATTTTGTAATACCTAATTTGATATCACGTGTTCGGCACCGGTGGGTGTATGTATTTTTGTGTGTTTTCTTATAGGAAAGCCAGATTGAGCTATCTGCTGGGTTCACCTAATTTTAGCATTGTAAATCCGTAGACTTACCGCTGTACCAGTGGGGTACTGGCCCTGTTGAAAAAAGTTTTTGATAGTCGCTTGCTGGCCTTTCGGAAGTTGTAATTATTTATTTCGTAGCTCACATCCGTATAACACTTTCTTTAAAATATGGAATGGCTTAAAGAGTGTGTGTATTTTTAAAGGAAAAGGCCTTCCATAGGGGTGTGAATCTCAGACAAATGAAACTACTTTTTTATAATACTTCATAATGTAAAGAAGTTTTGGGTTTTCGATACCGCTTTGAGATATATTTAAAGCTGTGATGGAGAATAAGTTTTTTTCACTTTCCTTTGCCCTGTAGGTCCCGGCATGGTCAGGTGGATTAAAGCGTTCCACTCGTAATCTAAGGGTAGCAGGTTCGAATCCCCGTCGCACCAAACATGCTCGCCCTTTTAGTTGTGGGGGCTTTATAATGTGACGGTCAATCCCACTATTCGTTGGTAAAAGAAAAGCCCGAGAGTTGACGGTTGGTGGTGATGACTAGCTGCCATCCGAACTATGGCTTGTCTTACACTGCTATATTAGGGACGGCTAGCGCAGATTGCCCTTGAGTAACTTTGCGCGAAATTCAAAACAAAAAAACATTTGCCCTGCATTCTTCATGTAATGAGCACATTTATTGACTATGCGCGATCGCCCTCCGCTGGTACAGCGGTAAGTCTCCGGAATTACAACGTTAAAATCAGGGGTTCGATTCCCCTCGGTGAGCTCGGCAGATAGCCTAATGTGGCTTTGCTGTCAGAAAACAAACAAACAAACTATGCGCAGAAAAATGGTACAACTTAGCGCTTGTTTAAACATGGCTTTAAAATATGTTCTGAACACTTGAAAATTAAATGTTTTAATGTTCAATAAACACAAAACAATTAGTAATAGATAAGTTAAACACCATATAAACAAACATGGTATTTTTGTATCCATATTTGGCAAATATTTCTAATATTAATGATCAACTTACCCGTTATTATATCAAGCCTGTCGTGATCAAACGTAATAATAGATATTTTTCTCGAACATCATAAACAAACGTTCATTTCTGTTTTACATGTAAATAAATCACGGCATTAATAGAAACAAAGATTTTCTTCCTGCTTTATTTGCAAATTTCCGGTGTTGATAGAAACAAACGTTTTATTACTGCTTTACAGGTGAATAAATTACCAGTGTTAGTGAATATATTTCTTGCGTCCTGGGTTATTGGTGTGTGTATCTATTAAGTTATTCATTTAATCAGAATCATCAATAGCTAATTAAATATTCGATATAAGCATTTTGGTCTCAGAGCACATGTCATTGATGTGCAGGGTACATGCAATAAAATCATTTGTTGTAGGGATAACGCTATGGTACATGATGTTGGAAATCTGGAAAAGTGATCATAAACTGTTGGGAGATAAGATAAACCTATAGAAAGAAATAATTATTTTGCAACTAAGGGATATATCTGTGGCCATAATTTGCATAATTGATCAAATAACAAAAGAGAAATGGCGAAGCAGGCTGACATCATTTAGATGTTGGCTACAAAGACTGTCAATCTGACCCCACAAGAGAAGACAGGTTTTAACTTGTCAGATTACTGGCAATGGAGACACATCAAAGATCGTGGTTAATGGAACGTTGTTCAATTATTAGCCATATTAAGAGATATAATTCGATGCTTATATTCTCGGAACATGTTGCTCTCGGAATTTTTATTATTATATTTCGACTAGATGCTGTAGCTTAGAATGAAGGCGAATAAGTTGAAGAGGTACTGTATATGTGTACCACCTGGTGACAACATATTAAATTTATTTCTATACTCTCTTCTTTTCTCTTACTGGCTGAAAATTGTGCACCCTAAGTTTTACCTTCATAAATGCTATTGTTTCAAGGCATCTAAAGGACATTATGGTCACCATACATATTCAAAAGTTTCGTTTATTCTCACAAAAAATAACTTTGTTTATTTTTTTGTTATTAAATACACAACTATGCAACAGACAGCATTCTGTCACAGTTGCATAGATCGAACCTTGAATTCAGGGTTTTAAGTTCTCAAAATTTTCGCAATCACCCGAAAAATATACAAGGGCCTCTGCCATCTTAATTTAGTCAATTGCATTACTTTTGAATTCACTGCAGGGCAGTGGACCAAAAGAATCTTAAAATATATAAAAATACAGTTTTCTTAATGAAAATCGTCTACCCATTTCCTTTTATGTCTTATTCTTTTTTATCTACCATGCAACTGTTATTTCTTGCTTTCCAGTTAGTAGCTAGTAAGAAGTAAATTACATAAATATTCCAAATATTTACTGATTTTTTAAAAATAACGAACGAATTATCATTAGGCATGTCAGCATTGAGACTTTAAAAAAAAATCTTGCCCTTAACAGAATTATTACACCATGAAGTTTTTCTTTTTATAAATGTAATTCACATATTTTAAGCTTACTTTTCATTCTCGTTCGTTTCCAAAAATTGAATTTGTTGCCAATAGGTTAGTTTCTCTTTCATGTGTTTTGAAATACCAACAAGTTGAAATCGGTACGTTATGGCTCAATGAGGCCAAGAAATGTACAGAAAAGATATGTCTACTTTGAAACGTCAAATGTATTCAGTTGGTTCAGTAAGATGACAATAATTTAAGCATAGTAAAGTTTGGCTAAAGAATGTTTAGAGAAGTGTCACGACTAATCAATACATAGAAGTTATAAAATGAATATATAAGTAGGTAAATGCAAGATGTGACTGCATAGGCAGGAGGCGTTTGGAGAGCTGTAATAGTCAGCAGAAAAAAATGTGGCGAACCAATTCATTCAAAGCGTAATATGAGACGTGAGGACTAATTTATCTGCTTGATGAGTAGCAGTGAAACTCATAACAGGATTATATTCCTGAAAGAATCTCTAAACCTTATTGGAGATTTTGTGTACAAAAAACCTAGGTAAAACCTTTTTAGAGACTTGAGAAGCCTCATCTGGAAAATGACCTATCATTCAACAAGAAAGTAGACTGTCTAGTTGCGGCCTCTGGAAAAACTGATAATATACCAGGAAGAAGATGGGCAATAAAACAGAGCCAAGACTAAGCAAAGAAATAAGAGAAGTTAGTGTCTATTTGTTTGTCTCTTTTAGAGCAAAACCACATTGTCCATCTAGGAGAATCGAAATCTGGATTTAAACACTGTAAGTCCGTAAATTTATCATTGTTTCACTGGGAGACAGAAACAGTCATAATAGTCAACTTGAAGACTGGAGAAAGGAAGGTGGAAGTATAGAAATGTAGTGTGAATGTGTTTTGAATGACACGACCACATAAATCAAATTCAACTGGGCATTATTATTAAAAGGACGTTAAGGACAATGGAGGGCCCTATCCTGTGATAAATAATATTAAAATTGACCTATTTATATTGAAAATTTGGTAATAAAATAATTATGGGAAAAACAATACAGATTAGTAATAATAATAATAAGGTGTAAAGTAAAAATGGTTACTTTCGGCCGATTTCCTTCTTGCTGTTGGTGGTTCGGAATTAGGGACAGCGCAATTCTACCTGCACTTTACACTGTCAGAGAATGCTGCGACGGTGATCCACAATTGGAGGGAAGAGAACCTGCTCATGCTTTGGCTAGTTGCAAACTTACTTGATTGATAAATGCGTTTTTTTACTTCTATTTGTAACACGATTTTATTATTTTTATGTATTGACTGATGCAGATTTAATGCGAATCCAAATTACAAAAAATTATCAACAGTTAAATGATTTCATATTTATCCTGTTAAATAACAGTTTAATGATTATTTGGCTGAATAACTACTTTGAGAGAGGTATAACACCACCATTACCATATACCGTTTAAGTTTTGTTCCTTTAAATAAGGTTTTGATGATGAAACAATGTATTATGATAGCTACTGTAATGGAACATCACGTTGATTTTTCCCGATTGTATTGAAACGGTCGGGTTCCTAAGGATTTAAAAAATAATATGATTTTTTGTGTAATATATAAATGATTGCCACTTTGTGAATAATAGTAACTTTGGAGTAAAAATATTAAAAAGGATAATAATGTATTAATCACACATTTCTGTGTCAACGAGAACTTTCGCTTAACACCAAGACTTTTCAGATCTGTTAGAATACGATTGGCAGAGTAGTGGTTGATCTAATAATATTAGCAAATTAACTGAGACTGAATGTTATAACAGCTGAACTGGATTAAGTTGGTGAAGTGTAACGTTTTATAAATTTTACTTATGTGACATTACACCAGAATTAGAATATGGATATTTTTTCAACACTATATATTATTGATCATTATTGAAAAATATAAGATAATATACAGTGAACTTTCTAAAAATTGTATTAAAATTTAACATACTATTTCTGATGTGGAGAAAACTAACACTGACTATTGCTATAACAGAATATTGCCCTTAATGAGTTTCAAAATCAATAAAACATTAATTTGGGCTTAAATACAGAAGGGTGATTAGTGGCATGATATTAATGTGCAAAAAAAAGTTATTTTCTAAGAATTCCTATGTCGTTGCATAACTTTTAGGGGTGTATAAACCTGTTCTAAGTACTTTGTAATTAAATGTTCGACCTAACGTAAAGAAACGGAAAACAAAATAATTGTAAAAGATGCCTGAAAGTCAGATAAATATTTCATTACCGATATTTAAATAATACATTGTGTTACCTGTGAAAAAGAAAATTAAGAACCGTGTTGGATTCTTCCTCATTAAGGCTTTTGTGAGGAAAAACCAATTATGTGCATGTTTGATCGAAATTAGTAACACTTTAAATTGACATGTCTAAACAACACAAAGGATGATATTAATTTAATCATCAAGTTTTATGGGAATGCATTTAAAATTTTAGACATGTATGTAAAGCGCTTTTCTTATTTATGTATACGTTTCTCCTGAGGAAGAGAAAACTGGAATATTTGTTTGTTTAGTTAATAAAATAAACGGTACAAAGTTCTTTGGTTGTAAGTACTACTCGGTATATCTGAATGTTCGATACCTTTTAAAAGATAGTGAAATTCACTCTGTTTTACACTTTAAATGATTTACATAATTTTGTTACAAATATATTAATGTGTCAAAAATAAAATTTAGATTCACTATTAGGGAACGAGTTTATACAAGTACAAGTTTTGACACTCCTCGAGTCCAACTTCTTTTGGTTTACAAACAAACGTTGGATTGAGGAAGAAGGATGTGAGTGTCGAAACTTGTATTCATATAAATTTCTTGTTCCTTAAGATTGGATCTAAACTTTATTTTAGGTTACTCTACAAGCTATTCTGTATTTATATAAATTTCTTGTTCCTTAAGATTGTATCTAAACTTTATTTTAGGTTACTCTACAAGCTATTGTGTATTTACCTATGTTACGTTTTTTAGGTATGTAGACTGAACGCAACAGAAAGACACAGATAACAGCTTATATAATTTATTACAATAAACTATTATATATGTAACAGATATAACATAAATTATATAACAACAATGACATATATTCAGTTTAAAATTAATTACAATACAAAATGGTACTGGCCTGTGTCCAATATAGTGATTCAGAATGAAAGTCCAAAAGTCTAGATCAGAAATCCAAAATTCCAGTCTAGGGCGTGAATTTGGTCCCACGAAGAAATTCCGAAGTTTGAATGGAGAAGTCCAGAAACAGTTCACAGCTCAATAAATTTGACGAAGTTCTTTTTACGATGTTTTTGATGAATGTCTCAAATTTGTCGCTCTCCCACTTTTCCGGTCTCCCCTAAACAGTCCTGTACGTGTTGACTTTCAGTATAACTAGTAATTCGAATGAATCGTAAAGATTGACGAAATAAAATCACAGCTTCTGTAGATCTAGCTCTAGTCACAAATCCAAGTTGAATAAACACACAGCAAACGTTGCAAATTTCTCAAACGAATGACTGATTCTGACTCTTCTTTTTTTCTATCGCTGTCTGTTTATATATTAGTAGGCCTACTGTTTTCTCGAACAATCGCGTAACTTTCACAGAATTCCAGAGCACTCCGCGCATGTCTGTTTTTGCATGAGACTCGTCGACTAGACACCAGGCCGCCATACAAATTATTTATAAACATATGATTGATCTACCTAATTCTAGAAATTTCTAAATGTTATTTTAAATGAATAACAACACATTTAATTGGTTTGAACGTTGAAACCATAATATAAATATGGAAATATAAATAATAGATATGGAAATTCAAACACGACATGACATGGTTGTCGTTTACATAACATTTACATAACAACCTACTATTAAAATACTAGTATATAGTATATTTAGATGAAATATTACCCGAAAAAATAATAAAACAAAGTACAATAAAGTTAATAACGATTCACTAGGAGTACAGGTACATAGCAGCCTGAAACTGAACTCAATATAGTTTCTTTCTTTCAATTTTTAGTGAATTCTCAGTCGTGGAACGATGGGTCCTGACGTCCGCGACCAATGAGGAATACCAACTGAATAAATCAGCTGTTTGTGCCATCAATAACCTCCGCGCCAGTCTTCAGTCACTGTAGTAACACTTATACACGGACAGTTTGATCAAGCTGTATGAAGTTCTGATTTTCTTATAGCCATCTTATTTGAAATTCCACAGTTTATATATATAGTTTGTGTTTTTTGTTGTTGTTTATTTTCTTGACAGAGAGGAACTGAAAACTTGTGTGGTGGCCGCATATAACTCATTTGAAACATTAGTGTTAGATTAATAGTGAAACTTAATAAGATTTTAATGACTTTTGTTGCAAATGAGAAATTTTATGGGGTTACACATAGAATAACTTAACTAAAACCCTGCAAATTTTCTTCACTTACTTGGATTATAATATCTTAATTACTTGCGACATGATTGTACAAAACGATAATTTGATGAAGGTATATTATTAACTAAATGAGCTGTCAGTTTCAAATTGCAAAGTTCTGAAAACTGTCATTTCTTGTAACACAGATCTTGCATATAAAATACTCAAGCATAGTATTATTGTTCGAGAGTTTAGTTTATTAGCTGCTAAATATGGCTATCACTTAGGTCGAAATATGGTTACATTGTTCACGATTATCAAGTACATTTTATGAAAGGGACATTGTTTATTCACATTTTATTTCAGACAAAACATACAATCAAGCTAGAACATTCAAAGAGGAAATGTTGTTGTTGTTTTGAATTAAGCACAAAGCTATACAATGGGCTATCTGTGCTCTGCCCACCACGGGTATCGAAACCCGGATTTTAGCGTGTAAGTCCGCAGACATACCCCTGAGCCACTGGGGGGCACAAAGAGGAAATACAACAGTATGCATATAGTTAAGACCCTCGTTTTTTGGACAGAAAACACTAGATTATTTATTTATTAAGTACATACTTTATAAACATGTTTCTATTACATAGATATAAGTAGAATTTTTTGACTGGGAAGGAGGCAAAATAATTATTTCAAAAAAGAGTTTTGAGGCTTTTTTAAATGGAATTCTAAGGCACAAAACCTCTAGTGCTCAGGTATTCGCAAATAAAAACTCACTCAAAATTTATAGAGAAAACAGTGTGCATCTTTTCAAATGGGAAAATGTAACTGTTGAATTAACGTAGATTGTGCTATGCTTCATGAATATTAAAAGACACGTGTCTATAAACACTTGGAGCTCTACAAATTCTTTGAATTTTTATTTTCATTAATCAGCACGGACGAGAATGTTCGATTTCATTATATTATCTGACAACAAATTATATCTGGAATCTTTAAAACCTTTTGACTCATTAAAAGTTAAGAAACATAAAAAAATCTCAAGTAATTTTGTTTTCAAATCCTACATTGTCTGATCCTGTTTCAGTCATAAAAGTTTGTAATTTCATTTTTATGACTGCATTGGGAAGCAGAAAATTACTGTTTTTTTCTATCACGAAGAAAATAATATATTTTTCTTTTTCTCTCTATGTTGTTTCCTGTTTTTTTTAGAGGTCCAACAGTTATAACTTTGGGAAAAATCGACCCCTGTATGTTACAGTATTTTAATTATTTTTCTTTCATAATCTGAAAAAAATATGTTTAAAGTTTTGTATGCTAGCAACTAAATCACCAACTTTGCAACTTGAAAGGAACATAACCTAACATATAAAAGATACATTGTGACAAATATACAAATGTGAATCATTTGATTTCAATTAAACCATAGAACTTTTGTAAGTTTTATTAGAGGTAGTTTGACACATTAAAAACAAATCCACATAGGAATTTATCACCAGATGTCTTCCTTTTTTCTAAGTTATTATTAATGTATTAGACATTGGTAGCATTTTACCAACGTTTAGTACATACGGTTTTAATATATTCGCTGGCTAACTTATCGAAAAATTAATTATAGTGTTTTATATGCGTAATATTTAGTATTTTACGAATCATTTTTCCGAAATAAATTATTGGTTGGGTTTTTCTGTCAGATAACTTGTTTGATCTTGAGCGATTCACCATCATATATCTTTTTGCTAATTCTTTTTTTTTATTTCTTAAATCGCTTCGAGGTTGGATATTTCTATTATTTATTTAAAACTATAAGCCAAGTGCTTCATTAAAATTTCAAAATATGTTCCACACTCTCTCGGTATAGAAGTGTAGTGCCATCTATGTTTAAAATGTCTTAACATAAAAACCATATTTGATTTGATGTAGAACTTTTAAATTATTATTCATTTATATATATCTGTATATATGTAGGTGTGTATGTATGTATTTATTACTGTGTATTATATTAAAACCAAACGTTTTGTAAGTTAATGAATTAAATCAGTGAGACACTTCAAAATACAATGATGGATCTTATTCACTTATATTTATGAATCATTTCTAAGTTAACCTGTCAACTTTAACAGTTATTTTTGAAAGGCAATAAAAGGATAAAAAGAAATGAAATAAAATTAGCATAATTTCTTTTCATTCTTTAAGCTGTAGAAAACAACTATCACTGTTTAAAAAATTGCCACTAGGAAACGATAAGACTATCAATGTTTTGAATAAATCGAAGTCGAAGCGAGATTTTAGTGACGAATCTAACTTACTGGTTATGTGCATAGCCTTTAAGTCCCTACGATGCAAAGTTACTTTTATGGCTGTTGCTTAAGTGTCGTATGAAACTGTCCAAAGAATGAATAACTTATCAAAGGAATCAGTAATACGATTATTGAAATGTTATACAACGTGTTTTTTTTTTAGCAAGTACGATTGAAATAAGGCAGACGAAGCTAAGAAAAAGAAGATATGATTGATCTTTTTACATGATTAGTTTTATAATTTTATTATTTGCTAAGAAAATCAGAACCGCTAGACAAATATATCTGTTCCAACTATTTTCCAATAAACTGTAACCATTCTGTTTTTCTTTTATCTCAAGAGACCACATTTACCAAAGAAAATAAAGAAACTGTGCTACGGTTAAATTTTATCTTATTGAATATTGTGTCTGAGAAAAAATGTTCTTTTCAAAAGTTTTGTCAGATGTATCCTAACTAATACTTGAAATTCAAATAAAATTGACGCCTTTGTGAAAAAACACACACACTTAATCTGTGTTTTGCGTGTCTCTTGTCTTGGTTTGACGTTGGACATGGTAAATAATATAGCTCTGAACGGACTCGAAGCTTATGCATCTTCATTAAATCTCTATAAATATTGATAAATGCTGTCGGTTGTCCTTTTGTGGTTGATATTTATTGCACGAAACGGTTTATTGTGAATATCGATTGGCAGCCCAGAAGAACCCTTGCTATAAAATTCAATTTGATAAATACTGCAAGGTGCTCTTAAGGACTGATTTTGTTGTTGTTTTGCAGAGAATTATAATCTCAATTTCTAACTTAGTATTTCTTCATAGCATTTATAATATGATATAGCAAGAAGAACTTGTTATATTTACATATTTGTCTTTAAACATAAAATTAGATAATGGGCTATCTGTGTTCTACCCACGTTGAATATCAATACCTGATTTTTAAAGTTATAAGCCCTCGGACTTGCCTCTCAGTCTCAGGGGTTTGGTTTTGTTGAATTTTGCAAAAAGCTACACGAGAACTATCTGCGCTAGCAATCCCTTATTTAGGAGTGTTAGACGAGAGGGAAGGCAGTTAGTCATCATCACCCACCGCCAACTCTTGGGCTACTCTTTTACCAGCGATTGACCGTCATATTATAAGGCCCCAACGGCTGAAAGAGCGAGCATGTTTGGTGCGACGGGGATTCGAACCTGCGACTCTTGGATTATAATTGAATGCCTTAACTACCTGGCCATGCCGGACCAGTCGCAGGGAGAGTTGGACATAATAATTTGTAAGGTTCTTAAAAGCTTGTATTCAATACAAAATAAAATATCCGATAGAATTGTTGAAAATAAGTAGCTAATTAATATTCTTGTCCTGAGCTAAAGTTTTCTAGCGATTAAGAAATCAGACAGCTAAACTTAATAATAATAATAACAGTTTTAGCTTCATTTTCAATAATGTACTTTTGGGCGTCAAAAATACAATTTTGTTATTCTGGAATATGTGTAATTATTTGTTGCTAGGCACAAAGTTACTAACAGACTATTTATGCGATGCTCATTGCGAGTTTCGAATTCCAAATTTTAGCGTTATAAGCCATACAATCTATTGTGGAGCCATTGGTGAGCAGCGAATACATATACAACTATGATTAGTTCAATCTATGCAGAATCAGTACAACTTTCTCTGCTAATTGTAATACAATTCATATTAAATATCGTTAGTTAACTAGCTCTTTTCGAGCTAGGATTGTTTATATTTGAGCCACATTAAATTAACTCTTACATTGATTAATGGCAAGCAGATTCTCATTGATCTTAAACATATTTTATTTCAGTTCCCTTACTTAACATACGCTAGCGTGTTTCATTTTAAAATTCACCGCACATTGACTTAAAATTAACTAATACCTCAAAAGATGCACATAGCAAGCTAGATCGAGTTGATTCTAATCAAAACTGATTTATTTGAACTAATTGTTCCGGCTGCTTAATTATTTTATAAAAAGTCTTGTTTGTTTATTATTAAACAAAAAAACTAAAGAATGCGTTATCTGTGCTGTGCCTGTTGCAAGAATCGAAATTCTCAACATTAGCGTTATAGATCCTCAGGTTTACCGCTGATCTATTTGAGAGAAAGATGAGATGCATAGACTAATGTTTTACATTTTACTGAAATCTACCAACACAGACGTACATTACATAAATATGTATGCACATAGACTTACGATTTTAATTGTCATAGATATGTGTAAGAGCAACATATTAAGTTTTAAAGAATTCAAAAAAAATTAAATAATTCCTACGTTTCCTTTACTGTTGCTTATTGTTACATTTACAACTGAATAGTTGAAAATAAGTATTAACACTGTTTTCCGCGAATATTTGTTTGTTTTGTTTTTGGAATTTCGCACGAAGCTACTCGAGGGCTATCTGTGCTAGCTGTCCCTAATTTAGTTGTGTAAGACTAGATGGAAGGCAGATAGTCATCACCACCCACCGCCAACTCTTGGGCTACTCTTTCACTAACGAATAGGTGGATTGACTGTCACATTCTAACGCCTCCACGAATGGGAGGGGGGAGCATGTTTGGCGCCACTCGGGGGCGAACCCGCGACCCTCCGATTACGAAGCGCACACCTTAACGCGCTAGGCCATGTCGGGTTCATTTTCTGGCTTAAAGAAATAGAACTCAGAAAGACACGTATGGTACCATGAATGAAATTACGGAACGGCGTTATCCTAAAATTTTCGTGGTAGTAGAGCTTAGTGTTTTAGCTCAATGGTGCATAAGTATATTAAGCGTACGTTTGTTCATAATTAATTTACGTCAAGGAATTTGTTGCCAGTACTGAAAAGAAATCAACCTAAACTACCAGTATATGAAACAACTTCACGGTGGATTAAGAATAGTTAGGTAATCATGTAACAGAAAACCTCTTATTTGGAATAGACACAATCGGCAAAGAATATTGACACAAATTATTAACAAATGAAAGGAATCCTAGAGTTTGCATCACTCGTGACACGACATAAAATATGCCCATTTATTACGTTTTAAGGGAGATTGTATAATTGTTTTTTCTTGTTTCATCCATTATAATTAATTATCTTATATTTAATTAAACATCTACGTTTCTTCTCAAACCATAAAAGCGTACATAAGTTATTAACTTCTTTATCAATAAACAATAATTTTCAGGTAATCAATAATTTGAAGCTTAATGAAAATGAAACAGCTTGTTAATCACATTTAATTACATGTCTCATTATAACCACTTTTCGCGGAGACAAATATATGTCGTTACTTGCTCACTTATTGGTTTTTCAAAGATAAGGGCCCGGCATGGCCAAGTGCGTTAAGGCGTGCGACTCGTAATCCGAGAGTCACGGGTTCGCATCCCCGTCGAGCCAAACATGCTCGCCATTTCAGCCGTGAGGGAGTTATAGTACGGTCAATCCCACTATTCTTTGGCGGTGGGTGGTGATGACTAGCTGACTTCCCTCTAGTCTTCCACTGCAAAATTAGGGACGGCTAGCACAGATAACCCTCGAGTAGCTTTGTGCGAAATTCACAAACAAACTCAAAGATGACGAATTTTTCCTGCTCCCCAGTGGCTCAACGGTATGTTTGCGGACTTACACGCTAAAATCCGGGTTTCGATACCCGTGGTGGGCAGAGCACAGATAGCTTATTGTGTAGCTTTGTGCTTAATTCAAAACAACAACGACGAATTTTTCCGTTGAGAATTTCAATTTTATTTCTTTGTGATTCAATTTATTTCTTAAAAAATGATATACAAATTTTATCACTTGTATCGACGTTTTAACAAGAAGCTGTTTTTTGGTTTTACATGAAAATGGACCAAGAGTTTTCAATTAATTGTGCCCTTTGTTTCAGTAAAGTATGATAACAGATTTTATTAGCAATAAAACTCTTGTAAAAAGGTATTTTTACAGCATTTAAAAACGTTAAATCCGACAAATTCATGCAAGAATTCAAATAGTGCTCCTAGCTCTTCATTTTTAACCTGATAAATTAAAGATGTGTCATAACTTGTAATTAGAATAGTTCCAGTAAAGGCATATCAAAGAAATCTAAGAACACTGTGTGATGTATAACACCTATATATTTTAAGTACCTAGTACGAATTACCTACTTTTTATACATATTATAGTTGCTCTCATCGTTCCATTTCAGCCATAAAATAACAAGGAGAATAGTTGGCTCATATCTTGTCTATCTGGATTCAGCTGAAAAAATTATAAATTAGTGCTACAAAACATCTAAAATTCTAATTGTTATCAGATACAGTTTGAGGGTATTATTTGACAATAATAATTCTATTATAATGTAAGGGCAAAATGTTTCATGATTTTTTTTTAAATTTCGCGCAAAACTACACGAGGGCTATTTGCGCTAGCCGTCCCGAATTTAGCAGTGTAAAACTAGAGGAAAGGCAGCTAATCATCACCACACACCGCCATCTCTTGGACTACTCTTTTATCAAAGAATAGTGGGATTGGTCGTAACATTATAACGTTCTTACAGTTGAAAGGACGAGCATATTTGGTGCGAACCCGCAATCCTTGGGATTATAAGTCCAACGCCATGGCGGGCCCGTATTTCATGATACTGTTTATCTAAGCAGTTTACTAAGCAGTATAAAAATAATTTACTCCAGCTATGAAACTTCAATATTATCTAAAGGAAACATAGAAAACAAAAAAATAACAGTTATGAAATGAGTAATTATCAACGAAAAATATTTACTGCAATGTCGTCGATACGGTTTACGTCTAGATATATGTGGTGATTTAATTTTTTACAGTTTAAAACACGTATTACGTATTATAACTTATCTTGGAAGAGGCTCCAATTTATTACGTTACTTATTACGATTTGAAATAGTCTGAAACTAAGTAAAATTGCAATATAACTTCAGAAATTAATTAAACGTAGAAATGTATGAAATTTATGATGCTAACCAACAAGATTGATACACACAGTTTACTCTCCTAAAACCAAAATATTTTGATATACAAACAATACAATTTTTATAATAACAATTATTACAAATAACGATTTATATACAAAAGTTTTATAGACTTGCAATTAATATTGAGTCTTCTATCTGGACTGGAACTGAATATTTTATCAACAGTTCACGATGAGTGAATTAGTTTTGAATTAATATCAGGATAGTTCACTTAATGGGTGGTTTGCTGATTTACTGAGCACGTATAAGTTTATCACCAACGAAAATATCTAATGTCCTCGTAGAAATACTAACGTCCGAAGTTAATTCTTTGAAGTCGAACATTTTGTAATGCTCGAAATCTACAAACGTTCCTGGTCAAATATCTGTAATTTCCCGATTGATAACAGCTTATCACAGTTTTTGCTTCTGATGTGTACAGTATACTAACTGTATGTAGCAAAAAAACAATACATACTGTCTCTTGGCCTGTTGCGATGATTTATAAGCTCGATAGGAGAGTTTCTAGAAATTTTAGCTAAGACAACAATGTTGGAATTGAAATACGTATATACATTATTGATTCTTACACTCGAGAATCTTCTACAAATTTAATGAATAGGCGAGAATTTCACAATAAACATTTAACAGTATGAGTTATATGCATTTCTACATATATATATAACTAAAACAAATACCTATATTAAAATAAATACATAAGAGTAAATCTGTTACACAAGAATGTTTTTCAAGATATTTTTGTGTTCACTCTTGGGCTGGTGATATTATCTTATAATATCAAAATCTGGGGTTCGATTCTTTGAAATGAACAGAATGCAGATCACCCAAGCCCGGTGTGTAGCTTCTCACTAGAAATTATTACAGCTCTGTTAGGTCTTAAGATTGACATACGACAAGTTCTTGAATAAAATTTTAGCATATTACTCTTTTTTTTTAAGTTTTAGAACTATTTACTGTGTTCATAGTCAATGTGGATTTTGAAATTATCGAAAGAAATGTATTAAATTTCATTTCCATACACGAAAACCGGAATTTCCGAACACAAAATCTCCACTTGAGAAAAATTATAGATGGAAAGATATTTACATTTTAATTGATAGAAATGGAATAGTAAGCTTATGAAATTTGACTTCCTAGATATGTCGGTAAAACATGTGAAATTTTAGAAACTTTCATGTTAATCAGTGTTGGCATCGGCCCACTAGAAATTCTATTAGCATTACTTTTAAAATTGATTCTCACCGAGACACTCCAGTGTATAAACAGTAATAAATTTGAAACTTGAGTAAAGTTTTCTTAAAGCTATTTTGATAACTGTACAAAGGTATCTTATAAAAATCATCAAGTTATGAAAATAAATTCGTTAGCACTTTAAAATATTCAACAAATAACATTTTATATAGATATAATATTTCGACATAAGAAAAGTTCCTCCAATCTTATTTGTAAATAATAAAACCTCTGGAATTTTACGAAATTGTGACTTTACTTATAATAGAGACAATAACAGTAATAATAAAAATACAATATTTCGAGTCGTTTCTAATCTCCAGTTTCAGGTCTTTATTTTGTTTCACATATAAATCACAAACTTAAATAACCATCTTTTGCACAGGTGCAATAAAAACTCGTTTTTAGCAAAAGATATAAAATTGTGTATCTGTTTGTTTATTTTTTTCTTCTTAACATTATATACATTTAAACTACAATGAGAAATACATAAGTGTACCAATACTGAAAAGATTGAAATTGTTTCCAAGAGTTCTATCAATATGAAATTAGGTGTAGGTTCAACCCCCTCCTCCTTACCTTTCTCATATTATCCTGTCAAGTTTAGGGCTGATTGATCAAGAAATATGGAAACGTATAAGGAACAGATACACATATATATTGACGTTTATTTATATAGATCACCACTGAAACGTCTAATACACAAATTCTCTAGTCGATATCGTGTACGTATAGATGCTTTTGAATTAAATAACGTTTGTTTGTTTTTCCTTCATAGTGAATAAGTTGGTTGTAATGTGAATCCATACACATAGCTTAATTTATTTCACTTGTTGGGTGTGAAAAACAGCCATTTTATTTGATTACAGACTTCATTATCTACTAATAAAGACAGGTTAAAATGCACAATTTCTAAGACTGTAGTACTTTGCATATATATTTATCACAGTTTCTTATTATAGTCTACTTTCCTTTTTTTTTACACATGTGTGATCCATCAACGTAGTTTGCAAGAGCATACATGAAAATGGACAATAAGATAAAGTGGAGACACAGGCGCCGTTGTCAACAGGAATTTTATGAGATAACTTAAATATAAATATCATAAGGTGATTAAATTGGGTTGTGACATTGACTGATAATGACATTGCAACATGTTTTCATATAACTGGTTGATTGTTTATATGCTATATCAAAGGTAAAGAAACTTACACATGGATATTATCGGAATAATAGGAATTTCTGATACTACTTTTTTATAGCCAGTAAAACAGTTTTTTGTTACCCGCTGAAACGGCAATCAGTTTAGGAACTTCCAACAATAAAATTCGTTGTCCAATTCCTTGCGGTGCACAATCTACTGTGACTTCTTTTTTAAGAAGCAAAATCAATTTTTTTTATATTTACAGTTTTTATACCTGAGCAAATTTTATCTCTTTAAATTTATTGGCTTCTTGGGTGGTTTTATAACTGAATTATAACCACATTATTGAGGCTCTCGTGTTTTGAGTGTGGAAAGATAAAAGGACAGTCTTTAATTTTAGAAGTAGAAGGGCCTCGAAAATTGACAGTTGGTAAACAGTGACAAGGAAAGTCTCTAGCCTGTAGATACAACTAGTTTTCTCACTGCTTACATCTAAACAGAATGTTTAGTGACAACAAGGGACTTGTTGATCCATCTCGAATGTTCTATCCTTTAAGCTAAATAAACTATTAAGTAAAAATATTAAAGACAGCCCACATGAATCAAGTATATCTAGCAATTTTTCTTTTAAATCCACTTAAATTTACTACATCCACAATATACGCAGGCAACTTCTTCCATAGAGCAACAGTCCTATTTAAAAAATAAAATTGTCTTAGTTGAAGACTGTTTCTACGTTGCCTAAATTTATATTTGTTTTATAGTTTTTATTATCCCTGTTAAGTACGAAAAATATCGATGCATCAACATTATCGATTCCTTTTATATTCTTAAATACTTCAATCAGATCCGCCCTAAATTCCTTTTTTTCAATAAAAAACAATTTTACGGATCTTAATCTTTCCTCATATCACAATCTCTCCATCCCAGGTACCATTCTAGTAATCTTCCTCTGAACCCTTTCCAACAATTTAATTTCTTTCTAAGGTAAAAACTTAAGACTGAACACACTAAACCAAAATGGTCTAACCAGTGACTTGTACAATGAAATTATAACCTCCTTAGACTTTTATTTGGTACTAATGTAGATAAAACCTAAAATTCTATTTGCCCTACCTCTAGCAACAGCACACTACTTGGATGGCTTTAGAGACTGATCAACCATTACACCAAAATCTTTTTCTTTCATAACACTCTTAAGGGTATTCCTATTCAAACTGCCCCCGCTAGTACAGCGGTAAGTCTACGGATTTACAACGCCTAAAATCAGGCGTTCGATTCCCCGCGGTGGGCTGAGCAGATAACACGATGTGGCTTTGTTATAAGAAAACACACACCCATTCAAACTATGCATATAATTCAAATTATGATAACCAACATGCCCTATATTACATTTATCATAATAAAAACCCATCTGCTATTTATCCATCTAATTGATCTAAAACCTTTTATGAAGCAGCAGCATCCTCTTCACAACCAGCAATATACAAGACCTAGACATCATCAGCAATTTATAAGACATGCAATTTTCCTTGCTTAAACACTTCAACCAAGTAATTGGTATTACATTGGATCTGTTAATCTGAACTACATTTATACAACCTTTCGCTTTCTTTCATTCAGCCACTCGTCTATCCAATTAGTTAACTTATTCTCTACACTTTAGAAATAAGCTTCTTCACAAGCCTTTTATGTATCACTTTGCCAAATGCTTTTTTTTTTAAATCTAGATACACTAAATTTACACATTTATGCTTAACTACTTATGCGGTAACATTTAAAAAGCAATATTTACTATTGGTGAAACTACGTTGACCATCCGATAAAATTCTAAACTTTTTTAGCTGACTTTGCGAAGTATTTTTGTCAGACGTTCCAAAAAGTTCCCCACAATTATTAGGACAACTTCTATTGCTTCCCCTGAAGGTAGGTGATATCTCTCTTCCCTTACAGTTGAGTCAATAGCCTTTACAAACATATTAGACTCTTAGGTGTAAAGTATCATTACAAACAGCTCCCTCCTTCCACTGATTTGATCCCACAAGTTCAGTCAGCTAACATGCTCATTCTCACATATTAATTTTAGACTGGCATTTTGCCCTACTGATCTACTCAAAATTTCATTTCAACAATTAATTCTTGACAGTATCCCTGACACGACTAATTTATGACTTTTACATTTAAGTGCTTTTATCAACCCCTTGTACTTACTAAATTGGCTCCTCCGACTTAGTATTTCTTATATTGTCAGCAGCTGCGTACATAACAAAGACTGCATCTTTCCTTCATTATATCTCTTGCTCTAAGGGTTATGTCTGCCACCCGTACCTCAGGATAGCATAATATAACTCTATTCTATTCACATGCCTTGCCTAGGAATCACCTATAACTATAACCTCTTTAATTTTATAATTCATATTCTTCTCTATTCCTTTTGCTTTTCCTCTCTCCAATAGTTCCTTGTCTACATAAGCCAAGGGTTAAAATCTTTTACTGAATAGAATCGGGTCTTTACAATTAAGTTCACTACTTTTAACCTTATTACAACTACTTCTAACTTCCTGAATGTCATTGTTAATCTAATCTGATGCATCTCATCCCTTGCATGTAAACGTTTAAACTCCTCTTAAAGTCCTGTTGTCATTTCCAACAGTTTATACTTCTTTTTATCTGTTTCCTCAATTTAGTTAGAATAACCTTCATCTCCAACCTGTAAGCCCCCCGCTAGTTTAGCGGTATATCTCCGGATTTACAACGCTAAAATCAAGAGTTCGATTCCCCTTGGTGGGCTCAGCAAATGGCCCATGTGGCTTTGCTGAAAGAAAACACCAACCTGTATATTCCACATATAAGCTGAAAATCCTCGCTACTAGTTTCCTTTAAAGTGTAAAGCAGTCCAGAGTTTTGTATATGTTGTTTTGCTTTCAAGTGATGCATACTATATTACATGTCACGAATATTAAAAAAACATGGCGCTTAACAAATGTTTAAACGCGTAACATAATGAATACTACTGGCTTTCTTTGATACATAAACTCAGAAAATCGTAAATTTAGACCTGAACATTGAAACGGATCTACTATTATATACATTTACTCTGATATCGACATTTATGTACATTAAATTTATATTTATAAATACAGGTAACTTGTTAAAGTTTAATATGTACTACCAAATTCTCGATTATTTACAAAATTTATAAAAGATTCTCGAGTGTAAGAATTAGCAACGTACAATGTGTGTGTGTTTTCATACAGTAAAGCCTCGTCGGGCTATCTGCTGAGTCCACCGAGGGGAATTGAACCCCTAAATTAAGCAATATAAGTCCGTGGACTTACCGCTGTACTATCGGGGGGCGTACAATGTGTGTAGATAAATTGTTACCTATCAGTATTGTTATCTTAGCTGAAAGTTCCAGAAAATCTCCTATCTAGCTTATAAAAGGTAACCAACGCAATATGTGGAAATCGTTTTATATTGTTGGTTTGCGACAGACCTCGGAAACTACAGCTGTGATAAAAGCTTGTCAATCAGTAAATTATGGAAATTTGACCAGGAATGTTTACATATTTTGAACATTACACTTCTTTGTTTAAGCACAACTTAAGCTATCTGTACTTCACTTGCTACGGGTATCGAAATCCGGTTTATAGCAATGTGAGTCTGCAGATATACCTCTGTGCCACATTACAAATCGTTTAACTTTAGACCTTAGATATCTTCGTCGGAGAAAAGACAGCTTGTAACAGGTGTGAGATCAACCAAGCAACTGAGTTAGCTAGCTATCCGTTAAGCGTACTGTACTGATGTCAACTTGAAAGTAATTCGTTTATCGTGAACCGTTGATCAAATATTCCGTTCCAGACCAGATTGAAGATCCAGTGTTGTTTGATAACTGTATTACTCTTTTTGTATTAAAATACATTTTTCTTCAGAAAGAAAACTGAGTGTGTCAATCTTGTCGGTAAATATCGTAAATGTCACACATATTGACACTTAATTAACTCTTAAATTTCACACAATTCGATCGTAATACTTAACACGATAAAGTAGAAACCAGTTGAAGATAAATTATAATAAAAATCAACATTTTGTAAGTGAAGAAAAATTACATAATTACTTAACACATGAAAAATTCCTTATCACAATCAGGTACAGTTTTACATTGGTAGCAAACCTTGGGGTGGGTGATTATTTATAAAACATCTTAGTTAACAAATTTCTTCCAACATAATAATGAACAGATAATGATCGAAATATAATACAAAAAATGGTATCGTATTAGGCCACATACCCTGCCACACATCCACATATCCCATCCATTCCTTTTCCCTTCAAATGAAAACAAACGTTTTGTATTCTTGCCCCATCATGTATATCATATAATCTGCCTAAATAAAATAATTATCAGTATCACTAGTTTTGTGAATATCCTTCCTCAATTTAGTAATATGGTCTCAGTAACTTGTAAGCAGTATTCTTTTTTAGTCAAATAATTTGTTTTTGCTACAAGTCAGATGCATTTTCAATTTCCATATGTTCTGATATTCTGTTAAAATGTCTTTCCCATTTGAAATTGAGCACAAAAATCATTCTCTTTAGAAATGATCTAGTAATGTTTGGTCCATTTTCTAGGAAAATCTTGCGTTAATAAATCAGATTTTGTAAAATATTGTATGGAAAATCTTGAAATACCAGATACAATTTAATGCTGTATTGAAGTAAATGTGGACACCATCTACCTTGTAAATTCTTGCACTGTCTTTAGAAATAAGAGTCTGCGCCATGTTGAAAACGATAAGAACAATTGCTGGTTGGAAAGTTATCCATTGAAAAAAAAATTTAAATACCTTGCAGAAAGACTTTAAAATTTTGCTCTTTAAATTTCGGTAAATATCTTTTTTTTTAATTTCACTCAAAGTTTCTAAAGTACAATAACATGTTTTAAGTATTATAATTTATCATGGACAAGTCTATGATTTATTATGTTACGTATTACGATTTCATATAACCGGAACTTTGAATTAGTTTTTGGAAGTTAAGGGTGAATGTCGATATGTATCAAATAAATGGCATTTGCAAACAAGATTTATAAACACAATTTTCTTGATAAACATAAATATATCTTAATATACAAATAATAAAGTAATTCATAGTAACAGTTATTACAAATAATGACATGTATACAAAAGTTTATAAATTAACAAACAATATTGAGTCTTCTATCTGGTCTGCAACTGTATATTTTATCGACAGTTCACAATTAGCGAATTAGTTTCGAGCTAATATCCATACAACTCACTGAACGGGTAGCTAGCTAGCTGCTTTACTCAACTCACTTAAGTTTAACATCGACAAAAATATCTAATGTTCTCGTAGAAATACTAACGTCCAAAGTTAATTTACTGAAGTTAAACAATTTGTAATGTTCAAAATCTGTTTGTTTTATGAAATTTCGCGCAAAGCTACTCGAGGGCTATCTGCGCTAGCCGTCCCTAATTTAGCAGTGTAAGACTAGAGGGAAGGCAGCTAGTCATCACCACCCACCGCCAACTCTTGGGCTACTCTTTTTCACTAACGAATAGTGGGATTGACCGTCACATAATAACGCCCACACGGCTAAAAGGGGCGAGCTCGTTGGGCGCGATGGGTATGCGAACCCGCGACCCTCGGATTACGAGTCACACGCCTTGACCCGCCTGCCCATAGCTAGCCGTTCAGAACCTATCATCGTTTCTGATCAAATATCTGTAGTTTTCCGATTAATAAGCGTTTATCAAAGTGATAACTTCTGAGCTTTACAGTATATTAACTGTAGCAAACCAACAATATTATAGTGTCTCTTGGCACGTCAATTTAAAATTTTTTTCGGTTGAGGTTCTTTAAAGCTCAGTTGGCAATACTATTCGAAGATAAACTTGCCCTTTCGTAATACATATATTGTTGATTTTTATATTCGAGAATCTTCTAGAAATTTAGAGAATAGGCGGGACTTTCACAATACACATCTGGTACTATACATTACACGCATTTCTCAATATATATTTAACTAAAATATCGCTTTTAAAATAAACGCACAATAGTAACTCCCTACAAATCCTTCTACAATTTCGATTCACAACTTTTATTTATGCCTTACTTCAAAAATTTAGGGTTAATACAATTTTAGATGATTAAAGTTACATTGTATTAGCAGCACAGTTTTTTCATAGTATTGCCTTGTTAATCATAAGTTTAGTTTAGTTAACTTTTAAATTGAGAAACACCAAGTTTACTTTTAAACCTATCAAGTAACTCATAAAGAGATCATCTCGTCATTTTAACCTCAGAATATTTGCATTACTGTCCTGTCTTCTAATAACATAAGACCACTTCTAGTAATAATACTGTATTACATACCGGAAATAATACAATAACATGACTTAATATAGGATGTACAATTAGTATGATATTTCTCATGTTCTTTCTACATGTGTAGATTCATTCGAAGTGTGTAATGTTGCATTTGTTGAGTTTACAGCTCGTATCAATACACTGTTGGTAGTGTGAGTGGCCTTGTTTTATTAAGCAGTAGCAGTGTTAATGTTTGAATAGTTTAACAATCAGTGATGTCGAGAAACCCACTTGTTGAGAATTTTATATGCAAAAACGGCTCGTTAGGGTTTAGAAAATATTTTAAATAGAAGAGCGAACAACGTTTCGACCTTCTTCGGTCATCGTCAGGTTCACAAAGAAAGAGATAACTGACCGGAAGCTGACCACATGTTTGGAAGGGGTTGTGTAACTGAGTGTCGCAATGTAGAAGGCGGGGTTAGATGTATAAACCAAATCAATACTCAGAACGACAGAGACAAAAAGATCTGCCACAACAAAAAACTTGAAAAACTAAGATGTAAACAACAGAAAAGACATCAACATGACAAACCGTTGACCAACCTCATAATTAACAGATCCGACCGACAATTAAACACAGACGAGATACATCTACTTAACAAAGGACTCAACTTCGCAATAGCACCAAGGTACATTCCAACCATAGAAATAAAAACATGTTTAGAAGACCTAGCCAGGAGACTTGTGATGCTTTCTTCAGAAAATAAAAACAACAAACAGAAAGAAGACAACGTAGATAATTTTATTGACATCCAACAGCCAAACTTCCCAGGTAAAGGTACAAATTTATATTTTCCAGAAACACCTAAAAACATCTTAAACGATTTTTTCAAAGAATTTTCTTACAAAACCATCAACATAATTTCACAAAACAGAAAACTAAAAAACAACCTCACAAAAAGAGACATTAATTCCATTAAAAACCTAAAACAAGACAGAAACATAAAAATTCTAAAAACAGATAAAGATAACGCTATAGTATTAATGAACACGAATGAATACATACAAAAAATGAATAACATCCTATCAGACACGAACAAATTTAAACCAATACACATAAATCCAACAAAGACACACGAGACGCAACTGAACAAATTACTACTACAAATGAAAAAAGCCAACACAATTTCACAAACACTTTATTCCTACCTACGTAAAACCGACTCACGCACACCGCAAATATACGGCATCCCCAAACCTCATAAACCAGATTGTACATTGCGACCAATAATGTCAACATATGAATCGTTTAATTACAATATTGGTAAATACATAGCAAATACATATTTGGGCATTCTCCAAATATGCAACATCAGCCAGCTCATTCATCAAAGACTCTTTTAATTTCAAGTCTAATCTAAATCAACTTAATCATAAAGCTTTAATGGCCAGTTTCGATGTTATATCCCTCTTTACAGAAGTTCCAACAACAGAAGCCTGCAAGATAGCCTTAGAACTCTATATCCGAGACCCTAACCCAATTATTGACATTCCCAGTAACCAGTTAGAATTCACCACAATAAAGACAAACTTCAAGTTCAACAACCAAAACTATATACAAACAAATGGCCTAAGCATGGGCAACCCAGTATCACCAGTTCTAGCCAATATTTTTATGACACAAATTGAAACACAAGCAATTAATACAGCATTACATCCACCACTATACTGGTACAGATATGTAGATGACACGGTTGCGGGATTCAAATCTACAGAACACATACTTAATTTTTTTCAATCACATTAACTCTATACATCCCAACATTAACTTCACATGTGAACAGGAAGAAAGCAATCAAATATCATTTCTTAACCTCAAAATTATAAGAACCGACACACAATTCAAAACAGAAATACACCGAAAAGTCACCCATACTGGACTATACATTCCTTGGGACTCAGCACATGAAACAAAACAAAAACTCAACATACTAAGAAACCAGATAAACACAGCCATAAAACTATGCTCACCAGATAAAATTAACGATGAATTAGATAAAATAAAACAACACTTCATCAACATCAATAAGTTTCCTCCACAAACCGTAGAAAACATTATACGCACACACCTAGACAGAAAGCAAAATCAACCAACAAAAGTAAATATATCTCACGAATCAAAAAATCACGAAACCATATACTGCTGTATACCATATATTCCTGACATCAGCAAACAAATAACCAACATTTGGAAAAAACTAGTAACGAAATATAACATTCCAGTTAATACTAAATTTATTCAAAAACCAGGCACAAAACTAAGGTCTATACTATGTAAGAACTACACTGACAAACACCACACCAACATTATTTATAAAATACAATGTGATAACTGCCACGACTTCTATATTGGAGAAACAAGTAGAAAAATGGAAACCAGATTAAAAGAACATAAAAAGTCACCTTCACACGTTTTCGAACACTGCAAGTCAAATGGACACAACATAACCATAGAAAACACTAAAATACTAAATAAAGAAACAAACATAAACAAACGCAAAATTAAAGAAGCCTTACTTATACAACAACTTAAACTCAAAATAAACCAATATAAAGGAACGCCATTATACCTATAATAATATTATAGATAAAATTATATATTCTAACATCTAACCCCGCCCTCTACATTGCGACACTCAGTTACACAACCCCTTCCAAACATGTGGTCAGCTTCCGGTCAGTTACCTCTTTCTTTGTGAACCTGACGATGACCGAAGAAGGTCGAAACGTTGTTCGCTCTTCTATTTAAAATATTTTCTCAACCCAAACGAGCCGTTTTTGCATATAAAATTTGAATAGTTTATCTGTATTTAATCCAAAGTTATTTACTTCTTCGATATTTCAAAACTGTCGTTGCTTGGTTGTTTTTTTGAATATGACGAAATGTGATTTAAAATATTATATAAAATCGAAAACAATAATATTTAACTTTGAAATTTGTCTTACGTATTGATCATTAGACAACTTGAACATTACCATGACATTCCAGATGAAATCCAAGTGATATTCCACCAAAAGCAGATTCTCTGCAAGTAAATAAAATATACATATTAACAGAAATTTCTCAAATTTATTTACTAATGTGATATAATAAGGCTCGCTTCTTGAGGTCTAAACCTACAGGATAAGAGAGCTTTCTTCTAAAATAATTGGGGCCTGGCATGGCCAAGCGCGTTAAGGCTTGTGCTTCGTAATCTGATGGTCGCGGGTTCGCGCCAAACATGCTCGCCATCCCAGCCGTAGGGGCGTTATAATGTGACGGTCAATCCCACTTTTCGTTGGTAAAAGAGTAGCTCAAAAGTTGACGGTGGGTGGTGATGACTAGCCGCCTTCCCTCTAGTCTTACACTGCTAAATTAAGGACGGCTAGCACAGATATCCCTCGAGTAGCTTTGTTTGAAATTCCAAAAAAATAAAACAAACAAACTAAAATAAAACCCCTTGAGTTGAAACAATAAGAGAAGTAGGTACATGGTACAAAACAATAAAAGTGCGAAAACTGTTAATAGTGTTGGTAAATGGTAAGAAAAGACGAGAAAAAAATTTAAGAAACCTGTTAAAAGTAAAAACAAATGTTAAAAAAGCTAGAACAAAATCAAAGTTATTTTTCATTTCAAACGATCTATTTATTTGTAGTTAGGTAAAAACTACCTATGCACACCATGAGTACTTAAACCCGGTTTATTGTGTTGTGAGGCTGCAGACTTACTGCCTTGCCACTTGGTGCTTCGAATAATTTGAAATTTCATGTGCATTGCTTTCAAACACTTCAATTAGAATAAATAACGTAATTGAATTAAATTAGTATTTATGAAAAATTCGTTGTCACCCGCTGTTGCAGCGGTAAATCTACGGATTAAGACGTTAAAATCAGGGATTAGATTTCCCTGGGTGGACACAGCATATAGCCCGACGTGACTTTGCTATAAGAAAACACACGAACACTGAAAAATTCGTTTTCAAAAGTACAATTCCTCTGTATAAAGTGGCCTTGCATAATATTTAGATTAAAAGTAAATACGGAAACTAAAAAGTTTCTGAGGAGAAAGTAGCATTTTTAATTGTAAATGAGCTTTATGAAAATAGTTAAAACTGTGAAAAAATTAACTCGCATTTATTAATTCCTCATATTAAAAGAAGAACGTTTTCTACATATTGCTTTATATCTGTGTAACATGGTTAATATGAATAATAAAATGAGCTTCATTAATTTATTTAATCTTGTGGCAAAGAAGTTTCTAGTTTAAATATGAGACCTCTCTTCTTCTAGTTTCTTTGAAATATGTTTGTTGGAAGACGTCACAGTGCGTGCTATACTTACGTTTGTAACGTCAATATATTTTACAGTATTTACTTTATGCTTATTCAGTATGCTAAAACTATAACCGCTTAGATTTATCTTAACATTTTACAACCTATTTCACAGGCATCAAATTTATTGTTTTTATAACAAATGAAGCAGTAAGTAATAGATTCGAAGATTCACGTAGAAGACTTCTGGATTTTATAAAAAATATAAAAATCTAGAGAACTTTTGTGCCAAATCTATGAATCTATATTTCAATGAATATATTGTACTTTCTTTTTAGAATATAAAACTATTTCAAACCACTCTAGTTTCTATAATCGATTATTTAAGTATCGTCATACGAAAAATTACATTTTTAAAAATTACAGAGCTTGAGTACGTTATCATGAATAGTTTTTGGAGTTTCACTACATTTCTTTATCTGATCATGCCATGAATCTTGACAACAGCTCTGCAAAGTAGTTTCCATTTCAAAAGATTCCGTCGTATGTTTGACGTGTCTAAAGTATGTCACTCTTCTCTGTTTGCTTTCCATAATCAGTGTGTTGTACGATAACTGCGGTTCCCCGTGACTTTCAACAAATTCGTTGCATAGAAATTCATTGACACTGTTACTTAATTGACGATTATGTTTTCCTGTAGACTAGCATGAATATCTATGTCATTTTCTATTTTCTTGACATGTGCAGCGATTAAACAGTTATGTCGTAGAAGCAGAGGTAAATGCTTTTCTTGACGGCGTTGCGCACTCTGAAGTGGGAAGGGATTTTGCCACTTACTTTTTGAGAATGAATTTTCAACTGAATTTTTGCAGTTACCTTTCTGGATAGGCGTCGTGTTTCACGTTTGTCCTCATTATCTCCTTGTGATATACCAAAACTTTCAAAACAGACTATGTAATTAAGAATTCTCAGAAGTAACTCGTGAGTTAATGAAATTAATTTCATATAATAAAATGACTAAAAGTACATAACTTCAGTTATCAAAATCAAGGAAACTGGAACATACATTGGTTAATGATTGGGAACAATATTTTTAGCTGTAAATTCAATAATACCTCAAGAGGTTTGGCCTGTTTACGAAATTTAGTTTAGTTCTGAATCAAATACTGATAGAACAATAAGTGTAAAAATGATAATTAAGTATAATATTAAAGTTATAAATATTAATTAAACACAAGTGAACGAAAAATCTGTTGTTTGTTAATATATTTTTTTACTTTCCCATATGTCTCGAAAAGTAGACTAAAAGATAATAATCATGGCTGGTTAGCCATAGGGCAGAATCATAGTATCGAATTTAAGTGTTCGAGATATGAAATTTGCTCCTTTTGTCCAGAAGCTCTGTTACAATGTCAAATAACCACAATTTCTATCAAAATACTAAATTTAAAATTTTGGAAGTGCTGATTTTTAAAGCTGAGATCCGTTAAACTATTTCACATTATGCTGAATAGTTTCGTCTTGGCCGTGGAAGTGCTCAATATGTATCAACTGTCAGAAAATATACAGTATCTAATATAGTGTTACCACCTGTTGATAGGAAATTACGACAAGGTTTATAAACACATCATAGAAAAAAATAGATCTGTACATTACTTCATGTGTCTAAGCTACATAAAGCGACAAGTCACAATAATCTGGTTGTTTTCTTTCCTTATGCAGTCGTGATTCATCGACCATATATTTAGTTCTACTTATGATCCCAACCTTTATCTATTCATTATCTATGTATTCGAAATTTTAGTTTATTTCCGAACTTATCCGAATATGTTGTTACATTTTGAAGCATCAAATCTTTGTTATGAGTGGAAATATACAAATTACAACACATTATGAACCCATTGACCTAAAATCCTAGTTGAGACCTCTTACTTTATACAAATGTCAAATGTGGTCCGATAGTTAGTTTGCAGGATTGAGGACCTGAGGATCCTTTGACCGCAGCCTGTTATATTGAAAAATTTGTATGCTCCTTGGGGAAATGCATGTGTTCAGTACTAAGTTTAATGAATTATAAAGCTATAAGCAAGGATTCAATCCAGCTTTTGGACATATTGCCATATTAATAAATATACGCAAGATCTACGTCCAAACTAATATCTTCAGAATTATAAACTATTCCAACAAGTCTCTGAACACCTGATATACAAGAAATATAATATACTATGTGAATGAAATAGCTCGATAAATGAAAAGAAGACTCCAGGAAATAAAGAAACTGGAAGTGAAATAACATATTTTGTTTTCTCAGAGCTTGTTTTATAATTTTTCTTTTCCACAAACAAATATATGTTATTTTTATGTTCCTTGTCAGGTTAACTCTCCTTTTATCCATTTCCATACTTGTGGTCTTACTGTATATAACAATTTATCTATAAAAAGTAATAACATTTTATGGCTAACGTAACAATTTCTAAAAATGAAATATTAAAACATGTGAGAATTTTAAAAAATAAATAATCGTAATGAAACCCAGCTAACCCCGGATGCAAAGAATTAATATCTTAGTAATGTCTTAAGGCGAAAGAAATCTTCAGTTGTATATCAGTTGAGATGTCAGGAATCTTTTGCAATTTATTATGACAATTATTAGCATTCAACGTGTGTTCCATGTATATTAAAAAAGTTTGCAATAGTAAATACTAAGTGAAATGATAACTGAGCACAGTAACAGACTTACACGATTAGAATGATTTATCTTTAAATACATCTCTGAATATTTTTGTCTCACTTTGGCGTATATATGCAAAAAATATCTTATTCTGTTGCATATATTTTGTATGCTGATTGCTTCAAAATAAATTTGAAACACACGAAAATTTGTTTTCATTTATTTCATAATAGTATCAGTCCAATTTCACTTGCCTGCAAAATTACATCCTTTTCTTGTTTCAACACTCAAAAAACATTTTCAGAGTGGTTGGCACTAACTTAGAATGGGAAATGAAAGTATATACCGTAAGTAAAAGAAAGGAGAACAATATATACATACATATGAAACTGACATTGTTTATATATCACTAACTATTGATCTACAATAAATCCCAACTGGAAACAAAACAGAAACCTAAGTATGAGGACAGAGCGTCTTTTAATGAAGTTGTCAAAGCTATGTTTATACAGCTTGTAGGAAACAAGCCATTATAAGTTCGAGAGAAAAAAAACGAAACAAAAAGAAAACATGTGATAATAGACAAGACACATGAAATGTAAAAATATTTTTTGTTGGAACACATTTAATGTTAATGTCAAAACTGAAGTGTATATGGTGACATTTTGACAAAAGTACTTTTTGCTCAAAATGTTTTTACAATTAATATCAACATTTTTTGTAAAAGTGTGTGTGAATTAAAATAAAAAAAATTGGGCATTCTTGACATTTTGACAGCTTATTTGCAACTTATCTGCCATTTGTATTTCAAATGCAAAAATATATGTGTAATATAAGGGCTGAATGTCCATAAACATAATTCTTATATTCTTGGCTAACTTTCTACCAAGCGCAAATGACATATTTGGTCCAAGGTTTTCTTAAACAATATTGTTATGTAAAGCGAAAAGTTTAAAAAAACAACAACATAATATTCAACGTAATTCAACTGCTTCCTACTTAATTAAGGGAACTTATGATGTATAACCGTGCATATTGTATGTTATCATACATCATTGTAAATGAAAATTTTCTTTTTGAAAGAAATAAGCTACAAATGAAACTTTCATCATAAAAATGTCCAAAGTATATTTTCAAGAGAAAAAGTGTGGAGATTTATGAAAGTTTCAAAAATAAATGTTAATAACTGATTAATAATTTTGTTTTTATAAAAACTAATTATCAGTCTAGTTCTTCTTCCAAAAGAGGTGCCCTTCTGTGACACTGCGGTAAGTCTGTGGACTCATGATGTTAAAAATCGAGTTTCAGTACCTGCAGGACACTACACTGATAATCTTTTGTGTAGTTTTATGTGTAGTAGCAGAACAAAAAACATTTAAAAGAAATCTAGCATAACCTTTTGTTTAATTCTTTAAAGCGAGAAAAAATATGAATAACTTTTTTATACTATATGATATTTACTTTAAATTAACCATAATGCATTACAAAAACAACCAAAGGAACTAAATTTTTTAAATCAGGTATTCGAAACTAATTTTCTTTACAATATAAATTTAGAAATGTGTAAAGTAGCTTATACAGTGAAATGTGCCACACGTACTTCATATGCTGATTTCGTATACCATCAATTCTTCGTTCAATGTGGGTTTAGCCAGTGTATTTGGCGTGTTGAAATTGTATCTCAGGAGCTTCTGCCTCGTCTCTTGGTTATGAGAGGTCGTTTTGGACTCCATACTGGGCTTTTATTCAGGTCTATATCTATCGGTTTCTACCACGTCCAAATGTTTTGATAGACGTGCGCATTCACGTGTATGTAGGATGGTGCAGAATTGAGTATTTTTAAAAGTATTTTATTCTATTCTTTATTAACTTTAGATTTTCTTGGAAACATGATTCGGTCAAGTGAAATATCGAACATCACTGGTACTCAAAATAAATTTCTTAACATTATTTAAAGTTTGGTTTTGTTCGAAATCAAACATTATGTCTCACAGTAAGACAAAATAATGTGGTAATATTGCAAAACATGTTTTAAACCAATAATAAGAAAGGTACACAGAGTCATTACTAATGATAGCTGCTACACAAACAATACATACAAACTAGTAAAATTGTTTAACATGCTTAACATCTTGGTTTAATAATATTATACTGATATTCAGATGTCGAAAATATACATTTGCCGTTTATTTTAATCACGTGGACTAGTTTTCTATATTATTATTGTTTTCATGAACACAATTAGCAACTACGTAGTCTTCTAGACTTTTTTGTTTGGACATCAAGAGACAGAGAAAGCAGGTAAAAAATCAACCCTATTTGGTTATTTAATTTCACAGATTTGACGTCGGGAGACATTCAGAGCTAACTAGTTTTGTTGGGTTATGGTATCACTGCTAATCTAAACCAAACATTTCACGAGTATTAATTAAATGTAAAGATTGGCTCTCATTTGCATGCCTTCTATAAACAGGAAATACTGTGATTAAACTCAAACAAAAAAAGCATAGCACGCTTATCAAAGAGATTCATACATATTTACACATACACACATATTTTTAAATTAATCAATCAAGTTTATTTCCTATAACGGGGTTTTGTAAGTCACCTTTATTTTTATTATTTCTAACCTAATGATATCTTTAAAAATCCACAGTTATAACTGTATTTTCACATAAATTGGCGATTGGATCTTCGCCACCTTTGTCACCCCTCTGTCTCCTATGTGTTTTCCACACTACTCTGTTGATTTCTACCTAACTTGGCATGAGTCCTTAAAGCTTGTGAAAACTAATGTAGTGGACCATATATGGATACAAACATTTTCTACGCTATCACTCAAAGCTCTTTGTTTTGGAATTTCGCACAAAGCTACACGAGGGCTATCTGCGCTAACCGTCCCTAATTTAGCAGTGTAAGACTAGAGGGAAGGCGGCTAGTCATCACCACTCACCAACTCTTGGGCTACTCTTTTACCAACGAATAGTGGTATTGGCCGTCACATCATAACGCCTCCAGGGCTAAAACATAGTGAAACAAAAGTCTTAATTCAAAACGAAAGATACTTTTACTAAAGAACGATTTCTAATATAAGATGGAAGAAATGTAACTTTACAAATTTTCACGCTATAATCCGTGGTTAGATTCCCTGTGGTTGACTCAGCAGACAACTCCAAATAGTTTTGCTCTAAACCAAAGAAATAGACATGATAAAGATAGTGGTGATTTACTATTTAATCAGTTACGAACAATGCTCACGTCAAATGACTCAAATGGAAAGCTACTATTAATACGCGTGTTTAGAATTTTCAAATATGACATTATATAAAATTACACTATCATAAAATCAATGATAAATAATGGTCTAATTATATCATATTAAAATAGAATAGGAGCAGTATACCCTCTTAAAACCTCAATCATTAATTAATTTAATATTTTTCAACAGAACTTAATAAATCTTAGAAACTTTGTAGATCGTCTTCTAGTGAACAGATTTAATCTTTACATAATTACACTTTTGAGGTTTTTTCTAGAAACATATGAATATATTACTTTTTCTAAAAAATATTTAATAAGTTTTAAATACTTAATATCATACGCAATAAAGCATTTATCTTCAACTTATTTGAAATCTTTAGGAAATATTACCTGGTACAAATCCTGTAATAATTACCAGACTTTTAAAGCCAATAGATTATTAAATACAGAATTATCGATATTAATCTAAAAAAAACCTAGAATTTCCAGTTAAAGGACTGGAAAAGTATTTTTTACGAAACTTATGTCTATTAGTAACAGGTTTGGAATACATATGTTAAAGTTTTGTTTTGTAGATAATCATTAGGACAGCATGGAAAAATAACAGATGCTATTTTTATAATTAAGCTGTATTAATTTCTCGAATCTTAAACACTAAAACAGCTGGAACATACTAGGAAATTTTACATAAATTAGTTTTTCTAATTTTATTATTGTTGCTTAGAATTATCACTCTACTCTTTTAAGACACGATAAGAAAGACAATTGCATGAAATTAGTATATAATGTGTTATGTCTTCATTTTACAACACGTACCGTTATTATTTCATCCTAAAGTCCTTAATATATATAATGATTAGGAAAATAGAAACTGAGAAATGATGACGTTATAAGTGGCATGGAAGAACAGCTTTGTTTAATAGCCAATAAAAATTCGACTACGAGAAAGAAAAGCAAAGTTAACAGTAACTAACTTATAACATATTTAGACATTGAATACAAGCATACTATCTTCACTAATTCTTTCTCAAAAGCATTTAATAATAGTCATTACGAAAAAGAAATCATTTCTTGGAGCCAGAAAAGTAAAATTCTGAAACGCTGACATTTTTAGAAAAGTACGTTTCATAGCAGGGAACACTTTTCATTGCTACCCAAAGTTAAAAATATGCTGTTTCAAAATGAAGGTCTCTTTTGTAACAGCTGGTTCAGATAGTTCGATATAAAAAAAACATCAACAACCAACGAACTCGGTCATGGTTGTTGAACATTGTGTCAATCGAAAATATAGGTATAATGTGGAATATTATAAATGCATATGAAGTGACTTTACAGTTGTTTCATGTATAATACATATAGCTTTGTTTCTAATTATTGTTCTAAAAAAAGCAATAATCAAATTCACATCAATCGACTTTGTAATATATTTTTAGTACCAACCAAGTAATACTAACAATACCAGCCGTATAGTACCAACTTTTTCTCATTCTCGTATATCAGTCGACAAAATAAATCAAGTACTATAACCATCTGGTCCAAGTTATAAGTTTAGTCATAGCTAAAGAACACTACAACTAAATGCACCCACCAATAAACTGAGACAAGTTTAACAAGTGTCAAACAATAAATTCAGAATTGGTTAAAGAGAAATGTAAAAATATATATCAACCAATAAACACAAACTATATTAAGAGACCTGTAACAACGCATATAATGTAAGACATAGTTGGCAAACAAAATAACTGTTTATATTGTTATCTCAGTAACAATGAAACTGATTCAATACTGTTTTGCTTTTCCAACATCTCATTCAAAAAAAAAGCTAAATATTTGAAAACAAACGTTTAACGATTGTTTAATGAAAACAAACCTATTATGCTTATTCTATTCCATCTTTGAAACTAAACGGACCGAACAACTCAAATGTAATGACCTACTTATATCTGATAGTAAGTAATAGCTAGAATAAAACTAAATACCACATTTTTAGACTTTAAACAGGCCGGAGAAGGCATATATCTCAGCACTTTGAACTAATCAATGACACCGGACCTCTTTGAAGAGACCAAGGACACAATTCCCTGTACCTGGAACAGATACTAATCCTGGTACCTTAAACAGATGTAGCACTAAGATAGCTATCGATAATAAATTGCTTTTTTACTGTAATTGGCCAATCGCCACTTAGAAATAGCTATACACACGCAAAAATATACATATGGGTTATGAATTCAAGATGTTTGTTGGTTGTGGTAAAAGGATTGTGTAACATGTTGTTTCGATGTTTATTTCATGTGCAACTTGTGTCTATTTAATTTTAATTAAATGTCAATCGACACCTCGGGGATTCATGCATTAGTATCGCCACGAACTTTGGCAAATTTCTTATGTAACGAGATAAAAAGACTGAATTTTTGAATGTTTTAGTAAGATTATCATTTCATATAAAGTAGCTGCTGTACCCATTCAATACAAGGAAAAACACGAGATTCTTTGAGTGATAGGGCCTGGCATGGCCCAGTGCGTTAAGGCGTGCGCTTCGTAATCTGAGGGTCGCGGGTTCGCGCCCGAGTCGCGCCAAACATGCTCGCCCTCCCAGCCATGGGGGCGTTATAATCCCACTTTTCGTTGGTAAAAGAGTAGCCCAAGAGTTGGTGAGTGGTGATGACTAGCCGCCTTCCCTCTAGTCTTACACTGCAAAATTAAGGACGGCTAGCACAGATAGCCCTCGAGTAGCTTGGTGCGAAATTCCAAAACAAACAGCTTTGAGTGATAGCGTAGAAAATGTTTGTATCCACATATGGTCAACTACATTAGTTTTCACAAGCTTTAAGGACTCATGCCAAGTTAGGTAGAAATCAACAGAGTAGTGTGGAAAACACATAGGAGACAGAGGGGTGACAAAAGTGGCGAAGATCCAATCGCCAATTTATGTGAAAATACAGTTATAACTGTGGATTTTTAAAGATATCATTAAGTTAGAAATAATAAAAATAAAGGTGACTTACAAAACCCCGTTATAGGAAATAAACTTGATTGATTAATTTAAAAATATGTGTGTATGTGTAAATATGTATGAATCTCTTTGATAAGCGTGCTATACTTCTTTTGTTTGAGTTTAATCACAGTATTTCCTGTTTATAGAAGGCATGCAAATGAGAGCCAATCTTTACATTTAATTAATACTCGTGAAATGTTTGGTTTAGATTAGCAGTGATACCATAACCCAACAAAACTAGTTAGCTCTGAATGTCTCCCGACGTCAAATCTGTGAAATTAAATAACCAAATAGGGTTGATTTTTTACCTGCTTTCTCTGTCTTTTGATGTCCAAACAAAAAAGTCTAGAAGACTACGTAGTTGCTAATTGTGTTCATGAAAACAATAATAATATAGAAAACTAGTCCACGTGATTAAAATAAACGGCAAATGTATATTTTCGACATCTGAATATCAGTATAATATTATTAAACCAAGATGTTAAGCATGTTAAACAATTTTACTAGTTTGTATGTATTGTTTGTGTAGCAGCTATTATTAGTAATGACTCTGTGTACCTTTCTTATTATTGGTTTAAAACATGTTTTGCAATATTACCACATTATTTTGTCTTACTGTGAGACATAATGTTTGATTTCGAACAAAACCAAACTTTAAATAATGTTAAGAAATTTATTTTGAGTACCAGTGATGTTCGATATTTCACTTGACCGAATCATGTTTCCAAGAAAATCTAAAGTTAATAAAGAATAGAATAAAATACTTTTAAAAATACTCAATTCTGCACCATCCTACATACACGTGAATGCGCACGTCTATCAAAACATTTGGACGTGGTAGAAACCGATAGATATAGACCTGAATAAAAGCCCAGTATGGAGTCCAAAACGACCTCTCATAACCAAGAGACGAGGCAGAAGCTCCTGAGATACAATTTCAACACGCCAAATACACTGGCTAAACCCACATTGAACGAAGAATTGATGGTATACGAAATCAGCATATGAAGTACGTGTGGCACATTTCACTGTATAAGCTACTTTACACATTTCTAAATTTATATTGTAAAGAAAATTAGTTTCGAATACCTGATTTAAAAAATTAAGTTCCTTTGGTTGTTTTCGTAATGCATTATGGTTAATTTAAAGTAAATATCATATAGTATAAAAAAGTTATTCATATTTTTTCTCGCTTTAAAGAATTAAACAAAAGGTTATGCTAGATTTCTTTTAAATGTTTTTTGTTTTGCTACTACACATGAAACTACACAAAAGATTATCAGTGTAGTGTCCTGCAGGTACTGAAACTCGATTTTTAACATCATGAGTCCACAGACTTACCGCAGTGTCACAGAAGGGCACCTCTTTTGGAAGAAGAACTAGACTGATAATTAGTTTTTATAAAAACAAAATTATTAATCAGTTATTAACGTTTATTTTTGAAACTTTCATAAATCTCCACACTTTTTCTCTTGAAAATATACTTTGGACATTTTTATGATGAAAGTTTCATTTGTAGCTTATTTCTTTCAAAAAGAAATTTTTCATTTACAATGATGTATGATAACATACAATATGCACGGTTATACATCATAAGTTCCCTTAATTAAGTAGGAATCAGTTGAATTACGTTGAATATTATGTTGTTGTTTTTTTAAATTTTTCGCTTTACATAACAATATTGTTTAAGAAAACCTTGGACCAAATATGTCATTTGCGCTTGGTAGAAAGTTAGCCAAGAATATAAGAATTATGTGTATGGACATTCAGCCCTTATATTACACATATATTTTTGCATTTGGAATACAAATGACAGATAAGTTGCAAATGAGCTGTCAAAATGTCAAGAATGCCCAATTTTTTTTTATTTTAAATCACACATACTTTTACAAAAAATGTTGATATTAATTGTAAAAACATTTTGAGCAAAAAGTACCTTCGTCAAAATGTCACCATATACACTTCAGTTTTGACATTAACATTAAATGTGTTCCAACAAAAAATATTTTTACATTTCATGTGTCTTGTCTATTATCACATGTTTTCTTTTTGTTTCGTTTTTTTTCTCTCGAACTTATAATGGCTTGTTTCCTACAAGCTGTATAAACATAGCCTTGACAACTTCATTAAAAGACGCTCTGTTCTCATACTTAGGTTTCTGTTTTGTTTCCAGTTGGGATTTATTGTAGATCAATAGTTAGTGATATATAAACAATGTCAGTTTCATATGTATGTATATATTGTTCTCCTTTCTTTTACTTACGGTATATACTTTCATTTCCCATTCTAAGTTAGTGCCAACCACTCTGAAAATGTTTTTTGAGTGTTGAAACAAGAAAAGGATGTAATTTTGCAGGCAAGTGAAATTGGACTGATACTATTATGAAATAAATGAAAACAAATTTTCGTGTGTTTCAAATTTATTTTGAAGCAATCAGCATACAAAATATATGCAACAGAATAAGATATTTTTTGCATATACACGCAAAAGTGAGACAAAAATATTCAGAGATGTATTTAAAGATAAATCATTCTAATCGTGTAAATCTGTTACTGTGCTCAGTTATCATTTCACTTAGTATTTACTATTGCAAACTTTTTTAATATACATGGAACACACGTTGAATGCTTATAATTGTCATAATAAATTGCAAAAGATTCCTGACATCTCAACTGATATACAACTGAAGATTTCTTTCGCCTTAAGACATTACTAAGATATTAATTCTTTGCATCCGGGGTTAGTTGGGTTTCATTACGATTGTTTATTTTTTTAAATTCTCACATGTTTTAATATTTCATTTTTAGAAATTGTTACGTTAGCCATAAAATGTTATTACTTTTTATAGATAAATTGTTATATACAGTAAGACCACAAGTATGGAAATAGATAAAAGGAGAGCCAGCCTGACAAGGAACATAAAAATAACATATATTTGTTTGTGGAAACGAAAAATTATAAAACAAGCTCTGAGAAAACAAAATATGTTATTTCACTTCCAGTTTCTTTATTTCCTGGAGTCTTCTTTTCATTTATCGAGCTATTTCATTCACATAGTATATTATATTTCTTGTAAATCAGGTGTTCAGAAACTTGTTGGAATAGTTTATAATTCTGAAGATATTAGTTTGGACGTAGATCTTGCGTATATTTATTAATATGGCAATATGTCCAAAAGCTGGATTGAATCCTTGCTTATAGCTTTATAATTCATTAAACTTAGTACTGAACACATGCATTTCCCCAAGGAGCATACAAATTTTTCAATATAACAGGCTGCGGTCAAAGGATCCTCAGGTCCTCAATCCTGCAAACTAACTATCGGACCACATTTGACATTTGTATAAAGTAAGAGGTCTCAACTAGGATTTTAGGTCAATGGGTTTATAATGTGTTGTAATTTGTATATTTCCACTCATAACAAAGATTTGATGCTTCAAAATGTAACAACATATTCGGATAAGTTCGGAAATAAACTAAAATTTCGAATACATAGGTAATAAATAGATAAAGGTTGGGATCATAAGTAGAACTAAATATATGGTCGATGAATCACGACTGCATAAGGAAAGAAAACAACCAGATTATTGTGACTTGTCGCTTTATGTAGCTTAGACACATGAAGTAATGTACAGATCTATTTTTTTCTATGATGTGTTTATAAACCTTGTCGTAATTTCCTATCAACAGGTGGTAACACTATATTAGATACTGTATATTTTCTGACAGTTGATACATATTGAGCACTTCCACGGCCAAGACGAAACTATTCAGCATAATGTGAAATAGTTTAACGGATCTCAGCTTTAAAAATCAGCACTTCCAAAATTTTAAATTTAGTATTTTGATAAAAATTGTGGTTATTTGACATTGTAACAGAGCTTCTGGACAAAAGGAACAAATTTCATATCTCGAACACTTAAATTCGATACTATGATTCTGCCCTATGGCTAACCAGCCATGATTATTATCTTTTAGTCTACTTTTCGAGACATATGGGAAAGTAAAATAATGTATTAACAAACAACAGATTTTTCGTTCACTTGTGTTTAATTAATATTTATAACTTTAATATTATATTTAATTATCATTTTTACACTTATTGTTCTATCAGTATTTGATTCAGAACTAAACTAAATTTCGTAAACAGGCCAAACCTCTTGAGGTATTATTGAATTTACAGCTGAAAATGTTGTTCACAATCATTAACCAATGTATTTAAGTTCCAGTTTCCTTGATTTTGATAACTGAAGTTATGTACTTTTAGTCATTTTATTATATGAAATTAATTTCATTAACTCACGAGTTACTTCTGAGAATTCTTAATTACATAGTCTGTTTTGAAAGTTTTGGTATATCACAAGGAGATAATGAGGACAAACGTGAAACACGACGCCTATCCAGAAAGGTAACTGCAAAAATTCAGTTGAAAATTCATTCTCAAAAAGTAAGTGGCAAAATCCCTTCCCACTTCAGAGTGCGCAACGCCGTCAAGAAAAGCATTTACCTCTGCTTCTACGACATAACTGTTTAATAGCTGCACATGTCAAGAAAATAGAAATGACATAGATATTCATGCTAGTCTACAGGAAAACATAATCGTTAATTAAGTAACAGTGTCAATGAATTTCTATGCAACGAATTTGTTGAAAGTCACGGGGAACCGCAGTTATCGTACAACACACTGATTATGGAAAGCAAACAGAGAAGAGTGACATACTTTAGACACGTCAAACATAGGACGGAATCTTTTGAAATGGAAACTACTTTGCAGAGCTGTTGTCAAGATGCATGGCATGATCAGATAAAGAAATGTAGTGAAACTCCAAAAACTATTCATGATAACGTACTCAAGCTCTGTAATTTTTAAAAATGTAATTTTTCGTATGACGATACTTAAATAATCGATTATAGAAACTAGAGTGGTTTGAAATAGTTTTATATTCTAAAAAGAAAGTACAATATATTCATTGAAATATAGATTCATAGATTTGGCACAAAAGTTCTCTAGATTTTTATATTTCTTTATAAAATCCAGAAGTCTTCTACGTGAATCTTCGAATCCATTACTTACTGCTTCATTTGTTATAAAAACAATAAATTTGATGCCTGTGAAATAGGTTGTAAAATGTTAAGATAAATCTAAGCGGTTATAGTTTTAGCATACTGAATAAGCATAAAGTAAATACTGTAAAATATATTGACGTTACAAACGTAAGTATAGCACGCACTGTGACGTCTTCCAACAAACATATTTCAAAGAAACTAGAAGAGAGGTCTCATATTTAAACTGGAAACTTCTTTGCCACAAGATTAAATAAATTAATGAAGCTCATTTTATTATTCATATTAACCATGTTACACAGATATAAAGCAATATGTAGAAAACGTTCTTCTTTTAATATGAGGAATTAATAAATGCGAGTTAATTTTTTCACAGTTTTAACTATTTTCATAAAGCTCATTTACAATTAAAAATGCTACTTTCTCCTTAGAAACTTTTTAGTTTCCGTATTTACTTTTAATCTAATGATTATGCAAGGCCACTTTATACAGAGGAATTGTACTTTTGAAAACGAATTTTTCAGTGTGTGTGTGTTTTCTTATAGCAAAGTCACGTCGGGCTATATGCTGTGTCCACCCAGGGAAATCGAATCCCTGATTTTAACGTCTTAATCCGTAGATTTACCGCTGCAACAGCGGGTGACAACGAATTTTTCATAAATACTAATTTAATTCAATTACGTTATTTATTCTAATTGAAGTGTTTGAAAGCAATGCACATGAAATTTCAAATTATTCGAAGCACCAAGTGGCAAGGCAGTAAGTCTGCAGCCTCACAACACAATAAACCGGGTTTAAGTACTCATGGTGTGCATAGGTAGTTTTTACCTAACTACAAATAAATAGATCGTTTGAAATGAAAAATAACTTTGATTTTGTTCTAGCTTTTTTAACATTTGTTTTTACTTTTAACAGGTTTCTTAAATTTTTTTCTCGTCTTTTGTTACCATTTACCAACACTATTAACAGTTTTCGCACTTTTATTGTTTTGTACCATGCACCTACTTCTCTTACTGTTTCAACTCAAGGGGTTTTATTTTAGACGGCTAGTCATCCCCACCCACCGCCAACTCTTGAGCTACTCTTTTACCAACGAAAAGTGGGATTGACCGTCACATTATAACGCTCCTACGGCTGGGATGGCGAGCATGTTTGGCGCGAACCCGCGACCCTCAGATTACGAAGCGCAAGCCTTAACGCTCTAGGCCATGCCAGGCCCCAATTATTTTAGAAGAAAGCTCTCTTATCCTGTAGGTTTAGACCTCAAGAAGCGAGCCTTATTATATCACATTAGTAAATAAATTTGAGAAATTTCTGTTAATATGTATATTTTATTTACTTGCAGAGAATCTGCTTTGGTTGAATATCACTTGGATTTCATCTGGAATGTCATGGTAATGTTCAAGTTGTCTAATGATCAATACATAAGACAAATTTCAAGGTTAAATATTATTGTTTTCGATTTTATATAATATTTTAAATCACATTTCGTCATATTCAATAAAACAACCAAGCAACGACAGTTTTGAAATATCGAAGAAGTAAATAAGTTTGGAATAAATACAGATAAACTATTCAAATTTTATATGCAAAAACGGCTCGTTTGGGTTGAGAAAATATTTTAAATAGAAGAGCGAACAACGTTTCGACCTTCTTCGGTCATCGTCAGGTTCACAAAGAAAGAGGTAACTGACCGGAAGCTGACCACATGTTTGGAAGGGGTTGTGTAACTGAGTGTCGCAATGTAGAGGGCGGGGTTAGATGTTAGAATATATAATTTTATCTATAATATTAATATAGGTATAATGGCGTTCCTTTATATTGGTTTATTTTGGGTTTAAGTTGTTGTATAAGTAAGGCTTCTTTAATTTTGCGTTTGTTTATGTTTGTTTCTTTATTTAGTATTTTAGTGTTTTCTATGGTTATGTTGTGTCCATTTGGCTTGCAGTGTTCGAAAACGTGTGAAGGTGACTTTTTATGTTCTTTGAATCTGGTTTCCATTTTTCTACTTGTTTCTCCAATATAGAAGTCGTGGAAGTTATCACATTGTATTTTATAAATAATGTTGGTGTGGTGTTTGTCAGTGTAGTTCTTACATAGTATAGACCTTAGTTTTGTGCCTGGTTTTTGAATAAATTTAGTATTAACTGGAATGTTATATTTCGTTACTAGTTTTTTCCAAATGTTGGTTATTTGTTTGCTGATGTCAGGAATATATGGCATGCAGCAGTATATGGTTTCGTGATTTTTTGATTCGTGAGATATATTTACTTTTGTTGGTTAATTTTGCTTTCTGTCTAGGTGTGTGCGTATAATGTTTTCTACAGTTTGTAGAGGAAATTTCTTGATGTTGATGAAGTATTGTTTTATTTTGTCTAATTCATTGTTAATTTTATCTGGTGAGCATAGGTTTATGGCTGTGCTTATCTGGTTTCTTAGTAGGTTGAGTTTTTGTTTCGTTTCATGTGCTGAGTCCCAAGGAATGTATAGTCCAGTTTGGGTCATTTTTTGGTGGATTTCTGTTTTGAATTGTGTGTCGGTTCTTATAATTTTGAGGTTAAGAAATGATATTTGATTGCTTTCTTCCTGTTCACATGTGAAGTTAATGTTGGGATGTATAGAGTTAATGTGAGTGAAAAAATTAAGTATGTGTTCTGTAGATTTGAATCCCGCAACCGTGTCATCTACATATCTGTACTGTTACGTATTTTTTTATGTTTTAAGTTCTTCGTAGATTAAACGCAACAGAAAAACACAGATAACAGCTTGTATAATTTATTACACTAAACTATTAACAAATATAACAAATATGACATAAATTGTATAATAACAGTGACAGATATTAAGTACGACATTCGAAATTAATTACAAAACAAAATAATATTAATTTCAAACTTCAGAATAAATCACAATACAAAACGGTACTGGCCTGTATCTAATGTCATGATCTAAAATTAAAGTCTCAAATTCCAGTCTAGGGTGTGAATTTGGTCCCACGAAGTAATTCCAAAACAGTTCACAGTTCAATGAAATCGCCGTCTCTCAGCACAAGCAGTAATTCAGATGTATCGTAGAGATTGACGGAATAAAATCACAGCTTCCGTAGATCTAATTTCAGTCACAAATCCAAGTTGAATATTCACAGCAAACACTTAATTTTTCTCAAATAACTAACTCTCTTCTTTTGAAATGAAACTGGTGTCTGAATCTCACTCTTTGTCTTCGAATAAAACTAATGACTGAATCTCTCTCCCTCGAATAAAACTGATGACTGATGACTGAATCTATCTCTCGTCACCGTCTTTTATAACGATAGGTCTATTTCTCGAACAATCTTGCAATTTCCATACAACTCCAGAGCTATCCACGCATATCCGTTCTTGCACGAGACTACACTTCTAGACAGCAAGTCACCAGCACTCATTCACAAACATGTGATTGGTCTACTTAATTCGAGAAAGTTCTAAAATGTTACCCTAAATAAATAACATATTTTAGTTTAAACTTCGAAACAATAATATCAATATGGAAAAATGAATAATACAAATGAAAATTCAAACACAACACGACATGTTGTCGTTTACAAAATATTTACACATATACATAACAGTACCAATATAGTGATGGATGTAATGCTGTATTAATTGCTTGTGTTTCAAATTGTGTCATAAAAATATTGGCTAGAACTGGTGATACGGGGTTGCCCATGCTTAGGCCATTTGTTTTTATATAGTTTTGGTTGTTGAACATGAAGTTTGTCTTTATCGTGGTGAATTCTATGAGGGTTGCTAACTGGTTACTGGGAATGTCTATAATTGGGTTAGGGATATAGAGTTCTAAGGCTATCTTGCAGGCTTCTGTTGTTGGAACTTCTGTAAAGAGGGATATAACATCGAAACTGGCCATTAAGGCTTTATGATTAAGTTGATTTAGATTAGACTTGAAATTAAAAGAGTCTTTGATGAATGAGCTGGCTGATGTTGCATATTTGGAGAATGCCCATGCTATGTATCTACCAAGATTGTACTTAAACGATTCATATGTTGACATTAATGGTCGTAATGTACAATCTGGTTTATGAGGTTTGGGGATGCCGTATATTTGCGGTGTGCGTGAGTCGGTTTTACGTAGGTAGGAATAAAGTTTGTGAAATTGTGTTAGCTTTTTTCATTTGTAGTAGTAATTTGTTCAGTTGCATCTCATGTGTCTTTGTTGGATTTGTGTGTATTGGTTTAAATTTGTTCGTGTCTGATAGGATGTTATTCATTTTTTGTATGTATTCATTCGTGTTCATTATTACTATAGCGTTACCTTTATCTGCTTTTAGAATTTTTATGTTTCTGTCTTTTTGTGAGGTTGTTTTTTAGTTTTCTGTTTTGTGAAATTATGTTGATGGTTTTGTAAGAAAATTCTTTGAAAAAATCGTTTAAGATGTTTTTAGGTGTTTCTGGAAAATATAAATTTGTAATTTTACCTGGGAAGTTTGGCTGTTGGATGTCAATAAAATTATCTACGTTGTCTTCTTTCTGTTTGTTGTTTTTATTTTCTGCAGAAAGTATCACAAGTCTCCTGGCTAGGTCTTCTAAACATGTTTTGATTTCTATGATTGGAATGTACCTTGGTGCTATTGCGAAGTTGAGTCCTTTGTTAAGTAGATGTATCTCGTCTGTGTTTAATTGTCGGTCGGATCTGTTAATTATGAGGTTGGTCAACGGTTTGTCATGTTGATGTCTTTTCTGTTGTTTACATCTTAGTTTTTCAAGTTTTTTGTTGTGGCAGATCTTTTTGTCTCTGTCGTTCTTAGTATTGATTTGGTTTATACATCTAACCCCACCCTCTACATTGCGACACTCAGTTACACAACCCCTTCCAAACATGTGGTCAGCTTCCGGTCAGTTACCTCTTTCTTTGTGAACCTGACGATGACCGAAGAAGGTCGAAACGTTGTTCGCTCTTCTATTTAAAATATTTTCTAAACCCTAACGAGCCGTTTTTGCATATAAAATTCTCAACAAGTGGGTTTCTCGACATCACTGATTGTTAAACTATTCAAACATTAACACTGCTACTGCTTAATAAAACAAGGCCACTCACACTACCAACAGTGTATTGATACGAGCTGTAAACTCAACAAATGCAACATTACACACTTCGAATGAATCTACACATGTAGAAAGAACATGAGAAATATCATACTAATTGTACATCCTATATTAAGTCATGTTATTGTATTATTTCCGGTATGTAATACAGTATTATTACTAGAAGCGGTCTTATGTTATTAGAAGACAGGACAGTAATGCAAATATTCTGAGGTTAAAATGACGAGATGATCTCTTTATGAGTTACTTGATAGGTTTAAAAGTAATCTTGGTGTTTTCTCAATTTAAAAGTTAACTAAACTAAACTTATGATTAACAAGGCAATACTATGAAAAAACTGTGCTGCTAATACAACGTAACTTTAATCATCTAAAATTGTATTAACCCTAAATTTTTGAAGTAAGGCATAAATAAAAGTTGTGAATCGAAATTGTAGAAGGATTTGTAGGGAGTTACTATTGTGCGTTTATTTTAAAAGCGATATTTTAGTTAAATATATATTGAGAAATGCGTGTAATGTATAGTACCAGATGTGTATTGTGAAAGTCCCGCCTATTCTATAAATTTCTAGAAGATTCTCAAATATAAAAATCAACAATATATGTATTACGAAAGGGCAAGTTTATCTTCGAATAGTATTGCCAACTGAGCTTTCAAGAACCTCAACCGAAAAAATTTTAAATTGACGTGACAAGAGACACTATAATATTGTTGGTTTGCTACAGTTAATATACTGTAAAGCTCAGAAGCTATCACTTTGATAAACGCTTATTAATCGGAAAACTACAGATATTTGATCAGAAACGATGATAGGTTCTGAACGGCTAGCCATGGGCAGGCGGGTCAAGGCGTGTGACTCGTAATCCGAGGGTCGCGGGTTCGCAAACCCATCGCGCCCAACGAGCTCGCCCCTTTTAGCCGTGTGGGCGTTATTATGTGACGGTAAATCCCACTATTCGTTAGTGAAAAAGAGTAGCCCAAGAGTTGGCGGTGGGTGGTGATGACTAGCTGCCTTCCCTCTAGTCTTACACTGCTAAATTAGGGACGGCTAGCGCAGATAGCCCTCGAGTAGCTTTGCGCGAAATTTCATAAAACAAACAGATTTTGAACATTACAAATTGTTTAACTTCAGTAAATTAACTTTGGACGTCAGTATTTCTACGAGAACATTAGATATTTTTGTCGATGTTAAACTTAAGTGAGTTGAGTAAAGCAGCTAGCTAGCTACCCGTTAAGTGAGTTGTGTGGATATTAGCTCGAAACTAATTCGCTAATTGTGAACTGTCGATAAAATATACAGTTGCAGACCAGACAGAAGACTCATTATTTGTTAATTTTCAAACTTTTGTACACATGTCATTATTTGTAATAACTGTTACTATAAATTACTTTATTATTTGTATATTAAGATATATTTATGTTTATCAAGAAAATTGTGTTTATAAATCTTGTTTGCAAATGCCATTTATTTGATACATATCGACATTCACCCTTAACTTCCAAAAACTAATTCAAAGTTCCGGTTATATGAAATCGTAATACATAACATAATAAATCATAAACTTGTCCATGATAAATTATAATACTTAAAACATGTTATTGTACTTTAGAAACTTTGCGTGAAATTAAAAAAAAGGTATTTATCGAAATTTAAAGAGCAAAATTTTAAAGTCTTTCTACAAGGTATTTAAATTTTTTTTTCAATGGATAACTTTCCAACCAGCAATTGTTCTTATCATTTTCAACATGGCGCAGACTCTTATTTATAAAGACAGTGCAAGAATTTACAAGGTAGATGGTGTCCACATTTACTTCAATACAGCATTAAATTGTATCTAGTATTTCAAGATTTTCCATACAATATTTTACAAAATCTGATTAATTAACGCAAGATTTTCCTAGACAATGGACCAAACATTACTAGATCATTTCTAAAGAGAATGATTTTTGTGCTCAATTTCAAATAGGAAAGACATTTTAACAGAATATCAGAACATATGGCAATTGAGAATGCATCTGACTTGTAGCAAAAACAAATTATTTGACTAAAAAAGAATACTGCTTACAAGTTACTGAAAGCATATTACTAATTTGAGGAAGGATATTCACAAAACTAGTGATACTGATAATTATTTTATTTAGGCAGATTATATGATATACATGATGGGGCAAGAATACAAAACGTTTGTTTTCATTTGAAGGGAAAAGGAATGGATGGGATATGTGGATGTGTGGCAGGGTATGTGGCCTAATACGATACTATTTTTTGTATTATATTTCGATCATTATCTGTTCATTATTATGTTGGAAGAAATTTATTAACTAAGATGTTTTATAAATAATCACCCACCCCAAGGTTTGCTACCAATGTAAAACTGTACCTGATTGTGATATGTAATTTTTCTTCACTTACAAAATGTTGATTTTTATTATAATTTATCTTCAACTGGTTTCTTCTTTATCGTGTTAAGTATTACGATTTCGAATTGTGTTAAATTTTTATCTAAATTTAAGAGTTAATTAAGTGTCAATATGTGTGACATTTACGATATTTACCGACAAGATTGACACACACAGTTTTCTTTCTGAAGAAAAATGTATTTTAATACAAAAAGAGTAATACAGTTATCAAACAACACTGGATCTTCAATCTTGTCTGGAACGGAATATTTGATCAACGGTTCACGATAAACGAATTACTTTCAAGTTGACATCAGTACAGTACGCTTAACGGATAGCTAGCTAACTCAGTTGCTTGGTTGATCTCACACCTGTTACAAGCTGTCTTTTCTCCGACGAAGATATCTAAGGTCTAAAGTTAAACGATTTGTAATGTGGCACAGAGGTATATCTGCAGACTCACATTGCTATAAACCGGATTTCGATACCCGTAGCAAGTGAAGTACAGATAGCTTAATTTGTGCTTAAACAAAGAAGTGTAATGTTCAAAATATGTAAACATTCCTCGTCAACTTTCCATAATTTACTGATTGACAAGCTTTTATCACAGTTGTAGTTTCCGAAGTCTGTCGCAAACCAACAATATAAAACGATTTCCACATATTGCGTTGGTTACCTTTTATAAGCTAGATAGGAGATTTTCTGAAACTTTCAGCTAAGGTAACAATACTGATAGGTAACAATTTATCTACACACATTGTACGCCCCCCGATAGTACAGCGGTAAGTCCACGGACTTATATTGCTCAATTTAGGGGTTCAATTCCCCTCGGTGGACTCAGCAGATAGCCCGACGTGGCTTTAGTGTATAAAAACACACACACATTGTACGTTGCTAATTCTTACACTCGAGAATCTTTTATAAATTTTGTAAATAATCGAGAATTTGGTAGTACATATTAAACTTTAACAAGTTACCTGTATTTATAAATATAAATTTAATGTACATAAATGTCGATATCAGAGTAAATGTATATAATAGTAGTTCCGTTTCAATGTTTAGGTCTAAATTTACGATTTTCTGAGTTTATGTATCAAAGAAAGCCAGTAGTATTCATTATGTTACGCGTTTAAACATTTGTTAAGCGCCATGTTTTTTTTAATAATCGTGACGTGTAATATAGTATACACCACTTGAAAGCAAAACAACATATACAAAACTCTGGACTGCTGTACACTTTAAAGGAAACTAGTAGTGAGGATTTTCAGCTTATATGTAGAATTTACAGGTTGGTGTTTTCTTACAGCAAAGCCACATGGGCTATTTGCTGAGCCCACCAAGGGGAATCGAACTCCTGATTTTAGCGTTGTAAATCCGGAGATATACCGCTGAACTAGCGGGGGGCTTACAGGTTGGAGATGAAGGTTATTCTAACTAAATTGAGGAAACAGATAAAAAGAAGTATAAACTGTTGGAAATGACAACAGGACTTTATGAGGAGTTTAAACGTTTACATGCAAGGGATGAGATGCATCAGATTAGATTAACAATGACATTCAGGAAGTTAGAAGTAGTTGTAATAAGGTTAAAAGTAGTGAACTTAATTGTAAAGACCCGATTCTATTCAGTAAAAGATTTTAACCCTTGGCTTATGTAGACAAGGAACTATTGGAGAGAGGAAAAGCAAAAGGAATAGAGAAGAATATGAATTACAAAATTAAAGAGGTTATAGTTATAGGTGATTCCTAGGCAAGGCATGTGAATAGAATAGAGTTATATTATGCTATCCTGAGGTACGGGTGGCAGACGTAACCCTTAGAGCAAGAGATATAATGAAGGGAAGATGCAGTCTTTGTTATGTACGCAGCTGCTGACAATATAAGAAATACTAAGTCGGAGGAGCCAATTTAGTAAGTACAAGAGGTTGATAAAAGAACTTAAATGTAAAAGTCATAAATTAGTCATGTCAGGGATACTGTCAAGAATTAATTGTTGAAATGAAATTTTGAGTAGATCAGTAGGGCAAAATGCTAGTCTAAAATTAATATATAAGGATGAGCATGTTAGCTGACTGAACTTGTGGGATCAAATCAGTGGAAGGAGGGAGCTGTTTGTAATGATACTTTACACCTAAGAGTCTAATATGTTTGTAAAGGCTATTGACTCAGCTGTAAGAAAAGAGAGATATCACCTACGTTCAAGGGAAGCAATAGAAGTTGTCCCAATAATTGTGGGGAAATTTTTGGAACGACTGATAAAAATACTTCGCAAAGTCAGTTAAAAAAGTTTAGAATTTTATCGGATGGTCAACGTAGTTTCACCAATAGTAAATATTGCTTTATAAATGTTTTTACATGCTTTTTAAATGTTACTGCATAAGTAGTTAAGCATAAATGTGTAAATTTAGTGTATCTGGATTTAAAAAAAAAGCATTTGGCAAAGTGATACATAAAAGGCTTGTGAAGAAGCTTATTTCTAAAGTGTAGAGAATAAGTTAACTAATTGGATAGACGAGTGGCTGAATGAAAGAAAGCGAAAGGTTTTATAAATGTAGTTCAGATTAACAGATCCAATGTAATACCAATTACTTGGTTGAAGTGTTTAAGCAAGGAGAATTGCATGTCTTATGAATTGCTGATGATGTCTAGGTCTTGTATATTGCTGGTTGTGAAGAGGATGCTGCTGCTTCATAAAAGGTTTTAGATCAATTAGATGGATAAATAGCAGATGGGTTTTTATTATGATAAATGTAATATAGGGCATGTTGGTTATCATAATTTGAATTGTATGCATAGTTTGAATGGGTGTGTGTTTTCTTATAGCAAAGCCACATCGGGTTATCTGCTCAGCCCACCGCTGGGAATCGAACGCCTGATTTTAGCGTTGTAAATCCGTAGACTTACCGCTGTACTAGCGGGGGCAGTTTGAATAAGAATACCCTTAACAGTGTAATGAAAGAAAAGGATTTTGGTGTAATGGTTGATCAGTCTCTAAAGCCATCCAAGTAGTGTGCTGTTGCTAGAGGTAGGGCAAATAGAATTTTAGGTTTTATCTACATTAGTACCAAATAAAAGTCTAAGGAGGTTATAATTTCATTGTACAAGTCACTGGTTAGACCATTTTGGTTTAGTGTGTTCAGTCTTAAGTTTTTACCTTAGAAAGAAATTAAATTGTTGGAAAGGGTTCAGAGGAAGATTACTAGAATGGTACCTGGGATGGAGAGGTTGTGATATGAGGAAAGGTTAAGATCCTTAAAATTGTTTTTTATTGAAAAAAAGGAATTTAGGGCGGATCTGATTGAAGTATTTAAGAATATAAAAGTAATCGATAATGTTGATGCATCGATATTTTTCGTACTTAACAGGGATAATAAAAACTATAAAACGAATATAAATTTAGGCAACGTAGAAACAGTCTTCAACTAAGACAATTTTATTTTTTAAATAGGACTGTTGCTCTATGGAAGAAGTTGCCTGCGTATATTGTGGATGTAGTAAATTTAAGTGGATTTAAAAGAAAAATTGCTAGATATACTTGATTCATGTGGGCTGTCTTTAATATTTTTACTTAATAGTTTATTTAGCTTAAAGGATAGAACATTCGAGATGGATCAACAAGTCCCTTGTTGTCACTAAACATTCTGTTTAGATGTAAGCAGTGAAAAAACTGGTTGTATCTACAGGCTAGAGACTTTCCTTGTCACTGTTTACCAACTGTCAATTTTCGAGGCCCTTCTACTTCTAAAAACCCCTGCATATGATCATAAACGATATAAATATATACATATACACACAAATGTATGTATAAACCTCCAGTTAGAAGGTTTAAGTGAATAACATTATTAGCCAAGAACATATTTAAATAGCTATTAATATTAAAAGTGGTGTAATCTTGAACTTGTACTTCTACTTCCATTAAATTCATTTGCATGATTTGTTTTGGTAATTATAGTATTATTTTATAACTATTACATTTGAGATAAAACCATTTTTACAATAGCATGTTCCTATCCTTAGATATTTTGTTGCAATTCCTGTTATAATTATCTCTGAAGCTGAGTAATGTTATCTTAACAGTTTTCTTCTGCTCCTAATCTAAGCTTACTCAATAATTCATTAGTCTTCAAGATGAAGCGTTCTTCATAGACGTTAATCAAATGAGCAAATTGAAGCAAAACACAACACTTTATCCTTTTGGGCGTTGTGTATTTTAAGCAATTCAAGTGACCAGATAAACTTCGATTCTGACCTTTTATGTAGGGAGAAAAACAAAATGAAAGAGATCAACAGGCCAATAAATGAATTATCCACAAATTGCAAAGAGAAATTAATTAACAATAAAACCAGTTTTTAATAGTAATCTAGGAATATTGAAATTGATTGAAGACTACAAACGTTCCTTATCCATTGTCAAATGATGAAGAATAGCCAAACTTATCTTCCATTCTCTACACCATTAACAAAGATTGATTAATGGACGCTAATACCTTGAGACCGAAACTTTAATTCTTAGCTGGTTAAGATAAGGGAATTGTCATTTAATCCTTACAAATAATTGAAAACTACGTTACTTAATAATAACTCAAGAATCAAAAAAGAAATTTGCTTTGATCGAATGATATTTTTGCGAGGATTTTTGCGTAATGTTTAAAAGGGCTTTCTGCACATCATCGTTCCTCATTTTGAGGTCATAGGCTAGATGTGAAGTAGCTTATCAACAACGCCCACACTTAACCTATGAGCCACTTTGATCTCACCGTGAAGAGAACTTTTTGGGCAAAGGGACGTAAACCCCAAACTTTCGGATTCTCAATGTAGGCACATCAATCTAAAAGCTACAGATAACGTGGAAATATTTAGCTAGATCTAATTATGGACAGAATATATCTAGACGTACTTCTCTCTACTCGAAAATATATTGATAACGAGGAATTAAATGCAAATTACTTGAATAAGCGTCTAATAGAAATACAATAAACATTCTCAGTGACAATTTTAGTTACGAATGCAAATTACTTGAATAAGCGTTTAATAGAAATACAATAAACATTCTTAGTGACAATTTTAGTTACGAACCTGAGACTGTAAATAATCATATATTTAAAATTTGCATTGCTATTTTACAATTAAAAAACTGATCATGTTGTAATTCTTGTTTATTTTTATATGTAACTTTTTTGCAACCTCACACAACCACTTTTTCTGGTATTGTATGGATGCCGTTTTAGTTGTTTAAATATTTTTTGTTTCCTAACATTGTCAGTTATTTCTTAGTTACTATGAACATTTCATCTTTATAATGAAAGCGTAAATCAAACTGTTGATGGTAATAAATCATTTACGAAATTAGAATTATTCGTGTTTTATTTAAATAAGACTACTATTAACTATTTTTGTTTGAAAAAAATAATAGAGATGTGTAAATAAAACGGGCATAAATATGACTTTACCTCACCATTTCACTGAAGTAGTTATCATTGAGTCTTTATATTTTGGTATTGTGAAGAAAAATAGAAACTATGCTGAAAATATTGATTAAGCTTCGGCTTGAATGAATGTAATCGAAAGATTTAATTATAATATCTTGCATTTTTGTAATTTTCTTCAAGTGTGATTAATAGTGCTTATTGAAGCTTTCGTCTCCTTTATTAACAGCGAAGTCAAAAAGTTGGTTAGTTAAATTTGGTACTGATGAAAATTTCGTCTTCTCTGTCAACAGCAAAATTAGAATACAGGATAGTCAAATATAGAGCTAACCAAAACTTTTCTTTCCTTCGTCAACTGCGGAGTCAGAAAGCACGCTAGTTAAGTGTACAACGTACACATTGAGGCTGACACTTTGGCCCCCGCTAGTACAGCGGTATGTCTCCGGATTTACAACGTTAAAATCAGGGGTTCGATTACCATCGGTGGGCTGAGTAGATAGCTCGACGTGGCTTTGCTTTTAGAAAAACACACAAAACACGCTCTGACAGTTTGTTGTTTTAAAAAGTTTTAATTTCCTTGATGGAAGTCTGTGCAGTTCTTCAAATTCTGTAATTCAGAACTAACCGAATTTGAAGTAGTAGTAAACTTTCAATGACAATTGAAACACTTAAAACTATTTAATGTTTGAATTGTTTCGTATAAGATAATTATCTTTTATCCCGCTATGGTACTTTCATAAGAATATCTTATATCCAGCTGTAGTAACTTCATAAAAATATCTTATATCTCACTATAGTAACTTCATAAGAATATCTTATATCTCGCTGTAGTAACTTCATAAGAATATCTTATATCTCGCTGTAGTAACTTCATAAGAATATCTTATATCTCGCTGTAGTAACTTCATAAGAAACCTTAGATTTTATTATTTTGATTGTCGATACCCTCCTAATACAATAACGTGATATGTCACTTGATATTAAATAAAAAGAATCCTCAAAATCCCAGCTATCGTAGCGCTACTTTCTATTCAAATCAGAACAGAACCACTTTTGTCTTTGTGTGGTTAAACTCTATTTTTTACTTCAGCATTTTAAAGTGACCCCACAGTGGTTTCCATAAAGCTTTCCTGCAGTCTTCAGAATTACTAGCGTTTTGGAGGAGAAAAATTGGCCATCAACGACGTCTGCAAGAAGACCGATATCTATAGACCTCTGCACTGTACGATAAAGACGTTAACTTTGACGTGTATCAGTGATCTGTGAAAGAAATGTTTGAAATATCCCGGTTCACTTCTGTTTGCTCGACGAGTAGATATCCCGTTGAACATTCTTGAAAATTCGATGTGTAAACGGCAAAGACGTTGTGAGACATCACATCTTTGAAACTTTTGTAGGCTTACCTTTCACATCAACGGTTTGGAACTGAAAAGGAAGCTATACGAAACAACAATCACAAGTAATATTGGATTGATGGAAAAAATTGTCGAAACTTCAATTTTCATCCATAAAAACATCGAAAAATATTCAAAGTATTTTCCGTGCATTTTGAAATTGTATTTTAACCATTAGGGAAAAAAATCAAACACGATAGTTGAAATTAGGCATCTGAAGTTTTGGTTGAAAAGCTTCCTAGAATTACATTATCGATTTTAGATTCCTCCCATATATAGTTACTTAGTACATTACTTTTTATACTAGTAAACCCTACTAAGAAATACTTTATACTTACCATATATGAATTCATTTAATCTGTTAAACACGACAAGAATAAGAAATCATAATCACGAAAAAGTGATTAAACATAACACAAAAACAAAATTAAATTAGGTAAAACCTGTTGAGAATTCTCAAGAGGATAAAAATAAATTATCTTTGTTGAGGAAGGACTCGATTATCAACAAAGATATCCTTGGTATTCCAGTTAGTAATATACAAAGCAAATTCATTCAAGTGTAACAATCTGAAAAGCACTTACCTTGTATTATACTATAATTTTAAGTCTAATCCACAATTAACGTTTATGGTTGGTAGCGAGCATGGCAGAAGAAAAAATACTAGGTACTCCGTGTACGTAAAAGCTCGTATCATTACTTACACAAATTTTTACTGTCATTTTAATTAACTGTCACCAAATTCGCATTTGAAACATCTCTTTTTTAAAAAAAACAATGGACAGCTTTAATTCTCTATTATAAATGTGCTAATGTTTTGCAATTTTTATAACCCAATTTGCTTTGTCTTCTTGAAACCATGTTTATAAAGTATGTCTTTTAACCTATTCTAAGTTTCGTATGATATCTTTGTTTCTTAGCTTACATTAAATCCAGTAGTTATATTTTTCACAGCTGGGAATAAAAGCTTCTAATGCGTAAAAGTTAAATTACTAACACCATAAGTAATTGTGGTTGAAAAAACCAAGTTTAATTTTTTCTCATACAAAAAGTTTTCCTCAGGCAACCGTTTGCAAATTACAATACGAAATATTAAGGTTATCCGCTTACAAGAATTTAAAACAAAACCAATTATTTTGTCAAGGTTTCTACAAGGTAAATTATTTTAGATTTACTTTAATTTTTTCTTCTATAGTTTCCCTTACGATGAACGAAATCTACTGTAGAATCAGAGCTGTGAGTACGATCTTGTTTAATTTTATGTTACGCATGCTTTAATAGTAAAGACCGATAAGGGTTCCAAAATTCTACTTGCCAAAAACCCGACCGTTCAAAGTACTGGTTACGCATATATACAAATAAAGCGCTAAAAATATCGTTAACATTTCTTGTACAACAATTCAAAAATTTCCAAATTGCAACTTTTTCGTCCATTTCCTACCTGCCTGATCACGTCAGCGGGGCTAATGTCTGGATGGCTTGGACTATCCTATAAGGTTTCATTAGTTTACTTGACTTGTCCGTGAGCTGGTCAAATTAGACTGTTTTATTTAGCTGTACGAATTACAATGTTGAACAAAGTACGGATTGAAAATTGCTCTAAAATCTATTCAACTTGTATCTCTTTACTTCACTGTATACAGTGAAGTAAACAGTTGCAGCAGTTATTTCGTTTTCGACACACTTATAGCAATTTTACAAATAATCAACTCAGTATTACGTTACCTGTAAAAATGTGATAAACGAAATTTAAGGGTGTGTGTTTTTCCCATAGCAAAGCTACACCGGGCTATCTGCTGAGCCCACCAAGGGGAATCGAATACCTGATTTTAGCGATGTAAATCAGTAGACTTACCGCTGTACTAGCGGGGGGCGAAAATGTAAGAAACTAATGGTAATAATAATAATAAATAGGAAAAAAATAATTAAATTTTATTGGAAATTGAACCTGGTTTAATAATTTTGTTAGAATAAACATCCGGTGGATATTTAACTCAGCCAACTATTAGAATGTCAAAACAACTAATGAGCACTTAGTGCAAAGCAGAACACAAAAAGCCAATTGTAGTTTTGTGTTTAACAACAAACAAATAGTACAAAGCAAAACACAGGCTGCCCAGAGTGTAGTTTTTTGTTTGACAGTAAACTAACAAGGAATTCAAATAAGATTTAATGTATTTTTTTTCTTACTGCTTTTATTCTTTATACTGGAATTCATTCATTTAGATAACAAACAGTAAAATTTTACAAGTAACGACTAGTCTGGTTGTCAAAGGCTCAGTTTGATCGTATTCTGTCTTTATTTATGTTATAAACAGGAGAACATCCCGAGCAACTACAATTGTCTGTATTTTCTTCTTTAATGAGCAATTCAATTGCATGTAGTAACTTATATACCGAGTCGATTTGAGATATTCGGTTTAGATTTTCTTAAAGCGGTTTTCTTCATTTTAGTTTCAAAGGTTTCTTATGATATCTGAAACTCGTTTTGTAACCAGAAAGGTATAAGCGCGAGAATATCTAAACAAAACTAAGCTACTTTATTCTTTCTTACAAGTGACTATATTCGTATGATAACTAGCGAGTTATAAATTTAATCAGTTGTTACAGATTTCAGTTTAATCTATTATGTTCACCACCAGTAATTTAAAGCAAGAAGACGATAATTAAGTTTCATATGTTCAGTTTAAAATCTTTCGAATGTACAGAATATTGTTAGAGTCTTTAACTAATGTCTCAATAAATACATTTTAGTATTTTCTCTTTCACGACCAGTGTCTACCGTGTCTTCATCCACAAGCTTAGAAAACGCATTAACAATGGAACCAATTTGGATATATGAGAGCTGACCTTAATTTAACTTTATTCTCACTTCTTTTCCAAGTTTCCATAAGGTGAGTAAATTATTCTACTGATTAAGGTTAAAATTTACTAAGGAACTATTATGGTTTCAAAAAGATATCAATCACGTGCTGTTCTTTTTATCTATACAAGTTGTTCGTAGAGCGCTAATTATGTCGATTATCAAATAACATTAAATAAGATTATTGTTGTTATTTTATTGCAAGGCCTCAGCGCTCTATTCACAGTGAGAGTCAAATTTTGACTAAGTCCTTAAACTTATTGCTGATCTACCGGAGGGCTATTAAACAGTTCAACAATAACCTTGAAACTGGGTTTCGATCTACCCCAGTAAAACTATCTTGCTAACGGCACAACAAATCGATTAACAGCTAAGCATACTACGAATGGTTTAACTGAAACTTAAACTGTCAAAAATATGACATGAAATGTCTCAAGTGAAAGACTAATGTTTAAATAGAAAACGACTTTCATAAAGCATTATAATGGCCCGGCATGGCCAAGCGTTTTAAGGCGTGCGACTCGTATTCTGAAGGTCGCGGGTTCGCATCCCGGTTGCGCCAAATATGCTGGCCCTTTCAGCCGTGGAGGCGTTATAAGGTTACGGTTAATCCCACTATTCGTTGGCGGTGGGTGGTGATGTCTAGCTGCCTTCCCTCTAGTCTTACACTGCTAAATTAGGGACGGCTAGCACAGATAGCCCTCGAGCAGCTTTGTGCGAAATTTAAAAACATAAAGCATTATTAACATGGAGCATTTAACGTGTGTTAGTTCTTCGTAAATAATAAAATGTTTTGTTTTATTTTGAGACACATTTGTTGAGCGTATTTTAATATGAGGAATTGGTTAAATCATTGCATTTCAACAGTACTCGATGAATGTTGACCCAAGATACAAACGGTTTTTTTTTCTAAAAATTAAGTTTAATAATTATAACTTTTTCTGATGTCGCAAGATGAGATGGGAAAATAGCTAGAATATATCGATAAAATTTGGTAGATCTCATGTTGATCATCATGTCTCGACTATAAATAGTTAAACAGTCAGAGAGACGGTTCTAATTTGACAGGTATTTCGAATTTACCGGTTTAATGCTGGAAACCATAGCTCAATTGAGAAAGGAAGTTGTTTAGTGCAACGACCAAAAATAGTAGAACCCCAGTTTACATAATAACTTTCTAATTCCAAATTTACTGGTACATTTACTACTCTCTGTATACTTTTGAGTTCCAGAAACAAAGTTAAAAGTGTATATGAGTTATCACACGGTGGAACAGTGATACGTTTAGGGATTTACAGCTCTAAAATACTGGTTTCTATTCCCTTATATTGTACAAAAATATGATATTTTAAGTGAAAACAGTTTATTCTAACTCTGTAATTATCTTTTTCGAAGGTTTCAACTATCCTGCATTTTGTTTAATTTAAAGCTCTGGAATTTTATAACTCATTGATAAAAACTGTTAGCATGTAAAATTGTTATATAAGACGTGTTTTTTATCACAACTATAGAAATATATTTGTATTCCCTTATAAAACTGTTTGTATGTAAACCTGTTATGCAATGAATGTGTTTGATTATTATAAATACAGAAATACATATTTGTCTTCCCTTATCCTTACTGTTTTAACCATTCAAAGTTGATCACTATCTTCTAATAATTTAAATCTCTGACAGTTGTTTTAGAAAAATACATTATCATGTAGTTTCAGGTTTTTATGCTTAAGAACCAGTATATCTTAAACAAAGCTTGTTCATTATTTCGGTGCAGTGGCTGTATTGTTGTTAACTACTTGAAATCGTTTTCATTCCAACATTTATATTTTCACCATATGTACCACAGCCTTAGAACTTATGTATTTTTGACATATTCAGGTTTTCATATTGAACGTAGATTGACTGATTCCAAGCGGGTTACGGAAAAATTGGTTACAAAACTTTCACATACCGTACATTGGTATCACGATAGATTTACTTTTTGTTAATTATTGTTTTAATTTTTATAAACTACCTTAACCTTCAGTTAAGAATATTTGACTGTCTTTGAACCATTACTGGATAATAAATATACATAATCAACCTTATACAACGACACACAGATATAGATAACTTTATATTCAGCAGAATAGATAACCAAGAGTATTTTTGTGTCCATAATTCAGTTTCTTCCCAGAGTGTTTTATGAGTCTTTCAACTATTAAAATGTGATTTAAAATAATATAAGTTGATCATCATCATTTGCCACTCCATTCCTTCAAGGAACATAGAGCTGCAATCATTTGCAGTTTCTGTAATAGGTTTTTTTAAGTGAGTATGTCGTTAGCCCACTGCACCTAGCCGTCCCTAATTTAGTAGTGTAAGACTAGAAGGAAGGCAGCTAGTCATCATCACTCACCGCCTACTCTTGGGATACTCTTTACATTTTAGAATAAATATTCTACTTTCTAACTTAGCGAGAAATTGATAGTTTTCTCTCTGTAAATTATTTAAACACTAAACTACAACTCATGCTGTGTTAACAGACATATAGGGTAAAAATCAAATACAACAGAGCAATCAGAATAAACAAACAAAAACTGAGAAATTCAATTTCTCAAATACATTTCAGCTTTTATACCTTTTTCTAACACTTGCAAAACGCCAACCAAGGATGCCCATTGAATGACGTCAGAAAGCGTAATGTTTGAACCTAGACTCTAGATTTTTCTGTTTGACTTTTAAATATAAAATATCTAAAATATTTAACTCAATAGTCTATATACATTGTTTTTTCGCTTTATTTTTAAAAGAAATTACTTACAATATTTATTGTCTATCTAGCGTCTCATAATGAATAAATTAAATTTCTGTTTTCTTGTAATTAAAACTACATCAAACTTTCCGATGGATGAATCGGAACGTAAAGCAAGGATACTGATTATCAGTAACATAGGTCACATTAGTTGCAGTGTTATGTCATTAAAGAATTCACTTTTCAAAAATACGACTAATAGTGACAGAGTTTGAGTTTTAACCATTTGACTGACAGACAGGGACTTTATTAGCAGCTTGGTCGAGACTAAGAATAACAAAATTCTGTGAAAATAGAATTTATGTTCTGCTATGATATATGATATATCTTATGATTATAACATTGTTGACAATATTTGTTTGTTGTAAGCTAAGCTGTATGAGAGCTATCTGTATTAGCCGTTCCTAACTTATCAGTATAAGATTAGAAGGTTTGGTTTGAATTTTGTCCAAAGCTACTCGAGGACTATCTATGCTAGCCGTCCGTAATTTAGCAGTGTAAGTCTAGAGGGAAGGCAACTAGTCATCACCACCGACCGCCAACGCTTGAGCTATCCTTGTACCAACGAACAGTAGAATTGATTGTACCTTTATAACACCCTACAGCTAAAAAGGACGAACATATTCGGTGAAACTACGATTCGAGTGCCCTAATCACATGGCCATGCGGGACCTACTGACAATGATTTTATGTGTTTTTTTATGTGCCCTTTTGCACAATGGACTGAAAACCGTAAATAATAATAATTTATTTAATTGTTTTATCTCGACGAAAATAAATGTTTTAAACAAACCCAAGTATGTCAACAAACGCTTCGTGTCTATTAATGAAAAGTGAATATTAATTCTAATTCTGATGTATAAATAATTATAAACAATAATATTTAGTAAAAACATTATGAAAATTCACAATTATGTTATTTTTCTGAAAACTTAATAATAACAACTTAAGCGTTTATTATGATGTTGCGTTTTTCCAAGTGAGACTACGTAATATATATATATATATACTCTACACAAAAGGGATATTTTTGTTATTTTAAAGAGAAATATATATAATAACGTTACAAGCTCAGAGTATGTAATGTTACACGTGTTAAGGCACTGATTGTCAGACCAAAATGACAATAAAAGTTGTGCACTTTGAAAACGGAGGAAAACATCTGGTTTTTCGCCAAAACGCATTCGTGTCCAATAAATTTGTTTGAGAGAGCTGCATGTTCTGCAAGTGCAACATGTGCAAAATCCCTATAAAAGTAACGAGTTCTCGATTTCCATAGCTCAGTGTTAAGCCACCGACACGCAACACAGTTATGCCAAGACTGACTGTAGCACAACGTAACAACTCCAATCTCGATCAGATGTTTCCAGAGTTGTGAATGTCCACCCAAGCACCATCACAAGGCTATGGAATCGTCACTAACAACATGGATCAACTTGTGACCGTCCACGATCTGGCAGACCTCATGTGACCACGCCCGCAGAAAATCGCTACATCCGGTTACGTCACCTTCGGGAGAAGACCACCACTGCGACGTCTACTGCCTCAACCATACCAGAACTGCGTAGGACTTCCGATCAGACCGTACGCAACCGTCGACGAGATTCTTAGGCTTCATGTGCAACCCATCATGGTGAACGTCAACGACGTTTTTCAACATGACAACGCCCGTCCTCACACAGCCCGACTCACCACTGTCTTCTCGAGACACTACAACATCAACGTTCATCCCTGGCCCTCCAGATCACTAGATTAAAACCCCATCGAACATCTTTGGGACGAGATGGACCGACGTCTGCGACGGCGACAACCTCAACCGCAGACTCTATCTCAGCTTGCAGCAGCTTTGCAGGCTGAGTAGACAGCCATTCCACAGGATGTGATTTCTCATCTCATCGCTCCCATGGGCAGGAAATGTTAAGCAGTTATTGATGCGCACGGGGGGCATACTCGTTATTCACTTTGGGTGACGTTAAACGTCAACTAGTGAGCGTGGACTTCGCCTTTGCAGACTTTGGATGTTCAGCAGTGAATGTGCAAAGTTTCACACATGTCATACAAAACTACCCGGAATAAACTTGTTAACAATGTGTTTCAAATTTTGCCTTTTGCGTTTCTTTTTTTGATGAGTATATTTACTGTAACTGAATTAAAGTCGTGAAAAAGTACACAAATATTTGTAATAGTGCATAACCTCGTGTGACCACGCCCGCAGAAGATCGCTACATCCGGTTACGTTTAACCAAAATTAGGTTTTTTCTAATTTCATTTTGTTTTTGTGTTATGTTTAATCACTTTTTCGTACTTTAGGTTATGTAAGATTGAAAACATATGGTGAATGTATTTGATGAAGGATCTTCTTTAAAACGAATCTAAGGTCCAATCGTGTGAAAAGCAATTATTTTACTACACACGCATATGTATAAATATATAATAACCTTGGCGTCTTTACTTAGTTAAATGCTTAAAATATTTTGTTCTAATTGTTTCTTGTACCGAACGTGGCCCTAACGTTAGTATGTCACATTAAGGGTCGATGTCTCACTTTGTTTGTGTCTCACTATCGCAAAAAAAATAACAAAAACAACAATATAAAAGAACAGTCATACTTCGATTTTATAGTCAGGTTTACTAGTTGATTAGAGAAACGTACCCCAAGTTACTGTTGACTGGCAGTTTCCATTCATTATAGCCTCCCAATAGCATAGCCGCGTGTCTGCAGAGTTACAACACTAAAATTCGGGTTTCGATACTCGTGGTGGGCAGAGCACAGATTGTGTGGCTTTGTGCTTAATTACAAACAATCAAACCCATCATTATATCAGTCCAGAATTAAAGACATATTGTGCGGATAACCCTTGAATAGCCTTACATGAATATCGAAAGACAAATAAATCTGGTTGCTTTCTTGGAATGTTTAAATCCAAAGGTTGTGCCGGATTTATGACTCAAAAACTATCTCCTTAACAATCTTCATTTAAATAAAATAAAAACTAAAAGTTGTTAAAAAGAAATTCAATAAACTTGTAATAAAACATAATCAAATAGAATATTTAAAGAAGTTGCGTGCTGTCTTCAAAGATATACAAATAAGGTATCTGTGCTGTTCTGTTTTAACCAAAGGTGTCAAGACATTATTTTAACTTTATAAACTCTCTGAGCTGCTGCTGAGCTACCGCGAGGTATGTCAAAAGATAAAATGAAGAAAAGAAAGTTTGTTTTTTTAATTTTGCGCAAAGCTACTCGAGGGCTATCTGCACTAGCCGTCCCTAATTTAGCTGTGTAAGACTAGAGGGAAGACAGCTAGTCATCACCTCCCACCGCCAACTCTTGGGCTACTCTTTTTCACTAACGAATAGTGAGATTGACCGTCACATTATAATGCCCCACGGCTGAAAAGGCGAACATGCTTGTTGAGACGAGAATGCGAACCTCCGGCCCTTAGATTACGAGTGGCACGTCTTAACCCACCTGGCCATGCCGAGCCACATGAACAAAAGCTCAATACACATTTTTTTCAGTTAAATATATTTTTCAAAAACGCATTACACATTTTTTCTATTAACTGTATCTTTCAGAAATGTGCATATGATACCACACTAATCGTTTACCAAGAATACATCTAGTCATGTCCATTTGAATAAATATCAAACTAAAAATGACAAATTTATTAAAATGTGTCGTTATTATACTTCGTTTGTAAAATGTTTCCAATAAATAATTGTAAATATTTTAGTTCGAAATGAAACATTCTTCTCTACAGTTTGTATGGAAATATTTCTTTTAAAAGTAATACATTTTGTGATATATCTTTATCAGTTTTCAAACTCTGCAGAGCTGATAGTAACGATGACATCATATTTCAAAATGATAATTTAAACGACTTCAGAAGATAAGATTGTTCAACCCCAACATTTTAACGTACGCCTCTGTCAAGAATTCACAATGTCATAAACTTTTTGTTGTTGAAACGGGAGTAAATTAAAAGAACACAGAATCACAACATTACTACATTCATAAGAAGATTAGTGGCATTAATGGCCTGAATTGATGTTATTTACAGTCCAGTACGATTTATATCCAAAAATTGACGATCACATCTTCCTTTTTGAAAGGTTGTCTAAAACCATGTCGTAAAGGCAAGCTCTCATACTCATCGCTATGTTTGTGCAAATTCTAATCCTCAAATTTTAGACCTTTATTGGCACCCATTCTTTAGCCTTAACTTCAGCCCAATTTATGTAGTTGCATAAAAATCGTACAACTTCTGCAGTTTATCATCCTTATAAGATAAGTGTCATAAAGTAAATCATAAATAACTTTTTGCTAAAAGAGGACACTTAATTAATAACCAACATGTTCCATAGTAAGAACAAAAAACACGTCGTATTAAAAATGCTCTGAAATCATAGACTAAAATAAACGACACGATATACCTTTATCGCTTTTTACAGATAGACCTGGTAAAAGACTTGTTCACATGTCGAAAGACCTTATGTTTTAACTTTTTTTCTAAAGAGATATTTCATATTGTTATATATTTAAAGTGAAGAATGCATGTAAATTAATACGTTTCATTATCAAGTTAGTATAATTATCAAGAAAACAGATGAGCGTTCTCTGAGGTACACACATAATTCCACAAAGTTAAATAGAAAATTCAACAGTAAATGGGACAGTTTAGGTTCAGTCAATGAGCTTACAGCTGCCAATTTTATACAGTGATTTATTTTGTTCATATATATCATATTTATATATTTTTCATTATAAGCTAAAAATCCCAAGAAAATAGTTTAAAAGAATACGTTATTAGATAATATGATGTAATATTTTTTTATATTTTCGTGTTTACAAAATAAATTAATTTAGAGTTTGTCGTAAGGACTGTCCCTGGATTGATGAATTTCACACTTTCTTGAACAGCATCAGGCAGACGGTAACACTGCCTGTGTAGGTATAGGTCGGATTGCTCATCGAAATAGTATTTTAAATATCTTCACAACAGGTCATTAGAACTTCACAATCTACTTTTATAAGTATTATTAACTGGTAATCTTTTAAAATTCATAATTCTAGTGTAAATAATATTATCATTACCCCTTAAATTTAGGTTTTTTTATAAACATTTGTTGTTCCTATAAAATTACCATTCAAAAATAGATAAACAACATATACAGTAGTACCTTGGTTTACGAACGACTCCCTTCTCGAACAATTTGGTTTTCGAACATATTATTTGAGAAAAAAAGTGTCTCAGTTGTCGAACATAAGCTGTCGTAGCTCGAACCCCCGAAATAACCCGACTGATGACTTGATCAGCCCTTCGCCCATTTTTGCCTCACGCCAAGCTTGCCCAAAGTATTTTACCCGCACCTGTCGCTCAGTCCACACCCTCGCTAAAATCTGTTGTGAACGTTCTCGTTTCTGTTTTTTTTTTTAAATATTCTGATTAAATAAACCACCATAGGAACAAATAAGGATAATAAAAGCAGCAAACCAAAAAGAAAAGCTGTTAAAGCTACAATAGAAGTGAAAAAAGATCTCATAGCGAAGCATGGTGTTCGCGTGTCTGACCTTGCTACACAGTTTGGTGTGGCGAAGTCTACAGTCTGCACCATACTCAGAAATAAAGAGGTTATCAAAGCAATATAAGCAACATTTTTATTTAAAATGCTTCATAATGCATAATTTTTGAAGGTTTGTTACGGATTAATTTAATTTACAGTATTTGCTATTGGAAAAAGTTGATTCGGTTTTCGAACAGCCTTCTGGAATGGATTAAGCTCGAGAACCGAGGCATCACTGTATTTCATTATACGTAGAACTTGGTTATAAATAAACCTTCCTATGTCTTTTGAAACAATGTATTAAAAACTACCAAAAAAGAAAATAAATGTAAGGACGGTTAAGACCAATCTTTCAAAAACAATACAAAAAATAATAGTAGGGAAGGTATTTGCATCATCCATACATAATAGCACAGATAAGAATTAACATAAAGCTGTATATCTATACTTACTAAATCAGAATTGAGTTTAATTTTCTTTATTTTTGTCTGTTAACGTTCTACTACACTGTATGTAAATTTCATCTGTACTATCTAGTTTAGAATATTTTTGAAGGATTTATATTAGCCATCCCAACATTCACTTTATTTTCTGAAGAGATTCATCTTGTCTTGTAGGTGGAACGAGCATGATCTTCGATTTTTTTTTTCATTTTTGTTGATTAGTTTATTTTTAATTTCGCGCAAAGCTACTCGAGGGCTATCTGCTCTAGTCTTCCCTAATTTAGCATTGTAAGACTAGAGGGAAGGCAGCTAATCATCACCACCCACCGCCAACTCTTAGGCTACTTTTTACCAACGAATAGAGGATTGACGATCATGTTATAAGGCCCCAGCGACTGAAAGGGCGAGCATACTTTGTGTGACACGGATTCGAAACCGCGACCCTCGGATTGCGAGTCGAGTGCCTTAACCACTTAGTCATGCTGAGCTATTTTTGTTTGTGTTGTAAACTATATGTATCACAAACATAACTGCGTGAATAAGAAATAAAATTAAGTTAAATTACAAGTGAAACAGAACAGTTAAAGTTACAATATTTTAGTAAACGTAATATCATCATATTAATTGTTTACCTTATTTTTCATTCCGTTAGTTGTAAAAAGTCATGTTTGTTGGTTTACGATTGCACTTTGAGCAAATTAAGCACCGAATTATTATTAATAATACGCTTACGTCTATTTAAACCACTCGAGATGACCAAAATAAAGTGTAAATTATCGCTATGCTTTAAGACCATCACTGAAAGCTTCAAATATTAACTTAGAAAATTGTCGTATATGTGGTTTATGTCAAGTAAAAATATTAACATAATAACAACTATATTTAGTGCGTGTTTTCCATTTTTTTTCCTATAACTCTTATACTGAATAGTATTTCCAGCTAATGTTGTATTTTTACCATATTAATAACGCCATTTTTATACCTAGTACCGTTGTATATTGTTTTTGGGCTGGCAGTAATGCCTTTAGCAATTAGAATAAATGTCTTAGTGCATCAAATTTATAATTATTAATGGGAAATATTTGGTTTAAAAAAGAGAGGAGAGTGAAGATTGATTTTTAATCAAAAAACACAAAAAATATGATAAAAATAAGAATATTGAGGTGAGCAGCTAACCTAATTGAATGTACAACGGGTTTGTGAGCTGAGTTATCATGGCATTTTTAATGATAAAAACTGTATAATTTAGATATCATAATATCCGCCTCATGCATTAGATACGAAGGAAATGTTAAGGCATTACTTACTTGAATGTCTTCTCTGTTTGAAAAAAATAAATTTATAGGAATTTTTCCATATTTTAAGTTGCATGACATATGTAGGAAATATAGTTGTCTATGAGCAGCCTGCGGTCGCAGATGAGGTAATAATAGTTTCTTTAAGGTATAGATACTAATGCTTTATTGCGTTTTCAAAGTATTTAATCACATAAATCTGGTAAATTTAATAAAAAAAACTGCATAAAAATGTTTTTCAACTAACTTTTCTTTTCTATTTTTTATTTGTAAGCTACAAGAAATGACTGAATTACGTTACACGTTTACTTGAATCTGTTCAAGCTCCTTACGGAAAAATATAAAAGAAATTAGAGAGAGAAAATAAAACACATGTATGAGCAATTAAAGATGAGAAAAAGAACTACAATGGTGATGTTTGGGTTTGTTACTATTATTTTAGCACAGTTGCTAACTTTCTGTTAAACCGATTCGACATTGTTAATAAAAAATAACGTAGACATATCTATCAAAAACAAAGATGTAAAATTAAACTTTCTGAAAGGCAACTGAAAATTTTCTTACGAGGTTGTAAGTTTGGTTTATTTTGAATTTCGTGCAAAACTACTCAAGGGCTTTTTGCGCTATACGCCTGTAATTTAATAGTGATAACCTAGAGAGAAGGAACTGGTCAACACAACCCATAGCCAAACGTTGGCCTACTCTTTTGGCAATGAATAGTGGTAATGACCGCCACATAATAATGTCTTCATAGCTTAAATGATAAGCATATTCTGTGTGAGGGAAACAAGTTTATAATATTTCGGACCATTTGAGAAATGGCTATAATTTAGTTCTGATATTGACCCCTCCCTGATGATTTCATTACAATAAACATGTAAACATTACTGTTTCATCCATGTTCAGGACGTTAAGTAGAAAGCTTATATTTTCATTGTGTATAAAGTATATAGAAAGTATAATTTTTTAATACGTGTAGTTTTGTTTTGGAACATTAACTCGATTTCTTGCAGCAAAGTCATGAATAATTTAGGATTGTTTTTAAGTGTAGTGTTCCAGATTGACAGTTCTAACAATTTTATTGTTGGTGGTATAATTCTAATATAATGTTTACAAAGCTAAAATGATTTATATAGCTTAATCAAAAATTTTGTCAAAACTTGATTTATCTAAAAAATGTATATATTCAATTATATCCCAAGTGAAATACGGAAGAAATAATTTTCTAACCAATAGGAATAACTGATTATCGCTCCCCGGTGGCACAGTGGTATTTCTGCGAAGTTATTCTGGTAGGAACCGAGTTTCGATATTCTTGGTGGGCAGATCACAGATAGTCATTTGTGTAGCTTTGTGCTTAATAACAGACGACATAGTTGATAATCATTAAAACGTTATTCTAATTCCACACTCTTAACTTACATAACAAGTTTTAAATTGCAAACAAGCTGCGGTTAAGACTTTGCTTCATAATATTTTGTCTCGTGTGAATTTAGACCTGTAACACGTTGAATTCACACCTATCAGATAATTTTCTTATTGCTATACGTGTTACAGCATTAAGTTGCTTGATTAGATCGAACCGAAACATCTGCTGTGATCCCATAATCATTTATCCATATGATCACTTATTTTGCCTAAAACTTGATTTTAGTTTGTTGGCCTAAAATACCTGAGATATTTAAATAAAACCTTTATTTTCTTTATTAAAATTTCAAATTTTGGCTTGCATGGTTGTAATTAAGCACAATCCTATATAATGAATTATCTGTGTTCTGCTCACCAGATGTATCGAAACCCGGATTTTAGCGTTGTAAGTCCGTAAGCATACCGCTGTGCCACTGGGGATGGGGCACATTTTGGCGAAAAACAGAAAAATTTACAAATAAATTGAACTAAGTTTGTTTTAAACTTTCCATGACCTAACAATGCACCTTTAAGCTAACAAGAGCTATCAGAAAAGTTAACTGAAGTACCTTATCCTTTAAAATACAGCTAAAAACGTACTAATATTGCTACTAAGATATTTCTGCTCTAACACTGTGCTTGAAAAGTAAACACTGGTTCTGGTCGTACCAAAAACACATAAATAAATATTTGATTTGAAATATTATAGCTAAAACTAAATAAATAAATCAGCATTTTTGAAAATCACATAATTACTAAAATATTCAATATATATGAAAATAAAATATTGGATTAGTGATTTAAAACAGAAAATTTTTACAATCTTGCGCAAGTAGCTAAACGCTATTATGCTGACTCTTAGTGACATAAATCCACACAGCTATAAAAGTTTATATTTTCTTTACTAAGTTTAATACTAGTCAATTGATTAATTTTTGGATTACAAAAATTTCCATAGTTCAAGTAAAGAGTTAAGATGCTAGAAAAACCTAATTATTTTCGTGTTGAATGGAACTGGAAGTACAAATATTGATCAGATAACGACAGCACTCATCGTGATGAAAATAATAATAAAAATTGTCTCTCTCCAAGTGGTGAATTATAGTACTTAAAGCTTACGACTAGATGCATTATATTATCTTCTGGGTACTTTCTGTAGCTGTTTCCTTTGAGGATTACACACGGAAAACAATATATTATTTCTTCATATTTATAATCAGGGAACATGAGTGCAAACATTTACTAATCCCACAAAAACAACTATTGAACATTTGTTATCTGTTTAGTTCTGATGTGACGAACCTGTTTTTGAAGAGACGTTATCACAGTCAACCTTTTATTCTCACTTTCCACGTCTACTTTTTTAAATACAACTGGTTTACTTTTCATTTCTTTTTTATTCAAAACTAATAATTGTTTTTCATATTAATGTTCTTTATTTGATTGAAAGATATATTTTACTTAGAATCGTAAAATTTCAAATGTATTATTATTAATTAAAAGTTCAAGTAAAAGTTACCTCTAACAAAATACTGACATTGTACGGAGACATCAAGAACAATCTGTAAATCTAAGTGGTAAAAACAAAAAATATTTTTCCAAAGTATTGCTCTAGAATAAGAGTACAACTAACTTAAAGGATTTTAAGTGCCGAGGCTATTGAACTCTTGTTTAACCTATTTCCATCCTCTAAACAACAATGAACATTTTAATACATTTGCATTATTTTACGACATGTAGAAAACCATCATATATTTATATTTTAGTGGCATACAGGTTAAATTGCACAGGATTTGAGAAAATGTTGACTGAATTAGTTTTTGGTGTGATATGAATTAAGTTTTTGAGCTTATTAAAATGTAAACTAACAAGTGTATGTAGTTATCAAAAAAAAACTTTCAGATATTGATTGGAACATTAACATTAAGCATAATTTAGTGAAAAATCTGAACCACAGCTATTTGGTCTGCATTAATAAAAACTTAAGTTAAAAGACTGTTAGTAAAGTTTATCTGCGAACTATCCACTACAAGGAAACAAGCCCTTGATTTTAGTGTTGTGGATCTGGACAGTTACCGCCAGCACTCTAAACTACTTGAAGGCTTATGGTCAACTTAGTCAATAGATTGAGTTAATTAGTCATTCTTAATCGTATTTTAGAAAGTAATTTAACATATTATTACAACATATTTTCGTATCACAATTATATGCCTCGTTTCCTGTTGGTTTAGTTCAGTGATGGCGAACCTATGGCACGCGAAAAAAATTGCTGGCACGCGGCATGCAGTGCTGCCTCTTAATTCTTTAAATCCTAACGCTAGTCCGTAGTAAATATGTATGTATATATATATAATGATTATGATTATTGTCAAATGCAGCAGCGAATAATTTTTTCCAACCCGGAAGCAGTGAGAAATGTTCATAGGAGACGTCTCACGTCCTCTTGGTTTTGAATTCCTCGCAGACCCAGTATACACATCAGTATTTGAGTAAAAATAGAAATGAACAGTTGGTACTGGCTTCGCTCTGTTTATATTTTTCTTCTGTTGTTTCTGAGTGAATACTGTATATTTAGGGATATTGTTTGTTTGTTTGTTTTGGAAATTCGCACAAAGCTACTTGAGGGCTATCTGTGCTAGCCGTCCCTAATTTTGCAGTGTAAGACTAGAGGGAAGGCAGCAAGTCATCACCACCCACCGCCAACTCTTGGGCTACTCTTTTACCAACGAATAGTGGGATTGACCGTCACATTATACGCCCCCACGGCTGGGAGGGCGAGCATGTTTAGCGCGACGCGGGCGCGAACACGCGACCCTCGGATTACGAGTGCACGCCTTAACGTGCTCGGCCATGCCAGGCCTACTAGTATTAACTGCCCACCACGGGTATCGAAACCCGGATTTGAGCGTGTAAATCCGCAGACATACCGCTGAGCCACTGGGGGGCATTTAGGGGTAATAATGGTAAATATGTATTTATTTTTGTTGTAGAAAATATATGAATTATATTGTTAAAATTATGTTTTTGGCGTACCATGGGCATATGTTTGATCAATTAGTTAATTATAGATTTATTTCCATATCAATGACATAAATTTTCATGTGCTGTTATGTTACAGTAAGTTAAATTATCGCACTTAAGTTAATTGGTGAGATATTTTTAAATTGTAGTTACCCTTTTCAGCTTGTCAGAATGTCAGCACAATCAGCAAAGAAACTAAAACGTTCCAATTGAAGCAGCAGAATCAGAGATTTTCAAGAATCGCGGACTGAAAGATTTATCATGATCAAAAAGGGCGATAAAGCATTGTTCATCTTATGTTCTGAAACAGTGGTTTCTATTCCTCTGCAAAGCAACATTCTGAAACTGTTCTTGAATGGCTTTGTGATAAGTGTGAACAAGAACAAAAAGAACACATTTCTCGAGAAGTCATCAACAACAAAATGCAGTCAAATGTTTTAATAAAATGTATTTCAGGTAGTTCCAACTTAATTCTTTCTAGTTTTGAGATGGAAAATCACTAAATAATGGGGAATATATTGAAGAATTATGGCTAGGATGTGTTCCTTTACTTTTTGACGGTTTTTAGAAAAACAAAAATATTCAACGCATTAAGGAATTGTCAGTGAGTAGAAACACGATAAAAGACAGAATATTAAAGATGTAAACAAACATAGCAGAACATCTGACAAAATATATTAGTTCATTTAATTTTTTTCCATTTGGCTTGATTACGCTAGTCATTATTACTCGATTTTGTGAGGGTGATGAAATCTGTAAAGAGCTCGTTAACTTTGTAACGTTACCTGAACATATCACAGAGGCTGAAATATGAAAGATAGTAGTAAACGAATTATCCAATTGACAGTTTGACCTCTCAAAAATAGTTTTCGTGACCACTGATGGTGCACCCAGCATGACTGGTAAAGAAGTGGGTTTTGCAAATTTGTTTGCATTGCTTTTATTGCGTTATACACGAGGAGGCTTTATGTGAAAAAGCTGGTCTTAAAGAGCTTGAAAAAGTGAGGTAAATTGTACCCAAAGTAGTTAAAATTTATTTCTGCGCATGATTTATAAAAAAGACAATTTCAGAATTTACTGAAAAAGGTAAATTTGATGTACACAGGACTACTTTTGCACGACAATGTTCGTGGGCTAAGTAGAGATTCTGTCCTTAAACGATTTATTGAGTGTTTGGATGAAATTCGTCTGTTCATTACAAATAAAAGATTTTCTTGTCAAAAATTATCTGATATTTTGTGGATTTGTAGATGGGTGTTTTTTATCAAGTTTCTCCTCACATTTAAACGAACTGAACACCAGATTGCAGGAATATGGCAAAACACCTGGTGTCATTGTTGATAACATAATAGTTTTTGAAACCAAACTAAAAATATTTAAACGTGATGTTTGCAACGGCACTTTTAAATATTCAAACCTAAAAAAACACATGAGAGATCTTAAAATTCATGACAAAATATAGATTCTGAGGTAGCAAATGCAATTTTTAAGCATCATTAATTCATATTTTGAACAAATTTTCTTTGTTTAGACTATTTGAAGAAACTTCAAATAACATGAAGTATGCAGAGAGTGTAATGTTAGACGAACTTAATTTGTTACAGTGGATTGACTTGGATAATTTTGTAATGCAACTGATTGATTTACAAAGCAGCTCAATTTTGAGGCAAAAATTTGTCGACTCAAAAGCTGAACTAGAAATGTATTTAAAGAGATTGGTTAGTGACTGGAATAACACAGAAATAAGTTCTTGTAACTCTGGAATTCTGTTCCTGAAACTTTTGACTGTCTCAAAATTGTCGTAATGGCAGTATTAACAGTATTTTGATCAACATATTTTTTATACAGGCTATTATTTTCAGTGGTAAACTTTGTAAAGTGTAATTTTAGAAATATATGTAGACTTGTTGATAAAACTTGTGCTGCATACATACCTCTCAAAACAACTAAGTACAAGTAAGATATAAAATATCTGTCATCTTTGGTGCAGCAGCAAAAGTCTCACAGAGTAAAATATGCTTATTTAGAATTTTTATGTTACAAAATATGAACCAAAGCTTATAATTTCACAAAATATTTTCTGTTAATAGTAAAACAATAAATAAACATACGGTCATTTGAAAAAGTTAGGACACCCTATGAAAGCCTGCGTAATTTTATAACATTTTTGGATATTTAATCTCAATTTTAACAATACTAAGAGATTATAGGAATATAACTAAACAATTAAAACTAAAGAAAAGACTTTTCAAAATCTTCTGTAAATGTAATTCTACAAAAATGCATATTCAAGCTGAGGAAAAGTTAGGACACCCCACATTTATTCCCACTTAAAATGGGTCAACTCACACAGAGGTGTATCACACTAGGTGCACATGATTAGAAGATCGTTACTCATCATTTTGAATGAGGCTTGCTCTATTTAAACCTCAGACATTTAGTTTGGTGTGTTCCTGATTGTTAAAGTGAGAGTGAGTACCATGGTGAGAGCAAAAGAGCTGTCTGAGACCTTCAGAAAGAAAATTGTAGCAGCTTATAAGTCTGGTAAGGGATTTAAAAAGATCCCAAAATATTTTGAAATCAACCATTTCACTGTTTGGAAAATAGTCAACAAGTGGAGGGCTTTCGAAACAACTACCAACATGCCCAGGTCTGGTCGTCCAAGCAAGTTCACCCCGAGAGCAGACCGCAAGATGCTAAAAGAGGTCTCCAAACACCTTAACATGACATGGCGGGACGTACAGCAGGCTCTCGCTACTGTTGATGTGAAAGTGCATGCTTCTACAATCAGAAAGAGACTCCACAAGTTTAACTTGCATGGGAGGTGTGCAAGGAGGAAATTTTTGCTCTCTAAGAGAAACATCAAGGCCAAACTGAAATTTGCCAGATAGAATGTAAACAAAGACCAGGACTTCTGAAAAAAGATTCTTTGGACAGATAAGTCAAAAATCAAATTATTTGGATGCCAGAACAAAGGACATGTTTGGCGTAAACCAAATACAGCATTTCAGGAAAAGAACCTCATACCAACTGTGAAGCATGGAGGTAGAAGTGTCATGGTCTGGGGCTGCTTTGCTGCAGCAGGACTTGGACAGCTCACAATCATAGAATCCACCATGAATTCTATTGTGTACCAGAGGGTGCTTGAAAATCATGTGAGACCATCTGTACGAAAATTAAAGCTGAAACGGAACTGGACCCTGCAACACGAGAATGACCCAAAACATATCAGTAAATCCACTAAGGACTGGATGTATACTAAGAAATGGAGAGTCCTGAAATAGCTGAGTGAAAGTCCAGATCTTAATTCCATTGAGATGGTGTAGTTGGACTTGAAACGGGTTGTACATGCAAGAAACATCTCACAATTGAAAGAATTCTGTATAAAGGAGTGAAACAAACTTTCTTCAGAACGATGTCAGAAACTTGTAGATGGCTACAAGAACCGTCTCACTGCAGTTATTTTAGCCAAAGGGGGTACACTAGCTATTAGGGGGTAGGGCGTCCTAACCTTTTCCTCAGTTAGAATATGCATTTTTGTAGAATTACATTTACAGAAGATCTTGAAAAGTCTTTTCTTCAGTTTTAATTGTTTAGTTATATTCTTATTATCTCTTAGTATTGTTAAAATTGAGATTAAATATCTATATATCCAAAAATGTTACACAAATACATAGGCTTTCATAGAGTGTTCTAACTTTTTCACATGACTGTAAATAAACAATAAGACTCATTTTTTCCTTAAAAAGTCCAATATTATTGTAACTAATTCATTAATTTTATTTCTTGTGAAATATTATGGTTATTTATAACATTCAACTCCTAAAGAAGTTTCATTTAAAGTAATTCAGATTAATAATGATAATCTACTACTAAAAATTACCATACGCTCGGTAGAAAATTCTTTAGAAGATAAACACAACTTTGGGCACACACTCTCAGAAAGGTCGCTCATCTTGGACTTTATTTAGTTTGTTTTTCATTTTTACGCAAAGCTACTCGAGGACTATCTGCGCTAGCTGTCTTTAATTTAGCAGTGTAAGACTAGAGGAAAAGCAGCTAATCAAAACCACCTCCTGCCAACTCTTGGACTACTCTTTTAACAACGAATAGTGGGATTGACCGTTACATTATAATGCCCCCACCGCTGAAAGGGTGAGAATTTTTGATGCGACTGCGATTTGAACCTGCGACCATCAGATTACGAATTGAATGTTTTAACCCACATGGCCATGCAGAACCTAGATTTTAGTATATTGTTACCATACCTTTTTATATCAGCGTCTACTGTTTAATTCTGAATTAGTTTAATGTGTTTCTTCGATGTGTTTTGTACCTGCGAAACCCAAACGTTTCTAGCGAAATGAAAGATTGTAGATGGTGTTATGTAAATGTCGTGTAAATATTTTGTAAACGACAACATGTCGTGTTGTGTTTAAATTTTCATTTCTATTATTTATATTTCCATATTTATATTATTGTTTCGAAGTTTAAACTAATAAAATATGTTGTATTCATTTAGGGTAACATTTAGAATTTTCGTGAATTAAGTAGACCAATCATATGTTTGTAAATGAAATGCTGGCGACTTCGTATCTAGACGTTTAGTCTCGTGCAAGAACGGACATGCGCGGATTGCTCTGGAGTTCTGTAGAAATTTCGCGGTGGTTCGAGGAGTCTAGGCTTACAATATATAAACAGACGAAGATGCGAGGAAGAGAAGAGAGTCAGACATTAATTTTATTCATGAGAAGAGTCATAAGAAAAGAAGAGTCAGTCATTCGTTTGAGAAAGATTAAGTGTTTGCTGTGATTATTCAACTTGGATTTGTGACTGAAGTTAGATCTACGGAAGCTGTGATTTTACTTCGTCAATCTCTACGATTCATCCGAATTAGTGGTTAAAATGAAAGTTAACACGTGTGGAACAATTTACGGGAAATCGGAAAAAATTAAAGGCGACAATTTTGTGACGTTCATCGGAGGCAACGTGGAAAGAACTTCGTCGAATTTATTGAACTGTGAACTGTTTCTAAACTTCTTCATTTAAGCTTCGGAATTTCTTCGTGGGACCAAATTCACACCCTAGACTGGAATTTGAGACTTTCATTTTAGATCATTATATTAGATACAGGCCAGTACCATTTTGTATTGTGATTAATTTTGAAGGTTGAAACTAATACCATTTTGTTTTGTAATTAACTTTGAAGGTTTAAACTTAATATCTGTCATATTTGCTAATAGTTTAATGTAATAAATTATACAAGCTGTTATCTGTGTTTTTCTGTTGCGTTTAGTCTACATAAAACATAAAAATACGTAACAGAAAATTGGGATACTGGAGCTTTTCAGAGTTTGATTTTGGAAAGTGTACTTCCGTTTTCTGGAAAGTCATCTGTTGGGGCCAATGTGCTCATTTCTGGTGTAAAAGGTGGCGTCGTTTCTATTCCTCTTCATAGATTGAATTTGCATTCGGACTTAGTTTCGGGCCCAGTGACTGTGGGTATTAAAGCTTCATTGCCTGTTGAAGGTGTGTCTATGCTTTTGGGGAATGATTTGGCTGGTAGTAAGGTGGTACCAGAGGTTCGTGTTGTTGAAGCACCTGTTGTTAGTCCCAGTACAGAGCAACTCGTTGAAGAGTTTCCTGATGTTTTTCCCGCCTGTGCTGTTACTCGTTCTCAGGAGTCCAAAGAGGATTTCTCTTTATCTGATATATTCATGTCTCACATCGATGAGATTTCTGACTCAACTTCGAGTTCTACTGATGACTCTAAGTCATTTTTCGACTCTCTTCATCGAAACAAACTTGTTGAGGAACAGGACAATGATCCTGAAACTCGTTCTCTTCTACAACTGGCTGTTGATGAAAATGAAATAGGAACTGTCCCTATTTGTTACTACCAGAAGTCAGGTGTGTTAATGAGAAAATACAGACCTCCTGACGTTGCTGCTGATGAAGAGTGGAATGTTATTCACCAAATCGTCATTCTAAAATGCTATCGGAATGATATTCTTAGTCTTGCTCATGATCATGTATTGTCGGGACACTTAGGTGTAAAAAAGACCCTAGATCGTATTCGACGACATTTCTATTGGCCAAAGATGCGCCAAGATGTTGTTGACTATTGTAAGACATGCCATTCTTGGCAAATGACAGGAAAACCAAATCAAGGGATTCCCAAAGCACCACTGCACCCTATTCCTGCCTTTGAAAAACCGTTCTCAAGGGTCATTATCGACTGTGTTGGCCCGATGCCAAAAAGCAAAGCAGGAAATGAATACCTCTTGACGATCATGTGTGCTTCTACACGTTTCCCTGAAGCAATCCCTTTGAGAAAAATCACTGCTCCCAACATTGTTAAGGCTCTTGTCAAATTCCTTACCATGTTCGGGATTCCAAAAGTCGTGCAATCAGATCAAGGCTCAAATTTTATGTCCAAGCTATTTCAACAAGCCATGCATGAACTAAATATCCATCAAATTTCATCCAGTGCCTACCATCCTGAGTCACAAGGTGTTCTTGATCGTTTCCACCAAATTACTGCCACGAACACTCAAAGAACTGGGATGAGGGTGTTCCCTTGTTGTTGTTTGCAGTTCGTGAAGTTATGCAAGAATCTACAGGATTTAACCCTTTTGAGTTGGTTTAAAAAAACAGTAAAAAAAAGGTTTTCACAAGTTCAAACGTTTTTTTTTACTTTTAAGGGGGAGAGTGTTATGTAAATGTCACTGTTATTATATAATTCATGTTATATCTGTTAATAGTTTAGTGTAATAAATTATACAAGCTGTTATCTGTGTTTTTCTGTTGCGTTTAGTCTACATAAAACATAAAAATACGTAACAGATGGGAACATAATTTTTATATTATATTTAGAAACACAACAAAAGTTAGTCTCAAAAAACAATGCCAAGTTAGTCTTTACGTTCGCTAAGATACCTCAAAGTGCATTTTCTTTGGAATAAATGACTGAAATTAAGAAATGTGTAGTTGTTCAATTATATATAAACCTATCATGATGTGCTTATCTATAAGTCTTTTACGCTTAAAATTTTTAGCGTAAAATTCACTCTTATAAGAAGAGTTTGAGCGGCAAGCTTTAATTTACAAGATTGTACTAAACTTGTGATACGTGAGCTGAGTTATGTACCTCAAACTGTCCAGTGGTAACGAGGGCGTGTGGTTTTTGTTAAATAGCTTAACCTTAATATATAACTTTAAATATCTCTTTCACCTTTTTTTTTTCTATAAACAATAAACCCACTCAAAGCAAAATGTTTTTGTAATACTACTTTTACTTATTGTGGACTTTTTTAAATACCAAAAGTTCTGAACATTGAGAATGGATAATATTTTGTTAATTGAATTATCTCATTCGTCTGTAAACGTTCAGAATATAACACTGGAGATATAATTAAAGATGTGCTAAATATCAAAGGTATACAAGTATCTGAAGTCTTAAAACTAGCTTGTCATTTGTAAAGACATATCCGGTACCACAAAGTCCCATTTAACGAAAAACTGCCATAACTTATCATGTTAGCCCGTAAACAGAACTGAGATCAAGTGCACATTCTTATATTGCTTATGAAAAAGAAGTTTTATACCTAAGTATCAATAGAAAAAAAGGATTTTTTTTTTTTCCATCATAACTTTCTCGTGTCCATAACTAATTAAAGAATTATGGTAATGGTAAAAGGTTGTAAGCATTTGGTGTTGATAGTAATTGAAACTTAAGTGTTGCAATTATAAGCAACTCGTATTTTAGAATAGCTTCGTTGTAATCAGGTAGTTGGCAAGGGTAGCTTAATAAGTTTCTTTGGCAAAATATGGTGCAGGTTTAGCAGTAGTACCGGCTGTGCTACATTGCCGGCACCGGTAATTAAGCATCTCTAATCATGTGATTTGAGCAATTAGAAATTCAAGTATTCTTCCTAACTCATTTCTGTGAAAATTTTTGTTTAACACCAAACCAAATCGTAATATCTCTATAAGCTCACGTGTTGAAATCTAGGCTTTTTATATTTTATAAATTTAATGGGAATCCGCCTAAGAAAAATGTAGTAACAAATTGTAAATTAGAGCATGCTAGAGGTAGCCGTGGAAAGTGTTTTCTGAATTTTCATTGATTGTTTTTCACTCCCATAAGACTGAAGAATATAAAACTATAGCTTCAAAATATTAATAAGGAAATTATAAAAAAATATGTACCTTACAATTCACAGTTTAGTACAGGGCAGACAAAAAATTCCAAAAGGTGAGAAGGCTCAAGAACAAATATCAAAATTTTCACTCTAGAGGAATTTGAGGTTCTTCTTAAATATTTTATCATACAAATAAGATTTAAATCGTATATTATATTAATACTTGATTTATTGTCTATGATTTGATGTCAAATTTGTTCTATACCTTGATAATTAAGTAGTTTGGTTAAATTTTGAATGTAACTCACTACAACGTTCTGGCATGCTCAGTTTGACTTGCCCTCATGCTAAGGGTTAACCACTCACCACCTACGTAACGTGCAATCAATCGCATAGGTACATTCATTGTTCCAATTGATCCCAAAGGGCTCAATGGAGTTGAGGTCATGACTCTGTGAAGGCCAGTCAAATTCTTCCACACCAACCTCGGCAAACTATGTCTTTATGAACTTCGCTTTCCACACGGGGGCTGAAATAAAAAAGGGCCTTCCCGAAACTGTTGCCACAAAGTTGGAAGCACATAATTCTCTAGACTGTCATTGTATGCTGTAGAATTAATATTTCCCTTCACTGTAACTAAAGAACCTAGCCCAAACCATGAAAAACAGCCGCAGACCATTATTCCTCATTCACAAATTTTACAGTTGGCACTATGCATTCAGGTAGATAGCATTCTCCTGGCATCTGCCAAATCCAGATTCATCCGTCAGATTGCCAGATCAGACAGTTAAATATGATTCATCACTCAAGAGAATGAGTTTCCAGTGCTCCAGAGTCTAATGGCGGTGTGCTTTACACCACTCTAGCTGACGCTCGGCATTGCGAATGGTGATCTTAGGCTAGTGTGCGGCCATTTGATGAAGCTTCCGACAAACAGTTCTTGTACTAGCGTTGATTTCAGAGGCAATTTGGAACTCGGTAGTGAGTGTTGCAACAGTGGACAGACGATTTTTATGCGCTACACGCTTCAGAACTCGGCGGATCCCGTTGTGTGAGTGTGTGCCGTCTAACGCCTCATGGCTGAGCTGTTGTTGGTCCTAGACGTTTCCACTTCACAATAACAGCACTTACAGTTGACCGGAGCTGCTCTAGCAGGGCACAAATTAGACGAACCAACTTGTTAGAATTGGCATTCTACTGCCAATGTTTGTGGAGATTACATGGGTGTATGCTTGATTTAAGCTGAAATAGCCAAACCCATCAATTAGAAGGGGTGTCCACATACTTTTGGCTATGTAGTTTATTTGCTGTCTATTGCAATGTTTCATTTCATTATGTATGGAAAGGAGATAAGTTTACACATCATACAAATTATCTTATTTACTGCAGTGCGTAATCAGATATTTTGTTTTGATAAACATAAATAAACCTTTTACAACAGATTAAACAAAAGAAAGATAGTAAAAGTGTTTGGTCTAAAAGTAAATTTGTGGATTTCAGTACAAAGCTATACAAGAACTGTCAACACACAACCTTCCTCTTAATTTTAAAGCGACAAATTAGAAGGAAGGCAGTTAGTGAACAACATCTACATATAACGCTCAGGCTATTCTGCTCTGATCAAATAGTAGGATATGACCGTCACTCTTACTACACATGGGGCCTGGCATGGCCTAGCGCGTTAAGGCGTGCGCTACGTAATCTGAGGGTCGCGGGTTCGCGCCAGAGTCGCGCCAAACATGCTCGCCCTCCCAGCCGTGGGGGAGTTATAATGTCACGATCAATCCCACTTTCAGTAGTAAAAGAGTAGCCCAAAAGTTGGCGATGGGTGGTGATGACTAGCTGCCTTCCCTCTAGTCTTACACTGCGAAATTAGGAACGGCTAGTACAGATAGCCCTCGAGTAGCTTTGTGCGAAATTCCAAAAAAACAAACAAACAAACTCTTATAACACAATCATGGCCTCAAAGTATGGAATGTATTTGTTGTTTTATTTTGCAGCAACTGAAAGCAACCATGAGTCTCAAAACTTTCAAATTAGTGTTTCTGTATATTTTTATTTATCAAAAACACTTTTATTTACGAAGCTGTTCATATATCAAAATATTTTCTTCGTGAATGTTTTTGTTTGTCTTGTCCGTCATATTTTATATCACCTATTTTATTTCATATTTGTGTAACTGGTCAGTGGTTCAAAATTAGAAAGTGATATACCTTATTACTGGATTACAGGCAACTCAGGTGAATTGTGCTCTAAATTCATATTCACTTCCCACTTTTCGTATTTCAAAAATGTTTTTTGTAATCACTTAAAACTTTGAATCAATTTATTGCAATCCCTCTAGTTGTTTTCAAAGACTATGCTGTCTGCAATCCATGAAAATATATCTTAAAATGTCCTGCGCTCAAGAAAGAGAAACATTTATCACACACGTCCTTATTCGTGAACAGCTGTCAAATTGGAGCATGGCGATTATTTTTAGTTTTAAAAATATAAAGCACTTACTTTGATGTAATAAAGTGTTATCAAGCACAAATGTAAACTTAAGCCAGGATTATGCTTGTGCAATACTTCACAAATTTCTTTATACAAAAATCTCAGCGTGAAATATTAACGTGCTTTTCCTATGCAACTTGGCGATGGGTTTACTAATACATACAAAATTCTAAACATATGTTAATTGCATACTTGGACGAGATATTAAAGGAGAAAATGTGGTTAACCAAAAGAGTTTCAAAGAAATGTAAAAATTAAGTTTGTAAAATCTTTAGACACTTGGTTAGTTTGATCCATACGAGCAAAACTCCAGTTATCTGTCTAGGTACCGTTTAAGTAAAGAACTGCTCAAAAAGTTGATTCTCACACTCTGAAATCATACTCGCTACAGTATAAAATGATCAAATGATTGCTTTCTTATAAGCATAGATTGTTTGAGTCTTAACAGATATGAATATATGTATGCATGTAAAAGTATTTTGACTATACATTACATGTCCTTTTGTTTTAAATCATATATAAATTTATACTAACGACCAATTTCATGCTAAAAAGTTCGACGTAAGTCAAATTTACTTTAATTTTGTAAACGATGAAAACTTAAGAGTTAAAGAAGGTTTTATTTCTGATCATAAACCACTGCGTGATATATATATATATATATATATATTCCATTTGGCTTATATTAATATTTACGGAAAGCTCCATGTTAAATGTAATTCAGAACTGTAAGTAATAAAAATTGGAGTACGGTAAATTAAGCTGTATTTGAATACACAGTTAAATAAATAGCAATTAAACCGTCAATAACTATTACATTATCTTGAAGAAGTAGAAAAGATACGCTCAGTTTTGCTTTTGTTTTATTCGTGGACTTCAGTTGAATTTCCCATTGTTTCCTTGAAAAAGAAAGGTGCTATAATCGTCCCATATTCGTGACAGATAAATTGATCAAACTTATTCAGTTCCTTTCTGTTCTAGCGGATCAGCCTCGGCTAAAAACAAGGTTACTTGAACTTTAAGTTTGAGAGTTTCTAATTTATAGCCCATTGGCATAAAAGCTTTCCGCACTTTGGAGCAAAACAATTTGAAAATGTGGTTATGATACATTCTGTTCCACCGCGTCTCTAGTGGTTATGGCTCAACACAATTACTAATTTAAACATTCAAAATTATTTTAATATAACATGTTCATCTCCTTGTATTTTATTGGGAAAATTGTAGCTAATAAAGTAGCTACAATAATTACTATTATTCAAGAAGAAATTCAGTGAGTTGAGAGAACTATGGGTTTGTCACTCAACGTCTGTTGTTAACCAACTGACATCTCCCGACCCACCACACTAAATTATGCTGCTAACAACTGGCGTCTTCCAACTGATCAAACTAAATTACGTTGCTAACAAGTTAACAATACAAAACTTTTGTTAGCCAAATGTCTCCTGACTCAGTGCATAAAAATATGCTGTTAACAAAAAGGCATGTCTTGATTGACCACATTAAAATATTTTATAAACAAACTGACATGCCTTGAATGACTAAATTAAAATATACTGCTAGTCAATTGACACTTCTCGACTGACTACACTAAATTATGTGCAGGCCACCAAATATAAATGTGTTGAAGTAAATATAGAAAACCATAGCATTCGACACGAGGTTTCTCTTCTAGTTGTGACAATTTCTACCTCGTTCATTTTAATGTTTGACGACCGCAACCAAGTATAACTAATATAAACTTACAAACAATTTTTAACTTAAAACTTCCATTAAAACATAAAAACAATTTTAGTGTACGTGACATAAAAATAATTCACCAACAAATATTCTGTAAAGATTTACATCATGAAAACAACCAATAAAAGAGGACAGAGAAAAGTAAAACAATATCAGAATTATCTCTTTATAGATATTGTAAACAGATTTAAGAATTGCTGTTGTTTGATACACACTATTTGGTATATATTAATAGGAAGAATAACCTGATATTTTAGCTTTCGTTCTATGTTTCTAAATTTTTGTTACATCAAAAGCTAAAAACATCACTTATGTGTACAGGTCAATCGCTCAAACCTCTAGTGGTACAGCGATATGTATATGGACTTACAATGCTAGAAACAGGGTTTCGATACCTTTGGTAGACAGAGCAGAGACAGCTTATTATGAAGGTTTGTGCTTAATTACAAACAAACAAACGATCCCCTAAATCAAGATGACCACTTCATATCTGTCACGATTAGTCAGCATAAAAAATTAATGTGAAACAAAATTTTGGAAGTTATGAATTATAGCTTGTCTATTTTCAATAAATGTTATTAATATGATTATAGTAATAATTTTTATTTTCTTGAATTATTTACTTTGTAAAATATTTCGTTTTTTTATATACAAAATCTAACAAAATATCATTATGGTGGATTATGTGGTTTCAACATGCAAGTACTACACGGAGAGTTATGAATGTTTGTTTGTTTGTAATGAAGCACAAATCCACACAGTGTGCTAACTGTGGTTTACTCATCGCAAGTATCGAAACTTCATTTTAGCGTTATAAGCCCTTAGATTTAATGTTGACCCACCGGATGGCTTACAATGTTGTGTTTTAGTAATTTCTAATATCATTCTTCTCAAATTTGTTTATGTCATTATCGCATCACATTTTACAATATTAACTACAAACACTTACGTTTCAAGATAAATATATTTCCACTACTGTATATGCAGTAATTTTGATTTCCACTAAGACAACTATATTGAATGGTTGTATTAATTAATGCAGCTACGGCATCGTAGGATAAAAAAGCCTAATATTTATCTGCCAATAATGTCCACATATATTTCGTTTACGTTTCGTATTTCAGAATTTAAAAGTACATATCACACATGTTAGAAATTTAAATATGGTAATGCGGTGTTTACTAATTCCCCACCTTTTATTACATATCTCACTCAAAATCTGACTGTATAAGTAAGTAATCAAAGTATTTTTGCTTGTTTACAGCAAAGCTACTGAGGCTAACAACTGCTTTTCTGGTTTTGAACTACGATTATATGGAATACGACCAGTCGGCAGCACCAACTGCAAACTCTTATTTTTTAAAACAACTTTAAAAAGCAACCCTCCCAACTTAATCTAAACATAACAGTAAACAGACTAAAAGATGAGACGACATTATTACTTTAGTACAAATTAAACAATACGTTCAAAACAATTATTATTGCTGGTCGATTACTAATACGTACTTTCTTCGTACTGAAACTTAAATGAATTTACAATAAACTAAACTAACAGAATTGAACGTAATATTTCATTCTATTGTTGGATGTCGAAAAAAAAGATTATTTCATTTAACCGCTAGGTTAACAGTTAAAACCATTTGAGCTTGTTCGATTTAATATTAGTATTTAAAACTTTGGACATTAAAAAAATGAAATAATCGAAGCTTAACATATGAAAATACTCGGTTAATCGAAAATTCGGTTATTACACTATTACATATAAAAATGGTTAATTGGAATATTTCAATGCAGCCCAGGAGCAAAATGTATTTCAGCATACGGTTGACCTATAAAACGTTGAAGCTTCAAATGGGCAAATACTCGGTTAACCAAAATTTTATATTGTTACACTGTTGTATACACAAGATGGTTAAGTTAAAAATGCTTTCAAGTTGTCCATTCATGAGTAAGATTTATTGGCCTGATAACATTTCGTATAATGATGTCTCATAACTCAGTTTAAATATTCGTTGTTTATGATAGAATGGCTACTTAACAATAAAATTAATGTACCCGACATATTAAGTTGCAATTTTAAGTTTATAACAAAGATGTTTTAAAGAGAATGTTCTGAGTTCGTAATCACGTTTGTGCTATATGAAAAATCAGCATTAAACGTGTGTGTTTGTGTGTTTTTCATGTAGCAAAGCCACAAAGGGCTATCTGCTCAGCCTACCAAGGGGAATCGAACCCCTGATTTTAGCGTTATAAATACGGAGACATATCGCTGTACTAGCGAGGGTTCAGCATTAAACAAGTAAATATGAATTTAAATACATATACTAATGACTGCGCATTTCTCATATACAGAAGTTACTCAGCAGGAGGCGTATACCAAATATTAAATTACTGTGCTTAAAAAAACAATGAAAAATTATACACATTGCGATTTTATTAACAATTGTAGCAATGACGAACGAGTAAAACTACAAATATCATTGTATTAGAGTTATGAGAAACAGAAGCAACAAAAGTTTGCGCAACGAATAATTCGACGCTTTTGCAAAAGATAAAATTCAAATTTATTTTCATAATTTTACTTTAAGTCAATGTACTTGTTTACGTTTCAAAGTGAACGGGAAAAATTCAGAATAAAGATTTTTTTAATTACTTCTCTGTTTATTAACTGACTATAAAACAACGCAATATCTAGAACTAAAAATCTCCTTTTTGGTCAGTTATACATACACATCTGTGTTCATTATCTACATATCTCATGAGAGGTAATTCCAAGTTCTATTACCAGTGTGTTACTTCAGGATTTAATGTGAGATAGTTCACTCTATGAGTTATATGTACCGTGCTGTTGAATGTCAAGATAAAACTACCTTGTAACATTATTTTACACGGTTCATGGAGTAACAAGATACTTCAACTGGTTTCCTGCTACGAAACAGTTTATGTTCCTAAAGAAAAAAAAAACTTGCAGTGTATAAAATAATTGCATCTTTGATGTCAACACAACAATATTTTAAAGAATAGCAGAAAACAATTAAAATATATATAAACCACTATAGTGAGATGTAAGTGGTAATTTTACCTGTCTAACAGTGTCAACAGATGGTCGAGTAGTTTCTCTCGTCAAAATGTTTGCATTAGTTACTGTTATTTGCGCCCCCGATGTGGCTTTCCTATAAGAAAACACACACACACACTGTTATTTACGGTTATGTGATCTAAGTATTAAGACTTAGACAATCTTAATTTAGTGTTAATATAAACAGATGCTTATTCTATTTTAGTTGTAGTATGATCTGCTTCAACGATTACATACTTTTCATTTGTTTACTCACTCTAAATTAAAGTTGTTCATTACGACTACCAGGGCATACTCACGTCTATTTTCTGCTCTAGAGATATCGTGGTCGCTGTCAAATTGACTATCTAAAATATATCAATAAGCAAGATGATTATCATTTTGTAGTCGAGGATATGAAATTGACTATTAAGTAGTAACGATGATCTATTACTAGTCAGTTTGATTGACTCTTAGTCAATTAAAGGAATTGGTCAGTTTGACTACTTCCCAGTCAGAATGACCATTTCCCAGTCTGTTTGACCACTTCCAAGTCATCTTGACTACTTCACAGCAGAACTGCTATGCTAGTCTTAAGGACTACTTTGTGGTCAGAAAGACCAACACCATAGTCAGCATTAACTCATAAATTGACACCCTTGATGTTTCTTACAGTATTAAGGTGCAGTTCAAACAAATGACTGTATACGTGCATTTTGTTCCATAAATACAACAACTGAAACATGACCAAGTCTAAACTTTGCAAGAATTTATTTATTTACTTTTTTAGGGGGGGATAAATTTATTTCACACAAAATAAATCCTACCTAAATAAATCTTAGTTATCGACCACTACTATTTCTTCACTGTTTTATTTGACAATTGTGTTTTTATACTGTTGTGTGCGTGTGTTTGAATATTCCAATATGAAATCCCATAATCAATGCATTTATTATTACAATCCACAACGATCTAAGTTACACTTGAAATAAGCTTTCCCCACGTGGTTAACCCTCTCGCTGACACTACAAGTCCTGGAAATGCATCCGATTCGTCTAGTAAAAGTCCGCAACGCAAATCGAGTACAAATGGGAAGCAACTACATTAGGCGAGAGCGAGACTATCTCTTTTCCAGAGGGGTGTACTAGGAAGAGTTTATCTGAAGGAGGGAGTTGCGTGTGCAAGGAGGGCTGTAGGTTTTATTTGTGGAGAGAGGTTTATCATTCCTCAAGGTGGTCGAGTGGGGATTTAGGGACTAACATACAACAATACACACACAGGGAAAAGTGAAGACGGCACGGTCCACTCCTTAACGGCAGCCGAAGGTAGAAATGACACTATAAATCCAAAGGGAACGGGGAGAGAAATCACACAGAGAAATATTTTATCGCACATTGGAGAATTACATATAACGTTTATAGAATTTATAATGATCGAAACTTGTACTGACATTGCACAATTGCCATGCAACCGCGCAGATGACGGAAAGAAGAAATCTAGGTGAATATTAATCGTTTATGTCTTATTTTCCTATACTATGTTTCAATAAAACAATATAATAATACGAAGGTTTAACTTTCTAGATTACCTGAAGTGAATCCATCCGTACTTTTTGTACAACTCGTTATGTGTAAACAAGGATGGTTGCCCATTACATTGTGTAGGTCTGTACTACTGTAGTCTAGTAGTAGTAGAGTAGGAATATTTATATTTAGATAATGCTTTGATGCAAGTGTGAAATATAAAACATTCCTCAGTCTTGACATCACAAATGCACATATTTTGTATCTTGAATGCACATCCTGTGGTCGAATCAAAAGCCCGCAATGATTCATGTTGCTGCTCTGTTAAATTTAGCGCCAACTGTACCGCTGCTGAAAATCTTTGTTACGGCCACCACTACACAGATGAAAGTTGTATACTCATTAAAAGGGACCTCGTCTGTTATTGTTTTGTAGACTTTTAATAATGAAAGATGACATACGATAATACGTAAATAATAAATCCTTATTTTTAATAAATCAGAAGAGCTACAAATGCTAAAGCGAACACACTTTATGCGACGTGTGTATTACGGCGGGATCCACTGACACAGCCAACAATGGAGTTACAAATGGGGATAGCAAGACAAATCATTTGAAAACAGTGAAAAAGTGAAACCCATATTGTGTTTAATGTGTGTTTTCTTTAATTTAATATTACAAACTATCTAAAAATCTCTTTAGGTGCAAAATGTATTTAAAGTTTTAAACTCTATACTTTGAAATCCAATGGTACGAGATGGGAGCCAGCGCCAGGCCGTACACTATGAATAGAAGGTCTGTGATCCTGCAAAATATTCCCCCAATCCCCTCTCCCTTCTTTGTTCCCAGGGAACTTTCTCAGACTTTGGTTCTCTCCCATAATCCATACCATATCCATATCGGTGAGAGAAATGTAGGATCCGGGGGATATCGCATCGAGTTATGAGCAACCAAGTTGTGTAGTTAAAATAAGAATTCTATATCCTTACGAAAATCTGGGTGATATTATGAATCACGCATTATCATGTCTGTGCGTCTGCAGAGATTTCCTTGTTCATTCTATAGTCCACAATTTCTTTCGGATTTCTGTCCAATTTGGTGAATTTGTTAGTTAGGTTGAGGTCTGGCCAGTAAATGTTTTTGGCCACCCCCAGGGGATGATTGTGGCAAGAATTTGCATTTTGAAGTACGTTTTTATTCGCTATATTGAGGGCAAGTCTGAGGATACATCGTCGGTTCGCGGGTGACCGACATTTGCTAGTTGTTGACATTTATCATTAAATTTAGTTAAATGAATGATACATTTTACGTTCCAGAATAAAAACCCGTGACAGTGTGAAGTTTGGTAAACTCTGGAATTAAACACAGCAGAACAGTCAGACGTTTTCAGTATTTTACTTTGTATTAAATGTAATTATAAGGTTAGGCATTTTAGAAAGCTTCTTTTATATTTTTCTTTGGTTCATGAGCACGAGCCTGGATTTGTTGTCCATGTGGGATTAATGGATGTGAAAGACCATTCAAAAGCATCAGATGTTTGAAAAGACATATAAATAAAAATCATGGATGGTTTGCGACTACCAGTATGCATGATAATGAAGCTGGTGGTGAATGTGTCGAGTACTTTATGGAATGGAGGTATAAAAACTTTGACAGTGATGAGGCATTTGATGGTAATAAGAAAATAGTTGTCGAAAACAACCGAAGAACTTTAGTTAAAACGATTCTGCAGCTACGTGAAAATGAAAAAAAGTTACTTACAAAACTACAAGTATTCTTTTTAAATTTGTCCTGTTCTATTATGGCTGCCAAAGATGAACATTTATTCCAAACCATAAAAAGAACATTGATCAGTGAGGGGGTTCCTAGAAATAGTATAGTTGCAGTGATGGAAGCTTGCAAGAAAGAAAGTCTTGACTTCCATTCCATGATTGAAAATTTCACTGACCACAATAATTTCCAGTTTTATATTGAAGATAATTTGGCATTTGTAAAACCTGTTGACTATGACCTGGGAATTGCTGGTATGTTTCTTTATTAGATACTCTGAAGTGTTTGTTTAAACATGATGATATTTTTAGCAATGTTGTTTAACCTCGCCAGTCAGCTGATGATTGTCTTAGAGATGTCATTGATCAAGAAACATCCATTCTGGCAAGAAACTACCCTTACCCTTCAAATCATTCTCTATTTTGATGAGTTTACAGCTGTGAACTAGGCTGGAATAAGAGCTCCTGCTTACAAATATGCTGCTTTCTATTATCAGTCAGGCAATATTGAACCTGCTTTGAGATCTCAGCTTCATTGTATATTCTTAGCAATCTTGGTGAAGAGCAAAAATGTAAAAAACAACATGGGCTAAATGATGAGACCTGTGATTGAAGAACTATCTGATTTGGAAACATTGGTGTTGACATTGTCAAACCAGAGGGAACATTCAAATTCAGAGATGCATCTCTTGTTGTTGTTGCAGATAATTTGGGAAGCTATGCTATTGAAGGGTTTCTTGAATTATTTTCTGCTCTCAGATCGTGTAGATTCTGCATGGTAATTCGGGATTATTTAAGAAAGTTGACTTATATTTCAAAATGTCTACTGCATCCTATAATTACCTATTTGCAATGGTCGAAACTGAACCGACTTTGTCAAGTACATATAGGGTTAAAAAAGGATCGCTCTTGAACATTCTGCAGCAATTTCATGTGGCAAATGGTCTACCACCTCAGTGATGTCGAGAAACCCACTTGTTGAGAATTTTATATGCAAAAACGGCTCGTTTGGGTTGAGAAAATTCTTTAATGACAACTTTTTTCATGTGTATACATATAAATTATTTGTGATCAGTTCCATACTTTTAGATTTAAGAAAGATTATTTTATCCTACCACATTACCTACAATGAAAAAAACTGTAGTGTCAGTGGATGATCTGGGATTGTTGCCCAGTAAGATTTCTGACAACCTAAATCTGGATGTAGATGCTACCAACTTGTCAGCTCAAGTGTACATGGAAAACTGACAGGACTGGGTGGATGTTCAATGGTCTGACATTCCAAAACCGTTTCTCTGGTTTCTAATGCTGGGACCTCTGACGGAGAGAAAGCTGTTGTGGTAAGTTGTTTGTAAGAATGCGCAACCAATTTAAATTTGAGTGATTATAATCATTTATGCAGTTATTGGAAATCACTCTGCGGAAACTTTATTCCGAAGAAAAGAAATAAAATTGTTCAATGTACATTATTCAATATAGTACAATTACGGTTGTTAATTTTTATTATTCCAAATTTAGACCCGTTAAAAATGTATTTTTGACCAGAATTCACCAAACCCTGAAGTGCCTTCAAGCAAGCAGAGTGCATCTTCACCCGGTCCCACTACTGAGCAAATTCAGTACATATCATCATGGTAGGTTATGTCCTAATAAATGTCAAACAGATTTTTCAATCTGTTGAATAAATAGTTTCATCTTTCACTTGAGACAATTAGGCCTTAGTTAGTATTTCACTGCAATCAGTCAACCCCAATTTGTAATTGTTTTGAACTATTTGATATTTTCTTTGGTCAGCATTTTAGCATTTAATGCCTTGGCCAGTACCCTTTAAGCTAGAAAATTTGTCAAATTTGCCTAGATCTACTGCTTTGCTGTTGTCGCAAGGGAAGCCTGTTGAGAGAGAAGGTCGCTTCCATTTACTGAATGCAGTCTACACTGAGGTTTCTAACTATGCTTTGTAAGGGCTGTGCAGTGAATACCATGTGTACCATTTCTAATTACAAGCGTGCAATTATATCTCTTTAGATATCTTTTTCTGTACTTGATAGCCTGCCCAACCTCTATTTTCCAGATATCCCAATTCAAGACAGTATGATCAAGTAGTGGATGAAATATTTAAGCGCTACCCTCAGCTGTCAGATACCCCAAATCTAACACCTCAAGGTATTCGTGTAAATACTATCCACATGTGCATTATGTTATGTTTGTTGTGAAATATATTTTCATCACAATATATTCTTTTATCTATACATTTGACTTTATGAGCCCAAAATCCAATGAGCCCAATAAAATTCTTCCTAAAGTGCATAACAGGAATGACCATATCACCACTTGTAAGAGTGTAAATGTATTCTGCAAGAAATATATTCATTAGTTTTAAAATAAATTAAATGACATTTTTTGTGCTGCATAATACTAGTAAAGAAACAAGTGCAAATTTTGTGGGAATTTATATATTTCTTAAAATACACACAAGTACATATATCTACCAAGGAGGAGCTATGGAAAATACTATTTTGATACATTGAAATATTTGTTTTCTTTTTATACGATGAAACTCAACTAATTTGACGCGAAAGATAATACATTGTCAAGATGAACTCGTACAACTGATTTATTAAACAGTATGCGTATGACTTTCAGTTTCTCAGATTAAACCTGAAAAATGCCAAAAGTGGTTGAAAAGAAATGCTGTTTAAATTAATTATAGTTATACCAGAGCAGTTTTGTTATTCATTCTCAAAAGAACTAATTCTGTCAATTCTAATTGTAGGAGCTGTGGAGGATGGGGCTTCGTCAAAAATTACAGAATAACAGAAAGCGGAAGGATTCATCATTGCGTATAGTCCAAGAAAGAAAGAAAAAGATGAAAACTTCAACAGATGAAACCACATCTCAGAACAGAGGTTATATGGATTAAAGCAATACTTGTGTGAAAAGCCAGTTGGGGAGGATAAAACTTCCATAGAAAAACACAAGGAATGGACGAAAACTCGTCTGCATTGCAGAAAAAGGGGTGATCTTTGTAAAGTAGACTTGCTTATGTACAAAACTCTGCATGATCGTAGAAAACTGGTCATTGACAACACTCCTGTCAATGAACTTATAGAGCATTATCCTTTTCTTGTGGCATCACCAGCACAGCTATTGAATGAATTTAAGCGGCTAGGAAATGATGCAGAAAAAGGATTGTCTAACTTTCTCAATGTAAGGTCTCAGTAAATTATCACTTGCAGGACAGAAACATATCACCAGAAAATAACCCACTGTTAACAGTTCTTGTGAAACAGTTCTCACACATGCCTGATGTTACATCTAGTATTGCTATTCATGGTATTTCTTTTCTTCTAAAAGAAAGTGAAAGTATCATGGTGGGTACTGAAGCTAGAGAACCTGCTGAGAGTGGTATATACAGTCAATGAGGTTTAATTTCTCAGTTTTATGATCAAAAATTCAAACTATATATTGATGGCTATGCATATAGGGAGTTTTTATATCTTCAACTTTGCATTTCAAACAAAACATAAGAAAGCTTTCGACTTTGTTGAAAGAGTTGTTCTGAAGCTCTTTGATGAGTCCAAGAAAATTAGCAAATCTGATAAAGATGCAGACAGATGTGTTCTTCAGTTGCTTGATCTCTTGAATGTCAAAAAAACATAGCAGCGGAAAATCTATCAAAACGTTCAAAGGTAAAAGAAGAGGAAAGTGTTCAAAGATCTGGTAATAGTCACTTGTCGTGTGTATTTGATCCAGGGTGAATTTTCAAAAACCAATTGTAATGTTCAGTTGTTTATTTTCAAATTGCAGCTGCATTTTGGATTTTATTTTGTTACATGTATATTGATGTACACTTGTGTTCAGTTTAGAATAAAAATGGTGCTGCTAAAATGCATTTTATATTTTTCAGGATGGTCGTAGGTTACTAGGACTTAGGTTGAATCATCAGATGGATGCAGGGTTTACTGCTCAGTGGCGGTTCTACTGACCACAACTGACTGAAAATGGTCTCTGTGCTTAACAGTGACATTGCAGAGGTGGTCCTGACCGGGTCAAACATGACTTATCTTCCATGGTTGTTGGATAGTCATAATGACAACAGTCCGTTGTTAATGGATGATCATAATGACAACCGCTCCTTGGACGAATATGGTCACACTGACTAGGTAGTTAGCATTGGTCAGAATGACTACCTGACGAAAGTCATAACGACTATCACAGAGCAATCAAATTTATTAACTCCCAGGTGTCCCTGCTACCATCACCTGACTATTTTTTGACTCCACAATAATAAAAATGACAAATACTTAATAGTCATATAATGTAGTCATCTTATTTTGAGTGTTGATGCTTGTGGCAATGACGAGGTTACTTAAGAAATATTGCATACAATCATTATAAAAACTCCGCATACAATTTCCCAATGTTCAGACCTAAAGTATATTGGTTCATGTTGTAGATTATTTTTATATGTTTAAAACTCATATATCTATTACGTTCAAATGCTCTGTATACCTTTTAAACGTTGCTTGTAGTTTCCTATATCGTATCGCGCTGGTTCCTCAGTTAAATCAATGTTTTTTTTAGATTAAAGATAGACCCTAGTAACCTCTAAGTTAATTTTTTGTTTTTTTACAACATAGATTCCGACCAGCCGCGCATTTTTTCCAATACAAGATCAAATTCATTAGACTTAGGAAATACACTTTCTTATGAAATACCTTGCAAAATTTCATAATTCCCTTTTCAAACTTTTGCATCCATGAATTGTAAGCTATGCGAAAAAGATCAGTTTGTTATTATAGACATTTAAACAACTGATAAAATAATTTTCCTGATTTTATACATAGTTTTCTCACTGTAATCAAAATTAAGTTTGGTCTTTTATCTGCTAAGCAAATAACAATTACTATAAATAAAAGGAACCGGCTGAAGGTTTGATAACAACTTATGCTTCTAAAGGTACAAATAACATCTTGAAAACTCTGAAGGATAATAATGTCACAAATCACGTTTTCTTTTTTTTTCTGTATTGTTCGTGCGCGTCCAACATTTCATCGTGGAAAAAAAAAGAGAGAGAAAATGAACTTGCGTTAAGCTATTCCTCTTCCGCTATCAGCTCATTACTAATACTTTTGGAAAAGCTGAGTGGATAATTTGTGCCTACTCTAGTGTGAAGCACCACCTGAGCCGTAATTTCATACAGGCGGCGTATTTGTGCTCATCAAAGAGTCATTCGATGGGTGGCCTTTTCATCTCGTTAAACTCTCGTTCATTTGGACAGGGCTGACAATGAAGCATCATTTGTCGAATTATGGTGGAAACATTAAAACCCTTCTTGAAGGAAAAAAAAGATCAAAAAATGGATAAAATCACTCGTAAACTTATTTTATGATTTTTACATAAAGTCAACTCAGGCAGAAATAATATGACATCATAAAGAATACAAAAAATTAGTAAACGAGTTTCTGTGGGATGATTTTTTGACTATGTGTTTACCAGAAATAAAGAAAATAAACTTAGCTGGCAAACTTGAAGAGACTTCATGAAATTAATGAAGTGAGAAAATTAAAATAAATACGACATAATATAAATGTTAGTTATTGCTTTAAATCGCTATATATTGGTTAAGAACACAACGTTTACGATACTTAAAACAAAAATCGATACCCAAGTATAGGTCATCAGCAATACGTTAGAATTACACAATGATTAATTCTAAACATTAATATAAAAACTTCAATATTTTCATGTTGTTATCCAGAACATTCCTCATATTTAAGTATTTGATGTGTGGATAACATTTGATTTGCATCAACAACATTTGTTGGTTAATTATTAGTTTATGTTTTATTAATCATAAACAGGTAAAAAAATAACAAAGTGTTTTGGGATCACTCACCACGGAGTGCCTTTCATCGTAAAGCTTAAAAAAAAAAATATTCATTTCCACTTTTGGTCTAGTGTGGTTTATTTAAACTTCGACTTATTGGAACAATTCAATACCAGGTTTAATTAATAACCTCACTATTCACGACCCCAGAGGTATTTCTGCAGATTTACACTGCTAAAAACCGGGTTTCAATACCCGTGGTGGGTAAAGCACAGATATCTATTTGTGCTTAATAATAACAACAAACAACATCATTACTATAATAACTGAAACCGTCGTTTCTATAGATTAAATTTTTTTTATCGTGTAATTAAAATTAATTTTGTGGCTAGAAGTTTGAGGGTATGTTTTATCATAGCAAAGACACATCAGGCTATTTACTATGTTTACCGAAGGGAATCGAAACCCTGATTTTAGTGTTGTAACTCCGAAAACTTACTGCTGTGTGCCAACGGTGGACTTTTGGCTACATTATTGAAATTAGCTGTCTTAATGCTCATATTTTACTACATTCAATAGACTTTTACTGATAACACGAGCCAAATTAGTTACGTGACTTATTTAATTTTAAGATAGCATGGATAATTTTGTTTTTTTCTGTTTATTTATTTTTGAAATGCGCGCAAAGCTACACAAAGGCTATCTGCGCTAGTTGTCCCTAATTTAACAGTGTAAGATTACAAGTAAGGCACCACCTACCACCAATTCTTGGTTTACTCTTTAACCAACTAATAATAGGATTGACGATAGCATTATATCAACCCCACGGGTGAAAGGGCGAGCATGTTTCGTGTGACAGGGATTCGAACCCTCGATCCTCGGATTACGAGTAAAGTGCCTTAACCACCTGAACCATGCCGGGCAATATTTATAAAGTGAATTTTTCTAAAATATTTTGTTTTATTAAATTTCAGAGCATTGGGAAATTGTAAAATGTAAAAATATAAGCGTTTTAAACATTAAAAGTATGAGAGGAATGAATGGACTACTAGATATGAGGTCCATTTTCTAATCTAACAATCTGCTATTCTTCAAAAATAATGAAAAACTTCGTTCACTCTGAACACGTTTGGTGCATACATTTGCCCTAATATAAGCATCTACTCAAGGTTCGATAAGACGACCACATATTTCGAACCCCCCACTCGATAACTGAGTTGTAAGATCGAGAGCTAAAACGCTAAAAGTCGATCCCTTTGGCGTACAAAACACAGCTAGTCTATTGTGTAAAATTGCTTTAGCAGCAAATGTACACATTCCCCATATTTTTTTAATGTAAATAATGTTGACACAAAATATTGTTTACACAGATTAACTATGAAAGATATCTGAATGACAAGGTTTAAAACAAAAACGTATAACAAACAAATTTGAAATATCACTTTCAGATGTTTGGATCCTTATTTTGTCAAAGTTAACGACTGCATTTGACTTATCCTTGCTTCATTTAAACAATGTAAGCTACATATAGAGATGTAAGCAACGTATATATGTATATATCTAGCTTTTAATTTCTCTCTCTCTACATGTGTCTATTCCATATCTTTCCATTGAAATACGTGTTATTGATATTTTACCACATGAAAATATTCTGCGAAAAATTTTAAAATTCTTCTCTTGAAAATAATTGTTTAATTATCTTTACATATAAAGTAAACGCATTTACTTTCAAAGGAAATGGATCTTGTTTGTGCATGTAAATGCTTAGCAGAAACTGTTTTAATGAGTAAGCTTAAATATTTAATTGTAATTTATACTGTTCCTTAAATAGTGGATGAATATAAAATGTTCCGTACAAGCCTAAGTATTAGTTGACTAAGATTTGATGCTAGTCATCAATTTAATGCTCGAACCAGTACAATTAGAATAAATAATAATAATATCCATGTGAAAACCGAAAATGGTTCTATTTCAGTATAGTCAATAAACAGAGATTTCTGTGACGACTAAAAACTGATTTTTCACTTTTTGTTTCAATCAACACCCAAATTCTACATTTAGTCTACATGTAACCAAAACATTTTCTCCAGTAGTCTTGACAAACTGTTAAATGTATTTTGATGACGTCTCAATTTACTTGGAAGAACCTTCTTCAAAACTAACTCAGTCTTTAAATTTTTTCAGTCCTTCAAGATACTACTCTGATCTGAAAGCATCTGGTATTTGGAGAAAATCTTAGATTTATTTTACTTTCTACAAAAAATAAAAAAATCACCACTATTATTGGGTTTTTAAAAGAGAAGTATTTCTTTCATTTTTGTTATTTTGTCTCTTGATATTGGTGTATACAGATTCGATGGGAAAACATAACCAGCATTCCTTAATCACAGCGGAGATACCAAGAATCCTAGGAGGAACAACGATAGTATCTAGGTGCAAAAAAAATCTCGCTTTTCGTATCTAACAATCCCAGAACAAAACTTTCTTGATCAATCGGCCAAAAACTTTGTGTTCAACAATGTTGAGAGATAATTTATCACCTCTTGCTCTGCTGAACTCTCGGTTTTTTCTATACTTACTTTCCTTCGTAAATTAAACCTTAAATTATCTTTCTTTTCAAGGTGAAAAGCTATCAGTTACGGACCACCGTATATTGTCAGAATAACATTTCTTATTTATGCCTTCAGGCGAATGAAGGAAGGAAAAAGTAAGCTAAAATTGTCAAAATTATGGTATAAAGCGTACGATTGTTTATTATAAAATAATTAACAGAATTCCATTTAGTTTACGTGAAACTGGTTTTCATTTGATTTGTTATAATTTCGCTGCTCTGAAAACATACTTCAACTGGCAACGGCTGTTATGCTGGTGTTTTGGAATATTTAGATATATATTTTTAATTACTTACAGGTACCTCATTATTTACTTTCTTGAGTACATATTGGAGTACAGAAGACATATTGATATTAGAAATAAACGATCTTGTAACACCAAAATACGTTTTTCTAAATTTAATTATACGCTTAACGTTTTGCTTAAAAGCTTCTTCAGGAGCGTTCACTAAAACACAAACTGAAACTGACAGTACAAAGCTTCAAATAGTTTAATTAATAATCTAAAATATATTTGAATCTATAACGTGTATTTTTCTTATTAATTTATTAATGAAGTAAAAGGTAAGTTTACAAGATGATTATTTCCATACTTTTTAAGTAAACGTAGTGCCGCCCCCAGTATTTCAGCGGTACATCTGTGGACTTACAACGCTAAAAACCGGGTTTCGATACCCGTGGTGGGCAGAGCACAGATAGCCCATTGTGTAGCTTCGTGCTTAATTCAAAACAACAATGCAGTGCCTCTAGTAGTCATCCTCATTTAAGATTGTTTCAGTCACATATTTATTTCGCCAAAAGAGGGTCAAAGGCCGCCTAGTGGTGTCATCTGTTTTAACCCTCTGGACCTCTATGTAGAAGTGTGTTTGTCAATCGGTCAGTAAACACTAAAATTACATCACATAAGAGATGCTTGCAGTTTGTATTGTTGTAAGGTCAGTTAAAAATACGCATATGAATCACGAGAAGCATTATGCACAGTGTGATACATGAACTTCAAAAGCAACAGATAAAAAATATTTGTTACTCTTAATTTTGGTTTTATTTACTCTTAAAACAGAACACTTTCGGGGACTCTGCGCAAGTACATCTAGAATTCTAGACAAAAACAGTTTAGGTAGTTGTGTAATAACATTTTTCTTTATGTTTAGAAACTTAGCATAACTTCCCTAATGATGTCGACGAATTAGCAATGATGAATTATTCGACATTAAATCATATGTTGAAAATCAGTAGCTAAGACACGTGATTTGTCCAAAAAGAATACATTTTTGATGATCAGTGAATTATTTTTATGAGTTAAACAAAATAAGATAAGGTGATGAAGTCGTAGAAGCTATGGAACTTAGCTGACGATATTGAATATAACAAAATATCTCTCCACAATGGCAAGAAATAAAGCTGTAAATGTAAAAAGAACGTGAGGAATTACCAGCATCCGAAGTCAGCTATTAATTTTCATCTGCATCACAATGAGTTATGAACACTAACTGTTTTTATAAAGCAATGTTAAGGGCTAATTTAGTATTATTTTTGTACATTTTATTTTTTGTAACTTTGGCAGCACAAGATAACAGAAAATGAGATCAGTCAAGTCCTGCTCGAAGTAATGTCGTTTCATCCATAAAACTGAGAAACATGTTTCATTGATCGTTGTTTTGGTAATGTGACCTGAGAGGATCAGGTAAAGTGATTATGTTGACAACAAAATAAAAATTACGCCAAACTAAATGAGAAATCGCTGCTGGGCTAGAATGTTGACAATTCATAAAACCTCTCTTTTCCAAAAGTAGGTCAAAATAGGCGTCAAACCTGTTTGCAGCTTAACTTGATATTTGTCATTACTATGTCAGCTTTCACCAGATTGATGAGAGTCCTTTAATTTACGAAAAAAACTAAAACTAAAGAGTATTTCAATGCAGTATTGTGTTCTAGTAGTCACATTTTAACATATATCGAAATTGTTGTTACATAAAAAGTCAGTCGCTCTAATAAAATGCATTTTTTGATACTCATTCATGCAAGTAGAATACGGTGGCGAAAATATAAAACTTAAGATGTGGTGTGAAAATCTTCTTCAAATTTATTGTGAACTTTAAGTCATGAAAATGTGAAGCATCTTGTTGGAAGTTATAAAGGTAACCAAAAGAAATGTATCATAATCTGTTTTCTAAGAACCATCAAGATAGATGTCACGGTGAAATTAGGTAAATTCTTTGTTTGTTTTGGAATTTCGCACAAAGCTACTCTAGGGCTATCTGTGCTAGCCGTCCCTAATTTAGCAGTGTAAGACAAGAGGGAAGGCAGCTAGTCATCACCACCCACCGCCAACTCTTGGGCTACTCTTTTACCAACGAATAGTGGGATTGACCGTCACATTATACACCCCCACGGCTGGGAGGGCGAGCATGTTTAGCGCGACGCGGGCGCGAACCCGCGACCCTCGGATTACGAGCGCACGCCTTAACGCGCTCGGCCATGCCAGGCCGTAGGTAAATTCTAGGGATCAGATCTCTCGTAATACATTTCGAATATGATACCCTAGGGGCACAGCTTTAGATTAACCGATTTTGCTGCCAAACATTGGCATATAACTCTTCACGTTTTGTATGTAGTGATTTTAAAGTAATATAATTTTGACAAAAGTTTATTACCAAGTAATGATGATGTTAGTGCACGACCTGCTGAAATTTAGTGGTCTGTTCATGATAAGCTGTTGAAATACGTGGAATACATTGGATGTCCTTAAGACTGAATTTAACATCTATTTATTGATTTTATAAAACTCTTTGAAGATACAATCATTTTGATGGTCTTTCCGTTTCTTTATAAGTTTTGTATTGAAAACATTGTTTTGGATGCTTAAGATAGTTCCTCCCCTTATATTTGATGTCATTTTTAGATTATGAAGTACAGTACATATCTTTATGTGACTACATTGATAATTAGGGAAAATGTAAAGGTAAATGTTCTGAAGATTATTTTAACTTAACTTAGACGGATTGCTTTTGGTACCCTACATGTTGCTGTAAAAATATTATTAAAAAAAGTGAAAGGCTCCCTTCCCAGTGGCACAATGTTATATCTGCTGAATTACAACACTAGAAACCACGTGGTGGGCAAAACACACATTTTGGCTCTATACTAAATTTCAACTAAACAAGAAAGTAAAAAAAAAAAATACTGTAATTTCTACTTCATAAATTACTTACTGGTCTATGACCAGTTTGACTTGATATTATGAAGAAAAAACCCATTAAAACTAAGGTGCCAAAGTGGCTCTATTAAGATTCTGTATTAGAACATGTGTGAGAGGTATAAACCACAAAAACCTTCTGGTATATCTCCTGCTTTTAAGTTCTTCGCCTCCCAGTAGCGGTATGTCTACGGAATCACACCGCTAAACACAGGATTCGATACCCGTGGTGAGCAGAGCACAAATAGTCCATTATGTAGATTTGTGCCTAATTCCAAACAAACAAACAAATTTAAATTCTTCAAGTATTCTAGTCTTCCAAATGGACGTCGGTTTCCAAAGCGATGGAGCTTCATCAGATGACATAGCAATTTATGGTCCAAAAAGATTTCTATAATTTTGGTTTCTTTTGCCATATTTTTTTCTGAAAAAGACCGTTTATTTTAAGGTATGTCTTGAAGACTGTGAGTTTTCATCCACTTTAAGTCCTTATTTGTCATATTTTATTGATACTGGAAAATATGTTTATGACTTTGATTTTTACTGACGTCAGCGTTGCTTCCGATTGGATTGGCTTACGCCAAGTCCGTCGTTTCTTAAGCCCTATTCTGTACGAGTTCATCTGCTTCCAAAAAGAATACTGAAGGTTTCTTCCTTCGAAATTTTATGAAAAGACATATTATTTAGAATCATTCAACATAAATTTGACAGTGGCGGCATTCTATCGTCAAATGGTCAGGAATTCGTCATGAACCAAATGCATAGATGCTAAACATATGGCCTAATGGTTAAGGTGCTTGACTCGAAATATGCAGATTTCGAATTCGAATTCCTATCACCAAACATGCTCACTCTTTCAACCCTGGGGGCGTTGTATTGTTCCGATCAATTCCACTATTTGTTGATAAAAGGAAAAACCTAAATTTGCGGTGAGTGGTGTTTACTAGCTGCCTTCCCTCTAGTCTTACCATTCTAAATTAGGAACGGCTAGCAAAGATAGCTCTCGAGCAACTTTACGTAAAATTTACAGCGAATAAATAAGTTAAACATATTGCACATGACGCTATGACTCGTATAAGGAGTGAGTCATTTTATTATTATATGCACATTAGTCCTGTAAAATGTGATTATCTCTCTGCAGTGCTAAATCATCTTCATTGCTACATAAGTTTTTTGTCATATTGGTTTCACTCAGCGACACTGAACAAATATTAGTTTTGTGTGTGTGTGTGATAAGATGACTTGTCTCAATAAAATTGTAAATATAGAGAAAACCTGCTGTATATTAACCTTATATTATTTCTAGAAATTCTTTTGAAAATGTGTTTTGTTTCTTCACAGCAGCCTGAAAAGGGAAGTGAATTATTGCAGAAGTCTTAAAACTTAAACATAAAAATATTCCAGAGAGACAAAATCTGGGGTATTTTTATTAAATATGGTAAAGGGGACGAAATATGGTGTGAAATACGTGCAATAACTTTACAATATAATTATTAAAGAGCCCGAAGAGTAAAGCTCACTTTCAGGGCATATTTTTGAGTTACTAATTAGATTTAAATATCATTTTCTCTGAATTGTTTCACGAATTTTGCTTTAAAATTATTATTCATTTGCTTTGATGCGAAGAACTTGTAAAATGTTGTTCATTCATTCTCAGCACACTACAAATTACTTTAATTTTTTATTGATCTTTCTCTTTGTATTATAGTTCTACAATAAATAGAAAAAATATTTTGCTTTTGACAACAGATGAAAAATTATATAATTATTTAAGTCAACAATCCTATATACACTCTTGACTAAACTATTTACATATTTCGTGACAAATAAAATCCGTATTATTAAGATGGAATATAAATATACTTAGTGCTGTAAAACTGAAAAATGCATGTTATATTAAGCACATATATAATTTATATAATGAGACATCGTGTTCTATTGACATCATGAAAATTTATTAGAACAGCAAAATAATTTATGAGATACATACAGAAAGAGGTGTATTTCAATAATTCACCTGTCACAACAACGTCTTAGCAAAAATATAAAACGGCAAGATATAACATCAAATTATTATAAATAGTTTCTATAACCTTATATTAATTCATATTAAACATTAAATGCTTGGTTGATTCTCATCCTACTGTAACACCATCCTCAAGGTGGAGTGACACGCTGTCGATGAGACTATTGATGTAATACACTGTGACTATTTTTACTAGAAAGTGTTGCGACTCAGCTACAGTAGCTGGTTTAGAGTAATTTCTGCACAACAGTTTTCAAAGTGATTACAGTCAGGAAGCTTGGTGTTCATGGTAATCTTGTAACATCCCCCCTAGTCGAGATAATCATACACAATATACCCAGTGGGGGCAGTAGCATCGCCATCCTTCAACAGAAAGTTATTGTCAAGCCTTACTCAAGCATGTGGCAGGAATTCATCTCAGTGTGATGCCTATAAAAGATGCTTTTGACGTTTCCGTGAAGAATATGTAGAGCAGTTTTTCCACCTTGATGAATAGTTGCTCAAACATGTACTGCACCACTTCCTGGTGGAATTCCTGTTTGTCGTTTGCTTTCTTCTGTTCTTCAGGCAGAACAAAAACACAAATTTCATCATCAGCTTTAACAAACTGGAAACAGAACTCATCTCGAAAGATGAAATGTCGCCATTGTTTTAACTATAATTTGGCATTTGTTTTGCCCAAGTAACTTAATAAAGATTGTGAATTCTGGTTAATATTGATTTGCAAATAGACCTCCTTGCAAAATAACTGTTTGTACAATATCCTATTCACTGTCCTCCTGGATACTCTCGAATGAATATGTTCATACCATTCCATCAAAACATGGTCGTCTCTGGCAATAATTATCAACGTCTACAAGTAGACGTTTCTGGAACAATGTTTCCTGTTTTCCATTTCATGATTGTGGATACGATAAACTAGGGTTACCGTATTGTTCTAGCAGTGTTCGTTTGCTTCATACCGTTTTTGGATAGTTGAACGATTTTACGTCACATAACTCCTAGTACGTGACGAAACACGACGTTTCATGATGTACAAAGAATTTGTTTGAATGATCACTGATTTGTTTCGAGAAACGTTATACTAGAAACGAAACATTTTATACAAAACAGGTGTGTATTAATGAACAAATGCTCCAAACAACTTAAACAGAACCATAATAATAATTCGTACAGATTTGACCGATTATTTGCTATCTTCTCTGTTACTATTCAGGCACTTGTACAATAACTACTCCATGTACGTAAACAATGACATTAATACATAAGAGCATACAAACATTTTGACCAATAATATGTGTATGCTTAATATTAAAACATACAGAGCTGTAAAATTAGCTTTTTAGCATTTAAAACGTTTACACTTATATATGTAATGCTCATTAAGAGGAAGGTAGAAAAATAATGACATATCTTTAACAACGTTATAACTTTTCTTAAGACTTTGTAATCAAAACTTTAGAAAAGAGTCAAAACAAATGGATCAATCTAAGATGAAAGGCTGTTCTGTTCTTTCAAATCTCCTCATTGTAAGAGTTGTGTTAACAAGAAAGTACGGTAAGGTTTACTGAGCTCTTTTTAATGATCGTGAATGGGGCGATAGGGTTAAGAATTCAGTTTTTTTAAAACAAAGTGTTAAGCTTTGTTATGCAAAAATAGTAAAACAAATATCTTCACAAGTGTCCTTACACAAGAAATACTGTATACATGGGGGTATCAGAAACGATTTTTTCTCTGCGAAAAATACGTCCTTACGCATGCTTAGAGCTGCTTATTATACGATAACCACACATATCTTTGATAAGTTATTTTACAATGTTTACTCCCTATGTATCATACTGGAACGAAAAATGCAGAGGAAATAATTTATCTAATAGTGTGTCTTTAGAAGGCAAGAAAATGAAACACAATAAAATAACGAAGAGAAACATTATACGCCAATGATAGTATTTTTAACATAATTTGTGTAGCAGCATGGTGAAAAACAATGATAAAGATGTGGAGTTAGAAAGAGACTAAAAACTATTCAATTTCAAGATGGTCATTTGCTAAGGAAAACTTTTGAGAAAAACAAATAAGATGCTTTATTGAAATTAAACGTTACAGTTTTAGAAAGTTCACGTTACGAACAAAGATTCTGGATAAACCTTTTTAAAACAAAAGAAAATATTTCAGAGCAAAAAAGATAAAAAATATCTGAAGAGCTCCAATTTTCTTGGAAAATAATGCCAGCTAGCGTTATGTAAATATTAGAGAACTGTTAAACTTGCTTTATAGAAAATTTAATTCTTAAGTGTCAGGACATGCATTTTCATAAATAGTTAAAACTATTGTTAGTATCAGTGCTAATTTTATGAACCTTAGTCTGTTCTAGAGAACCTACGAGTATCTTCAATGCTGTTTATAACTACATAAATTAGTTACATCAAACGTACTTGTTTCCATAAATATAAAAAAAATAAGTCACAATTTTAACTATAAAATTTGATGTTAAGCCTGAAACTCACAATAGACTGATATTTTAAAGAGGTGAACATTTTACACAGTGTGGAAAATTACTCATCAACTTAATTCTTGCAATCGATATATTATTAACTCGTAACTTGTGTTGTTAGAATGCACAGTTGTTTCGGTGTGTTAGGTACCTGCTATGCATTTTGAACCGCCTGCCTTCATCTGACGTTAAGACTGTATCGTTTTTTATCATATCACGCTGTTCTATAGATCGCTTGGACTCCTATTGTTTCCTTATAATTATGCCGTGATATTTCTTGCTGGTGAAAACAAGCGATTTGGATGGAAACACAGACTATCAAGGCTACTGCAGTCTTAATTTGTTTGTTTTGTTTTGAAATTTGTGCAAAACCAAATGAGAGGTATCTACGTTAGCTGCTCCAAATTTAGCAGTGATAGACTAGAGGGAAAGCAGCTAGTCAACGCCACCCACCAGCAACTTTTGAGCTACACTTGTACCAACAAAGGGTGGAATTGATCGAGACTATAAACTTTTCTATGGCCGAAAGTGCAAGCATGTTCGGCGACGGGGATGCAAACCCAAGATCCTCTGATTGCGAGTCTAACGCCCTAACCAACAGATCTTTTAAGTTGAAATCTTGAAAACCAGAAACGTAAAAAGAAACTTGAAATTTCGTACTGCATATGTAGTTTAAATATCAGTCCAGGGGATCCCACATCTTCTCAGCACAAAATCACCACCCCACTCTTTGCACACACAAATAGGGCATTTGCATTTAACTGAGATCCCACCCCATTAATTCAGAGACTTAATATCTTAGCATTATTGTGTACTTGCTACGTCCTCCTTGTACTTTAACACTTCCGGACTTCTCGGACTTCAATTTGAGAACACTTGCATTAGATATTTGAACATAGTCATAATGGTCATTAATGTCATAATGTCAACATGACAAATAAGTTTCGTTAATTCACTGACTTTTTGCAACATAGATTTCAATAGAAAAGCGGGAATGATAACCAGTAAGTCATAAGACCGGTCTTAACGCCACAGTTACACACAGCTCGTGATGTTTTATCACTGGAACTGTAAAAAATGACACTAGGCGCATACGAATCAAAGTTTTTTTGCGCGTTTACCAAAACTTGCCTGGTTCATGAATGAAAAGGCACAGACAAATGATATATTTAGCGTCACATCGTTTAATATATTAGTTTTCGTGGCAACTGAGTTATGGTGTGGAAAGCCATGACTTTGAACAAAGTCTTTTTATTGTTCAGAGAAGTGGGTTTACTTGATATGTCATGTCCGGCATGGCCAGATGGTTAGGGCGCAGACTCTCGAGCTGAGGGTCGCGGGTTCCAATTCCCCTCGCACCAAATATGCTTGCTCTTTTAGCCAAGGGGAGTTATAATGTTACAATCAACGAATAGTCGGATTGACCGTAACATTATAACGCCCCCACGGCTGAATGGGCGGGCATGTTTGGTGCGACGGGGATGCGTCTCGATAACATCAAGTACCTTTTGAACAACTCACCAGCTCATGAAGTTTGTAAATGTGTACGTATTTACAAGATCCATCATTAAAATCACTTGCAATTGAAAGTTCTATCTTCTATATCCAAAATGAATGTTATCTATTTTTAAGTTATTCTTTTTGTAAGATTCACAAATATTACATCGTTAACTTTAAAGCAGTTATATTCTTTCAAGTTATACGCAGAATGATGTACATCTGATTCTGAAGTCTTTCGTAATGCCATGTGAATATCAATACTTTAAACAATAGCAATTCTAAAAAAGGAGATTCGTGATCGTTTCTCAAATGAAAATTGCCTGTACGATGCTCAACGAACGTTAAACTTATGACACGACTTAATCTGGTGTTCAATATACGAGATATACTCTATCCTTTCTTCAACGTTACTTTTATTAACAGTATTGATTAGAATGCTTAGTATGTTTAAAATTATTACATTTTTAGTTTTTATTATTTCGTGTTTATTGTATATTTTTTCCATTGTCAGCTTAATATTTGGATTTAGGCTAAAGTGAAATTTCTTGAGATGTTACTGTACTTACGGCCAAAAGTACTGTAAATGGCGAGGGCACTAACTGATGAGATATTTCATTCTAATCTTTATAAGTAATAACGTAAGAGCAGTAAAAGTAATTGGCCATATTCACTACCAAATTGGTTTTTAGTTTTCAATTTAAGTAGTTAGCTTCTTTTGATCATTAGTTTGTCACTTTCAAATGTGACAAAATCTCAAACTTGTTTTGAAGTATTGCTATTACTCTAAATACTTTATTATGCTGTTTATGTTTTTATGCCTTTTATTAATCATTGATCTTTAGTGTACTCATCTTCACAAATCAATGACCATTCACTAATCACTCACTGTTCTTTAATTTGTTTTATCCACTTTTAGACTAAAAGCTTTGGCTAAACCAATCAGAAACATTAAATTATGAATGAAGTAATTATAGAAAAAATACTTTGTACCAAACAGTTTAAGTTCTTACAAAAAATTACTTTTATATCAAGCAGCTCAAAATCCTATAGAATATTATTTTATATCACAGATATCCCATTGTGTAGCTTTGTGCTTAATTCAAAACAACAACAACAACATCAAGAAACCTATTTTGATAATAAATCCTTAAAAACAGATAAGTTGGCCATTAAGTGGGTAAAATTAAGGTATATAGAAGCGAAAGATGTAGGTCTCGTTTAATATTTTGTTTTGGCGGATTTAAAGTGTCAAAAAGCACAGAAAAGTGCACGTGACGTTATTTAACAAGGTAATGACTTGTAATGATGTTAGCTTTATGAAAACCATGCCGTTAAGTCATTCCTGTGGTTTTATGCTGTTTGTTTTTCTGCTTACACTTCTAATCTGATTTGTTCACTTCCTAACACATTTATCTGGAATTTAAGGACTAAGAATTAGCCAGAAATAAAAGCTTTGATCACTGAAAGCTATAAATAGTTGAGGCGTTTCATTTAAAACAACCTGACGTTGCTCAACCTATTCTATATTTCAAAACGAACCTGGTCTTGTTTATTACTATAGACTATTAATGTGCACGAACAGAGCATGTATTTTTGTTACGTTTTTTCAGCATTTGTCAGTCTACTTTAAAATTTTAGTAAAGTTGTGGTGCTTTAATATTTGACTGTTTTTTTTCTTAATGTGCAAATGTCTCAGGTAAAATATATTTAAATTATTGAAATGCTGCCATATTTTTTCTTTAACTACCTCCACTCTACATATTGATTTTACCTTAAAACTAACATTTCATGCAGTTTTTACTCCATGTAATTTAAATTATTATCAATCTTATTTTGATGTAGCATCATAAGTATACAAACTTAATCTAACATTCAAAGAAAGGCTTGTTATTGCGCAGGCATTGAATATTGTTATTTAAACAGTTTCTTTACTTAGTTATTGTAGCTTACACTACTAACGAAATGTTAAAAACACTTTCTTTTTCAAACTATTATCGTCCAATTAACCCCCCAGATGCAAGCGTTTTAAGTCCGCAGACAAACAGTGGTACCACTGGGGGTTGGCTGAACGATAATTAGTAAGTTATGTTTAATTTTCTAAGATTGATTTCGAAAGTCATCATTCGAAATTGCCTTAACGAAACTTATGAGCTTAAGCCTAAGCTGAATTTGTCAACTCGTAGATATAAGTAATATCCTGTTTATTTTTTATTCTAACACCAGCAAGAAGTTTAATACATTTGAGTTTTACATACATTGTGTAATGCAATCTTTTGTAGTAACGTTGCCAATACAGTTCATTCTTATATTATTATCATTTACTCGAAAAGCAAGCTGGCAGAGCGGACTGCAATCACTTACGCTAAATTATTCCTTTGGGTTTAGTTTCCTTAACTTTGAAATCTTGGGGTTGTTTAAGATCAATTACAACAAGAAGTGGGGAGACTAAACTATAAAATAATAGCACTTCCCTGACTTTCTGCTTCCAGAGAACAAAATTCGTATGTTTTTACGGTGACTGCTAATCGAACATAAATGTCAGTGAACACTGCCACGAATCAAAATTAAGAGATCCTTAAAGGGTTAATTAAGAAGAAAAGTTACTTTCTTATCTTCTAGGAACACATTTTCTGTATAAAGTACTGAAAGTGATTTCGCAAATAAATCTTTATACTTATAACCATGTGTATACAGACATTAAACCAACTCCAGGTATGAATTACCATTAATTTATATTGGGTCGAGAAATAAGGCAATTTGAATATAGAGCTCACGTTAAACCGAGAGCACTAAACAATTAGCAGTTAGTATAAGAAAATGATAATTTATTCGAGTTAAATAGTAATTTTACCATTCTTTTATCTCCCCAGTGGCACGGCGGTCTATGGAAATCAGGTTTAGATACTTATGGTGGGCAGAACATAGGAAGCTCATAATGTTTGTTTGTTTGTTTTTAATTTCGCACAAAGCTACTCGAGGGCTATCTGTGCTATCCGTCCCTAATTTAGCAGTGTAAGACTAGAGAGAAGGCAGCTAGTCATCACCACCCACCGCCAACTCTTGGACTACTCTTTTACCAACGAATAGTGGGATTGATCTTCATATATAATGCCCCCACGGCTGAAAGGGCGAGCATGTTTGATGCGACTGGGATTCAAATCCGCGACCCTCGGATTACGAGTCGCACGCCTTAACACGCTTGGCCATGCCAAGCCCAACAACAATCAGAAAGATAAACAATTAAACTTAAATGTGTTGTTGTTGTTGTTTTGAATTAAGCACAAAGCTACACAATGGGCTATCTGTGCTCTGCCCACCACGGGTATCGAAACCCGGATTTAGCGTGTAAGTCCGCAGACATACCGCTGTGCCACTGGGGGGCACTTAAATGTGACACTTAGAGGACAAAATCATAACCTATTCTCAAGAACATAAAAGAATTTTTCACGTTTTGCTAAGATAATTATTGTGCTCTTTTTAAATTATTTTTAACATAATTACAAAAAACAAATAAAATAAAATACAAAATAATTCAAACTGTTATTCTGTTTGTTTCGTAAAGTTTACATTTTTCGTTCGTGTAAAAACAAGCATATTCGGCACTGCACTTATCAACGTGACAAACAACACGATTACATGACCGTAAAAATTAAAATCATGATGATATTTACGCATGTCTGCTCCTCATAGTAGAACATAAATCGGAGCTGATACGTTTTCAGCTGCAATGTTTTAATACAACGTTCACAGATTCAACTCTGTCTGAAAACGACTCCACCCCATTTCATTCAGCCAAACTAACTTCCACGGTAGTAATGGTAGAACAGAACAAAAAATTGCTGGAATAAAGCGAATGCTAACCACTGAGTCCACCGTAACACTAATCAGATCACATGCGAGATAAGAGCGAGAACATCTAAGCCTACTGGGCCTTTTTCTGCCTGTTTCAGAGAAGTGAACAAGATTCCACATGCTGATTAGTGGAAGATGAAACACTGACTGATAGACGCAGTATAACTATGCTTATTAATTAGCTGTTGCATGCGTTTACATCGTACTGGTTTATTAACTTTTCACAAAGAAAGAAAGCGTAATGTAACACAGTATAAATTATATTCGTACTTCTAAGTCATCTTCCAATCTGATGAAATAATAAATTAAAACACGGGTTATCATTTGAGTTAGTACTTATAACAAATGTTTAACACTGGCAAAAGTGCCCTGTTAGAGTAAATTACTTCACGGACTTTAAAAAGTTAATTTGTTGTACTCTTAGTTTCATTCAAAACGAAATTTTTGATTTACTTAACCGCCAATTGCCAAAAGTAATTGTTGAACATTTCAGTCGTGTTAAGAGCCACTCGACAACAAAATAATTTAAATCTACATTTGTATTATTTAACTTCTGTCACATTTTGAAATATGAATGAAATTATATTAATATAAATAATTCCTAACATTGTAGTGTAGAATATCCTGGTTGTGAAATAAAATTTAGCATCAACATTATTAATGCTTTTTTCTCTCATTATTTCAAAAGTGAATATTGCGTGGGCAGCTTTTCATACGGAGGGGCTCGGCATGGTCAGATGGGTTAAGGCGTTCAACTCGTAATCTGAGGGTCTCGGATTTCAGTCCCTGATACACGGAACATGCTCGCTCTTTAAGCCGTGGGAACGTTTTAATGTTACGATCAATCCCACAATTCTTTGATAAAAGAGTAGCCCTGGATTTGGCGGTGGGTGGCGATGATTAGCTGTCTTCCCTTTAGTCTTACACTGGTAAATTAGGGACGGCTAGTGCAGTTAGCCTTTATGTCGCTCTGCGCGAAAATTCAAAACAAACAAACACACGGAAGACAGATGAACGCTCAGACAGAAACCACGGTTTGCAATATTTATAAGATAAAAGGCCTGTTGTTTCATTGATTTAAACTAACTAAACCACTAAAAATAAGTACAATACATATAATCTTATATTATATAATTTTCCATACAAAGGAAATCTTTAAAATTTAAATAAACATTTGTTCTCTGGTGGCACAACTGTTTCTTCGTTTGTTTGATCTTTGACAAAGCAACTAAAACTACCTACGTTGTCCCTAATATCGAACTGCTCACTAGAAGAAAAACAACCGGCTGGCATCTATTTTTTACCAACGAATAATTCGATCATTATATTATTATGTCTTCACGGCTGAAAGAACGTTATTTTCAGCGTCTTTTTTGGATAGCGCCACTTGCAAATTCCGAGTTGAACGCTTTAGTTACCATACCATACCAGACCCTAGTTGTAACTATTATATTACGTCGTTTATGTGTAAATGGAACGAGTTAAAGTACTAAATTTGAATCTCGTTCATACTGGAGACATAGTGGTAATTTCAATCAGTGATGTCGAGAAACCCACTTGTTGAGAATTTTATATGCAAAAACGGCTCGTTTGGGTTCAGAAAATATTTTAAATAGAAGAGCGAACAACAAACATCTAACCGCGCCCTCTACATTGCGACACTCAGTTATACAACCCCTTCCAAACATGTGGTCAGTTACCTCTTTCTTTGTGAACCTGACGATGACCGAAGAAGGTCGAAACGTTGTTCGCTCTTCTATTTAAAATATTTTCTGAACCCAAACGAGCCGTTTTTGCATATAAAATAGTGGTAATTTGTATGGCTCGTGTGATCGAAAGCTTTCATTATATCAATAGATAAAATAATTCTATTACTTCTTTTATTCTTTCAGGTAATACCGTATTGTTCTAATTGGTTTTGTCTAAATTTCGGGCAGAGCTACTCGAAGGTGATCTGGGCTAGTTTAATTTTGTTTCTAATTTAACAGTAATAAGCTATAGAAAAGGTAGCTAGTCAACACCACCACAACCAACTCTTGGACTATTCTTTTACTGACAAATATCGTGATTGATTGTAACGTTGTATACCTCTTCAACTGAAAGGGCGACCATGTCGGCGACAAGGATTTCAAATTCGCAGCCTAAAGTTTAAAAGTTCCCTAACCGCTTCCCAGTGGTACAGCTGTATGTCTGTGGACTTGACGCTGGAAACCTGGTTTAGCTACCCGTGGTAGGAAAAATACAGGTAGCGCATTTTATATGCAAAAACGGCTCGTTTGGGTTGAGAAAATATTTTAAATAGAAGAGCGAAAATATTTTCTCAGCCCAAACGAGCCGTTTTTGCATATAAAATTCTCAACAAGTGGGTTTCTCGACATCACTGATTGAGGTAGCGCATTGTGTAGCTTTACGCTTAACTTCAAACAACGACCAGAAAAATGAAATATTAAACCCAGATATAACACCTGGAGGACAATGTGTGTGTGTGTTTTTTTTATAGCAAAGCCACATTGGGCTATCTGCTGAGTTTACTGAGGGGAATCGAACTTCTGATTTTAGTGTTGTAATAGGTAGACTTACCGATGTACCAGCGAGAGATCCATAGGATAAAATCCTTTCTTCAACAGCATATCAAAATTTTTCACGTTTTGTTTATGTAATTATTGGTGCTCGTTTTGAATTACTTCTTAATATAAGTACAAAAAAATAAATATAATAATTCACAAAATCATTCAAACTGTTCGGTTTTGTAAACTTGTTTGCTACTCATTAGTGAGACTAAATGAAAAAGAAAATCAAAAACAAGACATGTAAATTTATAACAGATTTACCTAAAACTTTTAAAATACAAAAAAAGACATAAATTGTACAGAAAATGCTACATCTGCACCTACAATGTACACATATTGAACTTCACATAATTTTACTAACTTCTAAAATAATGAAATCATGATTTGTTTATAATAGGTGATACAGGAAAAGTAATGAAACCACTTATTTATTTTAGATAATATCTTAGGGCCTTGCATTGTTAAAGTACCATATAGAGAGATACTATCGATTTTATTCGGCCTGGCATGGCCTAACGCGTTAAGGCGTCGCGCCAAACATGCTCGCCCTCCCAGCCGTGGGGGCGTTATAATGTTACGGTCAATCCCACTATTCGTTGGTAATAAAAGTAGCCAAAGAGTTGGCGGTGGGTGGTGATAACTAGCTGCCTTCCCTCTAGTCTTACACTGCTACATTAGGGATGGCTAGCACAGATAGCCCTCCAGTAGCTTTGTGCGAATTTAAAAAAACAACAAAAAACGACAACATTGAGATGTTACTTTTTCTAATCCTAGTATTAGACTTGTTTATAATTTAAAGCTGCAGGATTTTATTTATATTATTTTCAGATGTGTTATTCTTAAAGCTCAAAAATGAATTATTTATTCCTAGTTTAAAAACTCTCCCTCAAAAACAATGTTATTTATCAACAGATTTCAAGAACAAAAATGCGTATAAAAATTTCCGTTTCCTGTGCTATACTTCACATGAATTAATTTGTAAATATTAATGCTCGTGTTCTACCCCGGTATCATAAAAACTTATGTTAACGTTTCAATATACAGCTACAAAAAATTTCACAATTTCGAAAAAAACATAATGTTTTAATTTTTAATGCTTTTATAAAAGTCTTAAGTGAGATTGCAACAAAATTTTAAAAGTTTCCGATCCGACAATTAAAGAAATGAGAATTCCTAGAATATGATTTTCTTTTGAAAGGTTTTCGTTCTCCTGATATATAAAGAAACATATTTTAATTTAGCTAGAACTAAAAATGATAACCAAGTTTACAATGTTTGAGGTAAGCAAACAAATCCTTTGGTTATTACATACTCAATACTTACATGATAAAATGGAGAAGAATTAATGACGATTTATATAAAGAATATATGTATAAATATATATTGAAGATGTATTTTCTACGCAAGGAACCGATTAGTATATCTACAAAAATAGCTATATCATTTTATTTATTGTACTTTTGATCTACTTTTGAAACACATTTTATATTATATTATATTTTGTCTGTGATTCAGTTGAAGTCTTTTTTTTGTGCTTTGTCTTAAATGCGATGAAAGATGAAACGTTGGATAACTGAAAATCTGCATTGAACTCATAAAACATCACAGACTACAATTTTTTTTTTACTTTTAGTATGTCAGAAGAAAGAATACAATAGTAAATATGTAGATTGACAATGATAAAATCAAGGGTTCGATTTCCTTGGTGAGCACAACAGACAGCTTGTGGCCCTGCTATAAAATCCACACACACAAATTAGTTTGATTACATTCTTCTTTGTTCGGAAAGGCATCTAAAACCCCCAAAATAAAATGTGTACTATTATAAATTATAATTCGTATCTTCTTTTATGTTTCATCAGTTTATAAAACTAGCACAGGTAGTTTTATACTCATAGCAACTCGAATTCAGCTGTATGTGATTAAGCAGTGATCTGTGTGATCTGTCATGAGTTTTTGCTTCTTGAACACTGTTGGGTGTTCTTTTTTGATTTTTGGCTGCTGATCACGAAAATCACATCCAAAGTGCCCATCACGTACCATTTCATCAAAATATTTAGTTTCCACCAGGACATTGCTACAATAGAGAAACGATATCAGGACAACTGGAATCCGTCAATGCTTGCTGACTACTGTTGGACACTGCAACGTGATAAACTGGACATTGAATACAAACGAAAATCAGGAGCAAAACACTTTTAATTATGTTGAACTTAATAGCTTATTAGAAACATAAATGCAATTAAATACGTTATTGCCGGTAAACAGTTAAGTGTCTATTTCTTAGAGTTCCTACTCGATGAAGCAAAACCAAAACTACATTTGTGCATACCCACCAGGTACCTGTCACAATCAGCAAAAAGTTTTCAGGAAGTAAAACTTTAAAAAAAATTGTTCTGCAGTGTAATTAGCTATAAATATTCATTCATAACCTAAATATTTTCACTACATACAACACATTACCTCTTTTAATAACTAGAAATGAAGCTTTCAGCTGAAACCACTACTGAGAACTTCTTCTTATCACGTTATTAAAAAATTCTGACACAAAAACAACCAATACTTAAGTTCATTGTTTACTAAAACTGGGACAATATTATATTGTTTTAAATGTCTTTAAAAATAAGTGGTTTGTTTGTTTTTGTATTTCGCACAAAGCTACTTGAGGGCTATCTGTACTAGCCGTCCATAATTTAGCAGTGGAAGACTAGAAACCATAAGAAACCTCTTGAGCTACTCTTTTACCAACGAATAGTGAGATTGACCTTCATATTATAACGCCATCCCGGGTGAAATGGTGAGCATGTTTGACGCGATGGGGATGCAAACCCGCGACCTTTAGATTACAAGTCTCACGCCTTAACACGCTTGGACTAAAGTGGACTAAATACATTTAAATATATATTTAACGTTATTTACGACTATTACTACTACAACAAAAAATCTTAATATGGTTAAAGTTCTGTTTGATTGGTTTTAAAATACTTCGCAGCAGTAAGTCTATGGATTTACAAGGCTATAATTAGGGATTCGATTCCCCTCGGTGGGCTCAGAAGATAGCCCGGGGTGCAAAGCAAACAGGCAAACATATACCTTGTCGTATTATGCATCTATATATTCGATAGGGATTTGTTTTCTTTTCAATTTACATGGTTTAGTTTTATTTATTAAACAAAGTTTCAAAAGAGACTATTTTGTTACATAAGAACATACGTTACATTGGCGAAATGACATGCAATTTTGGAGTAAGTGATAGAAAACAGAGAAACAAAAGTAAACTATCGCATCACCTTGCTCTGTTTTTTTAGAATGTTTGTTTTCAACAGTTTTCCAATTCACCAGTGAACTCAATAAAGCTGTCGTCAACAAAGTTCACGGCATAAAAGATAGTAATTGATGGGCTTCCAGCCAGTTTCTCCTTGGTTGAATTTTCTATTGTGACTCACTGTTAGAGGTTGTTGGCGGGTGGGAACAGAAGAATAAACTTTTCTTAGAAGCTTTCATTTTGACACACTCAGTTTCGAATGAGCAGCAGCTGGTGAAAATTGATCGTCAGTTTAAAAAAAATGTAGCCTATAATGTTCGTTGTGATGAAAATGTTCTTCCACAGACACTGTTAATAATCAATAAGTTATACATGTTTCTTTAAAATGTGACGCATTTGTAACAATACAAACACTTTATAAACAATACTCTACAATACGTTTTATTCAGTACAAGTTATTTTATAGTACGTAGCTTGTAACACAAGGAGTCCTCAAAGTGTTAAGGGCGTTTTTATATCAAAATAGGAAGTGATCGAAGAATTACTTGATTCATAGACAGGGGGCTCTGACCACTAGGCCTTGCCCGACATAAATATATATGAAGCACTAACATATTTTTTTCTTATTGCTGTCATATTTTTACCTCGTTAACATCCAGAATCCGGTTAGTTATATTTCACTGTGCAAAAAGATGATCTACCAGGAAAGTATCGCATTTGTTCTTCTAATCAAAATAGCGATGTGGTTATCATCAATGTTACGTTCGCGTATGACAGTATAACCTGCTTTGTTATTTGTCTTCAAAGCTTTCTATTTTCTGCCCCCCAGTGGCTCAGCGGTATGTCTGCGGACTTACACGCTAAAATTCGGGTTTCGATACCCGTGGTGGGCAGAGCACAAATAGCCCATTGTGTAGCTTTGTGCTTAATTCAAAACAACAACAACAACTTTCTATTTTCTGTATTTGTCCCCGTTATCTTCAACTGGTACTTCAACATTACTTCCTGTTCAACTTGAAAAACACCCAGAAGCGAAATTATTCTAATCTTGTTCTTGTCAAACTAAAAATAACGATTAAAGTTTATGGCCATACTGTTCATTAATAATACAACTTCAAATAACGATATTCCATGTTCTTCTTAATATGAGATAAGGTTCGTTCAGTTCACTCGTTTTTTATTTTAAAAGTTTTTTTCTTCAAAGGAATGTTTTGTTCACATCCTATAAGTTGAAAATAACAGAAAGACTTAGGACTGAGATTTCATATACTTTGTGATATAATCCATACCACTTGCCACAATAAAGTTAAAGACTTGGCTTAAAGTCTTATCGTTATATTAACTTAGTGATTAAAATTTAAAAAAAGACGAAAATATGTGTTTGTACAAATCCCGAATAAAGTGAATACACACAGAAACGTACATATAGAAAAACAGACATTTTGTTTGCATGTTTGTTTTTAGTGCAAAGTCACACGGTAGGCTATCAGTACACTGAATATCGAACTTCTAATTTTAGCGTTGCAAATCAGTAAGCTTATCAATAACCCACTGAGTGGCAAAGATGAAAAAGTTAAAGAGAATTTATTGACAACTGTGAGTGTGTATTTTTTCTTATAACAAAGCCATATAGGGATATCTGCTGTGTCCACTGAGGAGAATCGAGTTCCTGATCACAGCGTTGTAAATTCGTAGACTTACCGCTAACCCAGCGGGGAACTATAAACGACTTTTGTGCACCGACTGTTCTGGTGATTTGGGGTTAAAGTAAACTTTAAAAGATTGACAAAGTTAGATTTTATATAACTGAAAAATAGGCAAGATTATTTCCAAACAATTGATTTAACTTAGTGCATATTACTGCGGTTTGCATGAAGAACATTAATGGCTGTACGACTTTCATTTATTTACTTCTAACAAATACATAAACATATGCTTGCAAATGTGATTTGTTTTTAGTTTTTTTTATATTTTCGTTACAAGTAAGACATAAATTCAAGAAAAGGACTAAACGTTTCATTTAGGTATAATATTTAAATTCAGTCATATATGAGTTAATCTGTGTTTGTTTTTAGCAAAATACCACACAATGGATTATGTGTGTTGTGTCCGCCGCGGAGATCGAACCCAAAGGTTTTATGTTACAAACTCTCAAGCTACTAGAGGATGCTCTAAAAATCAGGTAGTAATTTCCAGTTTCATGTACAATGCACCAAGAAAGTCCGTACGAAATAAACAGTTTGTGAGCTTTTATAACAAAAACATGTATATTTTGTTTGATGTCAATATAATTTATTAGTATTTCATATTAATATTTAATATACTTAATTATTTTCAGATTTCCTTGCTTTGCCTATAAATTGTAATATTAATGATCCACAACTAACTACAAACAAAATTCTGCACGTGTTCTGAGAACACTTTGATATTTAAATTTCCATACAAACTTGAATACTTCGTATTCCTATATTCCTACGTAGTATCTTAATTAAAAATAGGATGAGAACTGTTGCGTAAAGCGTGTATACATTTGAGGCTATTTATTGTTTGTTTGTTTCTTTTCGAATTTTGCGCAAAGCTACGCAAGGGCTATCTGCATTAGCCGTTTCAAATTTAGCAGTATAAGACCAGAAGAAAAAAATTAGTCATTACCACCCACCATCAACTCTTGGGTTACTCTTTTACCAACGAATAGTGGGATTGACCATTAATTATAATGCCCCCACGGCTGAAAGGGCGAGCAGGTTTGGTGTGACGAGGATTTGACGCTGCAACCCACGGATCGCGAGTCGAGTGCCTTAACCACCTGACCATGGTGTGCCAAGCGATTTATTTAAAATGTCTGTTGGTATGTGGTGAAAAATGCACAATGTAGGTGCAGCGTGTTTTAAATAGTAACTGTATAAACATAATAGTATTGCATGTTGTCCATATCATTATTTTGAAAGGGTTTAAATAAATGTTCGCCAAAATTGAATGCAGGTTTATTGGGTCCAAACGAGTGTACGTACAAATTTTCAGTTTTGCGTTTGTTTACAATTATGTATAAGGGAAGCGACTTTTCATGCCCTAAGATAACATTTCTTAATCCATACAGGGGATGGATACTCCAGCTAATTTATTAAAAATTGTCATACGCGTTTATCTTAAGGTGCAGCATCATTTACTCTTCAGAAAATATTAAAGCAGTTACACATACCATGAAGAGTTTAGTTTTCTTGATTCATGTTAAATATCTTGCACGTTAGGAACTATGTTTATAGCACGCTTTATTCGTGTATAATGTAATAAATCATCAATTTTTCTTTTTTTTAATATAATTCCTTATATTTTCTTTCTTTAGTCTAATTCAAAGATTATGCCATGTAAAAACAACAACAAGATTTTCTATTTTGCTTTGGAAAAAGTAGAGATTAGATACCGTTAGGTGGTTATTAAACTATGTAAAATCGTTCTTAATGCTTTTCCGTTTACACCACTATGGGATTTGATTCCCATCGGTAGACTCAGCAGCTAACCTGATGGGGCTTTGCTATAAAACACAAACACCATTATAAAAATCTATTCATGTTTTTTGTTCTGACTAAATTTCTGCTACATCCTCAGGTTTGACCTACACACACAGACAAAGGTTATGTTACCAAACTGAAAAATCGTTTCTAAACTGTCACTTACGGACATGTTTTAAACTCGATAGCAGCTTTATCGAACAGTAAGTTATAACAAGATAAAGCAAAATAACACTTACCACAACAACGTATTTTGTTAACTCGACATTTCGCCTTATATTTCAGCAAGTTAATATTATACTAATTCTCTCGGTAAACTCAGGGCATGTAACCATCGCTATCAGTAGATCTTAACACCTGGTCTACAAATCGGCTCTAATTAATGGTTTTTCTTTTGTATTTTGTGCTCAAGCAAAACACGGCCTAGGAATTCTTTCTTTAAGATTTGAATATTTTCAAGTTAATGAATAGTAACAGTTTGTTTGTTTGTTTTTGAATTTCGCACAAAGCTACTCGAGGGCTATCTGTGCTAGCCGTCCCTAATTTAGCAGTGTAAGATTAGAGGGAAGGCAGCTAGTCATCACCACCCACCGCCAAAGAATAGTGGGATTGACCGTAATATATAATGCCCCCACGGCTGAAAGAGCGAGAATGTTTGGCGCGACGGGAATGCGAAATCGTGACCCTCAGATTACGAGTCGCACGCCTTAACGCGCTTAACATGCCAAGCCCGAATAGTAACAGAAAAGTGGTTATGCTAGTATAGGTTATGATTCTTCCGAAATGGTTAAATTGAAGTTAACCTCTCCCTTTGATATTTTACATATTAACATGGTTTTTCAAACTGACATAACGATTTTACCTGTGAAAAGTCGAGGTATTTAAACAGTTTTATATTGTGGGCATTGCTTGAAGACGTTGTTTGCGTTACTTTTTTGTTTACCGGTTATCTACTCTTTCTATATAAATGTGTGTGTATGTATAGTAGTAATTTGTAATTCAGTCATAACTGCATACCTTAAAGGTCTATGGTAAATGTTGTTTATCTAAGTACAAAACTATCTGAACTTTGTCCACCACGGACAATCAAGCCCGAAATTTTAATGTTGAAAGTGTGTAGATCAATAATAATCTCTCGTAAGACAACTTTGTTGTTGGTTTTTCCTATAGTTACAAGAAAGTAGTTTACAGAAGATAATTGCACATTTATTACTTCATCTGAAGAGTCCAGTACATAATAAAATGAGAAGGAACCCTCATTTAGCCGCAGCAGTTGAAATTCTTTTAGATAGGATCAGGTTAAATTAATCTATAAGAGGTTTTCTTTCCTTTTATTAGCCATAATTTTGTGTGCTAGCAATACCAAGCGTGGGGCGCGCGTATACTCGATTCACTTTTATTACTCATTAGGATCTCTACCAGCTTACCCTCAAATTGAAATTATTTTAGGCAGGATTAGAGTAATCTAACCTATGGGGTCTTGGGCGTGGTCAAATACATCAGTCGAAAGGCTTTTACCTCTCGAGTCCAAAAGTGCAATTAGGTTTCAAACCGGTCAAGAGATGACGGAGCTATGAGCTCCGTACTTGGAAGAGAAAAGCCCAACTCAAAATTATTCTACGATTCGCTATGCCGCGGCTAAAAGTCGGGGGCCTTTTGAAGGTAGATAATCCTTATGTTTATATTAAAAGAACTTTAGTCATAACATTAATAAAGTTTAGCCAGTGACATCTGGTTAGGTTTGAATTCCGCACAAAGCTACACAATGGATATCTAATCTAGCCATTCCTAATTTAACAGCAAAAGATTAAAGGAAAGCCAATTAGTCATCACCACTCACCGCCAACCCTTAGGTTACTCTTTCATAGCCCCCACGTCTGAAAGAGAGAGCATGTTTGGTGGGACAGGGGTTCGAACCTGCGATCCTCAGGCTGCGTGAAACATCCAAATTAATAGCATAATTATAGATAATTTTTTCAATTAATTTATTACTTTTTATTCCTCTACTATCTGATCAAAAAAGATCAGCATATAAAAGGGAGAAAACCTTGTAGTCTACTGAATTTATTAGAAATTGTCGAAAGAATTGTCAGTCCAACCTCATTGTTGTTGATTGCTTGTCGTTTGTTTTAGCTTTATGTGTTGAGCAACAGATTCCTCAACACCTCAACAAGTATGTAAGTTTTATAAGTATTTTTTCAAGGAAGGTTTCAGTTTGAAATATTAGAAAAAATCTTTCCAGTTCGGTATTTCGTAGTATAACAGTGAACTGAAAGTTTGTTGGCTTGCTTGAAACCATGTAAATTTATAAGAGGATAAATATTTAAAGAAGTTCGATCTCGTTTTACTTTACACAATATGTGAGGTTCTATTTCACGAGGATGTTCCACGTGGTACACGATTGAAACTACAAAATTATTAACTTGCTTAAAGGTAATTGAAGTATGATATAAAAGAACTGTATATAGTTCTAGTGTATAACCAGCTTGTAAAATAGTATTATTATATATTAATATACTGTAACACATAGTGAAATTTACAGGAAACTCACACCATTCAACTGACAGTGTTTTTTCTAGCACTGAAGTTTTACAGAAATTTATCAAAAGATATGCAACACGTGCCTGGCAATTTTAATCAAATCGATTGTTATACTTTAATCCTCTATAGTAGCTGTTTTGAATCTAACAAGGATCTATTATTAATCATCAAAAACAAAAAAATAATAATTGTTTTTGAAATAACATGTAGTCACATGAAGATTTTTTTCCAAACACGACTGTATTTAATTAATAGTAGTGTCGTTTGGAAGTTCCTATTTACAGCGATTTGACAGTTCAATTTGAAAATTTAGATGGGTAAATATTTAAACATGAAGTTATTAAAGGCAAATTATTTCATTTAGCTGGAATAACCCACTTCATTTGTATTAGTGTATTTACATTATATTGCTTATTTAATTCACTAAAGTTTTGTTTCTTTGTTTGAAGTTAAGCACAAAGCAACACTATGAGCTTTCCGTGCTCTGCTCGCCCCGAATATCGAAACCTGGATTCTTGCAGACATGTCATTATGCCACTGGGGGGGAATTCATTAAAAGTAAGTACCCAAAATTGAAAGGAATTGTTTTACTACCTGATTTAACTGATAAGTTTTCTATTTATTTCTGTTACGCTTTTAATTCTTAATATGTTTAAATAGTTTTATTGTTGGAATTGATGCTGTTGCAGATCGTATGTTTCGACTTTCGTTCTTGTTACTGAGCCGAATATGTCCACCCTACAATTATGGATTTCTACCATGATGAACAAAGGTTTATCTAGTACCATAATATTGCGCTCGTATTGCTCAAAATTGTTACATAAAACATAACACCAACTTATCTTTTTCATGTTCTTTTTACCTACAGCCCTGCGTAGTCAGGTGTTGAAGGCACTCGATTCGTAATATGAGGATCGCGGGTTCCAATCCCCATTATACCAAACTTATTTGCTTTTATTATATTATAATTTATTATATTATTTATAATATTCAGTCAATCCCACTATTTGTTGGTAAACAAGTAGCCCAAGAGTTGGTGGTGGGTGGTGATGACTGGCTGCCTTCCCTCTAGTCATACAGTGTTAAATGAGGGATGGCTGGCGCGAGTAGCTTTGCGCAAAATTCAAAACTTAACGAGTGCAATCGCGAGATCTTAATGCGATTAGACATTTGGAATAAACTTGAATGTCGCACTCATCACAAATATCCTCTACCAACATTTGTACACTAAAATAAATGTAGACAAAATGCCTCAACAAGTTGTTTTTTAATCAAACAAGATAACCGTATTCCTAGATAAACAGGTTTACGATCAAACAAGACACCTTCTAGCACAGAGTGACAGGCCGTGCTATCTTTCGTGGAAAAAGGCGATCCATCCCATATCCTGACTATGATAATATATTTATCTTATTTTAAACATTTTTTCAGGTAAATAATACAAAATAATAAACTGTTATAACATTAACCTAATATATGAATATAAATAATTTTTGTTTGAAGAATGACATTTCAATCACGATACATATGAACAAATTTAAGAGCTAATATATCAAAAAATAAGTTCAAAAGCAACAACGATAAAAAAGAAAGATTTTTAGTATTTGCATTATCTTATTTAAAATAAAACATATGATGCTATATTTCAAAATATATGCTTAATTCACGGTTTTCTAGACTTATTACAGTGCTAAATAAGAGACGGCTTGCGCGGATAGCCCTTGAGGAGAAGTTTTGCGCAAAATTCAAAATTTAACGAGTGCAATCACAAGACACTAAAAGGGTGAGAAAAAGTTTGTTGGCGAGAGTGAGACAAGTAAGACCTATTCTCTCCACGCGAAAAAGAAAAAAGCTCGAATAGATAGGCTCCCCTAACCAGTACAGCTGTAGAAAATATATTCTATCACAAGTGCGATTGACCACACAGATCTATACTACAAGCGGAGACCACCTGTAAAACCAAAGACAGCAGAGCGGGAAACCGCGGCGCAGATCTCACCAGATCAGACAAAGACTACGAAAGGCAATGGACAAACATAGTGACATCGAGCAAGAAATGCAGAAAGCAAGTAAATCAAGTCTTGTTGGTGGCAAATTAAAATATAATTTAACAAATTCTCCACTATTAGCATTATGTAATATAGCAGAAAAGGAATTAAGTACATCGGAAAAAATTAATGAAAATAATGTCAGAAAAAAAAAAGAAAAAGTGAAAAGAAAAATTATTAAATTAACCAATTCAACGGAAAATTCTGAAAACGAAGAAGCAGTTGTTGCTACCGAGGTAGAGGTAGCTTCCCCTGCAAATAACGGTAATAATAAAATATTTAATAAAACTAAAGAACCAGAAATTGAATCAAACACCGTGGATGTTGGTGATACTACTGAAAACAATATACCGAAAAATACCACAGACAGTGAACCTGACACAGAAGACCAAGAAGGTTTTATCACAGTAACATCTAAAAGAAAAAAAACATTACAGAAACAACAGAAAACAAATAACAATATAATACAGAAAACAAAACCACCACAATTCGCAATCATAATTGAAGGAATTCCAGACCAGTACAACCAACCCCTGCTTGCCACAGAGGTTAAACGCCGCAAATCAAACATTACCATAGTTAACATTAAGCGTCTGCCCAGAGGTGGTGTCCTTGTTCAAGGGCATGACGCAGCTGACCTATACAGATTAGTGAAGGAGTGGCCAGCAGATGCCTTCAAACCCGGAAATATTAAAATTCACCTTCCAAGGCCTAAGGCCATTGTAGTAAGAGGGGTTCACCAGACCATTAATATAGAATCAGTCACACAAGCTTCAGATAAACAAGGCATTCCACACAATAAAATGGAACGTATAATCTCAAAGAAAACACAGGCACCCACGAATCTCACACGCATCGATATTGACGACAGTTACAACATACAAAAATTAATAAATAATGGAATAAGCTCTGGTATCAAAAATACCAAGTAGAGCAACTAAAAACTCCGGCAATTGTTGTAACACAATGCAACAATTGCCAAAGATATGGACATGTCTCAGCTGCCTGCTTAGCAGCACCGAGGTGCTGCGGCTGTGGCGGGGAACACCATATCAACCAATGCAAAAGAGATAAGGAAACGCCTAAATGTTGTAACTGTGGTCAAACCCACACAGCAAATTACAAAGGGTGTGATAAATACAAACAAAACGTATTTATCAGATCAGAACACCAACAGAACAAACCAACCTAATATAAACAGCTTACCTAAAACAGACATATCAACAGAATTCAATAAAACAACAAAAACCACGTGCGCAGAAATGCTAAAAGGTTGTTTTAACCCCACAAACAGCAAGAACAGAACATTAAAACCCAGGACAAGAACACTTTTACAAAAACTAGAAGAAAACAACACCACCATACAAGAAACAAATAATATCACATCAGACAAAGTAAGCCTATTCACAACAATAATCAGAAACATAATTACAGAATACACCAAACCAAATCAGACAACTTGTTCTGAACTTTTGATCAATATCTTCAAAAAACACATCACACCACACATACCCCATATAATATCAACACTTTCGGGATATATGCTCACAGCACAATGTTCACAGTAGTGTATATCAACATTCAAGGTGCAATAGCTTCCAAGAAACATGAGATCGAAGACCTAATACAAGAAACTAACCCCCATATTATAATAGTAAGCGAAACTCTAATATATAATAACAATAGATTTAAAATACCAAACTATTCAACCATAAGAAAAGATAGAATAAATAGAAATGATGAAAACAGAGGCATTATGCTGCTCTACAGAGTGAGGCTTTCAGTAAAAGAAATTAAACTTAGCAGTAGCAATGAACATGTTACTGTAAATATCCTGCAAAGGAATAAAACTAAAGTAACAGTAGCAGGAATATACTCCTCACCTAACAAACAAATAGATATAACATTACTTAGCAGAATTTTTTCCCACAACCAAAACTCCATAGTTGTGGGGGACAGTAAAAATGTTACCTTTGGATGCCGAAGCTCAAATTCCAATGGTAGAAAACTAATAAAATTCATAGACGGTAATAACATAGCTCTATTAAATGATACGACCCCCGCACATACGGCGTATGTCACTGACTCCAGTGACATACTAGATCTGTGTATGTATATATATAACCTAAGCCAGCAATTAATAAAATTTCAAGTGGGAAAGAATGTTGACAGTGATCACCTCCCAATATATTGTGTTTTTGATCTCGCCCCCCATAAAAATATAACATATAGGAAAGAAAAAATTAATTACAGAAAAGCAGATTGGCAATATTATAAACAGGAATGAGATAACCTATTACCTAATAAAGTTATAAAAGAAGTTAAAACACATATCGAAATGAATGACTATTGTCAAACAATTACGGAATGCCTTCAGAAAGCAGCCAAGTTAACAATACCAAAACAACACCAGAAAACAACAAACAACACATGGAAACCTACCACAGAAATAATCAATCTAATCAAAAAACGAAGACAATCAAGAAGACAGTAAATGATTACAAGAAACAGAGAAACCAAAACGCAAATAAACAACATTAGAAATCATATCAGAACACAAATAAAACAACAAAAACAAAATAAATGGGACAATTACTGCAATAAATTAAATGATAAGACTGACCCAAAAAAATTCTAGTCACATCTTAAAAGTCTCACAAATGAAAACACAAACACAAAGAAATATCCCCCACTCGAACATAATAACACTATAGCACACACAAACAAAGAAATATCCGAAGCTTTTAAAGACCAACTCCAAAATACATTTAAAACTCACACTGATCCAGACATGAATACGTATTTTTACAATAAAGTCACAAATCACATAGTAAACAATAAACATCAATTTGAACCATTTTTTCCTGTAAAGATAACTGATACAAATAAAAGTTCCGATACAGATTATGCAAGCACATTACTAACACACGAAAGATCCCTTCAAAAATTACTAGAAGCAATAAAAAACACAAAAAACAAAGCACCAGGTGAAGACGAAATACAAGCTATCCTCCTAAAAAAGGGCACTCCGAAATTGTTTGACCACCTAAATTCACTTTTTAACCTATCTCTATCCTCAGGATACATCCCAGCTTCTTGGAAGCTTACAAATATATTAATGTTCCATAAGGAAGGAAAGTCAGCGAATAAACCTAATAGCTACCGACCAATCAGCCTGACCAGCTGTGTAGGCAAAATTCTCGAAAGAATAATCAGTAATAGACTCTCCACATTCTCGGAGATAACATCAAAATTACCAAAAGAACAAAATGGATTCAAGAAATTTAGACAAACGACAGACCACCTAATCAGATTAACAGAAACCATAATAGATGGCTTCAACAAAAACGAATGTACAGTCGCTTGCTTCCTTGATATCGAGAAAGCATTCGACACTGTTTGGCACGATGGTCTAAGGTTCCGAATGAATGAAATGGAACTACCGCGAGGAATTATTCGTAGGTTATCTAAATTTATGGAAAATAGAAAATGTAGAGTAAATGTTGAAGGACCTTTTCCGAATACTTTACTCCACAAGCTGGTGTCCCTCAAGGACGGGTGGTTAGCCCTATACTCTTCATCATGTATGTAAACAATATGCCACTGAGAGATCCAACTCATGGATTCTCTTCACAGTTCGCAGATGATGTCGCAATCTGGAAAAGTGCCGCAACACCCACGATAGCAGCCACGAACATACAACCACAACTAAATAGAATAAGTGAATACTGTCAAAAATATAGAATAAAAATAAACACAGCAAAAACACAACTCGTAGTCTTTACGAAACCGACCAAACACAAAAAACAACAGCCAAAACTACAGGGTGGTCGCTAGAAAAGCAGAAAATTTGTCAAACAGCTATTTACTTTTACAAAGAATAACTTTTACAAAGTTTTTTAAAGGCATATTTTATATTTCACTCATAGATGCTCAAAATGCATTTATGATATTAAAATCATGCATTTTATTCATGATGTAAAGAAATCAAAATAGAAATGAGTAAGCACGCATTTTATTCATAATCTCATCTGACCCTCAAATTTTCCGCTTTTCTAGCGACCACCCTGTATATATGAACGGCACTCTACTCCAGATTGCCCCATCGGCAAAATTTTTAGGTCTGACCTATGATTCAAAACTAACTTGGATCAATCATGTCAACGAAATTAAAAACAAAATTTGGCGAAGAACTAACTATGCTAGGAGTCTAACTGGTAAAAACAGTGGAGCATCTACAGATAACATACTAAAAATGTATAAAACATATATCAGACCCGTAATAGACTATGCAGCTCCAGCATGGATTACTGTAAGCAATAAAATAACTAAAACTAAGCTACAAACAATCCAAAACACACTTCTCACAACTGCATACAGAGTTCCAAGAACAACATCATCTGAATTCATTCACAAATACTCGAACATACCAACCATACCAGATAGACTCCTACATAGTACAATAATGTACTTTAATAAGAATTGGATGAAAAACGAATTATTATGAGAACTAGACCGGTACCTCATACATGAAGCTAGTCCTAAACATCTCTCCCCAGTTAATTTATATTTCAATTATAAAAATAAATAATAATGAAAAAATATATAAAAACTTTAAATAATAATAATAAAAAAAACATAATAACAATAATATTTTTGAAAAAATTCTTTTTAGTTTATTTATTATCTATTTAAAAAAATGCCACCGGCAAACTTGACATTCTGCTAATAGAATAAAAACTGTATACGAGCCAAAATACATGGATATTGCCCTGAAAAGGACCAAATAAAAATTCAGTTCACAGTCAAAATAACAATCAGCCAAGAATGTAAGTACAGGCTGATATAAGTAATATAAGTTCATACCCTGGAGGGTCAGGTTGTAGAGAACCTGACCCTCCAGGGTATGAACTTATATTACCCAAACACCGACGATATTCTTGGAAAGACACTAAAAGACGGAGCATTTTGAAAAATTGAACTTCGAAGAAAAAGAGCACAGTAGAGCTACTGGGACAGAAAGAGACTGCAAGACTATATTCTAATACAACTTAAAGCAACACAGTCACCAGTAAAATAAAGGTTATTGTAACGAATGAGAACCATCCGTTAGAAACAAAAAAAGAAAATAAACATGTTGCGAAGATGGTACGGTTAACAAAGCAATATATGAGGATTTGAATAGGAAATAGATTCTAAAGCCAACACTTTATAGGCTCCAAGCTGGAAATCCATTCATCAACGGTTGTCATGTGAAAAAATAGATAAAAAATTGTAATCACAGCTATTACATTTGACAGCACATCTACGTAAATAATCTGATTCCATGTACTATGGATTGCTAAAACACTTTCTTGAAAGCCTACGTGATTCTGGCCGTGAGACTGACGATCAACATCAAATGAAATAGTTGGAGCACAGGACAAAGGCCATTATTATTTCAAAGTTCGATTATTCTCAGTTGTATCATGCAATGGATATGCTCACTACAGCTATTAGTAAAATATTTTCAAGAATTATCTGTGAAATTTTGTCATAAAATAAACAGTAAAACAATCTCGCATGGTTATCTATGCATGTTTTTCTTGTAGCAAAGCCACATGAGGCTATTTGCTGAGTCAATCGATAGGAATCGAGCCCCTGATTTTAGGGTTGTAAATCCGTAGACTTACCACTCTATCAGCGGGGGACTAGTTTGGGTGAGCGCTAAAGTTTACGAATTTGCAACGCTACAGTTAGGGGATTGAATTCCTTGCGTTGGATTGAATGCAAGTAGTCCATTGTGTAGTTTTGCATTTAGGTATTAGTGTATGAAGAAATTTCGAGGTAAATAACGCTTATACTTTTCTAGTATAGTTCAGTTTTTACTGATATGATACGACAATACGTTTCTTAGAACGAATGAAATAATCATGAAATTTTGTAGGATTTTGGCTTCATTTTGTTTGGTAATTAATTTTCTATCCTCAAGGCAAATGTATTTTTATGCTTAAATGGAATTCCTTAGAAATGTGTTTAAAAGTATCATTTTAAACGATAAAGTAATGTGGGAGAGACACTTCATAGGTTTGTCTGTTGTTTTTTTTTAATTTCGCGCAATGCTACACGAGGGCTATCTGCGCTAGCTGTCCCTAATTTAGCAGTGTAAAACTAGAGGGACGGCAGCTAGTCATCACCACCCAGCACCAACTCTTGGGCTACTCTTTTTAACCAACGAACAGTAGGATTGATTGGAACCTTATAATGCCCCCACGGGTGAAAGGGTGAGTATGTTTGGTGCGACGGGGATTCGAACCCTCGAATTACAAGTAAAGCACCTTAGCCCATCTGACCATGCCGGGCCGACATTTCATCAGACTATGAAAGTTAACAATGATGGTTTACCATCTGAAGAATACGTTGGTTAACTTTATTTTTCTTGGACAGTAAGGTTTTCTTCGTTTAAAACCACAAATGTTATAAGTTCTGTCACCTTTTATTGTGTCGAATAAAAACGATTTAGCTAAAATATTTTATTCAATTTGTTGCATCATGTTATTCGATTTGTTAGATGTTTCTACGTCTCATTACATTATATTGAAAATTACTTGAAGATGATTTTGTCCACGTTTCTCTGGAATAAAAACAATATGCTAAAGGAATATATTTGTAAAAATGGCTCGTTTGGGTTGAGAAAAAGTTGAAGGTCGAAACGTTGTTCACTCTTTTACGTAAAAAAATTTCTCATCCCAAACAAGTCGTTTTTACATATATATATTTCTCTAGAAGTGAGTTTTCTCGACATCACTGAGTTAAAGGCTTCATGAATTAGCAGCATAAACACGTATGTCAAAATGGAAAATATAAATCAGAAAGAAAATAGCTATTGTTACATTTTAATTATGAATATAAATTATCTCTTTGAATACCAACGTGGGAAAATAATGTACTATGTCACGTTTTTAATAACATGAGTGCCATTTGGTCTAGCACCTTAAAACGGTTTATAAATATTAAACTTTGGGTTATCTTTACCATACCTCACAAATATTTTATTTAAGATAGTCAATTCATTTAATCATATCAGTTCGTTTACATTTTTCTAACGTGTATGTGTGTGTATAGATATATACACACACACACACACACACACACATATATATATATATCTATACACGTATGTCAATATTTTTTATTGGAGACTTATTTCTATTAAAGTCCCCCAGTAAAAGTGGTAAGTTGGACCTGGCATGGTCAAGTAGTTAGGGCATTCGACTCGTAATATGAAGGTCGCGGGTTCGAATCCCTGTCATGCTAAACATGTTCGCTCTTTCGGCCCTAAATGTGTTATAATGTGACAGTCAATCCAACTATTCGTTGGTAAAAGAGTAGTCCAAACGTTGGCGGTAGGTGGTGATGACTATCTGCCTTCCATCTAGTCTTACACTGCTAAATTAGGAACAACTAGCGCAGATAGCCCTCCTGTAGCTTTGCGCGAAATTCAACACAAACAAACCAACAATAACATTTGATAAATCTACATTTTTATTATTTACGTTTTGTCACATTTTGAAATGTGAATGAAAGTACATAAATAATTCCTAACATTGTAGTGTAGAATATCCTGGTTGCGAAAGAAAATTTAGCATCAACATTATCTATGCTTTTCTCTCTCCTTATTTTAAGTGAATATTGAGTTTTACCTGCGTGGGAAGCTTCTCATCTTGAAGACAGACGAACGCTTAGACAGGTTGTTTGTTTGTTTTTGAATTTCGCGCAAAGCTACTCGAGGACTATCTGCGCTACCCGTCCCTAGTTTAAAATGTAAGACTAGAGGGAAGGCAGAAAGTCATTACCACCAACCGCCAACTCTTGGGCTACTCTTTTACCAAAGAATAGTGGGATTGACCATAACATTATAACGTCCCCACGGCTGAAAGGGCGAGTGCGACCGGGATTCGAACCCGCGACCCTCGGATTACGAGTCGAACGGCCTTAACACACTTGGCCATGTCGGGTCACGCTCAGATAGACACCACAATTTCCAATAAAAATATATATAAAATGGAAGGCCAGTCGTTTCATATCGTTATTGATTTAAACGCATACTAACGTGGCAGGGATTTAATTTGGAGAGAGAGAAATCAGAAGAGTTCTCTCTCCAACTGGGATGTCCAGGAACGTTGTGGTTCCTCTTCGTCATTTTTCGTGGAAGGTTAATGAATTTAGCTTTTTTTATTATTTTATAATTTTTAAACTCTTTTTGGCTGAAGGAGTGAAGTTGGTCATACTTAATATTATTCATGAACAAGGCAAAAGTAGCACCGGAGAAAAATGGCCAGATCCCGTCCCGAAAGGCAAATGTCATAGTAAATGTAAACATACACATAAACGACCTAATTCAGGGCATGACAATAGAGTTGCCTTAGCTGAGATCTAAAAATCCAATGCCTGAGTTTTTGCTGTGGAGGGAAACGGGAGCGCTCCGACAAAAACCCACTTTCACAGGACAGGCCTGTGCCCGAAATCTGAAAAAGAAAATACATGAATTTTGCCCTTTAAGAGTTTTGTTGTGCGATTTGTGATTCTTGAAATATGTTGTATGGTGAAATAAATTTGGTTGGTGCACTAGTTAATTTATAGAGTGATGCCGTTAGTTTGTTTCTGTGTTCTGCTTTTAAATAGTATTTGTGTGATATTTATGTTAGTCTATTTCTTAGTGTTGGTAAGCTGCTGATTTGATGTATAAAATTTACTGAAGTGAATGATGGTAGACTGAATGCATATCTTAGTATTTTGTTTTGTTGAACTTGGATTTTCTGGAGTGTGTTGTTTGACATATTACATATGACTTGACATCCATAATCTATTAGTGGACGGATGTAAGCCTGGTATATTTTTATGATGGTCTTTGGTGAACATTTCGAGTGTTTGCTGGTTAGAGTCAATAAGTGTGAAATACGTTTTCTGATTGATGAGTGTATGTTGTTAACATGTATTTTCCATGTTAGTTTTGTGTCGAAAGTGATGCCAAGGAATGTAATATTTTTGCTCCTGTTAATGGGCATATTTCCAAGTGATAATTTTATTCTTCTAGATCTTTTCTTTATTTTTTTTAGTTTCCTGTAGAAAGTGATTGCTTGTGTTTTGGTTGGATTTAAAACTACTCTCCACTTGTTACTCCAGGTCGAGACGTTGTTCAGTGATTCTTGCACGCGAGACATCGCCATTACTGGGTTTCTGGAGGTGCCCCAGATAGCGATGTCTTTATTGATTTAAATTTTCTAAACCATTTTATTTATTAGAAAAATAAGTAAAATATACAGAATCTCATATTGTATACTTTTCCTTAGAAATGAAATGTTTAAAATGTAAATAAACATTTGTTTCTTTTAGATGCAACTGTTTCTTCGTTTGTTTAATCTTTGGCAAAGCAATTGAAACTATCTACGCGTCCCTAATTTTGAACTGCCGACTAGAGGAAAGGCAGTCTGTTGGCAACTAATTTTAACCAACGGGTAATGCGATCATTACATTATGTTTTCACGGCTGAAAGAGCATCTATGCTCAGCGTCTTTTTTGGATCCAACAACTTGTAAATTGCGAGTTGAGCGCTTTAGTTACCAGGCCATTCTAGATCCAAGTTATAACTACAGGGTAGTCGCTAGAAAAGCGGAAAATTTGAGGGTCAGATGAGATCATGAATAAAATGCGTGCTTACTCATTTCTATTTTGATTTCTTTACATCATGAATAAAATGCATGATTTTAATATCATAAAATGCATTTTGAGCATCTATGAGTGTAACATAACATATGCCTTTAAAAAACTTTGTAAAAATTATTCTTTGTAAAAATAAATAGCTGTTTGACAAATTTTCTGCTTTTCTAGCGACCACCCTGTATTATATTACTTCATTTGTATGTAAATATAATACACCTGCATCTCTTAGGACCCGGCAAGGCCAGGTGGATAAGGCACTCGACCCTTATAATGTCCGAGTGTCTGGGCTTCGAATCCCCGTCACAACAAACATGTTCACCCTTTCAGCCTTGGGAGCGTTATAATAAGATGAGTAATCCCACTATTTGTTGGTAAAAAGTAGCCCAAGAATTGGAAGTGAGTGGTAATGACTAATTGTCTTTCCTCTAGTCTTACACTACTAAATTAAAGACGACTAGTGCAGATAGCTTCCACGTAACTTTTCGCAAAAACGAGAAAAACAAAGCGGTAAGTTTACGAAGTTGTAATGCTAAAATCCTAGGTTCGATCCCAGCTGGTGGACACAGTAAATAACCTAAGGTTTTTTGCTCTGAAACAAACAGGTAAATTTCTATTACAATGATAAGCAATGACTCGTTTAATATTACACAAAAATTCCTGACCTCCTGAGTTTCACAAAAATTGTGTTTGAAGATATTCGTACAATCTTGGTATATAATATTTATTTTAGTGTCATGAACGTGATGAAAAAAATAAACAAATTTCTACATGTTTAATGATATGTCCTCTGTTAGGTATAGCAGATTTCAACGAACTTTCAAGACTACGTTTTATTTTATAAAGATAACTACATCGTAATTTGCAATAATTACACCTGAATTAACTCAAGCCAACTTCCATTGTCTGTATTCTTAATCATATGTAAGGTCCCTTTTTCTTTAAGAAAAAGTTGAGAAAACGGAAACTAGTCAGCATTTCCCTTATTTTTGTTAAAAATAGTAATTTAATAATAAAATTTATATTAGGATGTAAACTAAACGGACCTGCACCATTTTTTAATGTTATATAAGTTTCTTATTATATTAAATAACGTATTTATATTTTACAAAATAAACTGTGATTTCCATTTTAGTTTAATTTCGGGTTGCTTGGTTTTATTTCCTTTTTTTCTCTTAACACACAGAACATATACTTAAAAAAATATGTTTACTTGTTCCACAATTTCGAAATTTTAAACTAGAGGGAATGTAACTAGTCTGTCAACTTTCTATTCTAAACTGTAGGAGTTGTCCATCGCTCTTATTGCTCACCCAGTGAGACAAATTACAAAACGCATTTTGTGAAAGGGGTCGCAAATTATTCTTCCACGGATTTACACACCAGGCATGCTAATTATAAGGTGATGTCCAGCTCATATCTTAAAGAAAAATCTAAATTTAAATTTTACATTCTTCAACATAAAATAAAACATGAAGCTTTTAAATTATTGAAAACGAAAATCTGTTCTCAATTCTCATGTTATCTCAAATGTTATTTTTGCTTAGCAGGCTGACTACCTGCGATAATAACAAATTGTGATTATTTTAACTAATCATTTGATTTGCAGTCCACTTAGTAGAAATAAATTACAAATCCATTATATTGATTATTCATACTAAAAAACAAGTACATTCAACATCAATTATCACTAACTATAATTACACGAATTAAAATATCTTCGCACGTTCGTACTATGCGAGTTCCTCTGATATTTTTGCTTTCACCAAACTAGAAGTTTCAACTGTTTCAAGAATATTGAAAAAATAAACTCAAACACTTTTAATGTAATGCGATTACTTCTTAGCCCAAAATCGAAGTATATTACTCGTACCCCCAATCTGTGTTTCCTATTCAACGCATCCAATTTCTTACGTCTCATTTGCGTTTCTCTTTGTACTGATATTCTAAATCGATTCGGCTGTATCTCATGCTGCTTGCAAAAGCGCCTAGAAAGTATTGCAACTGAGCTTGTAGATCGAAATTCATATTGAAACTTATGGTGTTTTCAACCTCTTATAATCGAGATCCATCAGAAAGAATACCGGTCTTCTAAAGAGAAACTAATTTACAGCATACATTGAACGGAACTATTGACTTAGTTCTTGTTTTCCTCTTTCTCCAATCTATATTTGATACAGCTTTCTTCGTCTCTGTGATCATTATTCAAAAAGACGTGTCATTAGCAGTGTAGGACATTGATGTTAATTATCTCGGAAGGACCACTTAATCACACTTATACTTTATCAAAGTAATTAATCTATTTTTTATTTCAATTGAAGTAACAACTCATTAAAAGCTTGCCACGGGTAAATCATGACGATAGAGAATATTTCTGGAAGGTAGTTTTTAAGATCTGCATGACTAATTTAAAAAAAATAAACTATACTAAACAGAAGATAATTTCATTAATAGAGGAATGTATTGAATGTGATGATAAGTTGTCTTTCAAATTATGAAGAATTAAAAATAAACTAGATAAAAATATCCGTCTTTTAAGCTGAAACATCTAAAAATTAATTCAAACAGCGATCTTTGATGGGAACTTAATCTTATTATTATAAACATCAGGCAAAACTAAACCATCTCGATTTAATCTAATAGAAGATTCATTAAAGGTGCTCTGGCTAATTTCGATGTTATCATTTTCGGATATTTTTGCGAGCTTCAAAAATGATATCCGTAAAACAAATACATAATAACACTAAAAGTAAGTATAATTATATTATATCTTACATTTTTATGGTTAATACTGAAATACGGATTAATTATTTACCGATTCTTAAATAACTGCACATTAGAGAAATGCAAAAACTAAACTGAAATTGCAAAATATCTTTTATAATGCAAAAGTTACAGAAAACTGTTGTAGTGTCACTGTAAAGAAAGGTTATTGTATTAGTATAGAAAAGAACTATTGTGCTATTTTAGTATGGAAGTTTTATAGATCTAGCAAAATATGTTTTGTATTTTAACTATGGTAGTACTTAGTAGTATGGTTCGACAATGATTCCATATAATTCACACACCGACAAACCACTCTATCGGATTTATGAACAAAAACCTAACCAGTCAGAATACTGGTTACGGTATATATTATGTGCATACGTATTTACTAATAATACGCTAAAAATATCGTTAATGTTTTCAGTATAACAACTCAAAAATTTCTCAAAAAGCAATATTTTGGACTACTACCAACCTGATCACGTCAGCGAGACAACACAAATAATATTTCTTCAGTTTACTTGACTACTAGTCTTTGGTATCCACTTTCGATATTCTAATAAAAACCTACACACACACACATATATATGCAGATGTAATATAAATAGCACACATATCATGCACATATTTAAATATTTTTTCAACCCAACAGATGACGCCACATAATGATAAATAAACACGCTACTGTTTCTAAAGGTAAAGTATATTGTTTATACTGGTATAACAGGTATCAAATTCCGTTTTCCTCTTATGAGGGTTACGTTTGTGTCTTATTAAGCTTACATTATTAGGAAATATTGTCGTATAATTGCAAACTCTCTCTTTCTTAACCTAAAGATGACCCAGGAAGGTCGAAACGTTGTTCTCTTCTTATCAATAAAAGTGTTAATACCCATACTAGTTGTTCTGAGATAAATTGCTGTATAGATTTTAACATCCATTTTGCAAATCAGGGCCATGTGATTGGTGAGTTAATTTCCAAACAAACCTTACCGATACTCTATTTTTCTAAATTAAAATAGAGGTTTGGACTCGATGCGAGAGATAAAATCCTAATTACTCGCCAGCGCGATGGAATTTGAAATACTTTCCGCGTAATGAGAAAGCAAAATCCTAACCCTGGTGAGACAGCAAATTTTATTTTCATTAGGTCATAGTATCTTTCATTTATTATTTCTACTGTCGTTTAGTTTATCTATGAATTTTAGTTACATTTAAACCTAAACATACTTTTTAGATGATCATGTTTAATTTGAGTATTTTGCATATATTATGAGACTGACATCAGTTTCTTCTAGCTGTGACGTACAGATATTTTGTGCGAGAGTATGTAAATAAAGTATTTATATTATGCAGGATTATGTGAATTACAATCTCATGACTGTAATCTCGTATTCTAAGCCTACATTTAGATATAACAAGTTAGTTCACGAGATATAGCTGAATATCATTTTTGCAGATTATTACTTGATGTTGTTATTGGTTTTGCAGCTTAAATAAGCATTATTATTATTAGGTTTTTCTATATGTCGGGTACTTTGTTTTCGATTCCTTTATATATTTATCGATTGAAATATTTATTAACCGGGATTTATGTATTCTGTAGTTCATTAATGTTAGTTTCAAGTACAGGCCAGAAGTTTATTTCTTTACCATTCTTTGATAAGTTATTAACTTTCTATTTCAAAGTTACGCGTATTTGTATTTTCGCACAAAGCTACTCGACGGCTATCTGTGCTAGCCGTCCCTAATTTAGCAGTGTAAGACTAGAGGGAAGGCAGCTAGTCATCACCACCCACCGCCAACTCTTGGGCTACTTTTTTACCAACGAATAGTGGGATTGACCGTAACATTATAACGCCCCCACGGCTGGGAGGGCGAGCATATTTGGCGCGACGCGGATGCGAACCCGCGACCCTCTGATTACGAGTCGCACGCCTTAACGCGCTTGGCCACACCAGGCCGCTCAAAGTTACACTTCAGACTTCTGTGGTTGTAAAAATATAGTGTTCTTCTATCCTTATTATAACTGCGACCTGCTTTAAATCATTATACTCAACTCCAAAATTCCACACAACATGGCAGTGATCGCAGACATAACTAAAACAAGATTTGTTTATTAGTTCCAGAATGCCTTTTTTTCGCGAGTTTTGTCGATATAGCTGGCCGATAAAGCTTAATTGCACGTATAAGATGGCATTTGTGGTACTTAAATTAATATGAATAATTCTATTACTTTGTGCAAGAGAAACACAGTCTAACCAACACACCACACACACAAATACTTATTTTCATTGCCGAACACTACTGACGGGTGTATTTGTTTTTGAAGTAAAGTGTGGCTTTTTGAATTTAACATATAGACCCTCATATCGGAATACATTTTCTTCCTGTTTTAACATAAACCATATCAGTCATGTCTCTGTAGCGCACTCCTTTAATTCAGTCTGAAACTGAATGTTACTAACAAATTTAACTAATATATGCTTCGATTAAGTTGTATTTATTTCCTCATTAGTATATTATTTAATCTTTAATATTAATTAGGAAAAGTTAAATGGTACCTAAAATGTGTTTCCATGCTCGTTCATGCCACCTGGTATTGCTTTTGAAACTTAAGAAGCTTCTGGTACAAGTGGGATAAGTAAACTGATAAAGATTATTTGATATTTTCTGTGATTATTTTATTTTTTTAAAACTACATAAATCTTTTAATGTACATTCAGTTTGCAAAATACAGTTCAGTATTTAAATAATCTCTCTAAACGAGCTTCTGTAAACTTGTATTTAAATAATCTCTCTAAACGAGCTTCTGTAAACTTGTATTTAAATAATCTCTCTAAACGAGCTTCTGTAAACTTGTATTTAAATAATCTCTCCAAACAAGCTTCTGTAAACTTGTATTTAAATAATCTCTCTAAACGAGCTTCTGTAAACTTGTATTTAAATAATCTCTCTAAACGAGCTTCTGTAAACTTGTATTTAAATAATCTCTTCAAACGAGCTTCTGTAAACTTGTATTTAAATAATCTCTCCAAACGAGCTTCTGTAAACTTGTATTTAAATAATCTCTCTAAACGAGCTTCTGTAAACTTGTATTTAAATAATCTCTCTAAACGAGCTTCTGTAAACTTGTATTTAAATAATCTCTCCAAACGAGCTTCTGTAAACTTGTATTTAAATAATCTCTCCAAACGAACTTCTGTAAACTTGTATTTAAATAATCTCTCTAAACGAGCTTCTGTAAACTTGTATTTAAATAATCTCTCCAAACGAGCTTCTGTAAACTTGTATTTAAATAATCTCTCCAAACGAACTTCTGTAAACTTTCATTCCAAGTAAACGCTTATAATAATCATTTACTGTTACTGATTTGTGTCAATTTTGAGACGATGAAAGGTATTCTAGTTAGTTATACAGATATTAAGATATTTTTACATCTTCTATAATATATTTAGGAAATTCTTTATGGCTAAAAATATATGTTGTTTTGAGTGTATAAAAACGATCTATCAATATTATCTTAACCGAATTCATCTTAAGGTGTAGTGTTATATATCGTTAGACTGTAAAATTATTTTTGTGATAGCTGGTATAACCTCTGCTATTATTGGGAAATGGTTGGCTGTCGTGTGACAACTTAAGTGCAACGTTTCAGCTTGTGGCCTTTTTAAAGTCTGTATCAAGATCTTAATTGTATTATTATATTCACATGTGGAATATATATTTACATGTATGGGAGGGGGTGAGAGAAGGGAAGATAAAGGAAGATACGTTGTAAACTTCAGAGTAGGAATAACAAATCATATCCTAGTGTGTATGTGTGTGTGTGTTTGTATATATATATATATGCAAGGCATGTTACAGGTGAAAATGAAAAAACTAACCTTAAATAAGACCTTATTTCAAACAACCATGTAACTTTGTCTGGGAATTTTGTGAATTTCATTTACAGATAGAAATGTTTACATATATCTCGGTTTTATGTTGTTTTAAAATAACTTAAAATCAAGTAATCATGAATAACAAATTATACCAGCTTATTTAAACCTTACCTTTATATAGCTTTTTGATAAAATATAGCTTAAACACTTTTGCGTGATGACATATTCGCGATAGAAAACCATGAGCAACATGAAATATATTTACACTGAAAGTGCATAACGCAGCTGCAATATTCTGTGTAGCTCTTCCTTAACCTATATAATTGCCCCCCCAGTAGCACCGCGGTACGTCTGCATACTTAAAACACTGAAAACCGAATTTCGATACCCGTTTTGGGAAAAACACAAGTCGCCCATTGTGGAGCTTTGTGATTAATTACAAATTAACAAACAAAAGTGCATAACTTTGTATGTTGTATGTGCACTTGGTGATTTTACACTTCATTAAGACCCTGTTTTATTAAGAATACAACCTTTCTCCAATAACAGCCTGTACTTTAAATGCTCTAAGTTTATCAAGTGCAGCCCATTCGTCGATTACTATATCTTGTATTTGGTTAACAGACGTCACCACATGATAATTGCAGCAAATGAAATTTTCAAGTACATCCTCGGTCAGATCGTTAACTAATATCAGAACCATCAGAAATGAAATAAAGAATTGTGGGAAGGGCATGAGAGGCAACATTGTTTAAGTAATTCTGTAAATTATTGACTTTTCTAAAGTAATGCATTAAAGGATCATTGTAATAACAATTTCTAAATTATGGACAAACATAAATGAGTTAAACGCCTTATAGTTTACTCCAAATATTCACTCTACTTTTACACAGAAAAGGGGAGTAACTCAGTTCATGACGTCACATCACACGCTTCTGTTAATTCATTATGCATGATTTGCGTCTAAACGCTTATGGAACTCCTTTTTTCCTTTTGCAGCAAAGAAAAATTGATTTCAAACTGAGAATTTTATATGCAAAAAACGGCTCTTTTGGGCTCAGAAAACACTTCAAATAGAAGAGCGAACAACGTTTCGACCTTCTTCGGTCATCGTCAGGTTCACAAAGAAAGAGGTAACTGGCCGGAAGCTGACCACATGTTTGGAAGGGGTTGTATAACTGAGTGTCGCAATGTAGAGGGCGCGGTTTGATGTTTGAATATATAATTTTATCTATAATATTAATATAGGTATAATGGTGTTCCTTTATATTGGTTTATTTTGGGTTTAAGTTGTTGTATAAGTAAGGCTTCTTTAATTTTTCGTTTGTTTATGTTTCTTTCTTTATTTAGTATTTTAGTGTTTTCTATGGTTATGTTGTGTCCATTTGACTTGCAGTGTTCGAAAACGTGTGAAGGTGACTTTTTATGTTCTTTGAATCTGGTTTCCATTTTTCTACTTGTTTCTCCTATATAGAAGTCGTGACAGTTATCACATTGTATTTTATAAATAATGTTGGTGTGGTGTTTGTCAGTGTAGTTCTTACATAGTATAGACCTTAGTTTTGTGCCTGGTTTTTGAATAAATTTAGTTTTAACTGGGATGTTATATTTTGTTACTAGTTCATGTTCAACAACCAAAACTATATACAAACAAATGGCCTAAGCATGGGCAACCCAGTATCGCCAGTTCTAGCCAATATTTTTATGACACAAATTGAAACACAAGCAATTAATACAGCATTACATCCACCACTACACTGGTACAGATATGTAGATGACACGGTTGCGGGATTCAAATCTACAGAACACATATTTAATTTTTTCACTCACATTAACTCTATACATCCCAACATTAACTTCACATGTGAACAGGAAGAAAGCAATCAAATATCATTTCTTAACCTCAAAATTATAAGAACCGACACACAATTCAAAACAGAAATCCACCGAAAAGTCACCCATACTGGACTATACATTCCTTGGGACTCAGCACATGAAACAAAACAAAAACTCAACATACTAAGAAACCAGATAAACACAGCCATAAAACTATGCTCACCAGATAAAATTAACGATGAATTAGATAAAATAAAACAATACTTCATCAACATTAATAAGTTTCCTCCACAAACTGTAGAAAACATTATACGCACACACCTAGACAGAAAGCAAAATCAACCAACTAAAGTTGGTTGTAGATCTCACGAATGAAAAAAATCACGAAACCATATATTCCTGACATCAGCAAACAAATAACCAACATTTGGAAAAAACTAGTAACAAAATATAACATCCCAGTTAAAATTAAATTTATTCAAAAACCAGGCACAAAACTAAGGTCTATACTATGTAAGAACTACACTGACAAACACCACACCAACATTATTTATAAAATACAATGTGATAACTGTCACGACTTCTATATAGGAGAAACAAGTAGAAAAATGGAAACCAGATTCAAAGAACATAAAAAGTCACCTTCACACGTTTTCGAACACTGCAAGTCAAATGGACACAACATAACCATAGAAAACACTAAAATACTAAATAAAGAAAGAAACATAAACAAACGAAAAATTAAAGAAGCCTTACTTATACAACAACTTAAACCCAAAATAAACCAATATAAAGGAACACCATTATACCTATATTAATATTATAGATAAAATTATATATTCAAACATCAAACCGCGCCCTCTACATTGCGACACTCAGTTATACAACCCCTTCCAAACATGTGGTCAGCTTCCGGCCAGTTACCTCTTTCTTTGTGAACCTGACGATGACCGAAGAAGGTCGAAACGTTGTTCGCTCTTCTATTTGAAGTGTTTTCTGAGCCCAAAAGAGCCGTTTTTTGCATATAAAAATTCTCAACAAGTGGGTTTCTCGACATCACTGATTGATTTCAAACTGGTTATTGACTGCCTTATGATAGTACGGCACTGGTGTAGTAACCAAGACACGTCAAAACAAATCAGTTAGAATGTAGTGTGATATCTGTTGCACTTTACACGCCAATCCCACCATTTTCCTTGTAGTCAGCTATTCACCCTTTTCTACCACTGTTAACTAGATCCGATTACAAAGGTTATTTAACAGCCGGTAGGAACAACAAAAACAAACAAGGAAACATACCTGTCTCTTTATTGATTAACCATAATATGATCGTGTCTATGAAAAAGGAATCACCTGACGCCATACGCTTCCAGTCATTCATTGTTCTCAGTTTGTACTTCAAGCACTACTAAAGCTGTGTTCTTCTGTTTGCACCAGGTTGATTATTATCTGTCTAATGTCAGTTTTTAATATGTTCTTCACAAGAGTCAGACAGTAAAAAAGGCATTAAAATTCCTGAAGCAGATCTAGCCCTGTTTTCAAACAGAATTGTGGCACTTGGTATCGCAGTGGTGCACATTCTCTGTTGTCCTTATAAAGAAGTTAAGTAGTATATAAATGTGTGTGTGTGTGCGCGCGCGCGTGTGTATATACACAGTATTTGAAATAACTATAAAGATGATAAGCAACAATGTGCATAATTTCAGATATTACAGGGATGCCACCCATTTATCGTGCAAAAAAATTAAATGTACCAGAGCGCGAACTCGTATGATAGTTTTTACTGTAGCTGGTTGTCATCCAATCAATCAAAAAATGTATAGAAACAAGTTAAACCCTGTTATTCTACGTCCAGTAATAGTAGTGCGAATCTAGTTGTGTGTGCTTGTGTATGTGTTTAGAACAAAGCAATATTGGGCTATTTGCTGTGTCCATCGAGGAGAATCGAATCCCTGGTTTTAGCGTTGTATATCCGAAGACCTACTGCTATTTCAGCTGGGAACACGGAATCTAGATATGTTTCTCAACAGCGAAATACAAAACAAGCTTATAGAAATCAGTTTTGGTTGGCCAATAAATCTACACGGCAAAAAGACTCCCTGTTTTAGTACGACTTTGCAAAACCGTGAACAGAGTTGGGTCACTGGTAATAATACAATTGGTTGAGGTAAAATACCAAATTTGATGTTCAATAAGTCAGGATATGATCTCGATGAGAAAAATGATATCAAATACAACTTTTACAAACTACCCTGCTAAAATGATAAGTGTGAGATTACCTCGAGAACGGTAAGATACACATTAAATCACATTAGTCTCGGTGGACAGGTAGCGGCTCATAAACCGCGGTTTGAAAAAAAAAAATTAAACCGAAGGGTTTAAATAGTCATTAGAACACAAGCAATGTAATGAGCAAAGCTGTAAACGTATACTATTTACAGATGAATTCAAACCCAGAGTGTTAGGAAATAATCAGTGAGAGTGATTAGATGATAGAGAAAAGGATGGTACCATGGTTAAAGCACAGCATCTACAATAAAGTGTGGTGGAAATCAGTACAAGTCCAGAACAGCATTTCAACTAGTAATGTCCATGTTTTGTATAAAATCAATGGCATCATAACTGCTAATAGATACAAGTATACACAGATCGATTAGAAACACGCACGACTCATCAGATGATGATCCGTCTTCCAACAAAACAATGAACTCAATGATAAACAAAATGTGGCAAAATAATACCTGCATGGCAAAGACCTCGAAGAAACATTCTCAACTATAACTTAGCCAACACATAAAATTCTTTAGGCTGACTAGTTTTTATGTGAACACTGATAAGGTCAAAAGGCGATCCAACAATCTGAGTAAATTGTCAAAAGTAATAGTGAACACTTGAAACAGTGTTCCAAAATCTTGGAGATAAACTCTATTACAGTATGAAAACAAGGTATAATGCTCTGTGAGCAAAGGGCTCATATACAAAGCACTAACAATTATTTTGTATTTTCTGTGATAATCGTTAATAAGTTCACTATAAACTTGCCATTCCTCGTTGTTTATGACTTCTGAGCGTGTATTGATTGTGTGTGTATTCATAATTATTTTTATTACTTTCTATATATGTGTGTAAACAAAGATGTATGCTATGTTATCTGAATAGGTCGTTGATTGTTGTTGTTGTTGTTGTTTTGAATTAAGCGAAAAGCTACACAACGGGTATCGAAACCCAGAGTTTAGCGTGTAAGTCCGCAGACATACCGCTGAGCCACTGGGGGGGCGTAGGTCGTTGATCAACTACAAAGGAATTATCTGCTCCACCATGCTGCATTTTATTAATGATGCAAGATTTGTACCAGGAAGAAAAAGACATAGTTCCGCTTAAATCTTTTATAAACTTGGCGAGTATATCTAAAATATGGGTTTCGTCCATCCATTAAAAAAGTCTTGAAGTAGTTTGAGAAGGTAATTACCTTTTATATAACCTTTTCAATGTTTACGGTGTCAAGCAAAAAAATTAAATTTGTTAATATGCTTACACGTTAATATTATATGATTTAGTAAATTTTCAAACATTATTTCTAACAAAATCTCCATTTTTACTCAAACTAAACGTTTTAGTTTGCATTTATTTTAGTTTACATTGCTTTTACTAATGACATTTTTACTAACCTTCTTTGTAACTTCTGTGTGTGTGTGTGTTTTCTTATAGCAAAGTTATCAGGCTATCTGCTAAGTCCACTTTTGAGGGGTGGGAGAATTACGCATGTCATTTCAGTTTTTCAGTTTTTTAAACTCGGCTTTTTAGGATATCCGCCATGTGACACAAAATACAAAACTTCATTTCGTGAACTTAACACGTCATATGTTTGTTTCTTCAAATTTCAGAATTTAAATATAAATAGTTTATAATATTTAATTTTTAAAAGATTGATACAACTCTCTAAGTGGTTTTTCTTTTTAAGCAAACGGCACTATCGTGTCCTAATTCATCAATATATATTTGTGTAATAAAAATTCGACAATTTATTCTCTCAGGAAACTGGTATTTTTCTTTATGTAAAATGCCCCCCAGTGGCTCAGCGGTATGTCTGCGGACTTACACGCTAAAATCCGGGTTTCGATACCCGTGGTGGGCAGAGCACAGATAGCCAATTGTGTAGCTTTGTGCTTTATTCAAAACAAACAAACAAACTTTATGTAAACAGCGCCACCATATTCCAATTATCAATACTTTTATGTTGACGACAACAATATGTAAACATATATTTTATTGATAAAAATTAGATTGCTGACGTTCTCAGGTTTTTAATTATTTCAAATAGTGTGTAATAATACAAAGAATAATCATCAAAACATGTTTCTTTAAGTATTCATTAAAGTATAGTCCCACGTTCGTACAGCGGTAGGTCTAAAATCAGCAGTTCGATTTCCCCAGGTGGACTTAGCTAACTTAACTCGATGTGGGTTCACTATAAAGAAAAACATATCCTAAAATATACTTTTTTTATTTTCGGGACAAAAATATTCTGGAAACTTTTGAAGACTCAAAGTAACCAGGCATACTTATTAATCTCTTATAACCGCGAAATAAATAATCAAATATATTTTATAACTTGCAATAATATTTGTTTGGTAAAATGAACTCGACCTTTCACTTTCAATTTAAAATAGTGATGATTTTATCACCAAAACCATAATAAGATGTACAAAAATCATTTCTAAGCATTATCCAAATCGTTAACTTTTTCTTTCAAAGAAACGTTTTACATCCTAAGTATAATGAAAGGTAAGTCTTCTCTCCTAATCTTTTAATCAGATAAAAATATCAAAGAGCTCAACTCTCTTATCGTTTTTGTGATAGTTCGAATTAAACAAATTTTTCCAACTCAGCAACATGTATAGAAACCGTCCACTGTTTTATGTTTTGAATTTTTATCCATATTATTATTAAAATATAATACCCTTAGTTTCATAAAGTTTTGCGGATGAAACGTTACTGAAGACCAAAAAATAAAACTGACATATCTGATATAAATATACCTTAGTTAAATGTATTTACTTCTGTGTATTGGCCCATTTGCTATTCTGGTTATATAGCATGTTCATCAGATACTTGTTGTCATGAAGTGATGGGTGATCCATATTATTTTATAACAACTATTTTGCTTCCCAGTACAATAATGTTAAAAATTTCCTGGTTTGAAATAAAACTATGTATACGGGAATATACTTTCAGATGTTATCTGTCGAGTCGGTAAACAATATAAACTGATTTTAGGCATTCCTGCGAACAAAGATCAAGTGGGTCATCTAAAAAATGCAGACATATTAAATATTGAGCATCTTTATTCAGCTATTTACCATGTCAGCTCCAAGACATAAACTATAGTTAACATGAATTATGGCCACAATGGGGTAATAACGCCCGCTACTAACTATCTTCTGTTGACACAGATAGAAGTTATTCAAGGTTTCATTGGCATGTTCATCAATAATCATTGCTCCGTAACGACTAGTATTCATTTCCTCAATGTTCAATGTTCAAACATGCCAAGAAACTTTATATGAAAACTATATGTAATACTGGGCAATGAGCATATTTAAGTTAACACAAACTTTGCACAGTCCTTGTACATATATACATTAGACAATCGGTGTTCAACTAACATGAATTTTAAATTTTTCCACAACCATAGAATATAATACAACATAACATAATATAATAGCATATAACAGTCCATTTCACTTTTATCATTGGTTTTTCTTCACATAATGCGAAACTTTTCACTCCCAGTGGATTTGTTCTTTTATCCTCAACTGATGGGTTTTTATTTCTGATTTTTAAACTCAGAAGTTGAAAGATCCAGAAAGGAGCCCCGTTGCCTTCTTATGGATTATTGGAAGTCTTTTAGTGAAATCGATTACCCAGTTTTAAATTGTTATAATTTTTTAACTAATCCATTTGCAGTAATCGCTGCAGTGTTTGATCAATAACATTCCCTTGGTATTTTTCTAAATCGTCGAGTTTTTTTCAGAATTGTGCCTTTGTTTTGTTTCTTCTATCAGAGTTACTAATTTTTTTCCACTACGATAAACAGATAGACAGGTGAAAACATTTTCCCCACAATTATACATATTTTTCTTCTACAGAATTCCTTATAATTCTTGGCAGCCATGAAGATAAATGGATCACAGAAAGAGGTAAAAATAACATAGAGATGCGTACTGAAACAAACTTACAAAAATATTCCTTTATTGTTTCGTAATTTTGAATAGGTTGTTTACATTCAATGCATTTCATTTTCGTTGAAATGTTGCAGTTTTACTTGCTGAGTCACTGAATGGTTTAGTATCGATAGTAGTAACTAACCTATTTATATGCAATAAAACGTGCTTTTTAAGACATGAAACTAGACTGGCTGAAAACTCTAAGCTGATCCTTCGAACAGTACCCTGAATAATATTGTAATTGTTACACTCTTGAATTTCTTTCTCATGCATATTTTGCGCTGCAAACTGGATAATCTGTCCAATTACTTACAAAACGCCAAAGTACGTATATTTGTTTGAAGGCCTGACGAAAAATAACTATTTTGTGGGGTAGACACACACAACCTGTTTAGTTATATTAAAACTGCGTTACAAAAGCTGTTTCCCTGGCGTATTACTGTTTCTATAGTAACAAAGGGGTAGATTTTTCGAGGAAATTTTCGTTTTTCAACGAACAGTTATATCTTAAGTCATTAATCAAAAGACGATTTAAAAAAATGACAGCGGACGTAAATGTTATTCGTGCCTTTTACCTATGAAGGTAGAAGAAGATGAGAAGGACTTGTGTTTGAGTGAGAAAAAAACTGTTAATTGTAACTAACGCACTTCGTCACTGTCTGGGAATGCAACCGGTACGAAAAATGTCGGGTTACGTTTTTCCTGTTTATCTTCCATCATTACAGCAAATTATTAGAACAATGGTTTAATCCATCTTTCAGTCTTTTTTTCTTTTAAAAATATAAACATATAAGTGCTAAACACAAAGATAAAATAGTAGCCCCGTTAATCCTTCTAATACATATCTGAAGTTTTTGTATTATATAAACTATAATTTATAAATAAATTATTGTAAGATTAATGAAATCTGTACATTATTAATATATTTAACATACTTCATACTCCTAACCGAGCAGACCGTGATACTTTGAAATTGTTAATGTTTAGAGACGATATGGTCAATGTCGAATTATTTATTTGGCACAGTGCATAGGGCTTACGATAATCTGAAGGCCTATGAAAACTATGGGTCCATGAAAATTTTCCTTAAAAGTTAATCTTCGGTTTAACTTATACGGCTAGGAACGCCTACGAACAGAAGGTACCTAGGCCTTACGATCGTTTTGATCCAGCACTGAATATCGTTTTATTTCTGTTAACTACTGAAAAGTACTGTTTCGCGAGTTTTTGCAATTTTATGTTACATGAAGTTACAGTTAAACAATATCGCATTTTTAAAGTTAAAACATCGAAAAATGTTTTTATGCATCTATTACTTTAGATGGATAATTGTATTTTATCTTGAAACTATGAAGGGGGCGTGCGTAAAGTATGAAGTTATAGTTAAGCGCTAATACAAATGTTTGTAAGTTAGTTTTTGAATTTCTCACAAAGCTACACGAGGGCTATCTGCGATAGCCGTTCCTAATTTAGCAATATAACACTAGAGGGAAAGACAGCTAGTCATTACCAATTACCACCAACTCTTGGGCTACTCTTTTAACCAAAGAATAGTGGGATTAAATGTCACATTATAATGCCCCCATGACCGAAAGGGCGAGCATGTTTGGTGCGATAAAGATTCAAGTGCCCGAACCATCTAGCCATGCCGGGCTGAGTAAGCGGCTTACAACTGTTGTAAGTCACTACAATCATTTCGATGTTTTGAATAACTACTGAAATATTTATTTGAACATACATTAATTACTGGTCTCTCTTGTATGAAAGATTTATTTCGTTTGCTTTGGGTGTTACCATATAAAATATTATTTTATTATGCTATCGTCTTTGTTTAGTTCTTTTCGAATTGATATTTTTAGATTTCTGCTGGGATGTATACATTTAAAGAAAACGATAAAAATCATTTAGAAATTAAGTACACGGAAAATCTATACCGTATCGTATGGCAAGTTATTTTCTTTATGCTGGAAAGTAATGAATATGTTTTTAAAGCTATTTATAAATTTCATCCCAATATTCTTATTTACTGAACCTTCCATTAAAATAAAACATTATCCAAATACATAATATTTATAAAACTATTTCCACGATACAGATATTAAAACTTAAATGTCTGTTTTATTCAAAAATGCACGCCAAATTGTACTAACTAGACGACCCAACATGGCCAGTGGTTTGGGGGCTCGACTCGTAATTTGAGATTCGAGGGTTCTAATGCCCTTCCCACTAAATAGTGAAGGTAGTGAAGGGATATATATATAAATGTGGGAATTTGTAAACTTGAGCACCCACATTCTGCTCTCCTAATTTCTATTTCTATATTTATTGCTTCTCCTTTATTATATTTCTTTATGTGAGACTGGTGAACAGAGGTTAAGACTGATAAACGATGTATCCCCACCGCAATTGGGGTCCTACTTCCGCATTCACATCCGAAACCTATGGTACATTTTATATCCAACATTAAAGCTTGTACCCTTGGATTTTTTAAATAATGCAGCGTTTTTTGTTTATTATTTTTAATTTACTTTTGTTTAGACTTGTTTTTAGGTTATAACAAACAAACATAGTCAGTAAGATGTTTGGATTTGCTGTTTTTAACGCAATCCTTCCTTTTGATTGTGTTTACTTAACTTAATCAGTATTATTTTTTTCTAAATATATTTATTTGTTTGTTTTTGAATTTCGCCCAAAGCTACACGAGGGCTATCTACGCTAGCTGTCCCTAATGTAGCAGTGTAAGTCCAGAGGGAAGGCGGCTAGTCATCACCACCTACCGCTAACTCTTAGGCTACTCTTTTACCAACGAATAGCGTAATTGACCGAACATTATAAAGCCCCTACGGCTGAAAAGGCTAACATATTTGTTTGCATGTTATTTATAATTGTTAGCAGAAGTATTTCTCAGTGGCTTACAGCAAATATTTTTGTAGCCATTTCAACTGTGACACTTTGGTCATGCTAATTGAAGGGAAGGTAACTTTTGCTCATAAACGTAAGCATTCTATCATCTCTAACTATAGGCATTGAATGTGTTCATATGAAGAAAAATTCGACAAGTCGTTGGATAGAACCCTATCTTGTTATTAGGTTTGTAACTCAGAGCAAATATGGCACAAAACGAGTGAATGAATTATTTCAGTTAAAACCACCGAACTTTCAATAAGTAAAGTGTACGCCAAAACGAAGTTTTTCAACTGCAGAAAATATTAGCAGTTGTAAGAAAAATTGTGAGTAATTTTCAGTATTGTAGGCATTACTTCAAAGTTCACCACAAAAAACTGTCTGTTTCATTACGTTCTGGTTACGCACAAAGTTACACAGTGGGCTTTTCTGTGCTCTGACCGCCACGTCTATCAAAATCCGAATTCTAACGTCATAAGCCTTTAGTCTTGCCACTGAGCCACTGGCAGGTCCTAGACAAAGGTTGCAAATGGGATCCCAAACACAAGTACTGCACCAATATAATTTATAAAAACTAATTAATTAAATAATATACTAAAAGCGCGAATATATCTATTTGTTACATTTTTTTACAGCAAAGTTACAAATTGGGCTATCTGTGCTTTGTCCATTACGGAGGATCAAACCCTGGTTTTTAGTATTATTATTCCAACGGCGGTCTCACAAATGTCCAACAAACACCCACGTTGGACAAGTTTTAAATGCAAATGAAATCGCTATAGGCTGTAGCCACCGAATCACGCACGATGTAAAATCAAAAATTGAGGAACGTAACAATTAATTTTATTTGTTTGTTTAATATTTAGAATTTATTCCGTGTAAGTTTAATAAATGTAGTCACGGCGACTACCGTCCGTGTAATAATCTGTCACTGAATACGCTACTGTTCCTCAACACTGTTATCCAACCAACGTAATCCGTAATTCATATTATTCAAAAGAAAATGTTTTAAAAAGTTATCTGATTGTTTCAATTTTTTTCTTTCCGAATAACTTTAGAATAATAATGCGCATTCGCTAGTCAACTATACTCCACACTAAATGGCTGTCACTCATGTTTAACTGATGTTGTCAAACCCGCATGTTTGTAGAACCCTTAGCTATGAAAAACATATCCAAGACACTAAGATGTACTAATACATTTTTGTTTATTTGATTCCAATCACAAAAAATGGTAATATCAGTCTGTTGGGCAGACTCAAAATTTTCTGAGAACGTTTTGACAGCACAAATCATCCACCAATACTAAAAAAGACGTTAAAGATTTTAACGAATCGGACAAATTGATTGGTCATAGTATTTTCTGTTTTGAACTTTTCGCGCAAATCTACACAAAGGTCTTTCCGTACATACCCGGCCCCGATTTTGCGTTTATACATTAAAGAGAAGATAATTAGTTATTCACTAGTGCCAACAGCCAACTCTTGGGTTACTAATATCTGACGGAATAGAAGGCTTTAACTGTCTCTCATACAACGTACCTACGGCCCCAAAGTGTAAAACGTTGTTTGTACCAAAGTATCATAAACCAGAAATCTTCGGATTTACAATTTATATTAAACACCGGTAAACCTTCTGACAGCAGTTGTAACTCTGATTTTACTTATAACAAAAACATAGATCTTTACTTAACTTTTTAACCAGTAACACTGTTCTTTTTTACCCTTTTTTTTTCGAAAAACCTTCTCAGAAATGTCTATTTTATTTGCTATACATTTCTCGTATTAGCAGTTTTTTACATTATTTTTACGTATTTTACGTAGCCATTTATGCAGTGCCACGTCATTTCCAACATATTTTTCATAAAATACCTTCATACAACTAATGCTTTCAAGCTTAATGATTTTTCAGCGAAATAATTATAATATAAATGTTTTAGTGTATTAAAATGTTCAGTCTAAGATTTCTTAATTGTAAAAGTAAGATCTGTGCATATATGAATAAGATGAAAATTTCAAAAAATATAAAAATACCTCAAAATAAATGTTGAAATTTGTATCAAAATCATACTACTTATAACTAATGTTTTACAACGTACAACAGGAGATTAACTTACACTAAACTGTAGAATATAACTACATACTGTAAACTAACAGCATTAAATTTCACTATTTATATAAAATATGGGAAGAAAGTTTATTGCTACATCTTTAGACAGATGAGTTAGTAATGACACATATTGTTTTTACACAAAAACGTCCCCAGGTTAGCCTTGAGCTAACGGCTATCTTTTTTTCTTCCTGAACACCAATAGCCATCATGAAGAACGATTATTGCGTTCTTAACACTAGTGCTTCATAGATTTTTAGCATGTTAACTATATATCGAGAAGTAATCTGTATTTCACCTTAAATGTTTACTGTCTTCTGCTATTCTATCAATCTTCTTTTTGAGTTAAAGAAACGTTGGGCTTCTTATGAATGCTATTAGTCGTACAAAGAGCGGTCGAAAAGGTTAAATAAATATCGTAAATATATTCTCTATCTGAACAGGTTCTGCTCATGCTCCTTTGTTTTAAAACTTAAACTAAAGTACTGGCAACCAAACTTAAGACACCAGTCAATGCCAATAAAATATTCTTATAAATAGCAAATGTTTTACTTACAAATGATGATATATTTAAAATTCATTAAGACATCTGTAAAGTGTGGGTGTTGTTGATGTTTTGAATTAAGCACAAAGCTACACAATGGGCTATCTGTGCTCTGCCCACCACGGGTATCGAAACCCGGATTTTAGCGTGTAAGTCCGCAGACATACCGCTGAGCCACTGGAGGGCGTAAAGTGGGGAATCAGAAGCTAATTTAGTTGAAACTAATACCTGAAATAATACCGAAATCAGAATGCAGATATTCAAAAAACGGTTTAACCGACTCAAGTACCGAAAAGAAAAGAAAAAATGTACAAATTAACTTCAGTGGCTGTAATATTGCTTTGTTGGTTTGATTTATTCTCGCAAAAATACTTGAGAGCTATCTGCGTTATTTGTTCCTAATTTAGAAACCATGGACTTGAGGAAAAGCAGTTAGTCAATACTATTAAATTCATGGCTACTTTTACCAACCAAAAGTATGATGGATATTCACTTTATAACGCCCACACGGCTGAATGGGAAAGCATTTTTGGTGACGGAATTCGACACGAGATTCAGATTGCAATTCGAACGTTCTAACTACCAGATTATGGCAAGTCGTAACTGCACCAATTTTTACACGATGGGAATTCATAGTTTCTAATTTCCTAGAAGACGAATAAAACTATTTCTGATGATTTTTCATTCTTTTCATTCCATGAAACAGATCCTGGTGGATCAGTAATAAGATTGCATACCTATAACAATAAAATTCATGATTTGTTTCTCTGAAGTGCATATTTCCGCTGAAAATCAAACAAAAACCGACAACAATATCTATTGAACATTTATTTTGTTCAATTTACCTTCAAAAAGAAAACTTTATTTCCATTTTAATCGAATATAGATTATTTTCGTTATTTATAAAGTAACATTGACCTCAGCCCGGCATGGCCAGGTGGTTAAGGCAATCGTCTCGTACTTCGATGGTCGCGGGTTCGAATCCCCGTCGCACCCAACACACTCGCCTTTTCAGCCGTGGGGGCGTTATAATGTAACGTTCAATCCCCCTGTTTGTTGGTTGGCGGTGGGTGGTGATGACTAGCTGCCTTCCCTCTAGTCTTACACTGCTAAATTATGGACGGCTAGCGCAGATAGCCCTCATGTAACTTTACGCGAAATTCAAAACAAACGAAACCAAAACTTTTCTCAAGGTTAAAATACATTATTCAAATGTTTGCCAACAGATGGCAATTCAGTAACAACACTACAGTCCTATAAATTGACAAAAACTTAATGAAAGCTAAAAGTTGTAAAATTATATTTGAAAACTTATAGTATATTTGCTTGTATTATAAAACGCATTTTTATACACATTGATTGTTAAGCTTGAAAGTACTCATTGCGACTAAACAATTATCATTTTAAGTGAAAACATATGAATGAAACTTCAAAATGAAAGCTACAGCTATATTACGAAATTCACGCTCTGGTGAACGGATGATAGTTTTCCAATTAATCACGTTTACTTTTTATGAATAAACTGATTTATAGAAGAGAATTGATAATGGTCATGAATAAATATGCATATAATAGCGATAATTTTAAGAATTGGTTTTATTTTTAATTAAATGTGAGCATTATTTTCTACATTAATATTTCTTGTGTAACAACATACAAGTTGTCTAAGATGACAGTTTTAACGTCATGCATTTACTTTGAGCCCGTGGTGGCTCAAAAGTTAGCTTGAAAGTATACATAAAATCCAGGATTCCATTCTTGTGATAGGTCCAACGCAGGTGACCAATTATGCAACTTCTTAATTTGTGCAATTGTTAAATAGAACAAACAAAAGTAAATAGAGTTTGAAGAGTAGAGAGATATTAAAAACTCTACTTTATTTTGGAGCTGGGTAGGTGGGAATAGGTATAAGGCAACGTTAATATAAAGCACCGAAAGCTAGCAAAGTATCGGTTTGTTTGTTGTTAAACACAAACCTATACAATGGCATATCTGTGCTGCACATACAACGGGCATTGAAAACAGGTGTTTAGGTTTATAAACCATCAGAATTAGCCTAACCAGTGAAGGGCGCAAATTATCGAAACCATTTATTTGTTTAGAATTAAACACAAAGCTAAACAATGGGTTTTCTGTAATCTGCCTACCACAAGTATCAAAACCCGATTTTTAGTGGTGTGAGTCCGCAGACATACTGTTGTGCTACTGAAGAGTTATCAAAACGAACTAGGCCTAATATTTGTGGTAAATTTCAAGTTAGGCTGCATACGTTATTGCTTTGTTTTTTACATTTTTGTACTTTAAAATAAAAAAATGATCTAATTAAGAGAAATGTGAAAAAAATACATCTGCGATGTATCTTAATTTTCTCTTGAATATTAGAACTACAGGCCTTATGGTTAGGGAAATTTTTGTGTGTTTATTTAGAATTAAGCATTAAGCGGATATCGATACCTGATTTTTAGCGGTGTGAATCGGTAGACATACCGCTTTGTCACTAGGAAGTGGGGAGGGCAGTTAGTTAACTCGCAATCTGCTAAGTGCGGATTTGAATCCCTGTCGTCGAACATGGTCGCCCTTTCAGTTAAAGGGGTGTTATAAGGTCACAGGCAATCTCACTATTTGTTGGTAAAAGAGTAGTCCAAGAGTTGACTGTGGTGATGTTACTAGCTGCCTTTTCTATAGCTTATTACTGCTAAATTAGAAACAAAATTAAACTAGCCTAGACCATTTTCGGGTGGCTCTGCCCGAAATTTAAACAAAACCAATTAGAACAATTCGGTATTACCTGAAAAAATAAAAGATAAAATAGAATTATTTTATCTATTGATAAAAAGAAAACTTTCTATTACATGAGCCATACATATCACCGCTATGTCTTCTATCTGAATTAGTTTCAAATTGATTACTTGAACTAGTTCGAGTAACAAACAACGAAATGTAATAGTTACAATTAGGGTCTGGTAACTAAAGCGCTCATTTTGCAAGTCGCGGGATCCAGAAAAAACTCTGAATATAATGCTCTTTCAGTCGTGAGAACATAATAATATAATGATTGCATTATCCGTTGCTTTTCCTCCAGTCCGCAGTTCGAAATTAGAGACGGCGTAGATAGCTTAAGTTGCTTTGTCAAAGAATAAACAAGTTTGTTTGTTTTTTAATTTCGCGCAAAGCTCTCGAAAATGATCTGGGCTAGTTTAATAATCTGTGCTAGCCGTCCCTAATTTAGCAGTGTAAGATTAGAGGGAAGGCAGCTAGTCATCACCACCCTCCGCCAACTCTTGGGCTACTCTTTTACCAACGAATAGTGGGATTGACCGTCACATTATAATGCTGCCCCCACGGCTGAAAGGGCAAGCATGTTTGGTGCAACCGGAATTTAAATAACGAGTCGAACGCCTTAACCCACCAGGCCATGCCGAGCCCAAGAATAAACAAACGAAACATTTGTACCTCCAGAAAACAAATTTTTACTTAAATTTTAAATGTTTCATTTCTAAGGAAAATTGTACAATGTGAGATACTGTATATTTTACTTATTTTTCCAATAAGTAAAATGGCTTAGTAAATTTAAATCAATAACGATATGAAACGACTGGCCTTGCATCTTATATATACATATTGCAAACCGTGAGGTCTGTCTGAGCGTTCGTTTGTCTCCCAGTAGAAAAGCTGCCCACGCAGGCAAAGCTCAACATTCACTTTTGAAATAACGAGAGACAAAATCATGAATAATGTTGATGCTAAATTTTCTTTCATAACCAGAATATTTTACACTAAAATGTTATGAATTATTTATACTTTCGTTCAAATTTCAAAATGTACCAAAACGTAAATAATTTATATGTATTTTTAAAGTCCCTGAAGTAAGTTACTCTAACAGGGCACTTTTGCTAGTGTTAAACATTCGTTAAAAGTACTAACTCAAATGATAACCCGTGTTTACTTTGTTATTTCATCAGATTGGAAGATGACTTAGAAGTACGAACATATTCTTTGTTTTTGGATTTCGCACAAAGCTACTAGAGAGTTATCTGCGCTAGCCGTTCTTAATTTAGCAGTGTAAGACTACAGGGAAGGCAGCTAATCATCACCACCCGCTGCCGACTCTTGGGCTACTCTTATACCAACAAATAAGGGATTAACAGTAACAATATAACGCCCTCACGGCTTAAAGGGCGAGCATGGTTGGTGCGACCGGGATTCGAACCTGCGCCCCTCGAATTATGAGTCGAACGCTTTAACACACTTGGGCATCAGTACGAATATAATTTATACTGTGTTACATTATGCTTTCTTTATATGTGAAAAGTTAATAAACCAGTACAATGTAAACGCATGCAACAGCTAATTAATAAGCATAGTTATACTGCCTCTATCAGTCAGTGTTTCATCTTCCACTAATCAACATGTGGAATCTTGTTCACTTCTCTGAAACAGGCAGAAAAAGGCCCAGTAGGCTTAGATGTTCTCGCTCCTATCTCGCATGTGATCTGATTAGTGTTACGGTGGACTCAGTGGTTAGCATTCGCTTTGTTCCTTTATTTCTTTTTTTCCATTCTACCAGTGCAACCGTGGAAGCTCGTTTGGCTGAAAAGAATGGGGTGGAGTGTTTTTCAAATTGAGTTTAATTTGTGAACGTTGTATTAAAACATTGCAGCTGAAAACGTATCAGCCCCAATTTATGTTCTACTATGAGGAGCAGACATGCGTAAATATCATCATGATTTTAATTTTCGACTAATATACAGTTACGTTGTCGTTTTTGTTCACGTTGCAAATGCGAGATATGTCTCGAGCAGTGCTGGAAAGGCTTGTTTTCTTTACACAAATAAAAAAATGGGACTTTTTCACTAAAATTTTATTTGAAATTCTTCCACATATTATTTTGCCACATGCGAAACTTAGTGTCATTAGTGTTCTTGCAAAATGAAAACCGGAAGCCGGTAAGTATTAATAGTTGTTTATTGGTTTAAAGCCAAAAGTTTATACCTACATTATTTGTTGTTGTTGTTTACTGTAAGCATTAATTCCTGTGTATCTATTCGAGGTGAACAGTTAATTTATGTATATTTGTTTGTGTGTGGTGGTTCAAGTTATCTTCTTCAGAGGAGAAAACTGATTAATCATTCTTTTATTTCAGTATAAACTAAACACAACGGAGAAAAACAAAATTTCGCTCTTAGTTACTAATATACACATCATTTGGAAGATCTTGCAAAACGTGTATTTTAGATAGAGTACTATATTTTCTAAAATATAAATACGTAGTGACAGTTTATTATATAATTAATTAATCTGAATTGTGCATGGTGTAGTGTTTAGTGTACCCGGAGTGTAAATCAGAGTATTTACGGTTCATGTCGAGTTGTAAAATCTCGCTCTGCACGCTGGTGTGCTATTAAAGTGACTGTCAAACCCCACCATTCCGTCATAAATAGTAACCTAAGTGTTGTCGGTGTGTGGTGTTGACCAGAAAACGTTTTTCTGACTTTTACAAATTAGGGACGGCCATGCTCTTTGTAGCTGGTGTGAAAAATATAAAATAAATGAAATAACAACATAAGGTATGAAGGAATTATTTACCATTTTATGAAATCTGAAATGTTTAAAACTCGATGAATTGTGTTTATTAAAGGTTCCGTTTTGTAATTATGTGATTATATGTAGCACATTTCGACTGGTCTTTAGCAAATGGGCCTGGCAAAGCCTAGCGCGTTAAGGCGTGGGCTTCGTAATTTGAGGGTTGCGGGTTCGCGCCCGAGTCGCGCCAAACATGCTCGCCCTCCCAGCCGTGAAGGCGACATAATGTGACGGTCAATCCACCTATTCGTTGGTAAAAGAGTAGTCCAAGAGTTGGCGGTGGGTGGTGATGACTAGCTGCCTTCCCTCTTGTCTTACACTGCTAAATTAGGGACGGCTAGCACAGATAGCCCTCGAGTAGCTTTGTGCGAAATTCCAAAAACAGACAAACTGTCTTACGTCTGGTCTGCATTTCTAAATTGAAGACAACTACGTTAAATTTTACGAGCTTTTGAGCTAGCCGTTTAGTTTACATATCGCGTATAAAAGGCCACTCAAGTTGAAAATTACCCAATAGTAATCCACCGTCCTCATTACGTAAAATGCCAAAAATAAAGAAAAATCTGTTTCAATTATAAAGAGTACTCGTGATTTATTAGTAAGAAATTCATTCGTTTTATTTAATGAAATGACAATGAGCAAGGTTAGGATATTACTAGATCCTGAAGACCTTGGTTATCCAAATGTATTTCCTTGAGGCAATACTGTCAGTCATGCACAAGGCAAAACTTTAGAATGATAAATAATGAAGCTAAAAATATAGAATTTTTCAGTGCCTTTGACTATGAGGTTTATTTGCTTAATATTTACCCGCTGTATTGATCTTATTTTAAACACCAATAAACTTGAATACATATATGATAGCATTTTATTCTCATCAATTACCAGTGCCTGACACTTGATACTACACGGAAAATAATTTACGTAACTACTGCTCCTAAGTACTGACTGTATAGTGTTAACAGTTATAGTCAAGAAGTGTACATCCATTCAGATTTACTATGCATTTTCCGTTTGTTTTGTTTGCGTTATTTTCTAACATATCTTTGTTGTTAGTTTTGGTACGTTTGTAGTAAATTTTATTACTATACAGCAACACGAAGAACAAGTATTTCTTGTATAACAACTTACATGTATCAGATAATTACTAAGTATATTCTGTCATTTTATCCTTATAATCTGTGATTAGCTTTCCAGAAGAATTGTTATTAGTTTACCATTGATTAAATATAAAAAAAATTATAGACACCCACAAAAAATGTTTATATATCAGGTCATCGCATACGTAATGTATTTTTTTTTTGGAATAGAATAAGTTTAAATGCATATTTCTTGGCTAAATTAAGTTATTACCAAAGTCATGTATATTATATGGGATGACTTGATAGAATTAAGTGTAAATCAGTTCGTTTCTTTTCTAGTGTTTGTTTTATTTATTTAGAATACTCAGCTATCATGGAAATGTTGGAGGAGCACATACGGCATATAATGTTTTACGAGTTCAGAAAAGTGCTACTGAAGGTACGCGAAACATTCAAGAGATGTACAGCAATGACATTCTGAATGCGAGAAAGTGTCAAAGATAGTTTAATAAATTTAGAACTAGTGGCTGCAGTTTGCAGTGAGCGACCTCTTGGGTTTGATTGTGACCTGCTTCTAGCAACACTTGAAAAAGACTGTGCTGTAACTGTTGACGAATTAACTAAGAATCTCAGTTCATCTCCTTCCACTCTCCATTGACATTTGTAGCAACTTGGTAGAGTTTGAAAGTTGGGAAAACGGGTACCACATGAGTTGTCAACTGATAATCTGAAAGAAGACATCTACACATCTCTTCACTCTCATGAACTTCAAGCTTCGTTTTTGAGCCGCCTAGTGACTGGAGATGAAAAATGGGTACTCTATTAAAATGTTAAGCGCCGCCAACAGTGGGTTAATGCAGGAAAATTCAGCTACACTATAGCCAAAAGCGAACCTGCAGCCTCGGAAGCTTTTTCTGAGCGTTTGGTGGGATAAAGATGGTGTAATACACTTTGAGTTGTTACAACCAAACCAGACAATCGCTGCTGAGAGATACTGTTAACAACTAGATTGACTAAACACTGCATTAAAAAAAAAAGACCTACTTAAATGAATTTGAAAGGAGTTGTTTTCCACCATAACAATGTACGTCCTCACACTGCTAGAATCACTTCCACAAAAATTGAAAAGCTTGGCCCCATCCCCCTTATTCTTTTAATTTTGATCGTTCAAATTGTCACCCGCTAGCATAAGTCTACGGATTTACAACACTAAAATCATAGGTTCGATTGCCCTCGATGGATACAGCAAATCGGCAGATGTGTCTTTACTATAACAAAAACATGCATACCTTCAAATTACCATCTTTTCAGAAGCTGAATGGAAAACAGTTTACTTGTATAGATGAGTGAAAATATAGCCTTTGTATCTTTTTGTCTCGAAACCACCTGATTTTTATAAGCGTGTTATTGAAAATCTTTTGAGACATTAGCAGACTGTTATTGAAAGCTAGGGAAAATACATAATTGTTAAAAGTTGTTATTTGAGTTCTTTTTTTTTTCCTTTTGAATATCAGTGTTATAAACCACATTACTTATGGCGTGATCAGATATGTATATATGCATGTTTATACTTGTATCTTTTGATGGACCCAAAAACTTTCATAACAAATTGGGTGAATATCTATCAACAGGGGGCGAAGTAGTGGTAAAAATGCAAAAACGTATGTTAGAACACAAAACGTGAAATGCAAAACTTAATATTTTATATGTATCTCTCTATATATCAAGAAAACCTTCTTGCCAAATTTCTTAGTGGACGAGGTAGTGGTAAATAACGCAATTAAAAATTGCAAAACTGAAAATTCGTACGCACCCTCGCATAGTTTTAATGCACTTCCAAAATCAATTTTGGTGAAAATTTATCCACTTCCAGCGAAGTAGTTACATGTACAGACAACAGACACCACTATTATATTTGAATAGATCTATATTTAATAATCGATTTCTCTAGAAAAGCTAGAAGTTGGGGCTTCCGTATAAAAATATTAAGCTGTGGTGCATAGCTGTATAATTTTTTTTTCCTTTAAGCTGGAATTCAGTGTAAAAAATACATGTGTTCAATGGAGCTTGTCTGTAATTTTCCGACTATTTTTTACAGCACTCGATTAATCAAATTTGGGTTACATACGTAAAGAGATTACGAAATAAATGATAGGCATGAGTATAAGTTACTTATAAGCCGATTACAATACTTGTCCGCTTACGAAGCAGCGTTATGATGAACAGTACTCAGACGTTATATTACTGTGACTTTACTTCAAGAGATAAGATCAGGCATGACTTCATCAAAACTATAACCTAGCTATTAAATTGTTAACTGTAAACAAATGTCATTTTCCAACAATGACAAAGCTTTGTAAACAGTATTAACCCATCCGTGCACTATTGCCTCATATCCTATGATTGTTATCAAGACATCGCCTGTTGTGTTGACTCCGTTGTAGATAATGGAACATTATTATCAGGAAAGTACTGTTTAGGACTGAATTCTACAGAGGACTGCATAGACGTGAAAAGCTGCCACAAGTCAACGTATACAATAAAAAACAAACTTATATTTCGTTAATGTTTGCCGAAGTTCTTTTTACTTGTTTACCGTCAAATCCAAATCAATGAATCTGTGTGTGTGTCAAAAGTTTAAAGATATAATATTTATTAGGTAATGCTATGGAATCAACGGAATTCTTAATAATTTTGTCTTTTAGTAACATCGTGGATGTGGATATTGAAAGAATTAATGAATATGTAACTTATCAAACTACAGGAAGCTTAATTGTTATAAAATTAAAATTTACCAGTGTTGTCTACCGTTAATTAACATTTGAGTTCAACCATAGAGTTCATCCAGCTTAAAACGTTTAACATATGTTGAAGTCTGATATTTTAAAATATATTTATACATAATATTCTAAAATTGTACTTTTTACATGAAGTATTTTTCTTTCTGTTTTCCCTTGGTCGAAATTACTAATGAAGGATGAAATTCACCCAAACCGGTATTACTCAGTGAAAAGCAGTCAGCTAAATATAATATTCGGGTCCATATTTATTTTTAATACTGTGTTTGTTTGTTTTTAAGTTACCTGTACACATGAATTAATCAAGATGTATTAATATGCGTCACTACTACAAGTCCCCCACTAGTACAGCGGTATGTCCACCGATTTATAACGCTAAAATCAGAGGTTCGATTCCCCTCAGTGAGCTCAAAGACTGTTGTGGCTTTGCTATCAGAAAACACAACTACGTTAGTTTAACATCAGTAGAATGTAGTGATTTCGTTTCAAACAATATGCAAATATTCATTTATAAATAAAATAAAAAAATAGGCTTGGCATGGTCAAGCGTGTTAAGGCGTGCGACTCGTAATCTGAGGGTCGAGTGTTCGCATCCCCGTCGCGCCAAACATGCTCGCCCTGTCAGCCATGAGGGCGTTATAAGGTGACGGTTTCTCCCACTATTCGTTAGTAAAAGAGTAGCCCAAGAGTTGGCGGTGGGTGGTAATGACGAGCTGCCTTCCCTCTAGTCTTACATTTTAAATTAGGGTCGGCTAGCGCAGATAGCTCTCGTGTGGTTTTGCGCAAAGTTTAAAACAAACTCTACTACAAAGATGTCGCATTTTTTTCCTCAAAGTATATTTTTAAATGGTTTAAGTTATAGTGCATTTACTTAGTTTTCGTAAAATTGGTATCGAAAGTAATTCAATTGCATCTCAAGTTTGAAAGTCAACATCTTAATAAGAAAAAAGAAGAATGTGTTACGAATTAGTATTTAATAATTCCCTAACGTTGAACTGGCATCTATAACAGACCTATAATGTCGCATCATAGATCCAAGTAAAAGATACCTTTACTGAAAAGGCTTTTCCGAAATTTGTCCCATGTCCATAATTTGAACTTTTTCGTTTGATTACCAGAAATTAGTTTATTTAACTTTAAATGCATCCTGTGCATGCCACTGTTTGTACTTGTCTCTTTTCGTCCTCTCTTTTTCTGTTTGCTAAACAGTTATTAATTATTCCCTTTTGTAACTATAATATGAAATATATTTTTCATGTTTATTTTCCTTTTTCTTAATTTTTCCTGCAGTTTATATACACAGTTAATCATATCCATATTGACTGGTTGTCGCAAAGTCGTAAATAATGTGTTAATCTTCGTGCACAGATAGAGGTTATTTAAACATTGCTAAACTTTTAATCTTCAGTCTCAACCTAATATATACACACAGACGTGTAGGAAACTCGCCTATTCAAGTAAGAGATTAGTCTATGAATGGCTTATTATGAAACCTATTGGTTGAAATGTGTAACTAATAGACTTATGCGATACCATACACTATGTCTTTACCCGAGTATGCACGTTGAATATTTACATAATTCTCTCTTTCTTTCTTTTTTCATCTTCTCTTATGTTCATCTTCACTCTTGATTCTCCTGTCTCTCGATTTCCACTTTTTGCTTTCGATCCCAGCAGCCACAAAAATCCACCAGTGTTTGACACATAAAAACAGTGAAGTAACTAAATCATCTTATGTTTCCAAATTCACTTGAATGTTTGATTTTAAATTGCTGTCAATATTCAGTGATGTCGAGAAACCCACTTGTTGAGAATTTTATATGCAAAAACGGCTTGTTTGGGTTGAGATTTGTTTTTGGAATTTCGCACAAAGCTACTCGAGGGCTATCTGTGCTAGCCGTTCCTAATTTAGCAGTGTAAGACTAGATAGAAGGCAGCTAGTCATCACCACCCACCGCCAACTCTTGGGCTACTCTTTTACCAACGAATAGTGGGATTGACCGTCACATTATATACACCCCCACGGCTGGGAGGGCGAGCATGTTTAGCGCGACGCGGGCGCGAACCCGCAACCCTCGGATTACGAGTGCACGCCCTAACGCGCTCGGCCATGCCAGGTTCAAATAGAAGGTCGAAACGTTGTTCACTCTTCTATTTGAAATATTTTCTCAACCCAAACGAGCCGTTTTTGCATATAAAATGCTGTCAATATTGAACTTACTTTGTGCTTAAACTGCGTTTTGAAGATACCACCTTCAAAATATTTGTTAACGTAAAAAGTTTAAGAAATTTAGGTAACAGTCCAATATTAATATTGAACTATGTCATAACTATTACCTCAGAGATTTGGCTAATTCGGTGCCTTTTAAAACGTATTTATCTAAACTACTTATGCACAAAGTTATCCGAGTCCATGACTTTGTTAATTACAGGATTACTTGTAGTATTAATCAGAATAATCGTCCAAAGCATTTAGAAAGCGTCGAGATATATTGATTACACTAAAAAGTTGAAAATAATAGTGTCGATATCTTAGTTATTACAATTAATTCCACTAATTACTAGAACTAATATATCCTCCTATGTATTTTACAAAACAAATAAATAATGTACCAAATCTTTTTCACTTATTCACATATTGTAGTTTTTAAAAGAAAAGCTGCACAATAGGTTACTGCTACTCATTCCATGACGATGAGGTCAGCATTTTCTCGTACATTTGAAGCTAGATTGTAAGTTCGAGATATCTTTTAAGTATCTGAATCTGTATTTGCTATCGTGCTCATTTAGCTACTTTCTACTAGTAACCTTATTTTAGTTACGTAAATGTAGCATAGTTTGTAAGTTATTTGTAAGTTAGGCCTACAATATATTAGAAACGCTAAAGGGGAAAGAAGGTAACTTTTTCTCCTCACGTGTTGAATTATTTTCCCCACATAACTTAAAATAACTCACCGGTTAAAATAACAATAAAATATTACAATTATTAAACCTTCTTGTACACAAAATGTAGTGTTTTTGCTACAAAGTTTGCCACATAGATAATAAACGTGTAGGAAGCTCGCCTATTCAAGTAAGAGATTCCTAACGGTGAGGCCCGGCATGGCCAGGTGGTTAAGGCACTCTACTCTTAATCCGATGGTTCGAATCCCAATCACACTAAACATGGTAGCCCTTTCAGCCTAGGGGATCTCTAATGGGACGTTCAATCTCACTATTCGTTGATAAAAAGAGTGGCCCAAGAGTTGGCAGTAATGACTAGCTGTCTTTCCCTCTTGTCTTACACTGCTAAATGGCCTGGCATGGCCGAGCGCGTTAAGGCGTGCGGTCGTAATCCGAGGGTCGCGGGTTCGCGCTAAACATGCTCGCCCTCCCAGCCGAGGGGGTGTATAATGTGACGGTCAATCCCACTATTCGTTGGTACAAGAGTAGCCCAAGAGTTGGCGGTGGGTGTTGATGACTAGCTGCCTTCCCTCTAGTCTTACACTGCTAAATTAGGGACGGCTAGCACAGATAGCCCTCGAGTAGCTTTGTGCGAAATTCCAAAACAAACAAACAAAAACAAATACACTGCTAAATTAAAGATAGCTAGGGCAGATAGCGCTCGTGTAGCTTTGTGCGATATTCTAAATAAACCACCTCAAAAATGAAAGTTAAAACTGATTTTTGTGAATTAAAATTGCCATTTTTATCTATGTGTTACACTGAAAAATTGTTCAGTATAGTTTATAAAAATTTTGTATAATTGATCATACTTTTGTATCAATAAAATTTTAACAGAACGTTAATAATATAAAAATAAAATTATCTACCTTCAAGTTCTATGTGCGTCTTTTTCTTAATGAAATTACAAAATGTGCCAGTCTCAAAGAGTTATGTGAATTATAAAAAACAAACAAACAATGTTTTATTTCATTTTACCAAACTGATTTTTCTTTGTCCCCCAGTGGCTCAGCGGTATGTCTGCGGACTTACACGCTAAAATCCGGGTTTCGATACCCGTGGTGGGCAGAGCACAGATAGCCCATTGTGCAGCTTTGTGCTTAATTCTAAACAACAACAATCTTTACACGGTTTTATGCTTAAGATGCACTAAATTCTCTTTCGATTGGGAGGAATTCTCCTCCATAAGCTGCAGTGTTCTCCCATACTATCTAGCCAGGTATATATATATCCCGGTTTTTCATATCCCAAATCTAGCAGCCCTAACTGTTCTAATATCATTAGATGAGATGAACAAACGAAATCCTTGAATATCATAAACTCTTTAATACCTACTATTAATCAGCCTTGGAATTAGAAGCAGACGTGCTGGCATCTAGTAGGATTTTATTAAAACAACTGATTATTGCTATGTTTTAATAGTTTCTTTCATTTTACATTAGGTTAGGTGAAACAACAAAGCGATGATAATTCAATTTTATACTATCTTTTTTTTATCCACACACTGAATACGTGTAAAAATCATCATCATCATCAAACATGTGTTTGTTACATGCAAATACAGAGTCGTTCAGATTATTTATAAAAATACTAAAGAGGAATTTATTCAAGAAAGGCGTGATCTACAAAACCTTATTAATTTTTAATTAATAAAACTAGAGTGAAGGCAGCTGCTCAGAACTACCCATAGGTAATCCCTAAAGTGGGGTCTGTTCATCAGTCTTATTACGTGTCAACAACCCTAAAGTAAAGAGCATTAATTTGTAGCCAGAAGATGTGAATTACGAACCTGCGAATTGTAGTGCAACATGCTAACCACTGTGCCTCAAACTATCTATGTACTGTAGTGCCATCTTCTATATTATAGCGACTTTGAGTTTCTGGTAGAGATAAAATTCTTACCTTCACTGGTCACGACACGCATGTTGAGACTTCAATCTTTTGAGGTATTGCTGCATGTTTTTTAACATTTCAAATGCATGTTAAAGCTATATTCTTTTATTTAAAAGGAGATGGCAGACAATAACTAAGAATGTCTTTCTTCTAATTTGTTGTATTCTTCAGCATATATTTTCAAGTATTATGGCATTGAAAAATAAAAGCTTTAAGGCTTTTTCTCTAATGAATCGGGGTCATTGTACATGCTTTCCAAATTTGGTATAATTTGATCTCTCTGAATAAAGGCAGCTAAACTTATTTGTTTTCATCTATGCTCAGTGCAGATGAATAAACACAAAAACTGTAATATATAACCTTCATTTGTGTAACAAAATTAGTACATTTTACAAAGATATCTGATCATGATCACCAGATGTGTTTATTTACATACAAAAACTGCATGGAAATTTGTAAAAAATTACCTGAATAGAGATATTTCCAAAATTATTTTATAAACTTACATTAGTAGCTGTTTCAGTTATGATACACATAAACATATTTTAATAAAATGCAAATGATTTTCCCAAGAAAATAGAAAAATACTTCATCTAACTGGAAAAAAAATAGCACTTCACCTGCTAACAAGTTCTCAAAAAATAAAAATGTAGGTTCTTTATACATTCAATCAGAACTGTGTGTATGAGAAAATTAATTCCTCCTAGATAAAGAAACTCAACCATCTGTACTACCAAAAAAGAAGCACACCGCAAGCTAATTTTGTTGTTGTTTCACCAAGTAGAATTATGTCTAAGAGTTTATAACAAATTATTCTCAACCAAGTGGCTAAGTTTCAGTTACAGCATTATTCTCAAGTTACTAAAATTAGATATAGCTTTCTCAATATTGCTTTAAACTGATATCCTTATAGAAAACATTTATATTCAACATGAATGAACATAAAACCTTCGTATACAACAAACTCAAAAATAAAACATTCATTACAGAATTGACGAAAAACAAGACAAATGTATATTTCACAAAGACTTCATATATTTATTACCATGGTTTTGACAGTACAGCCATGATCATTACTCGAGAAACCATGATCAAAAATGTTTGTGTGGAATGTACATTTGTCTTGTTTTCCCTCAATTCTGTAATTATGGAGTTTCACCAAGCACCAATGGTTTCAAATATAAATTACATAAAACAAATCCATGATTGTAATTCAGAAGGAATGGAAGTAAAACAATAAAAAATTAGTATCAACTGTGGAGAGAAAACAGCAAGCCAATAAGAAGATAAAAATACAACAACAGAGCTTCTATTTGATTGAAACTGTACAAATACCAAAAATTTACAAACAGTCATTTGTTCTAAGAGTGTCTACTTTGTATGTGCAATACACTTCAATTATAAAACTAGTGTATAATTTGCATTAACGAAGGTACTAAAAAAAGAAAGTTTTTTCCAATACAGAATGAAACAAATGAGGGAATCACAATCAAACTGGTCACTACAAAACCTCCTGTGATACCCGATGTGTAAAATTTCAACTCGCATTCAGGCCATTAGAATAATATAAATCTAATGTTTCACAAATAATAATAATAAACAAAAGACTTTTTGTTGGACTACATCACCTACAATTAGCTAGCTTTGGGAAATAGACTTATAAACCTCAATAAATAGACTATAATTTAACAAGTCACCTTTCAAAATCTTATTGAATTTATGACATACTGTAACCACATCAAATAAAAGTTAACATGTTAAGTAATTAGTTTGTCTTCTGTTGTTTTTTCATATCTTAATAATTATCAATTTAAAAAGTAAAATCCTTGTCAATTAAAACAATTAACATAGTTCACCGAATTCAAATTGTTTGTATATTTATAAAATATGCTTCATTTATTGATGGTTGGAAAAAGTTGAATAAATAGCTATTATGTTTAATTGTGTATTTTAGTGTTAATTTGAACATCAGTACAGTGGGTGAGTTTGAAAATACTGTTTAGTTAATTTATTAAATTACCTTTTGAAATGAAACATATAAAACATTCTTTTTGTTTGAATATTTTTATTCAGTTAAATTTCACACAAAGAATTTTCAAGTAATTAAAGTAATACTAATGAATAAAGCAGCATTTGTATTTCTAAGAAATACTAAAACATTTTCATCAGTAACACACTTTACCTAAAACCTTGTTATAAAGAAAGTATGCTGGTTTTATTTACTTTTGAACTTCATTTTTTTGTGGAATCTGTCTTAATGTGACTTCTCTACAGAAGAGTGTAGCAGAGATGTGTATAAAATATACATTTAGTGTAATATTTTAAGTTAACAAATGAATTACTTTTGTAAATCATGTCTTTCCAATGATTTAAGAAACTATTGTAAACTTTGTATATATTGAAGAGTTATTAGGTAAATACAGGCTAACATACTTTTTGAGATCATAAAAAATAAAAAAAACTCGTGAAAATAACTTTTGCTTTTCACTGCAAACATATTATGATTAGCATAAAATAACCACCATTCTGTGCTGAATGGGATTTGCAATATCCTGTACAAAACCCAAACACTACACAAAAGCACCACATGTAATAATTAAAATAAAAATTACATTCTCATGAGACTCATTTGTACAAAAAAAGAAAAAAGTGTGTGAAAACTGAGAATACATTGATATTAATTACAAAGAAACATTGAAATTGGGAACTAACCATCAAGAGATAATTATATTAAATGACTGCTAAAGGTGGACAAACTGAAATCAAATACGGAAAACACTGGTGCTTCCTTCAGAAATCCTATAATAAAGGTACACATTAAAGATAAAGTGCAAAGATTGACAAGATAAAATCAGCCTAGTATGTAACGTTCCAATTGAAATTTAGTTAATATGTGCTAAATAACAAGTTTTATTTTCTCATTCATTAATAATTATTATTTTAAAAGGTAAAAATCCTGTGAATTAAAACAATCTATTGTATTTAACTTAATACATTAAGTATTGTAAGTAATTTATAGTTCCATAATAAGCAAATATAACATTTACTTAATGTTAGTCATGTTAAAATGAATATATACTGATGTTTACATTTATTTATATTAAAAAGAAAACTAGAAACTGCAACTTTCTTACTTAATTTATAATAAAGAACAAAATGCTGTTTTTCTATATTTCAATTTTCTGATGTTAAACTTGTTAATAATGTGCAAGATGATCACTGACTGAAGCTATTTTTACGTGTATAGTACCTCAGTGCATTCAAAAGTGACACATCTGAGTCTTCCTTGATGTTATTATCATCAAATAAAAGATCAAAGTGCTTACTTTTGTGGATAACTGTACACAGTCAATATTACTACATTCATTAATAATGTTCAGAAGTATTTGATCAGAAGCTTTGGAAGAAAAAGCTACATTAAAAGATAATTTTATTTAGTGCTCACTTCTCTTCAAGAAATTTGAGCCATGTATTAAGTATTGTTCCACTATCAATTTCTGAACAACAATATCCATCAATTAGTACTTTTTTTTAAACAGAACACTGTAGATAATGATATGCAAAGTTTTCCCTTATAACCTTTGAACAATAAAGGTTTAATTTACACATCACAACGTACCTTAGAGAAACATTAAGCCTCAACTGAAATTCTGTCTTTATACAAGTTATAGAACAACATATATCTAAATGTAAACTTGGTAAATGGAGAAAATTTCAACTGAAATGTAATTCCCTCTAAATTTTCCCATTTAATAGTATTCACATTTCTCCAGTTTATTATACAATATATTTATAATAAAACAAAGTTCTTATTTAAGTACAATAAAAACCCTTATAGATTGTATAATTACATTTTAAAAATGTCAATCCAGAATTTAGTTTTACTTTACATTTTCTTGTGAGCTTGTCATACAACAGTTACCTGACCAAAACAAAAACATCCTATCAAATACCCACTTAATTCAAATTTTTAAGCTTAGTTAAAATTATTTGAAACAATATACTGTAGCATGTAATTTAATTATTTTTTAAACAGAAACTACAATTTTAATTGAAATTTAAAGATCTAATATCAAACTCTTTCTAATTGCAGGTTAAATACAGTATGTAGCTTTTTATGGAAAATCTAAAAGCAGAACATGAGTTATGGGCCTTTATGAGGATCCACGTGGGTGTAATAGAACTGAACTATTCATAAAAGTTCTCTCGGCACTGTTCTTAAAATCATACTTTTCACTAAAAGTCCAATTGTCTGATGACATTTTCTTGTAAGCAATCATTGTTTCATAAATAACTATAATAATCAAATAATATGGCTTTAAAAAGCTATATCTGGGAAAACTACAAATGAATACAAACAGATCAATAATAATTCATGTTTGGTTGATCAAATTTTTGTGTCTAACTCGCTAACTAACCAAAGAATTTGTTATGGTACATGAACTAATCATCTAATTGGGATCGCCGATGAAACAGGATGTAATAAGATAAAATTGATGTTTTGATTGAGTGTTAAGTTTTTCATAATATTGTATCTTATATCTCACTAAGGTTGATTTTTTTTCAGTAACCAAATCATGCTTTCTAAAATAAGACTTTTTTCGTGACTATCAGAAGTACTAGTGCAAACTGAAGCTGATTTCCCATACTTTCTGTACAAAATATGAACTAAGGGTATGACTAGGTGTAAAAGAGTTTATAAAATGATTACCCCAATCATCTCTAACATTAAAGAACACTTCATTTTACATAAGGAGTATAATACTAAAATCATTTAAGGTGTTTTGTAACAATTTCTCTGTTATATAAATTAGAACATTCTGTACTCATTCTTTAGGAGCACAGATGTTAACATTGAACTGCTCACAAGCATCACTTGTGAATGTTTTTTCAACAAAAAATATTTTTCTGAAAGTCAAATTGAGTAGTTTTCACAACACAAATAATAGACTGCTACAAAAGCCACTATAGCAAAACCCACAAAATTCATAATTGTCACTTTTAAGTAATAACATTCTTGATCAAAATACAAAAATATATATAATGAGAGCAACAATTTAGGCAGAGGTGTACCAATAATAAATATTTGTGTCCACCCAAAAAATAAATCTGACACACTCTAGAAAGATATTATGCTACCAATTCACAGAATCCTCATTTAACCTTTATCACATAAATTTTGGAACTTAGAACTGTAAAATCATAGTATTACACAACAAGATTTCTTATTCTGAAGTTTCCTCAAATCCAGAGTATTTCCTAAGCAAGGCTTTTCCATTGTTTCTTCCATCTTCAACCAGTTTCCAACAGCCATGTGGAAAGCTTTTTCAACATTTATTGCATCCTTTGCACTTGTTGCCACAAAAGAGTAATTGCCATTATTATTACACCACAACTGAGCCTCTTCTGTAGTTACTTGCTGTTCACTTGGTGGAATGTCCATTTTATTTCCAACAACGACAATTGGAAATGTAGTAGAATCCTTTACATCTGCATAGTATATGAATTCTTTCTTCCACATACTCAAATTCTCAAAACTTTTTCTATCATCTACGCCATAGCTTAGTATGCAAATATCAGAACCTCTATAAAATGGAGTGCGAAGACTACGAAATCTCTCCTGCCCTGCTGTATCCCAAATCTGTAAAGTGTAAGTTTCTCCTCTCACTGTGATATCTTTATTTAGAAATTCCACACCAATGGTATGATAGGATTCTGAATCAAACTGATTATTGACGAATCTGTTCATCAAGCAACTCTTCCCTACTCCTCCATCACCTAACAGTACAACCTTTAGAAGATGTGATTTCTGCAATCTACGCCCACCTCTTGCTTCCTTACTATCTGCCATGTTGTCAGCTCCTTCACAAAACTAAATTTAGCATCTTCTTTACAGGCAACACTGGTGACAGACTGTTAGTTTCAAAATAATTACAATAATTTTAATACTCTACAAACAAAAACTCTTTATCAAATTATCAACATTCTGTGACAACTATACCATAATGCAAATAATGTGATTATTATAATCAAAATTTAAGAATTAATAGTGTAAATTACTTCAAAACCATTACATATTAATTTAAACTGATAGTCAAGGTTAAAAAATACATATGTACAACCTACCTCTGTGCTATGTTGTTCACCATTGCATATCAATTAAAATTAAAAACCTTGAACTTTACACAACATAATGACACATACTATTTTGTTTTTTCAAAAGATAGCTACAAAAGCAATATTCCTTATTAATTTAGCACTGAATGGAAATAATACATTAACACGATAACTTAAAATTGATATAAAAATGTTTACACATTTACATAAGACGTGCAAGTTCCTAACAATTTACTTTGGTGACATTCATACAACTTACATGCTTACTCTTCTAGCTTGAAAATAAAATAAATCAATAACCATGATTAATATAAAAATTTAAACTGACACAAAATATCAATTTGAAATGATGATCAAAATAATAAATTTACCAATCTGAATTGAATAAACATAGAAACCATGCATTATTTTTCAATTTCCTAAATGAAAATCTATAATGGGCTAGTATAAATAACAGTTTAACAGTATTTTCAACTAAATATTAGCATTTCATTGCAATGTCACCTGCTTCCTAAGTCTACGGATTTAGAACGCTAAAATCGGGAATCCGATTTCCTTTGGTGGGCTCAGCAGATAGCCTGATGTGGCTTTGCTATAAGAAAAACACACATACTGTCACCTTAAAAAATGGGAAGGTTTTAGTATCATTGATTATGTTGCTTAGTCTCGTGCATGTATATAACGTATTCAGTATTATTTTAACAAAGTGTTTTAGCATGTAATGCAATCTCCAGCATACAAATTTGTCCTTAGTCCCATGAGGCCATTTACATCTGAAAAAAATATAATTGGCTAAACTTGTTCACATAATTCTTTTATAATGTAACAGGTAATCTGGAGTCTTCCTGAATCTACTGAACTCAACCATATTCTACCAATGTTCTATACAGAAAGATACAAAATGATAGAAGAGGTAAACAACATTGAAGTTATTCCCTATCAGAAAAAAATAAAAAGGAAGATCAGTCAAACCAAACAGAAAGAGAAGGGAAAGTAAGTAGCTGAAGATGGAGGTGCTTTACTATAAATTACTTATTTGTTTGAAGGTCAACATAAGTACTCATCCCAAAAACACAATTAATTCATAAAAAAATTGTCAGTTATTTGCATTTACTGTCATGAAATACAAAGGAAAAAGCAAAAAAACAAGAAAATAAAAATAAAAACTGCCTGGAAGAGGGTGCAGTTTTCTGAAAAATGTAGCTGAAATTGCAGTTTTCAAACAACCTTAAAATTTTAAGTATTTATACCTAAAACTAAAAAAAAAACCTTGAAAATATTTTTCACTATTCTATTTTGGTGCTAAATTCCCTGTTTCACTGTTCAAATTTCTCAGTTATGGTTCTACAGAAATCACGAAATGTTGCCATCCTGAGTTACCTTACATATTCAATCACCTAAAAATTTGACTGAAATTATTATTGTCACTTCATTTTCTGATATCTTTTTACTATTATAATTGAGCTTTCTTTAATCTTATTGTGACTTTTTTTTTACTGTTATTTACTACTTCCTGTTGTCCAATTTGTGGTGTTTTATTTAAATGACAGAAGTTAAAGGCAGATTGTGCAAAAAACACTGCATGGTATGTTTGGAATATAACATTTATTACATGTAGCATAACTGTTTTAATTATAATACCAATATTCCAACTATTTATTAGAAAATTCAAGTACTAACTAATTTTCTTATTATTATCTATTATTTTGGACTTTTATAAACATTAGACCTGGCAATCAGTGTTATATGCAAATGGATTAATTCACAGTCCCGTTAAATGATCAATGCAGTATTTTTCAAATTATGGTATGTGGAAGCAAAAAAAGTTTGTGTCAGGTACTGTCACTCAGTTACCCTCCTGCTGGTTAACAGTTAAAAAAAAGAAGTTGACAATGGGTGCCTTTCCTCTATTGAACAATTCAAAAGTAGTGACATTGACTGACAGCCTTAGTAGTATTAGTATAACAAAGCTAGGGCAAGAAAGTTTGCTGGCAATAGAAATAAAACTGAAGGAAATTCTCAATAGAATATGGCATACCTTAGTTTGTCCTCATAAAAGGCAATGCTCTGAAATGTGTGAGCCACATTTACAAAATACTACATGTACATAAAACATTTTCACCAATATTCTACATAACTACTATAAGACAAAGTATGTAGGCAATACTGTTTGCACTTTTAGAATTAAAATAAATTTAAAATGCACTTACTTTTGAAATACAAACCTATCTATAAAAAAGTGTAGATCATGATATTAAAAATAATTATTACATGTTTTATCACTTTATGTAAATTATTCAAAGGAGAATGCAACTACACTTTAACTGTTACAAAATCCTGATAAATATAATTTTGTATCGCCTGAGAACATCAAACAACTTGTGATTTGTACAACAATTAAAGATTATTGTACTGTAGATATTAGTGAAAATATTTAAGATACTAGTTCCATCAAAGACACCAAATTATCTTCAATGGTTAGACAATTTTTAAATCACGAATAACTTTTAGGTATAACGTCAGAAAATGCATCATATTAGATATTAAAACATTTTAACCTTTGATGCTGACTGCTTTTGTTGGTACTCCTATTCATATACAATATACAGTTTTGGCAAGTAAACATTTTTGTAATATCAACTTAAGTTTTTCAGTCAAGGAAATCTTATTAATATTTTAAAAGAAAATCTCGATTTATATCAAAATATGTCCACCAGTTCAATGGTAATTGTCCTTTGATACCAGTTTACAAAGGGTATCACACATGAAAAACAGCATTCTGCAAGAAAAGCTTGTCTAGAATTCTACAGCTATACTATTTGTACATCAATATTTATGTTAACTACAATAACCAGGTACAAAGAGCGTCTTTACTTTGAAATATAAAAATGATTAAATAGCAATTTCAGGAATTCTTCCAAGTGTTATATGCACACAAAATACTTTAAGCAGGCTAAAATATTAAAGAAGTTATCAGAAATATACTAAATATGGATCAACATGCTCAAATATATATTTATTATATTTGCAAATGGCTGGATACATTTGAGGTATGAAAAAATAAAAATACAAAAAAAGCTGTAAGTTACTTTACTAAAGATTTTCTAAAATAAAAATTAGAAATAATAGTAATGGAAAGTATACATTATCAAGAACTTATGTTATAGAGTTTAAAGGAAATGAGGAGAATGGATTGTTTACCATTTTATTTAAATGAATATTTTTGTAATCTAATATTATGGCCAACATGCTCACAATACTATATGACATTTCTAAGACTAAGCTCAAATGTTTTGGTAAAAATGTTTTGTTAGATTGGATGAGTTTCATTACACTAAGTCTAATGCAAAGAAAAGAAAATTATATTTTTTAATATTTAGATATATAGCTACCTCATGATTTGACCAGTCACTTTAAAATGATTATAAAATAATTCTATTAAATTTGTATAATGTAAGGCATACCCTAACAACAATCCTGCAGCAGACAATTCCATCAATGACTTTTATATTTATAAAATAACACTCCAAGAGAAGAACCTCCCACTATCATATAAAATACTGGAGATTTTCCATAAAAAAAATATCCTTGTAATTGAAAATATCCAATTTTTTTATACACCAATGGTAAATGTTTCTCTCTCAATGTGTCAAGTTTGTGTTTTGAATTTATGCATATTAAGCTATGTAAGCATTTTATGCTGTTATTCTTTTTTACTTTTTTCATGTTTTAATTTTGTGCAAAATTATACAAGAGCTATCTGCCATAGTTGTCCAAATATGCAAGTGAAAACTAAATGGAAGGCAGCCAACCAACACCACCACTGCCAACTCTTGGGCTACTCTTTTACCAGTGGGATTGACCATACATTATAATGGTCCCATAGCTGAAATGGCATCTTTGGTGTGATGGGGATTTGAACTTGCAAACTTTAAATTATGAGTCTTGCACACTGGCCACTTGAGACTGCTGGGCTGAATCTCTTTTATGTTGCATTAATATTTTCATATCCTGCCACATACCTCCAATTGCATAACATTAAACAAACAGTGTGCTATATCACGTACACTGCAACTTGTACTCAAATGTAATACAATTTATAGGGTTATGACTTATTTCAAAAATTATTAACAGAAAATCCTAGGCCCAAACCGTAAATTGTAATTAATGTGACTTAAACACATATTCACAATTTATTGATTATTTAACAAAACAAAGTTGGTACTAACTTTTGTACTGTTATTAAAATATCAGTGAAATGATATACTTTCTGCTCTTGATAAATTGAAGCAGAAAAATGCTATTATCAGGGTTGGAGCTCGTGTTATAAGAAAAGAAATTAAAAAGTATTTAAAATAAAAAAATTAAATCTATAATACAACACACAATCATTTCCACAGTAACAATGACATAATAGGGACCTAACATTGTATTAATATTACGCTCTGAACCAATATAACTCTGTAATGAAAAGTCAAACCCCTTTATTGTTTTTCAAATTGCAACAAACTTAACAAGTAAGATATACAAAAATAACTTTTAGTATATTAACAAGTTATTATTTTAAAGCAAAAGCAATTCGTTCAAAACTTAACCTTACCCTTTAAAGCATCACGTTATACACCCTCCCAACCATTGCAGCGCCATCGCGAGCTCTCAATGCTTAATTTCCACAATGCATATTAAGGTATTAAAAACGTGTTAATACTAGAAATAAACAACCTTTCTTTGTGTTTTATGGAAGGAATACTCATGGAGAAGCTGCAAAGGTAAAAATTGAGTGTCAAATTAAATAAAAAATAACATTTTGGCGTTAAAAGTTCGTTTATTTCTACTATTATTAAATTTTCAATATTGTTCAGATATAATTACTAATGTTTTTATATGCACACTTAAAACTTTTAATTACAAGTTACCTCGCTTTGCGACAAAAAGGTGAAGAAATTAAAATTCACTACCTTAAATATTTTCAAAAGAATTGTTTTCATTTATTTGTTCCACTTTCCTTTTTGATAAAACTATATTTTGAAAACGAGGATCATGATTATATGCTTAACATAACGACAACGAGTTACAAAAACAAATTAAATTACAAAATATAAAACCTTCTAAAGATATTTGTATGTATGCACTTATGGAATTCTAACTCTTTTTGTATCAGTTGTTCTTTACTTAACATTAATTTCTTTCATATAATGTATTTTTTAAAATATATTAAAAGACACAAAGAAAGAAGAAGTAGCAGATGACCATTCTGCCCATAGAGGTCACCCAAAGAAGAAAGCAGCCTGACTTAATAGTGTAATATTCTTTCATATAGGTAAAATTATCCAAAAAGGAACTTAAATTAACAGTTTAAACTACAAGCTCAATGTCCATCACCTGAAAAACCGTTCGACATGAAAATAGTACTGATAGGGGAAAATGTATGCCGAAGAACGAGACTGGACCTGAGCGTCCAAAGTTTATATTTCTTTCCTCTAATATTCAATATTTTATCACCATCCGTACCTTTCCATTAAACCAAATACAAATCCATAATTAGTTTGTCTACGTTTAAAAAAACTTTAAAACCTGAAATAAATCACCTCTAGTTCTTCTTCGCTCCGTAGAAAAGGCAAGTTAAAATCTGTAATCTTTCTTCAAACCTTAATGTTTCCCCAATTTTAGCGTTAAAGTGATTTCAAAAAAAGGTTTTTATAGCTCTCCTTTCACACGCAGTGAGTTGCACAAGCAACCTACAACGTTAGCTTTTCCTCAATGACAAGTGGAGTTGTGAATGTAATTGCACAATGCTTGGTTCTCTTACAGGAATTATGCATCATGTAATTAAAAAGTTAAGCCATTCTTATTGTCACACCAGAAAATAATTTTCAGCCGGAGCTTTAGTTTAGAATCTGGTCGATAGAAAAATAAGGTAACTATCTCAAAATATATGATTAGGTGTGATAAAAGACTGGAATAATTATATATTTAAGTCAGTGCTTGTTCGAAAAGTTGAGACTGTGTGTATTTATTCCTATTTTGTAATGTGTTCTTACCTTATGCATGGTCTTTTATATTACTGGGTAAAAATAATACAAGGACCAGTTCACATAACAATAGTATATCAGTTGTATTTTTCTTAATGGTTTTTACAGGCTACCTACATTTGTGCACAGTTATAATTCTAAGTTCACAAAAAGAGTTTTCATTTTAAACAAAAGTTTTTACTCACTGATTAATAAACTAAATAAACTAAAAGCATTAAATATGTACACCCAGTATCTAACTTCTCTAACATTACAAAAAATAAACCAATACACAAACCTATCTATTTACCAAGTCCAATTGATGGTTGTCACTTTTAGGACCATAGTATGGAGATTGAAGGACCTCTTGGAAGACTTCTTTTCTAAAGGTTGTTGAGCAAATCATTTAGTGACTTTAACCTTCTAATTCCTCTGGAAATAGTCTTGACAAGAACCATAAAATCATTAGCAAGTCTTTTCTAGAATTACCCAGGTGGTCCGTTTTTCACCTTTAAACTTTTAAAGACAATCATTTGGCTTGAATTGTTTCTCTGGATTATGCAATCACATTTCTGATTCTTTTCAGAAACTTGTTAAGAGTATTAACAATATCAGAAAATGATTTTGCAAAATAATCATAGTAAGAGCACAATCAATATTTTTCCAACTTGTTTCTCCAACATAGAAGTCGAAACAAGTAGAAAAATGGAAACCAGATTCAAAGAACACAAAAAAGTCACCTTAACACGTTTTCGAACACTATAAATCTGATAAACACAACATAACCATAGAAAACAACCAAATACTAAATAAAAAACAAACAAACGTGAATTTAAATCCTTACTTATATAACTCAAGCTCAAAATAAACCAATACAAAGAAACACCTTTATACGTATATTAATAAATATAATCAAACATCTAAGCACGCTCTCTACATTGTTACACTCAATTACACAACCGCCTTAAAACATGTGGTCAGCTTCCGGTCAGTAACCATTTCTTTCTTTGTGAACCTGACGAAGACCGAAAACCGTTGTTCGCTCCTCTGTTAGTGCTTACTCTACCTATATCAGCCGTTTTTAAATATATAAGTTTCTCTATAAATGGGTTTTCTTCGGCATCATGGATTATCAAATATTTATTCATATGTGATTAAGTCATCAAATAGCTAGGTACGATGTTCCAAAGTAGCAAGAAACAGTAGATTCCACTGAGCACTGAGATGTAGCAAGAGCATTACACGACACAAATGATCACATGACAAATTTGCACAATTTATTTCCTACAATGACTGCTGTCTTCTTTCCACTTGTTTTGTGAAACTGCTCATACCCATCAATATATGTTCTTAAGAGCCACCTTTCCAAACTATTTTGTTCCAGATACAGCATTTATAGCGTGGAGACAATTACTAGCATTGATTAGGCGTCTTTCTTTGTAACTTTAATAATTTTAAGTGATCCGTAAAAAACCTTGTGAATTCGTTCTTCTTCATATCTCTTCAACGCTCCTATCTTTTTTGAAAGTCTCAGCCTATTTTGGAAGAGATAGTTGTATGATTAGATGACATATTGGGGTTTGTTTATCTTGAGTGAATCTTGTTGGATATTTTATTATTTTTTGTACCTAAGTCATGGGTTCACTGAAAACGGTATTTTGGCATGTTATGTAACCTATGACACTGCTTAGTTTCAAGACCACTACTGCCCTGAAACTAATCTGTTGTAAGTGAAATAGTATGCTGTTTTTATTAAGGGTTTGACATTGGAATGCCTACATCTTTCCTCAAAATTAATTACTTCTTATGTATTCTGTAAAAATAATACCTGTACAGTCTCATATCTTCCAATTTTCCATCCAAGCTTGGTTCGAAATTTATTGTTTGATATATTCATAGCTCTAATGTTGAAATATTTATTCTTAAAATCCACAAGAGCTCTAGCAACAATTAATCCACCACGACATACTAGAGTGTTTAGATCTATTATGGCTCAGTTACTAGTTATAAATGTATTTTTGACAAATCCTTGTATTTACAATATAAATTTATTTTAACAAGTCCTATGTGATAAAATGACTGCTTTTCTTGTTGTTACGGGAAGTTCAACCAATGGTGTAATATTGTAGTGAGATTTCTTGGTTATTAGCTCTGAAGCTATTTGAAGCTCGTCTAACCTTATATCCCTATCTCCATATGAAGTCAGTTCCCAACATAAATTCTTCCTTAATGTCAGTTACTCATACATCATAAAGTATAGAGAAGTTTCGTAAAGTAAGTGGAACTTCTAATTTACCCTTGCTGAAGCTAATGTCGGGTTGTTGTTCACGTCAGTCATTCGTCTTTCTTTATACATGGACGTAACTTTCCACTTTTTATTACTAAATCAGGTAAAACTGTTGTAGCTGTAGAACAAGGCTTGATCAACATACTACAAGGCTTCTCATTAATAAACCCTTTGACTTGTAAACTAGTTTCTTCAAATTTTGAGCTTCTTATTTTCTTTGAGACAGATTGGACTTTTTCAGCTAAACTTTGCAACACAAATCCAGACATTTTTTTTGTTGCCTTCAATCTAGATGAGCTGAAAGACTCATTCCTGGAGTATTGTCTTCTCAGTATCTTAACATATTTTAAGTCCTTGAAATATTGGTTGTACTGATCAGTACTATCACATCTCTTACAGTTCCTTCTCATTAGTATCTTTTAGAATGAATTATTCCTCATATGCTTTTGTCTTTAGTTCTTGCCAATAAGTAATTTCAAGTTACACATGAAGCAGTTGTCTTGTGATTTATTCCCTTCGTTGTGTTTCACCAATTATCTAACTAGTTCTTTTATTTATTCTCAAGTATTGTCAGTAGGAGTTGATGTTACAATACTACTCAATCTTATGACTCCATAACTTTGAAATGGCGTCTATAGTTGTTTATCTACAACTTTAACGTAATTTTTATCCAATCACAAACTGCAGAGCTTTTTTATATCTACTTTATTTCAGTTTACTACTCATACTATTGTTTGTAATAAGATTTATAACCTGGTCATATACCAACATATCCATAATATTACAAGGAGTATCCGTGCAAGATAATTAAGCAAGCTTTTCCAAATATTCTGCCAATTAGGCTGATATCTTCTTTCCACCGTAATTTATTCTAGAACTTTTCTCTAAATAATTTTTTTGTAATATGATACTCGGAACATGGTGGAAAAGGTGTCTACCAATGCTTGAAAAATGGAATGTCTCTCAGCTCTAAGGTTACTCAATGCTGTCAAAGTTAATCCTTTTAGGTGATTGACTTGTTCTTCATTATTTCGCCCATTCACTCTGAAATTTCGAAACGAGCCTGGTATAATAATAATAGTAACTCAAGAATATAACATTAATGTAATTTGTTACTCATGCTGTTTCCCTGTGGTCCTTTATGATTACAACTTTCCCCATGTGATTTACACCAACGTTTTACGATTTCTGGTATTTAACCCAATAAAAGTATTTTCTCATTATTTTCGTTGTATTATCAACACATAATTGTCCAACTCTTGGGAAAATGTGGAAGTAATGTAGAATTTCTTATGTTAGTAACTGTGGAAATATCAAATGTAGTCATTACTATCTACTTGACAGAAAAACTCTTCTAGCAGGAAAACTGAATCCTGATGTACCAATTTTATTTGTCTTTTGGCTGTACTGAGTCACTTTTTGTCATGAAGATCGTTCTGAACATTTCTGATTCACTAAAGATATAAAATAAGTAATATTAACTCATCTTTCAGTAAAGTATTGAGTCATGTTAGTTCATCATCATTGTCTCACCTTGGATTTTATGTTGCACATGAAATTATTTTTATTATTAGTTTGTGCTTCCTTTTTTATGATGTTTACATTTTTTGTGATATAAGGTTTTTGGAATAGTGCAATAACATTTCTAAGGTTCCTTCTTGGGTAATGCATGATGTTAAAGTTTTTCTTTTGAATTTTATGAAGTCATTTTGTTATCTTGTCTTTTTGGTGGCAGCAACGTATCAGTCCCTTCAATACAACATGACATGCCTTTTATCTGTTTAGGTCATGATGAATATTACTTATAGCTCACACAGCACTCAGTCATTCATTCGTAGTTATACAACACCTTCACAATGCATTCGTCAGTGCCTTGCTATAGTAGCTTATCATATGTTTCTCATGTTGTAATTGTGATAATATTGCACAACTTCAAAATAACTGACACCTGTATCTGCTGTGAATGGATCATCAAAACTCAAATTTATTAATACAATTGAAGTAATTGTTTATTTCATCCGTTTATTGAGTGTGTATGTTGTTGTTTTTTGTGTAAAAACTGAGTTATGTCAGAAAATCATTTTAAAAAACGACAACAGTGAAAGCACATCACAAATAATCGATTTACCTCAATAAATGTTACGATAATGGTCAATTGTAAACCGATCCAATCTTGGTTAAGTCTTTAGAAACTCTTCTTCATTGCTTGTGTGTTCCAAGAAACTCACCTGCCGATGGAACAATTCACACATCACGAGATTCGGCATATGTCCCTATTTTCACAACTGATTCAAAACATTTTTATGCCATCATAATATATTATCAAAAATGCTTCCATGTGCAGTTACGCCATCTAAGCAGATGTGCATGACATTCAATATTGTATGAGTGTTTTCTTATAGCAAAGCCACATCTGGCTATCCTCTGACCCCACAGAAGGGAATCGAACCCTTGATTTTAGCGCTATAAATCCGCAGACGTAACACTGTACTAGCGGGGGGCACATTCAACATTAGTTCAGAGAGAACACACTTAATTCGTCATTTATATGAATAAAGTACATAACTCAAACAGTACCACAAAAGTTATTCAAACCCACTTTTTGCAGTAAATGCTGTTTTCCTTTTACTTATTTCTTCTGCATGTGCTTTTAAATATCCACTCTCCATATCTACTATTGGAAATAATCTTGACTTAAATTAAATATACAAAATAATAATTAATCTTTAGCATTGATTAGCCATCTCTCTTCATAACTTCATTTCTTTACTAGTAATTCACACAGAGCGATTATAATAGTTGGTTGATGTCTGAAGATTAGTACACGGTTCTATTATTCGTTGTTCTTTAATGGATTCTTTTAGAAGTACGATATTCTCAGTTTTATCTCATTTCGGTTCCCCGCTAGTACAGCGATATATCTACGGATTTACAACGCTAAAATCAGGGGTTCGATTCCCCTCAATGAACTTATCAGATAGCCCGATGTGGCTTTGCTGTAACAAAACACACGCACACATACCTAATTTCGGTAATCTGTAGGAGCTGTAAAAAAACAAAAACAGGAATTTTTATATGCAAAAACGGCTCTTCTGGGCCCAGAAAACACTTCAAATAGAAGAGCGAACAACGTTTCGACCTTCTTCGGTCATCGTCAGGTTCACAAAGAAAGGGTTACTGGTCGGAAGCTGACCACGTGTTTGGGAGGGGTTGTATAATTGAGTGTTGCAATGTAGAGGGCGCGGTTTGAATATATAATTTTGTCTATAATATTAATATAGGTATAATGGTGTTCCTTTATATTGGTTTATTTTGGGTTTAAGTTGTTGTATAAGTAAGGCTTCTTTAATTTTTCGTTTGTTTATGTTTGTTTCTTTATTTAGTATTTTAGTGTTTTCTATGGTTATGTTGTGTCCATTTGACTTGCAGTGTTCGAAAACGTGTGAAGGTGACTTTTTATGTTCTTTGAATCTGGTTTCCATTTTTCTACTTGTTTCTCCTATATAGAAGTCGTGGCAGTTATCACATTGTATTTTATAAATAATGTTGGTGTGGTGTTTGTCAGTGTAGTTCTTACATAGTATAGACCTTAGTTTTGTGCCTGGTTTTTGAATAAATTTAGTGTTAACTGGAATGTTATATTTTGTTACTAGTTTTTGCCAAATGTTGGTTATTTGTTTGCTGATGTCAGGAATATATGGTATACAGCAGTATATGGTTTCGTGATTTTTTGATTCGTGAGATATATTTACTTTTGTTGGTTGATTTTGCTTTCTGTCTAGGTGTGTGCGTATAATGTTTTCTACGGTTTGTGGAGGAAACTTATTAATGTTGATGAAGTGTTGTTTTATTTTATCTAATTCATCGTTAATTTTATCTGGTGAGCATAGTTTTATGGCTGTGTTTATCTGGTTTCTTAGTATGTTGAGTTTTTGTTTTGTTTCATGTGCTGAGTCCCAAGGAATGTATAGTCCAGTATGGGTGATTTTTTTTCGGTGGATTTCTGTTTTGAATTGTGTGTCGGTTCTTATAATTTTGAGGTTAAGAAATGATATTTGATTGCTTTCTTCCTGTTCACATGTGAAGTTAATGTTGGGATGTATAGAGTTAATGTGAGTGAAAAAGTTAAGTATGTGTTCTGTAGATTGGAATCCCGCAATCGTGTCATCTACATATCTGTACCAGTATAGTGGTGGATGTAATGCTGTATTAATTGCTTGTGTTTCAATTTGTGTCATAAAAATATTGGCTAGAACTGGCGATACTGGGTTGCCCATGCTTAGGCCATTTGTTTGTATATAGTTTTGGTTGTTGAACATGAAGTTTGTCTTTATTGTGGTGAATTCTATGAGGGTTGCTAACTGGTTACTGGGAATGTCTATGATCGGGTTAGGGTCTCGAATATAGAGTTTTAAGGCTATCTTGCAGGCTTCTGTTGTTGGAACTTCTGTGAAGAGGGATATAACATCGAAACTGGCCATTAAGGCTTTATGATTAAGTTGATTTAGATTGGACTTGAAATTAAAAGAGTCTTTGATGAATGAGCTGGCTGATGTTGCATATTTGGAGAATGCCCATGCTATGTATTTACCAAGATTGTAGTTAAACGATTCATATGTTGACATTATTGGTCGTAATGGACAATCTGGTTTATGAGGTTTGGGGATGCCGTATATTTGCGGTGTGCGTGAGTCGGTTTTACGTAGGTAGGAATAAAGTGTTTGTGAAATTGTGTTGGCTTTTTTTATTTGTAGTAGTAATTTGTTTAGTTGCGTCTCACACACCTAGACAGAAAGCAAAATCAACCAACAAAAGTAAATATATCTCACGAATCAAAAAATCACGAAACCATATACTGCTGTATACCATATATTCCTGACATCAGCAAACAAATAACCAACATTTGGCAAAAACTAGTAACAAAATATAACATTCCAGTTAACACTAAATTTATTCAAAAACCAGGCACAAAACTAAGGTCTATACTATGTAAGAACTACACTGACAAACACCACACCAACATTATTTATAAAATACAATGTGATAACTGCCACGACTTCTATATAGGAGAAACAAGTAGAAAAATGGAAACCAGATTCAAAGAACATAAAAAGTCACCTTCACACGTTTTCGAACACTGCAAGTCAAATGGACACAACATAACCATAGAAAACACTAAAATACTAAATAAAGAAACAAACATAAACAAACGAAAAATTAAAGAAGCCTTACTTATACAACAACTTAAACCCAAAATAAACCAATATAAAGGAACACCATTATACCTATATTAATATTATAGACAAAATTATATATTCAAACCGCGCCCTCTACATTGCAACACTCAATTATACAACCCCTCCCAAACATGTGGTCAGCTTCCGACCAGTAACCCTTTTTTTGTGAACCTGACGATGACCGAAGAAGGTCGAAACGTTGTTCGCTCTTCTATTTGAAGTGTTTTCTGGGCCCAGAACAGCCGTTTTTGCATATAAAAGTTCTCAACAAGTGGGTTTCTCGACATCACTGATTAAAAACAGGAATTAGACAAACTTTGTAATATAAAGTAATGCCGTGTTTTTCTGCTTGTGACTAAATTTTAAATAAAGAAACGAGACTGCACAACAAGTGTAAAATTCATAATTTTTACTGCTCAGAACAAAGTCAATTTCAAACATTGGACAAGTTCTCGTAGTGTATATATACAGGGTGGTCGCTAGAAAAGCGGAAAATTTGAGGGTCAGATGAGATCATGAATAAAATGCGTGCTTACTCATTTCTATTTTGATTTCTTTACATCATGAATAAAATGCATGATTTTAATAATTTTGAGCATCTATGAGTGTAATATAACATATGCCTTTAAAAAACTTTGTAAAAGTTATTCTTTGTAAAAGTAAATAGCTGTTTGACAAATTTTCCGCTTTTCTAGCGACCACCCTGTATATGTTGGCTTGAGAAAGACAAATAACTTTAACATTGTTTCTTCATCAACATGCATTTAGCTGTATCATTTCCAGGTGTTAAGCTTTGCTACACACAATATGTGTTTCAAAACCTTTTTTTCAGACAAATAAAATATTCCAAGCAACAGAAATATTTTTTATTCTTAAATCTCTAAGAATGCTTGCAGGAATATATATATATATAAACAATAGAAAACATTATGTTATATATCAAGTCATCTTTCTCAAGGTACATGCACCGTCCACGTAACTGAAGACCACTCTCTTGTCAACAATGGATGGAACACACTGCAGCATAGATCCGTTATTTGCTACTAAAACAGATCACTCTATTCACATTATAATTCATACTATGATAATCTCTCACACACGAGAAACGCATATAACAATCTCTGTGACTTGGGCAGCTTCTTGAATAACCGAAAGGAGAAGAACTTAGTATAATAAGTTCATACTTTCCTTGTCACTACAGATTTTGTAGGTCCAATCTAATTGTCTCGGTATAGTTTCTTTTCCTGATATAATACGGGTGGTGTGAGTTATAGTTTAACACTACTGTTTTTTTGTAGATATTAATATTTCCAAAGACATTTTTGTGTTAATTGGTAAATTAAAAAACGTTAGTATATTGTGACAAATTCACATTTGTATTGTGAATTTAGTTAATGGCAGGATATTGTCTATAATGGACTTGTACAATTCTAATAGAGTTTCAAGGTCGAAAGATCCTCAATGATTCTAAGCCATAATATATAACATGCTGTTCTTTATACTCACGTGTGACCTCTTGTGGCTCAGCGGTATGTTGGTGAGTGTACAACATTAAAAACCGAATTTCGATACCTATGGTGGGCAGAGCACAAACAGCATATTGTGTAACTTTGTGGTTAATTACAAACAACTAAAACAAACCATTCCACCGAATTGAGGCCCGGCATGGCCAAGCGCGTTAAGGCGTGCGACTCGTAATCCGAGGGTCGCGGATTCGCATTCCCGTCGCGCCAAACATGTTCGCTCTTTCAGCCGTGGGGGCGTTACAATGTTACGGTCAGTCCCACTATTCGTTGGTAAAAGAGTAGCCCAAGAGTTGGTGGTAGATGGTGATGACTAGCTGCCTTCCCTCTAGCTTACACTGCAAAATTAGGAATGGCTAGCACAGATAGCCATCGAGTAGCTTTGTGCAAAATTCAGAAACAAACAAACAATCCACCGAATTGCATTCAGATAACTTCAAATACGACATTAATTCTGGTGCTTGTAGTCATAGTTTTATGTAACTAAGTCAGCTCTTCTCAAAGTTAAAATTAATTTCAAACAGTTTTCTAGGACATCAAGTCCGTAAAATTCTGGAATACGGCTATCTGTAGGTTTAAGATTCTATAACACTTTATGAAGGACAGAGGAACGCAGTTTAAAGTCGCCTAACACATATTTAAGTTTCGATTTAATCTTAGTTGAAGAGTTTTTATAAAATAATTGTTTTCTAAATATTCAAAAAAAAATTCGTTTCAATAAGCCTTTACGTAACACTAGATAATTGTCGCATGTATACAACACTTTAATAATATCGTTTCGTTGGGTTTTTTTCCATTTTCAATATTATTTTTGTGTTATGTCGAAAAGCATAGTTTTGTGATTAGTTGTTAAGTATCAAAATCTGATTTTTAGAGTAAAAATATGGAAGCCTACGCTGAGTCACTGGAAGACTTGTTTGTTTGTTTTGAAATTTCGCACAAAGCTACTCGAAGGCTATCTGTGCTAGCTGTCCCTAATTTAGCAGTGTAAGACTAGAGGGAAGGCAGCTAGTCATCAATACCCACCGCCAACTTTTGGGCTCCTCTTTTACCAACGAAAAGTGGGATTGACCGTCACATTATAATGCCCTCATGGCTGGGAGGGCGAGCATGTTTGGCGCGACTCGGGCGCGAACCCGCGACCCTCAGATTACGAAGCGCACGCCTTAACGCACTAGGCCATGCCAGGCCCCACTGTAAGGTACATGAGATGGAGTCGAGTAGGTTTTTATAACTGAGAAAGATATGAATTATTTCAATTTGTAATCTATAAGATCTGATTTATATATAGTTTTAATCAATATATGCTTAATGAAAATTTCAAATGATGATTGGTCAAATATTGGTTTTGTTGTGTTTCATGTTTGTCGTTTGTGTTGTTTTCCTTAGAGGCTATTTGGACGAGTAAGAGTCTTAGATCTTTTATTCATTTTATCCGATGAAATAAATATTTTTCTATAATGGAAATATACTTGTTTCAGTATTAATTGCGCCTGGTATGGCCTAGTGCTTTAAGGTGTGCGCTTCGTAATCTGAGGGTCGCGGATTCGCGTCCGAGTCGCGCCAAACATGCTCGCCCTCCAAGCCATGAGGGCATTATAATGTTACGGTCAATCCCACTTTTCGTTGGTAAAAGAGTAGCTCAAGAGTTGGCGGTGAGTGGTGATGACTGGTTGCCTTCCCTCTAGTCTTACACTACTAAATTAGGGACGGCAAGTACAGTTAGCTCTCGAGTAGCTTTGTGCGAAATTCAAAATCAGCAACTTCAGTATTAATTTTATCTGTCAAACTGGTCAATATAGCTAAAAGTTCGGGCTTTTCTCTAGCACATAAATCATTTCATGATCTACGTTTACCTTGCCATCAGTTATGACCTCAATTTTGAAGTTGTTTGATTTTGTTATGGAATTAAAAGATGAGTCATTTGCATTTTTATTAACTTCTATTTTTTTTCATATGTTTACATTTATTTTATAGCCCAGCATTGTTTATCTTTCCTCCATAATTTAGTTCAAACAGAAAATACATAGGTATGTGTTCAGATCTTTATTTTCTATTCCTGTGTTATTAATGAATATCAGTAAATTTAATTCTGTAATTGTGAATATTTGTACTTCACTTTTACACGAGTATTTATTTACACAGCAATTACCTTTGCATAATATACTAGTTTCTGCATTCGTGTGTTTTCATTCATTTTTATGTTGAAACATATCAGGCAAAATCATTCCTCGCATACTTTTGTCCTCTTTTCTTTCAATCTGTATCAGCTCAGTTACAATGAATTTCTCTGGGTTTAGGCATGATCTATTGAAAAGGGTAGAAGCCAAAACTTCGAGTGATTGATAAAGAAAATTTTTCTTTTCAGTATGTCTTCTTATCTTCATAATTAATTTTGGTACAAAATTGTACAAGAGGCTGTTTGGTTTTACTCTCAGTTTGTCACAGATATAAGGTTCCAAATTACGAGTCCTTAAGTCCTCAAGCTTATCGTTAATTCGCAAATGGACGACATTGGTGTAGCAGTTTTGACTGAAGAAACATAAACTGGTAATCTTTTGGGGATCGTTATCCGTAACAACAAAATTTTGTTGAGATACTATGGAACAAACTTTACATATTACAGGTTACTTAGGATTATGAATCATGTCTTGCATCTATATTTCTATTGCTTAAAAAATAAATAAAAAAGAGCATAACGTCATTATAAGTTAATCTGCATTTTGTACGTCATTGAAGAATCAAAAGTCAATATCTAAATTTAAATTGTTTCCTAATAGTTAATCTTTGAAAAAAACTACTCATTTTAAACTTTTAACAGCACACTGCTTGAATAGCTTTAGTGACTATAAACTATTACATCATGGTCTCTTTCTCTAATAACATGAGTTCGGTATAATATACACAAGTTCATAAACATATTTGCACAAGTTCTGTATTTACACTATAGCTTTTGATACAGTATGTGTGTCTCAAGAAGATTTAATAGATTTTTAGTGAATATTACTTGTTTTGTACACAAAAATTCAGATATTCTAATGAAATATTTTTATTAACGATTTGTTTGTCAAAGTTTCGAGTTTCTTTGGTAGGCTAACTTCGAAATAATTTCATATTATGATTAAAAACTTTATTTGCCACAAAAAATTCTAATATTATTCATGTAATTTCTAAAACCTTCTAAGTCCATTTCAAACGTTTGTTATCACTAAGACTTTATATTTTGTTACTTTCTATACCTTAACTATGCAGAGTCTGTCAAATGACTGACCTCGTAGGCTACAGAGAAAATTTCTTTACAAGCTTTTTATCTGGCGCTTTGTCAAAAAATTCAGATACACCAAAATTACACTTCTGCTTTATCCACATAAGCGATAACCTTTTAAAAGAATATCAAAAGATTTGTAAGACAATATTTTTCTTAGTGAAATAACGTTGACTATCCTATAAAATTCTAAACTTTGTTAAATGTTTTTGCAAACCATCTTTTAACAAACTTTCCAAAAAGTTTCCCACAATATATGTAAAACTACTTGGTCTGAACTTATTGGAACAGTTTTATCATCTTTCTTGAAAAGATGAGTTAAATTAGCTGACTTCCAATTCTCTGGTGTCTGCCCACAATTCAAAGACTGACAAAAAATGTTAATACGTAGCTCACATATCCAGTCCTAAATGTTCTTCAAAACTTTTGGAGAAATATTATCTAGCTATGAGTTTTATCCTTTTCTAAACTTTCCAATTTTTCTTAACCATCTCAGAATTAAAAAGTAATTTCATCTATCGTTTTCATCTATCAACTGTTCAAAAAGGATAATACTGCTTAGATCTTCGTCAGTAAAAATTAAAGAAAAAGCAAAATTTAATAACCCTATGGTCTCATAATCGTAAGATCTTACCCTTATTATAGCACTGTGCTTACAGTAAATGTATTTGATGTAATCCTTATTGTTAATTTTTACATTTTCATCCCACTTTCTCTTATACATCCTTTTTGATGTTTTTTCTCATGTTTTACCAACTTTCTTGACATTTTATAATTTTCAAAGTTTCCTGTCATACTAGTCAATTTAAATTTATGATGCTTTTCTTTAATTTTATTTCTTAAACTCTTTGTGAGCCAACCTGTTTTTTTTTATTTGCAGCTATCCTTTTTTTTTCTACAAGGAATATGCTTACTTCAAATATTTAAAACTTTATCTTTACAATTTTTCCACATCTGATTAGTATTTCCAAGTAACTCAGCTGGCCAATTTATAACAGATGATTCTTGTCATACGCCTTTAAATTTGCAATTTTGAAATTTGTAATCAAAATATCCTTATTTCTTATTTTCATATGCAGCAAAGCATCAAACCTAAAGGAGCAATGACCAGCTGTTCTTTGATATTTCATCTTTTTATTATATCGATCATTTCAATATATTTGAAGTTAGCAATAAATATAAAATATTATTGTTTCTAACAGGTTCCTTGACTAATTGCTGAAGAATGCCATCCTAAACTCTCTCCAAAACTTTTCTTCCTCATGGTTTGCCAAACTGGCATGGCTGAAATTGAAATTACTAATAATTATGACTTTATTAACAGCTGAAATCTTATCTCATTACAAAGATTTTTACTAATTTCAGCATTATCCTTCGGTGGTATATAACAAATTCCCACTTATATTCAAATATATTTAATCCCCTTGCTATTATCTTTGATATATTCAATTTAAACATGACATAACTCACAATTTACATAAAAAGACACTTTATTCCAATTAAACAGTCTGTAACACTGTATTTCAAACAAAATTCTGTTATCAGAATCGTTTATGCTTAGCCATATTTCAGTTATTCCCATTATATTAAAAACCTCCTACCCCTGCTCTAAAGTCGTCAGTTTTATTTTTTATACTTTTAGCATTACAATAGTAACAATCAAGTTTCTCCTTAAAACTACTTCCATGTTCATTTCCAATGCTAAATTTTGTATCTGCATCTTATTCTTTATTGCATTTAGTTGTTCTTTCCCTTACCACTGTCTATTATGACGGATTTGTATTATATACTTATTTTATTGTAATAATTTGTTTGAATTAAATTTATATTTAGAAATGTATATAGTTTACACTGTTAAATTTCTATAGTGAAATTCTCGCTTATTCACTGAAGTTGTATAAGATTCTCGGGTGTAAGAATCAACAGTATACTGTGTGTGTATGTATGTAAGTGCTAGTGATTGTCAGTATTGTTGTGAAAACTGTAATTTCTAGAAATTCGCTTCACGCTTATAAAATTAACCAAAACAATGCACTAAGAGACAGTGTGTATTACTGGTTTGATACTGTTGGTATATTACGAACCTTAGAAGCTATACTGTGATAAACGCTAATTAATCGAGAACTTCTAATTCCTGGCAAAGAGCGTTTATAGATTTTGAATGTTATGAGCCATTCAACTTCAGCGGATTAACATCGGACGTTATTATTTTCGCGAAAACATTACATAACCTCAGCAGCGAACAACTCACGTGTGATCAGCGAACAGCTAACGCACGCCGTTATGTGAATTGTAGCGATATAAACTCAAAATTTATTTACTTATCGTGAACCCTCGACAGGATATCAAGGAAGTTCCGGGTCAGACAGAAGACTCAATATTGTTTGTACGTTTTGTATATAAATTATAATTATTTGTAAAAGCCGGTATTATAACTTGTATTGCTCTCTGTATATTAAAATAAACGTAACACTAGTCCTAGCTTAAAACTTCCCCTAAAGCTGAGTTAATAGCCTCAGTAAATACGCCAACCCCTACACTATTTAAATGTAAACCATTCGTTTGAAAAAGCTCATTTCTTCCACTGAACAAATCCCATAAGTTCAACCAGCCTACCTATTCGTCCTTATATATTAATATAAGCCTTGGATTTAGTCTTAGTTACGTACTTATAATTTCCTCCCCACAGTTAATTCTGGACAGTATCCCTGACAAAATTAATTATAAACTTTCTTAATGCTTTTTTTAAACTCTTTTTTTTATTTTTAATTAGCTCCTGCGACCTACCTTTTCATATGTCGTCAGCCCCTACATGCACCACAAAAATTGCTTTTCTGCTAGCCCCTTTATTATATCTCCTACTGTGTCAGTTACATCTTCATTTTGTTTGTTTGTTTTTTTGGAATTTCGCACAAAGCTACTCGAGGGATATCTGTGCTAGCCGTCCCTAATTTAGCAGTGTAAGACTAGAAGGAAGGCAGCTAGTCATCACCACCCACCGCAAACTCTTGGGCTACTCCTTTGCCAACGAATAGGTGGATTGACCGTCACATTATACACCCCCACGGCTGGGAGGGCGAGCGTGTTTAGCGCGACGTGGGCGCACGCCTTAACGCGCTCGGCGTTACATCTTTAACCTGTGATCCTCGGTAACATAATCTTATTCTTCTCTCCCAGTTTACCTCAAAACTACATATCTTGCCAAAGAACCACCTATAATTACAGCCTCATTATCATCCACATCTTTCTTTTACCCTTTTGTTTATGAAGAAGCTTTGTTATAATTTTGAAATAAAGTTTATGTTTAAATTGTTAGTTGGGTGTGTGGTTTTCTTATATCAAAACCCCATCGGGCTATCTGTTAAGTCCACTGAAGGGAATCGAACCGCTGATTATAGCTTTGTAAATCCGTAGACTTACCATTGTACCAACGGGGAACTGTTGACTGGGAGTATATTGTTGTTCTTAAACTAATGTTGCTTTAATTAAGTTTAAACATTCACCGTCAGTTGACGGATATGTTAATTTGTATATAATTCAATCCAAAGAAGTATATAAAGTATCTGCAAAATATCGCTGCTCTTTTGGGTTATTTATTGCAAAGTGAAATATTTACCCAATCTTCTTCTCACAAATAATTTCATTTTGCATAATTAGTTGATTTGTGTGATAAAGGCAGCAGGGGGTAATAATGTGTTTGGCACGAGTGAGTTCTGTCTGTGTAAATGACGGCCATTAGATAATAGCAATGGATGTTGGAGAAGTTCGTGTAGCGGATGACCGCGATTTTGAGAAGTTAATCACACTTATTGATGAAAATGAGGGTTGGAAAATGGTGTATCGTAAAAACTTAACTATAGTCTGGACAAAGTCAACACAACAGACAAGCTTTAAAATGATAAAAGTATGCCAATTCTTTTATGTTGGGAAACTGAAAGTTAAATTTTTGTTTATTGGTTAGTCTTGGATTAGGCTTAGTTCTTAATCAGTTTTATCTAAAGTTCAAGTTTTCCTTTTAATTTTTAATAACGTTATAAAAGTTTTAAATTTTTTTATGAAGACTTGGTCTGAAATTAAGAGTGTAATTTAAATTAAAATAATGTTTTAAATGTTAAAATAGCTTTTAACATTTAAGGTATAATTGATTAATGGACTAATAGATTACAGTATCATTGTAAGTTTAAACTGTTCTATCTGTTAAGCATAAGTCTGTAATCAGTAAAATTATTCTTATTAATCTTTATCAGTACATGTTAAAATATCCACCTTCAGTACACCTGGGGTCCATATGGACCCTGCATATATTTAATGATCATAATGTTGAAACTGCTATTTAGATGTTGAAAAGTTGACATGCTGGCTTCTCATAGCATTGTGCAGATAAAGTGTAAGAAAGACTGGGTACCCTAAGTGTATAATATGTGATTTACTATTACAAAATATGAAACTTGTGTCCATTTTCTTATATTTAGACAAAAATTTGCCATCATTGACACACATTTCAATAATATAGAGCCACTTCTTCTTCAATTGATATCTCATAATTATAACTAATAAAATACTGAATGAAGAAACAGATTTCTGAAGTATGTAACAAAATACACCAAATTGTATGAAAATGTGCTTGGAGTCCAAATGGACCCAAGGGGGTCAAATTATAGTATTGTACAATAATACTTCCTTCCTTCTTCCCCTTGACTACATCCACATTAAAAGTTCTTAGTAAATCTAAAGTGTCATCTTAGTTTGATGTGAATATGTATTTTAAAGTGATATTAAATTAAACTTCAGCTGAATATTATAATAAAATGTTCATGTAGGCTGAAAAATACTTTTACATTAAAGAGATGGAAAAGAAGATAGTGGTAATTTGTGTACTGTTTCTACAGTTAAAATCTTGGTATTTCTGTTATGAAATGTTATTCTGTCAAAGGATGCAATCAATTCCGTATGACTATATGTACTAGAACAAATATAAGCATGTATTATCATAAGTTGTCTATGCCAAATAAAGCTAGATGATTAATGTCTCATAAAATAATAGAAAAATCAAAATTATAATCAGTTTTATTTATCAAGTACCCAGTATTGTTTTTTGTTCTTTCAAAATATTTACTTCCCATAAGGCCGATGTCCTTGTTCTATTGTGCAAATTATACTCATTCAAATAGACTTTTAATTAGAATGCAGTAGAGAAATAATTGTAGCTGATTTGTCTGCATCATGCCAAATTCTCTTTTTAATACTATTTAATAGTTGTTGTTTTTTTTTATAAAGTGTCCGTATTTGTGTCAGTGATATTTAGTCATTGTTGAATTTATTTCTAAACTCTTAAGCTGGAGTGAAAGAAAAGTACTTTATTATTTCTTTACATCAGTTATGTACGTTTAATATGTTAATGTTATTCACGAAATAATATAAATCTCAATTTCCCTTGCATACTTTCTATAAGCAATGAATTTTAACAAGTTATTGCTATCTGAAAATAAAATTACTCCTTTTCCAAACTCTTCATACATGTTGTTTCAGGGTGTAAAACCATCTACATAACACTGTTTCAATTTAGAAAGTTTGTTGTAGAAATTTCATGTGTGAACTCTTTTGCAGAGTTAATTGATAATTATTAGTACTTGCAAAGTATTTAGTCATTTGCAATAACTTCTTGTTTTTTATGTACATTTTTAAATGTTATAAATGTGACTAGAGGTAAGATCATAAAATATGAAATAAAATGTAAAGAATTCTTGTGAATTCAGGTATTTTGTTTAGAACAAACTAAATGTTTCCTGAAGCTATCAATATTTTATGAAGATGTACGTATTAAATTCAGAATTTTGGTAAACAGGTCTTCTCCAACACTGCATTAGCCTAAAGGCCAAGCACCTTGAACAAAGTATTAAAACCAGTTTATGATGTCATTACTTGAACTGTGAAAGTGATTTTGCTTATTTTTCAAATTTTCCTTGATAACCTGGCACATTATTTTTAGTACATATATGAACTTATTGCTTGCATCTGATTCAAAATCTGATAATTATTGCTACAGAATAAGAATATCAAACTGGCTTTGCATTATGATAGTATATAGTTTAGTTATTGGAGTCATATGCATTAATTACCATAATGCTTAGGAAAAGGTAAAAAAACAAGTGATATTAAAATGTAAATATAGGATTATTAAGATAATATGGAATGAAAAAAGTGATCTCAATTTGGTAATTTGCCTGCCCCACCCAGTATGATATTCAATTTTATGAATATGACCATTTAAAATTTATTATGTGTAAGTGTTATTGTGTTCTGTTAGGCCCATTTCGAATGACAGCTGTTTTTATTTCACTGAAATATGTGGTTTAGTTACGTACAAATGTGTTTCTAATTTATGGTGAATAATGTGATACTAAATGTAGATAATTGTAGAATGACCCCAGTAAAATTCATTAAGAAAAGCTGTTAATTTTAACCATATAAATGTTTTTAAATAATACTTAAATCTTTACAGATTAAAGCTGTATTTAAAGACATTCTTCCTTCTCTTCTATATGATGTTGTTATGGATCCAGCATATCGTAAAACATGGGACATATACATGTTGGACAGTTATGATATTGGCTGTCTTAATCCAAACAACGACATTGGTTACTATGCAGGTAAAACTTCAGTTTTTAACACATGCTCTTGTGAACTCGCACATACCTTTAACAGAATATTTATTACTTTCAATTGCAGCAGATTACTTTGTCCATCTAGAAGCAATTGATGATATCTTACTCTTTTTGTAATTTGAAATTATTACATCAGTTATAAAATGTGAATGTATATTTGAATACAAAAATGGCTTTATTCTTTTAACTTGTGTGAAAGTAACACTGGTAAATGTGAAGTAGGAAAATAATAGACCTTAAATGAGTTGAGGTGGTTGTGTTTGCATTTTTGATTTCCTCTTAGCTAGGATTGCTAAGATTTGGAATTCATTTGTGTGAAACAAAACTTTTTCCACACCTGATTGCGTTGAGATTATTGCAAGCATGATATGTTTTAATTTTCCTTGTTAATGAATGGTAAGTTACAAAATTTAGGTGTAACTTTTAACTTGTGTAGTACGTGTTTGAGAAATGGAAAAAAATGTGAAAGATTGAACACACACATATGCTTCAATTTCCTAATTTCAACATGTGCTTGCCCAACTATTTTTACACTTTTTGTAGGTTATGTTTACATCTCCATGCAGTAGTAATAAAAGTTTTAAAAACAGTGACGGCAATTCATGCATTGCAAGTCATTGACATATTTAATAGAAATTTTTAGGGGGGATAGGCTTATTTCTCAATAAAAATAAAATTTTGTCAATTTATTTTGTAAATGATAAATCTGCTATTTACAGTGTAAAACATTGCATATTTAGTATTATATTTGAATACTAAATAGTTTTTATTCATTGCTACGATGGTTTAAAAAATTCCTTTTTTTTTTAATGAAAATAACAAAGGTGGCTCAGAAGGGAGTTGAACCAACACCATCTCTTGTGGGTGCATTTGATTTGCTGCACCAATTTTAGTGGCCATTTGTCAGTCAGTACTTTTACAGACACAGTGTATTTATCTAAAACAAGAAAAATTAACATACTATTTTAGAACAGTTAATTTTAGGACCACCCATTTACTAATTTAATCTTGCATCTAATTACTTCAAATATATTTCCGGTTTGCATATTGTAGTAACTTTGAATTTAAAAAATTACTCTTAAATATGGTTTGAGGCTCACTGTGTGAAGAAGTTTAAGTGCTAATGAACTTACGAATCTGTCAATAACATCTTGCCTAATGAGTGCTCCAGTAACAGCCTAATGAAAGCCTTTCTAAATGCATGTAAAATATCCCATTTTTCTTAAAGAATTGTTTTTTAAATATTGGAATGGCATAAAGTTGGATAGAAAAACAACAAATATAAATTAAAGGATTCATGTAAAGAAGAAATTTGAACATTTACATATTTAATGTTTATTTTTAGAACTGTAGTTAATATATCAACTATATATATATATCAATATTTCAATTTGTAATGTAAATTACTGGGTTGAATTTGTGTACATGAAATATAAAAATGTATTAAAAAATAATGCAATTTATTTGCTTTTGTTTGTCTTTTAAATGAATCAACATTAATTGGGGATGTTATTTAAATGACTACTCAAAGAATACAAATTATAATTGCATTGAAGAAAACTATGATTTTAAAGTTATTTGATCCAATTAATATAAGTTGTTACCAGCCCATGTATCTACCAAACTGTCTTATAAACTCACAAATTTTCTGCTTCTGGAACATCTGTAGGTAATTCATTTTGTAAGCTAACTAACCACTATTTGAGAAATAATGTTTTATCCAAAGATTGGTTCTACCTTGCCTAAATGTGTTTGTATCCCTTAGTTCTATAATTCTTGTTATTAAGTATGAAAAATATTGTTGCATCAACATTATAAATTTCTTTCATAATCTTAATTATTTCACTAAGATTCCTTCTAACTCGTTTTTTTTCTTCTCAAGAGAAAACAGTTTTAAAGATGTTAATCTTTCCTCATATGACAACCTCTCCATCTGAGGTACCATTGTGGTGACCCTTCTCTTAACCCTTTTGATACACTTAAAGTTTTTTCTTAGGTACGGAGTCCAAGACCATATGTGGTCTAACTGATGACCTGTACATTTGAAAGTATAACCCTTTAGACGTGTATTCAATATTTCCTTAGATACAACCTAAAATCCTATTTGCTGTATGGTTAACAACAGTGTGGAGTGCTTGGCTGGCTTAAGAGACTGATCAACCATTACACCAAGATATTTTTCTCTTCCATGACAACTTGAGTTCTATCCACCAAAATTATATAATTATTATTCAAATTATAACCTACATGCAATATATTACATTTATCATAATTAAAACCCATTTGCCATTTATTTTTCAACTCACTAAATGATCTAATTCCTTTTAAATCAGCAGTATCTTTTTCACAGCTAGTATCATCCAAGACCTTTATCATCAGCAAATTAATATAACTTATTGACCATTTCTTCATTTATATCATGGGTGACAAAACTGTAGCTCATGAGCCACATGTGATTTTTTGACATGTAATGTGTGGCTTGTGGAAGTATGTTGGCTGAGCTCCTTTTTGCATCACAATTAATATAAAAGGTAAATAAAATGTTTCAAGCTTTATGATTATTTACCAAGTATAAACTGAGAGTCCACTAGATTAAAACGTAAGTTTAATGTTCATGGTGATTAAATATTTGAGAATTTAAATCCTAATTTTAATGCCAGGTTTGAGTCAGGGATTATAGAAATTTTGGATCAGCAAAGATTACAGAGGAATTGTAGTGGAGAATCAGTAATAGTACAAGTCAGTGCTGACAATGTTAGTTTTAGTGGGCATGGCTTGCAATGAGTGATTGTGGCTGTGTTGGGGGCAGTATAGTTAGCAGAGTGTTAATGTGATACTGGGTGCTGTAGAGTTTGGTTGTGTTACGCTTGTTGGAGCTTATTGTTTCTTTTCACTTTAATTTTTTAGAAGATGGCATTGTCAGATTGTGAGAAGTGAAAGTATGAAGATGAAAACAGAAATTTTAAGCCAGAGTGGGAGGAATATTTTGCATTCACCATTAAAGGAGGTAAACCTTTGTGTCTTATCTGCAATGTGTTACTCAGTCATTACAAAGCCAGTAACTTGAAACACCACTATGAAACAAATCACAAAAACTTTGTCTGACTATCCACCTAAATTAGAATTATGGAAAACCAAGTTAAGTGTGTTAAAATTATCACTAAATAGCCAGCAGACACTGTTGACAACATTCAGTAAGGAAGTTGATACAATGACTGAAGCTAGTTTTGTTATGTTATGGAATATTGCTTGTGCTAGATGCCCGTATTCTGTTGGTGAATTTGTTAAGAACTTAGCTGAAGTTGTTGCAGTGTTAGATCCAAATAACTCATAACTTCAGCAACTGATAGCACAAACACCAGCTTCACGTGCCACACTACAGAAAGATGTATCTACCAGATCAGTGCTAATGTTGCAGGCAAAATGCTTTAAAGAATTATCTTGCATTTAGCTAAGCCCTTGACGAATCTACAGACATACAAGACAACCCACAATTGGCAGTACTTGTTTGTTTCCTCTGACGTAACTGTGAAAGAAGAGATGTTGGACTTGTTGGCACTAAAAGAAATAGCTTGGTGTTGACATTAATGTACACTTGACAGAACCATAACAAATGCTGATATTCCACTGGATAAACTTGTCAGTGTTGTAACAGATGAAGCACCTGCAATAGTGTGGAAAAATGCAGGATTAATTGTACTTATAAAAAAAAATGATCCCCACTTTGTAGAGTTTCTCCCTCTTCATTGCATTATTCATCATGAATGCCTGGTAGCCATATGCTTCAAGTATGAAGATTCTTTGAAATTTGTTTTTGAAATTGTCAATTTCATACTCTTGAATGTGAAGACACATCAACAGTTCAAAAGTTTCATTGAAGAACTGGAGCTTGAAGATAAACCCAGTGCTATCTTTGTACTGCATTGAGAAGTGGCTGTTAACCAGCAATGTTTTATCATTTTCAAAGAGACATATTGTTGAGAAACTTTAGTTACTTTCCCAATCTCAAAAGGAGAATAAATACATTCCCTGATATTAAAATGAAAGACCACAAACTAGAAGAATGCAAAGATAAATTACAAGGACTGCTTGATAATTTCTTAGACAGGTTTGAGTACTTTCTGAAGCCCTGCTCTGATTTTCTTGTAAATCCATTCATGATTGATGTGATCAATGATAGTTGTCCAATTTTCGAACCTTTGGTTCTTGAATCATCTGCTGTGGAAATGGAACTAATAGAACTACAGGAGGACCTGGGTCTAAAGATGATCCATAAATCCCATTCTACAATTAAGTTCTGGAAATAAGTTCCAGAAATAAAATATCCTGAACTGGAGAAAACCAGCATGCAACTCATCTCAATTTTCAACACAACATACTGCTGTGAATCACTGTACTCTGTAATAAAGTTTGTGAAGTTAAAGTATCGTGCAATCCTTACAAATCAACATCTGACAGTGGTAAATCATACAGGCTTGACAACATATCAGCTGGAAGTTCAATGTCTCGCAACCAAGATGGAAATTCAGAAGATCTCTACTATCAGTAAATAGCCTGATAGTTGGATCTGTTTGTGTCAGAAAAATAGTATAAGACTAAAATTTTGTAAGGTGGTATTTGATTAAAATATATCTAATTTCATTGATTTACATATTTTCCTCCATGTTTTGACCAAATATTTACAAAGACAATATCATAAAAAATATGTTTTTACCCCTTTTGTTTTTGACACTCTTATTTAATGTCAATGAAATTCAAATTTGCATATTTTTCTTAGATGTTTCCTTAGCTCATAACTGTATTAAATATGCTCAGTATAGTTAAAACAGTAATCAGCCAGGATTTTGAAAAATTTGGTTATATGTGTGTATTTTGTGATTATTGAAACTGATACAGATTAACAGTTTAAAAACTACATACATGAATAAATATTATTTACATGTATTTATTAATATTTATATATACTTTATATAACAATAAAATGTGTGTAATATGTGTTCTTGTCTTGTGGCTCTCAGACATCTGAAGCTTATCATATGTGGCTCTTACATTGAGCAAGTTTGGCTACCCCTGATTTACATCATTGTTGTAACTGAAAAATAGCAACGGTTTTAAGACTGAGCCTCGAGGTACTCCACTTGTGACATTAATCCAGTGTGACTGAATTTATAACAGTCCTTTGCTTTCTTCCATCAAGCTATTCTTTTATCCAATTAGTTAACATATCCTCCACACTTACAGATACAAGTTTCTTTACAAACCTTTTATGTTACACTCTATCAAATGTTTCTAAAAATCCAGATGGCCTAAATATACTCTTACCCTTGTCTTCATATGCAATAATATTTTCAAAGCATGTCAAAAGATTTTAAGGCAAGATTTTTCCCTTTGTGAAATGATGTTTACTACCTGATAAAATTCTGAACTTTGTCAAATTACTTTGCAAGGTATTTTTTATTAAACTTTCCAAATGTTTTTCCCCATAACTGATGTAAGACTAATAGGTCTATAGTTACTAGGACATCTGTCACCTCCCTAAAAGAGAGGAGTAGCATTAATTAATTTTCAATCTGTTAAAGGACTTGGAAAAATTTTGGCAAGTATAATCCTTGACCTCCTTTAAAACATTCAAGGAAATAGTATCTGGCCTAGGAAGCTTATCAATTTTTAAAATTACCAATTTTATTTTAATAAGATTGGAATTTATGCACTTGTCTTATTGAACTTTGTTTTCCTCTGTCAGTTGCTCGAGATGAGTTTGTGAATGTTGAATTTTAATCTGCGAAGCATACATGTTTCCTCTGCCCTCAAGTTTTATTGAAGGTATTACATCCATTTTACAGAATAAACTAGTTCATTTTCTGTCAAAACAATGTTCAGGTGTTCTTGCATGCTTTTAAAGTACAAGCTACTTATTAATTATTCCTTTGTTTCAAATAAGTATGTAAGTCAAAAAATGGCTGTAATACTGTTTTTTATCATCATGACTAAGTATTTAAATAACTTTTAGTAGGGATAATAAAGCATTCTTAAGTTATTTAATACAAAAGGAAACTTGTTTCAAAGCCTCATAACAGTAATAAAATTATTCCAAATATACTGAATTAGTATACATGTACTAAATTGCAGTCAGTTTTTTTCTCAAATTTGTATATAAATATCAGTAATTTAAAATATTTTTTAAAGTTTTTAATACCACAAGAATCTTTGTGTTTATATTTATTTAAACAGTTTTATAATCAAATTTGAAAAGTTTAATTTTTTTTAAGCCTACACCTTTATAGATAATTTTAGTCAGCATTATGTCCATAATAATATTGTGTAATTCTGTCAATATGTCTTTCCAAATGTTTCCAAAAGTAGTATAAAGAATTGTCTAGGTCATGATTGGATAAAACTATCATTGTATAATTTATTGCCTAATTTCCAGTGTTTTCTTTCACTACTCTTTATGGGTATTTTGTATTCATTTAAAAATTTCTGAAAAGTTTTCAGATTGTTTCTGTAAGTATCTTTATGTATCATTGTAAAATAACTATCTTAAATGTAGCACAGAAATTTCCCTATTTATTTTACAGGTAAATTTAGAATTGCTACATTTCAGTGCTCATGTTATTAACCTTTTCTTTTTAAAGACACAGCTGACCAGTCAATAACCAAAAATTGTGACATTTATGATAAAATCATAGGTGTTTCATGCATATTGTACTATACCATAATATTACAGATTTTATTGAAATTGAGTTCTGCTGTCAGTGTTATGAAATGTCTACATGTATGCTATGAGTATTACAGACTACATAAAATGTATTTCAGTTGAGCAAACTTTCATACAAGTAGACTAAGACAGATTTTACTGTCATTTTCAGGTACTTGCAATTATAATGATTGTTCGTAACGAACACTTTGTGTGTGTGTTAATTCTATATTTTTGTTGTTTTTTTAATTTTTGTCTCAGAAGAAACTGTTTTAGATATTTTAAAATTATTGGTAAATTGAAAATCAAATATACAGTTTTAATGTAGCCTAATTATTACCATTATATTAACTTTGATGCTGCTCTTAAAATATGAAACCTATAGTTTTGTGTTTTCTTTAGTAATTTCTGTAAACATTTTTATATCTGAAATCCAAGCACAAGCATTTAAAGGAAGTGTTAACTGTCTTGAGATTAATTGCATAATTTATATAAGAACTAAGATTGGTTATTTATAAATTTAAAATGTATTTCTATTAAATAAGTATTAAAATTATTAACTTAATGTAAATGTATCTCCTCAAACATTTTTAACCTAGAAGGAGACATTAATGGAGTGTGTGTGTGTGTGTGTGTGTGTGTATTGGTATGTTGAATGAAAGATACTGCTATTTAATATGCATTTCTCATATGAACTTACTACCTTTGGTATTTTAAAGTTTTTAAAATGCAACCTTATTATATGTGTTTAGAATTATGAATTAAATTCTTATTTGTTTGAAATGCTGAATCTTCATCTTCCATTAAACATTTTAAAGTAGATATTTTGTTCATTAAGGTTTATAAAGTATTAGGAATGTGAAATTTAATACAATATAATGTACTTTTTTTTTTTCAGTCCGTTTTCCAGCTCCATTGAAGAATAGAGATTTTGTGTTGCAAAGATCCTGGTTAGATACAGGAAAAGAGTATCTGCTATTTAATCATTCTGTCTTTCATAAGGTAGGACGAATGTGCAACTCTTTACTTAAGTGATTTTAGTTTGTTTTTTTCAGAGATTCATTAAAATATAGCATGGACATTGTTAGTTAGAAAAATTTAAAGTAATAGCAGTAGGTAAACTTTATATGAACACTTTGTAGCATAGAATTATTTTAGTTAACTATATGATAACACGTAATGTTTAGAGTTTTACACAAAATATTTTATTTGTTACAAAGGTGTCATTTAATTTTTTTTTTCCTTTCGATAACAGCTGTTGCCAATAAAGAAGGGATTTATACGAGGAATTTCATTTTTGACAGGATTTGTGATAAGACCTGTTAATGGTAAAGGCTGTGAGTTAAACTATGTTACCCAGTGTGATCCCAGGGGTGAGTTTTTTTAACTGAAATAAAACTATTTTATTATACTATGAAATCCAGTAACAGTCACTGGGAGCATATTAATATCCATCTTATTCTTTGTAGAATTGATGTTTTGTTTCCCATCTATTCAGAGCAAAAGATTAGAGGTTCTCTTTCGTATCATTGCCTTTTGTTTTTGTCATTTGTTACAAAAAATGTTGCAAGTAAGCAAGAAAGAAAAGACAGAGTTTAAATTTATGTTGATACTTAAAACTGTATTAAAGTGTTGCTTTAATTTGAAAAGAGTAAATACTTAATTTACATCATTTTCTAATCATGTTAACAAATGGGCTGTTTTAACCATCTTTATTAAAGTTAAATGTTTTCCAGTTAAAAAATATTTTACTAATTAAGGACATTATGTATTATAATTTATCATGGATGAGTCTTCAGTTTATGTACATTACATACAACTTCAAACAGCCAGAAATTTTAATATCGAAATTAATTGAATGTATCAACGTTATTATATTTATTTATTTACAGGAGCTTGGTCATCAACTGAAAGGGCTAATTTATTTGTGTACACAAAAGAATCTTCTGTTGATAAAAGTTGAATAAAATAAATTTGTGAAAAATCCTAGATAAATAACACATGAAATAAACTAAAATGAAATTTATTTAATAAGGATTTGAAAATAAACTTGAAATAACCAAAGATTATAAGTAGTGGCGATAATAACCAGCTCCATTTGTTGTTTTGCACTCTGCTGTATAATACAGATTCTTACTTTATGATTATTTTTCTATAAGCTGTAACATAACTGTATTTATATGTTATATATAGGAATAGGCCAAGACAAATACATCTAGGAATGTGATACTCAATAATATAACTGATAATTATTTTATAGTACATTTTACCTTAACATGTACATGAATTTGCTCTAGTTGAGCACTTAAGAGTGATGGAGAGGCTGCTGTACTTATTTTCAGGGAATGCTAGATATTGAAGTGTTCAGTGGAATGTATGAGTGGCTTTTTTGGACAGTCAGTGGAGTAGATCCTTGTTACTTTTTTTTTTCCAACACATATTTGATACTTGTTTTATGGTCTTTGTACTTTTACAGAAGATGCAATAAACACGAGAGCATGGACTGGTTTGTCCACTTTACATTTTTGCTTCATTCCTCTTTTGTTTTGCTGTAGTTATTGCATCATTATTTTTTAAAAGCTGCCATTTATGTTTTTTGACATTAGTGCTGAGGTAATCAGAATATATTAACTTGTGGTTTCAAATTTTCATTTTTACAGGCAAGAAAGGCATTTAGTGTCATCTGAGAAACCACATGTACATCTAGTTTTTTTAACCATACCAGGGATTTTAACATGGCTCATAAGGTTACAGATAGTTGCTCAGTCAACAGAGCCTATGTAATTATTATGTTTATTTATATGATAATGTTTGTAAAAGAATCGGAATGTTTCTCCATAATGTTTTATTATTTTCAACCAGTGAAACCTTGTGCTTTGTTGTAATCACTAGCACTATTTTTTGTACTCTCATCACACAATTAGACTATCATGCTTTGCAAATACACTTGTAAATTTGGGTAAACCTTTTTTAAGCATGGATATCAATTCAAAACATGACCTCATGGTTTCTATATATTGCCTGAAAGCTAACCTACCATTCCAAAGTATCAAAGCTTTATCAATTGCTATATTTTTCCATGTATTGACTACACACTTAAATTTTTCACACAAGAGTTCATAGAATGGTTCTGTTTGGGGTACAGCATTCTTTCTTTCAATATCTGCAACATTTGAGAAGTGCAAGGATTTCATGATAGTAAACAATCTGTTTTAACTCAAAATGTTATTAAGTAAAAATAAGTTGCTGGAAAGAGAGAAGATCTCTGTCAGTGCTGATGAAACTGGTTGAAATTACATAATCCAGTATATAAAAATGGTGCCTCAAACACATACAGCTCCTCTGTAGTAACTTCTTGCCTTTTGATTCCATAAATTCTGCTATTGTAGTTAGAATTTGTATCGGCATATTTTTAGCATGGTCATTTATACATTCATACAAATTTCTTCACTGTATTTCTCGCTTGGCATAATTTATATTAGGGTGTACTCTATCCTACTGTTTGTTTTGTTGAGCAGTGTCTCGAGGCCCAAATGGATTGGAAATTAGTTTCCACCCTGTCAGTGTTTCCCTTTCATTTGGCACTGATTCTTCCAAACCACAAGAATTGTTACTATCACCTGATGATAAATCCAGTTCACCATCACTATCAGCGAGAAAATAGCTAACATTGCTGTTATCTGTACTAGAAGGAATGTTTACAGCCATGTTTTTAACAGTGAAACACTCACACTTTGAAAGCAAACAAAACTTCACTCCTGAATTATAGAGCATTTCTGCTTTTAGCTACAAATGTTGAAGTATGCTTCCGTGTAGCTACATAATGGAGCTCTCTTCTCATGTCACAGTAGCTCTTAACATTTCCAGTACAGAAATAAATCTTTTAGGCAATGCAGAAACAGCTCTTGTGTTCCACATTTCCTAAGTAGTTTACTAATCTCAAAATTGGATCAGGTGTATCCAGAGCAACCTGCTCTGTGTGATAATCTAAGACCACATCCATGTGCACAGAATTTGTGAGGGTTACATGGTTAATTAGTTTTGTTACATATTATAATTTATTCAAAACAAGTCTGATTTATTATGTTGCATATTGCAGTTTCAGATAGCTGGAAATTTTAATTTTATTTTAGAAGTTAATTGAATGTTTATGTATAAAATTTTATATTGACCAACAATTCTGATACACACAGTATTATTTCTTAATATAAATATATTTCAATATATGACAACAATACTGTTTATAATAATAGTCATTACATTACAAATAATTTATATAGAAAAGTTTTACAAATTTGCAAACAGTATTGAGTCTTCTGTCTTGTCTCTAACTGGATATAAATTTTATTGATGGTTCATAATGAGCAAATTAATTTTGAGTTCATATCAGTACAGTTTTCTTAATGGTAACTAGCTAGCTAGCTCTCTTGTTGGCTGGTCTCATGCCACTTACAAGCTGACTTTTCTCCAGTGAAGATATCTAATGCCCTAATTGAGATACTAATGTCTGAAGTTAAATGGTTTGTAATGTTAGAAATACTTTTGTTCCTGGTGAGATATCTGAAGTTTCTTGATTGATTAGTGTTTATCAGTTATAGTTACCAGGATATTTAATATACTAACTGCAGCAAACTAACAATGTTCAGAAAACTGTCTCTTAGCACATCAGTTTATAAACTACGTGAGGATCTCCAAAGTTCAGTTGGCAACAATGTAAAATGTGTATTTTTAATTCTTGCCTTTAAGAATTTTCTAATTTAGAGAACAAGCAGAATCTTGCAATAAACATTACACACTGTAAGTTACATGCATTTCTAAATACATATTAAACTGTAACATAGATATTGAAATGAATATATAATATTAAATCTATTACAATTTTATGATTAATCTTCCAAAAAACTTTGAGTAATTCACTGACGCAGTATGTTTATATAAATTAAGTATTTTATTACTTATAGTGCATCAGTGTTTTGTTATGAGCTTGCTACAAAGGAAGTCAAGCAGTAATATTTCATCTGAATAGTAGGGCTGTTAATTAGTGTGCAACTTCAATATAGAGTATGACAAATATCTCCTTATATAGACCCTCAGTTTTAAGATACTCCAAACTTAGATATGTGAGTGTACACTACTTGAAAAAAAGTAGTTAGTTTTTTTTCTCTACCACCACACTGTTATCCTTTACATGATAAAGGATATAGGGCTTAATTGCTTAACTTTAGATATATATGTGCAAGTTTAATAAACTGTTCATATACATATACAAGATATCTTAAGTTTTTCGTTGTTATGTAATAAGCCACATTGTACACATTTCATGTAATTTCTATATTTGTAAAGTAACTTATTTTACAAGTTATTTTGTTGTCAAATATTGATTACTGAGGAGAAAATGGACCATAAAAATAATAAACTAACATAGTATAGTAAGAACTGTAAAATAAGAAAAATAATGTTAATCCTGATTAAGTTTAATTGATTTGGAAAAATGTAAAACTATTTATCTTTCCAAGTTCCTGAACTTATTTTGGGCCAGTTAATTGGCATGTTAAGTAAAGTGTGGTTTTCTTTACTGTGAAATTGACTATGAAACTTAAACATCTGGAACATGTTTATCACTGTTTCAAATTTGTTTAATAATGTAAGTAAATATGCATTTAGTTTTAAAATGAATTACTTGGAAATGTAGGAGTTTCGATTTATGTGGAAAAACTTTGGACAAGAACTTTATTTTATTTATTTTTATTTCATTAGCTGTGATATTTTCACTTATTAATGTGTGTTTATTTGGATTATAAAGGTATTTTTTTCCTTGTAGGATCTCTACCTGTTTGGGTAATAAACAAGTTCACACAGATATGTGCACCAAAGGTGAGTAAACTTTGTGATCTCTGAGGCTACTCTCAAGTTTTGGGTACATAAATTATAGCATTTAATGTGTCTTAATGTGAAATGTTTTAGGGATTTGTACATTTAATAATATTTTGTTTAACCAAAAATGTAGTTTCTGTAGGTTAATTTAATTCTTATTAATTATTTGACAACTTCTATGTTGTAAACACATCAGATAGGTAAATACTATATTGTTGATAAAGTTAAAATTTGTTCTGTTGTGTTTCTGATATGTAGATTAGATTACAGTACATGTTTGTGTTCCATAGTTTTACTTAAAAAGCATTATTCAATCATATTAAAAATTTTTAAAACGTGTTTATTTACGCATTCTTTTTTTTCCAGTTAGTAAAGAAGCTGCAAAAAGCGAGTGTAGGATACATTTCTTGGAAACAAAAAAACAATCCTAACCACAAACCTTGGATAAATCCTGAACAAATGTCGCTTCCCCGCATAGTGTTGTTAGAATGTATAAAAAATGAGTTTAACAGTATGGAAGCAGAAGATTTTGTTGATGAAAGTGGAATTAATGAAGAAAGCTTGAAAGGAAAAGATTTTTTTGAAGAAGAAGATTGAAAGTTTGACAGAGATTTGTGATATAAATGATTCAATACTGGTTTCAGTTATTGTTACCTTCACATGCTCATAATGTGCATGTGGAACAATAAATTTATCTTATAACTAAATCTCAGAATTTAAATGTATCGGGTAATTCTTTGAGTTTGTTTACTTACAATTTTCAAAAATCCAATGCTCTAAAGTTTGAAAACAAACTATCCTGTTTTGGTTATAAACATCTTTGATAGTCTTACCCCAGTAATTTGATTTTTATTTCTAAGCATATCATATTCAGCTTTTTCTTATTGTAGATTACAAAGATTAAATATACAGGTACTTTACATTGTATCCTGAAATCTTACACTTAAACCTCAGTTTTGGTCATAAACCGCAACTTATGTAATAACTTCTGCCTGTAGAATTACTAAAATTATTCAATAAAGATACAATTAACCATAATTTGTTTTAAAAATGAACAACAGCAAACAACAAAAAGCTCCTAAGACCACTTTTCCATAGGCCATTGGTTAGATATCCTTGCTGTTAGTAATGTATTGGGCTTGTGTTTCAATGCTAGTTTTGAGTGTTTACTGAGGTTTATCTTCAGGGTGTATATTTTACGATACTTGTTCTTTATTAATATTATTGATATGTATCTTAAAAATCAAGAAACTTCAAGGAAGTCATCTTTAAGTTTTCCTGCTGAATTGGGATCTATTTTGTTTAATAATGTTGTTTTAATAAGAAAAAAAAATCTTGTATATACTATTCGTTATTGATGTGTGACTTTTTTTTTCGTCAGTAAATGAATGTATGAAATATTAGAAGAAATAATGGTTGGTAGAATAGTAATTTTGTTTTTCCTAATAGGGTAGGTTCTCTTTCAATACTATTGTGACTATAATTTACAGCCCACCAACTTATAAAATAACTTCAAATTAAATTGAAAAGTTTCATTTTTTTCAGTAAAGAAAATAATGTGCAAGTATTTTTTAAAATAAAGGCATTATTTGGAATGTGTATTGCATTTGCTAAAGTAAGTGTAGGACAACTATTGGAGGAATTTAAGTGCTATTCAGACACAATCTGTTTCATGTGAATTATTCTCAGTAGTATGGAAATTTCAAGACTATTGCCAGTGGGAGTTATTCAAACCTTTTTATGACATTTTATATTAATTCTTGGGTTAATAGTGGTAGTACATATGATAGAGCACAAGAATGTCAGTTCATTTTACTCCATGGTGTATTTTCAGTATATTTCTCAACTGTCTTACATTTGATTTTTTATGAGTAATAATGAACAATTGTTATACATCTAAATTTTCAAAGACAAATAATTTCAATTACGTATATGTGGGCATACTTGTTATACAGTACTGTAATGTATAGCGAGTGTTAGTTTCCATGCAAAATAAGTACAGTATATTTAAAATATGCTTAGAATGATACATCATTTTTACACACAAATAATTAGTATTAGTTAACATGCTGTATGAATGTTAGCGATCGTATCTAGTTTTTTTCTTATCAAAGTTGATTTCAGAAGTAATGACACTTGTCCATTCACTTCTGTTAAATGATAAATGACTAGTTTTAATTTTCATTGAAGATGTATAAACTAAAACACTAAGTCAGATGTAAATTTGTAATTTTATTGCTTAATATGTAACCATTTTCTCTAAATTAAGCAGTTATACTAAAATACTGTATCTTCCACAAATTCTAATACAACTATGATTTTGTTCAACACAATTTGCATTTAGCACTGTTATAAAGCAAACAAATCTTTGAACATATTAAGTCAATGTTCTATCAACATAAATTGTGTTTAAGCCTTGCTGTTATTTCTATTCCATTGGCAAATTTTTAAAAAAATTCTTTGCATGGATTATGAACAATATTGAGTACAATAATATCTTATGTCAACTGAAGTCCCCTACCTATTCAGAATAGGTATTTTGAATACTTATGAACAGTCAGCAGTTCAAATGTACCTCATACAGTATCTTTGACAGAAATATCAGTATCATTTTGATCATTATTGTAAACTTACAAAAAATATTAGAAATTCATTTAAAATAAATTAATGTGGAATACAAATTTAATATAGAATTTTTTTTAGGAAATATAGCCCAAAATTTTATTTTTTAACAAAATTCTACAAATTTCTGGTATATTAAAAACTAATACTAGCTTTGCATTGTTAATACAGCAGATAATTTTCCAGTTTTCTGCAGGTTTATTTTAACAGCTAAATCACTGATGAACTTCCTCTTATGTACATCTTTGGTATAATTTTATCTTTATGCAAAAAAAACAGGATGAATGTGAATTACCAGGTTATTCTTGTTTAGATTTGCTTTTCTGCCTTTGAATAACTTTTTACAATTTAATAAAATAGGTTGTCATTTTTTAAATCCAAAACATGAGAGAGAGAAAAAAAAAGGATAAAATATTGTTATAAAATCTTGAAATGATCTCAGGATGTATGTTATGTTTCATTTTAATTCACTGTTATAACTACATTGTCTTAGTTGTCAGCTTGTATTTACCCATATAAGGCTATATCTTATTTAATTGCACGTATTTACAATTTTCTGTTTCATGTTTTTCCACAAAGCATTTTGTCTTTTTAATTTGGATCATAATAGTATTATTATTTATTGGTGATATCTGTAAATACAGTTATTTTCAGTCATGCAAATATCATTCTATTTCCATAATTAAAAATAAATTTGTTCAGTCATTAATACTGCACTTCACTCTGAAGCAAATAGTAAAGACTACCCTTAAACGTTTGCTTTTTTTCTTATTTGTGGGTTTTGTTCTATGTTAAATGACGATATGGAAGCTCTTCAGTCAAAAAATTGGTTATTTTTGGTACTTAATGCAAACAGTTTCATCATTGTAAATTGTCTTTTTTTTTTAAACAAGCTGAAATTAATTTAGGAAATGTCAAATTGTGTTGATATCATAGATGTTTGCAAATTATAGACAAAGATAAGTTATTGTTACACACCTTGTACCATTTTCACATCTGATTATCACAAAAGTGTTAAATTATTGACATTAAGTGGAAGTCAGATGTGTGTGTATGTATACGAACACATATAAATCAATTTACAGTAAACTTAAGTGACTTAATAGATTAATATATTACCATTATGCAGTGATTACATTGATTAATAAACAAAATTATTGGAAATTATGATTAAATCTATCAAAACTGATGTTTTAGATCATTAACGTTTTTGATTATTGAAACAGTAAATTATGATTAAATTGATTGTTACGAAAATACTTGACTGATCAGAGTTAGGATTTCTAAAGTCACTATTTTTGATTAATTGAATTGTTGAAGTAATAAAAATGTTATGTTTTTGTTAAATGCAAAGTTTCATAATGGGCTGCCTGTGATATGCTTCATATTGGCCTTAAATGTTTTTTCTTCATCTCAACCCTGTTTAACTGCAGTACCTTATGGAAGACTGAGATATTTGAGGGCCTTGAGCTCGACTTTCATTGCCACAAAACTTGTTTTCTCTGTTTTTTGGCAAAGCCAGTAAAACTAGCTGTTACCAATTTTGAACTGATAGCAAGATGAAATGCAACTGGGTAGCAACACCTGCTGCCAACTTTTGTTTCTAAGTACCAAAGATGTAATAATGCTCCACTAGTCAATTAATGGGGCTTTCTAATGACCACCGTATATAGTGGCCTTGTGTGTACAGCTAAAACCATACTACTAAAGAATACTAAAAAAATTAAAACACACATAAAATAAAGCCATATTTCTGATTTCTTTTGTGTAATATTGCGTGGGGGGAGAGTTTTAGGGGTATTCATAATTGCCAGCCATATTTGAGTAAATCTTTCAAAAGTTGCAACTGGATATCAGACTGACCTCTGGATTATAGAAGTGTTCATTTTGTTTCCTTACATGTGGCTTTTATGCATTGAGACCGAGTGTCATCAGATGTGATACATAAACACCAGTATGCTTTTTGAGGTAGATCCTCGAAACAGATGCTTCATATGCCCAACTTGCACATGCACCATTATATGATATCCATCAAGAAATTTGAACTGTCAGGACTTTAATTGTGTTAAATTAATACATTACCATAAAGTACATCTGTTCTCATTTTATGAAACAAAATTATATGAAATCTTGCGTAGTGTGACGTGCCAATTTTTCTGTGAGTTACAAAATAGACTGGGGCCTTTCTTTTAATTATACAGAAATTGCACATTGTTTAAGAATGTAATTTTAGAAATTTGTTTTAAAAAATTTTGTACTGTAGAACAAAAGTAATTTAATCATATTTAATGTCATTGTAACATACTAGTGCAAAGAATATTTGAAATTTTTAACAGTTTTGGATTTTAAAACACTTGCAAAGAGTTTATTTGGAAAAATGTATTTTAGTAAGTACATGGAAAAGGATTTTGCAGAATGGACAGTAAGTTGCAAGGCTTCTTCAGAATTCTTTATAAAATTAAATATTCATGTTAATATTTATTAGTAATATAGTTTTATTTAACTGGTGTTTCATACATTTCTGTAGATTGTGTGTATGTGTAGTTATAATTAAGAAAACTAGTATGAAATGGTACATTCAGTAAAAGTTTTTGTTTTCTTACATCGATGAATGGAATTGATATTCAAAATAATCATTACTAAAGTCTTCATTTAATAATGTTAAGCTTTCAGATAAGTTCTAAAATATTTTAAAATTTATATTCTATGAGCATTTCAAACTTCATTGTGTATTTTTTTATAGCTTTCTGTATTTAATCATAGATACTGATATTCTACTGTTTTTGAGAGTTTTAAAATATAACTGATGGTTTTTGAGAGCAGCATTCCAATAGAAAAGCAATGATTCGTTAAAGCAAGATAAACTCACATTTACTTTTCAGTTTCAAAAAATATTTCCTATAACTATATTATTACAGTTTTTTTTTAAAAGGTTGTAATGTTTAGTCCATTCCAAATATGATTTGTGCAAGTTTTAAATTATACCAAATACTCTTAAGCATTTTGATTGGTCAAGCTGTATATTTTGCTATGTGTGATTACAAAGTTAAAACTTCATTTTCTTATAGTAACATTCGCATTTAGAAATACATGGTTCAGTATCATCTTATTACGTGAGTTTAATGTGTTTTTCTTAATTTCCTTTTCATGTAAAACTAGTATTTTTTTATGTACTAAGTTATTGTCTTTTTTTTGGCATTGTATGGGTGTATGTTGACAAAAACTAAAATTATTTCTTTGTGAGGCTATCTGAAGCACACACACACAATCCAAATAAATATGAATTATATAACTATTTAAATTGCACCTTATCATAGTGCTATACATTTTTACTGTAATTAAAGCAATGCTTAATTAGCTTGAATTGATTGTATAATTTTTTTTCCATTAGTAAATTGTAATTTCTGGGAGGATAAAATGGAATTGAATATGATGATTCTCTTTACTTCTTTACTAACCTCATTGATACTTTGCTCACGATTGTCTTCAATTCCCTTTTAAAGTATAGAATAATTAGGCAACAAAATTGGTAGTTATCCAAGTAATCAAATAACTTTGTATAGTGGTTCAAGAAATATGATTAATTTCAAACATACAATAAAAATTTGTAGTTACCTAACATCCTACCAGGTGAATTTTGATATTTAAAAAAATCATAAAAGGACCATCTTTGATTTCTTTGTTGAGTAATAAAACTTAGGTTCAGTTTTAGAAATATGTGAAAATGATTGTAAATTCTGTGAATTTTTTCAGTTAAGAGGAAGTAGGAAAAAGAATGTGCTAATTAAAACATATTTCCCAAAGTTTACTTTATATACATCTTCAGTAATACAGCACTAGTTTTATGTTGCACTTGTATATTGAAGGATGAAGTGTATTCCCAAGTCCAGGTGTGTTACAACACAAGTCATAGAAAGATAACTGTATTCATATCATTGTAAGGATTTTATTCAAAACCTTTAATCAATGAACTGTTGCATACTTGTCGAAAGCTAAAATGCAGAACCTAAGAAATTCATATCTGTAGATCCAATTTGGCTCTTAAGAAGTATTATAAAATAGAAGCTTTAATTCAGTTTAATTGGTTCTTCACGTGTTTGTATTTTTAGTAATTATAAATGACTATTCAGAATAACAGAAACATCATATATGTCAAAGGCTGTGATTAATTTGCTGACATAAGCTACACTTTTTCAGTAAAGATTCCATATTAGGTTGGAAGAAACACTCAATTAGTATTAAAGAAAACGTAAAAATTGATGTCAATACTATTGTTAAATAAAAATCAAGTGTTCAAAAATACAATTAGTGGGGTACACTTTAAATAATATTGACTACCCAAAGGTAAGTGTGAAGTATTGACAACTTGGTTTTTTTTTTTTTTTTTTTTACAATGCTATTTAAAAATATCCAAGTGTAAGTTATATAACAGTAGAAAAATTATAGTAATTTGTATAAGCCAGTCAAAAACGTTGACTAGCACTATAATCATTTACTAATCAGTGCGAGCTGTAACATTATGTTGAGTAGCAATGAGGTAATATTATGACTTTTATGTACATTTCACATATTACAAAATGTTAAAATTTTGTTAGTTAACAGTAAAATATGATTAACCTTGTTGGTTGCAAATTTCAATGTAAAGCTTTAAATTAGTAGGGAGTTTTAATAATATTACAGCAAGTAGCAGAAGAAATACACAAGAAAGTATAAGCTAGTTACCTGAGTAACTTGTCTTATATAAAATTTGTTTTTATTAATAATAATAATGTCAACATCTTCCACTTAGCTGTAGGTTGTTGAATATTATAGTAGCAAATATTTTCAGATCTGTCTATAAAGATTTGTCTTACCACTAAAATTTGGTAATTTTAACAGTTAAAAAAAAATGTTTGCAGTTTGATAAAGTGCTAGTAAGCAAACTTAAATGTTAATAGTTGCATGTTCATTGACTGTTTAAAATACCTGTTGAACCTAAAAATGTGTTTTAGAGTGATTCGTGGTTTTCTGAATATTTCATACTGTAACATTTTAATTATCTCTATCTGAAGTTAATAAAGGCCCTTAGGCTCAAAAGTTTAGAAATTAGAATATTTTAGATGTGTCACTTTCCTTCAAACAAGGCAAGTTCAGTTGCTTTGAATAATGTTCTGTCTGATGTATTTCGTTTTGCAATAGGCCATAATGATTCATTGGATGGTTTTGTACAGTAGACAACATATTTAGTGACATTCTTATTATAGCAATAAAGCTAGAAGTATAAACATAGATTATATAAAGCTGAATATGGTCACCCAAAAATACATAATGTTGATAATGTAAAAGAAATTACTTTCAGCTACTAAGATTCGTGAAATATTTCCCTCGTCGTGTATTTTAATTCTATAAAGTTGTGAAAAACAGGTGTAACTTACTTTAATGAGTCTTTTTAAAGTGAATTAAATAAAATTACCATATCTTGTACAGATATGCGTCGATGTGATAATATTGGTATTGGTTGACAGGAAAAAGCCTAGTAGTTTGTTTCTCGGTTAGTAATTTCTGTCAAATTCTCCAACAACCGGTAAAAATGTTCCTATAAGTGATTATTTATAATTTTTCATATATTTGAAATGATCTGTGATACTCCATATATTTTTGTGATGATAAACATCTAGAAGAATATTTCGAATGTAAAGGGAAACAATAGGTTTCAGTTATCCATTACTTATTGAAGTATTGGACACATTGAAACAAAAGATCGAAGTTGACTACAGTATACCGCTATTGATTTACTTTGGCTAGATGTGTAAGTAGTTTGCCTGTGTGTCCTGCTTTACTGAACATCAGATATTGAAAAATTAGATGTTGCTAAAAATAAATAAAAGAGTTGTAACGAAATTTGTTTTAAATTCATCATGTGCTTTGAAACAAATATCTGATTTCATCCGATACTGCACTGTCTAATTGGTTATTAATTATTTCGATGTTACTTTCAACGGGGAATGAGATACCCTGGTAGTTAGTGCGTTCGACTCGCACTCTGAGGGTCGTGGGATCGATTCTCCATCACGAAACATACTCGCCCTTTAAGCCGTAATGGTATTATACATGTCATGATCAATCCCACTATTCGTTGGTAAAATAGTAGCCTAAGAGTTTGGAGGGTGTGGTGTTGACGAACTGCCTTCTCTCTTGTCTATCGCTGCTAAAGACGACTAGCGTGTATATAACTATGTGTAGCTTTGCGCGAAATTCATAACAAACAAAATCGTTCAGGATTATCTCGAAATATTATCAAATGTGATAAGTCATATTAAATAGGTATTGCATCATTTAACACCTTAGTGCTCTGAATAGCTTATGAGCTTAATATTCGAATTGTTTTGCCTGTTGTTAAGAGTGAGAGTCCTAGTAGTAATAATACAAATAGTCGTTATACATTTAAGTTGGTGTAATTTATATTTTACTTGGAGAAACCTATGTACGTTTTGACGAAATAAGGGTAGGTTATAAATACAATGTTCAGTGAAAAATCAAGTTAGTTCGGAACGGAAATAACAGTTGAGAAAAATAAGAGGATAACAACACTAATGTGTACAGCTTTAAGTAAGTTGCATTTTACGTAAATGGCATTGCAGGTCTAAACTGTAGTTTTAAAAAAGTCTATAATGAACAAAATAAAGTAGTTTATTTTAATTAAGTGGATTGCACAGTAAATAATTATCTAATACTTTAAAAGAACTTCCAAGAAAAATCACGATGCAAGCAACAATTTCTGTAAATAATCAAGGGTGAAAGGAACTGTTTCAAGCGTCCTCTTCTCTCAATTTCTCACTAGTGGCTCAGCGGTATGACTACGGACGTACAATGTTAAAAACCGAATTTCAATACCCGTGGTAGGCAGAGCACGGATTACCCATTGTGTAGCTTTGTGCTAAATTCAAAACAACTTCTCTTAATAAAAAGATACTATTTCCAACCTTATTTTAGCATTTTGTCTTGTTCGGATATGGTTGTGTAAATACATACTAAACTCTAAATATTCTGGAAGATTCTAAGAGCTAAAAATAAAACCCCCTTATTGGTATCTTATTCGCATGCATTTTGTAGGTCTCTGCGTTTATGAATATTACTCGTACGTTAAAATACTAAATGATAAATATAAATCTTTGTTTCTTTAAAATCAATTAGTCATTTTTTACTGTATCTTTTGCAACACAAGAACCCGAAAGTTGAGATATGGTAAAAAGTAAGTGTATGTACAGTAAAACCTGTCTGAGTGAGAATTGCATGGGATCGAGTAAAATTTCCGGCTTAGACAGTGAACATGCATTTCCTTAATTATATATATTTTTTAACGGAACGTTATACTTGCTTGACTCAAGGGAAGTAAAACATTTGTAAATAAAGTTATACTGTTTACGCTACATTTATTAGAATAAGAACAAAAATAGACATTCAAAATTACATCAGTACACAAAATCTTAAATTTATTTGAAGAAAGTGTCCAATTTTAACTTTTAAATCTTAGTAGGCTTTCTCGTGCAGTCAAAAGAGAATGCCAATTCTACGGCCTTTTCGTAAAGCTCATTTTTGCATGCAATTTGGTAGCATTAATACAACTCAGCATTTGCGATGAAGTTGGAATTTCTATTTCTTCACTATGTTTTCCGTTTTGTTCATCTTCTGAATCTCTTCCACTGTTACCATCTATTATAGATTTTAAATCAATTTCTGTTAAAACATTATTGTTAACGTTCACAGAACCATCTGCATCAATCTTCTTAATCAGGGTTTGGATTTCATTAGAATCGTCATAACAAACAACCTTTTCCACAATCTCCGCCATTTTCAAGAATAAATGCACAGGTTCTAAAGCACTTTATTACACATTCACCTTTTACGCATTTGATTGAATGACTTGTTGTTTTGAATTAAGCACAAAGCTACACAATGGACTATCTGTGCTCTGCCCACCACGGGTATCGAAACCCGCATTTTAGCGTGTAAGTCCGCAGACATACCGCTGAGCCACTAGGGGACTTAAAAATGCAACTGCATCTGACGTGTCGACTATCATGATCGTTTCAGATGCTCTCTTACAGTCGTCCATGTTTGCAATGATATGCTGAAGCATCAATTTTCTGTATTTCAATTTTATACACTGTATAATTCCATTATCTAGTGGCTGTAGAACTTATGTATATGGAAGTAGAAAGACTAAATGAACATTTGAGAGTTGAACTTTTGGGTGACAGGTTGCATTATGTAGGAAAAGTGGAATATTCCTATTTTCTTGTTCCATTCTTTTGTTTAATTTGTTCAAAAATTTCTCGAATATAGCACTTGTCAATCACGCTTTATTATTCACATTTTTTATCTCCGCCACCATGTTTTTATCCCCGTCATCAAGATTTCTCGAAAACGGTTTAATGGATTTGGACGAAAATTGATACTTCCAACTTAGAAGTGATTAGTTTTAGAGATTCAAGGATATGAAAAACAAGCAAACAATCTGTTGACCTGGTGACCAGTTTCTCACACTCTGTCAAAAATAATCGAATTTTCATGAAACTTGGTGAACTCGTGCAGAATATTACTTCTCATTATCCGGCAAAAACAAGGTCCTTATCTAATGATAACGGTGGACAAACGGATATATCTTCGAATTTTTGGAGAACCGAATATGATCTACGTTGTAAAGTGGAAGTATGCCCTCTACTGAGTGTTCCTCTAGCTACGGTCTGGCATGGTCAGATGTTTAATGTGGTTAACTCGCAATCTGAGGCACGTTATATGTAATGTTACGGTCAATCCAACTATTCGTTCGTAAAACAGTAACAGTATGATGACTAGCTGCCTTCCCTTTAATCTTTCACTGTGAAATTAGGTATGTTTAATATGTAGTTTTTCGGGAAATCCAAAACAAACCATCCGTGTGTCATCTGTGTTTTCGCGCGCACATCTTGAAAATTAATATAACTATGTCCACGAAAATTTTACACAATCTGGGAAGTCATTATAGGGCGGTCATCTCTAGAATTGGTCTGGATCCGAATTCTGTACCACTGGGAAGCATTTTCTGTAATAGGGAGATAAGATATTTTCTGTATTTGGGGTTAATAACTCTATATAGTGTGATCGAACTTGTGCCAAAGTTCATTAACACGTCAACACCAAGACTTGTTATATTATAAAAAGTGATCTGGAATGATTCTGAATCTGAGAAGGATTTTTTTTAATTTTCGAAGATGAGATTTGACGTTATACATTATAAGCGTGTGTAATTTTGAAAAGGTACTGTGGGAAGGTATGAAATCACTCTGATTGCATTTGTTCATGTTGTCATTTGTTTGTTTGCTACAGAGAGCTGCGGTTTGTAATGATAACATTGATAAGATCGAACGAGTAGTAAAACAGAAACAATTCTGAAACATTAGACGACAAGATATGCTAGTGATTTCGGGTGAAAATTATAAATACGAAATTGCTGATAAAATTGTAAAGTTTAAAAAGTAGAATCATTTCTCTATGATGAAACGAGTCAGTCAGCGTGTTGTGTTTTAATTTCAACGTTAGAAGTGGTACTGCTAATTGTAAGTTTATTTTTAACATTGGTGTAATGTAATGTTTAGCCATCAAAAGGATGCAATCTCCAGAAAGGTTTTCAATTGGCTATCTTATTTCCATTAATAAAATGTCATATTTAACCAACAAGACACTAAATTCTAGTTGTCCTGAACACACTGAACATTTGGATATCAATGATAACTTTGCCCAGCAAAGTACGGGTATTCCTGCTACCCTAATATTGCGAATTAAGCGTTCTAAAGGGTAACACTTTAATGAGTTAAACGGCAAAGAACTTTTTTATGTATATAGATTATTTTGTTTACGTAAAAGACAATTTTATATAAATATCGGCCCTTCACAATTGTCAAAAAATACAGCTGCCATTGTAGTCGAGTTTATTTTTGATATTGTTGTACTTTTTACGGTACTCAGAATAAGAATTTAAGAAATTGCTTGTATTTGTTTCCGTTTCTTTGCAGGAGAGGGCGTATTTGTTTTTGGCGGTAGTAAGTATGCATTAATTTACGTTTTTGTTATGTAAGCGTACCAAAAGTATTAATTTAAAGCGTGTAAAAAATATGTAATTAAGAGAGTATGACGAAATTGATGGTTTACTTAAGTAAATAATAATATTTTGAGAATATTTATTATAAACTGACAGGATATTGTTTCAAAGTTCATTTTCGAATCTCGTGTGTTTAATTCAGTGATTGTCTCTCCAAATTTTAAAGTGTAAATTTAAATTTAGAACTAACTACTGTTTAATGTTGAACAAGTAAAAAACTTTGTTCAGTATAAGTTTATTAATCAGTATAATGTTGAAGCTCATTCTTGTGAATTAAAAGTAATATTAAAGCCTGTTCTATAAGTTATTGTAAGTAATAGTACTGGGAGTAGTAAAATTGGTAGATAATTACGAGTATCATTTCTTTTGAATATCCTTTTCATTTACAACTTTAAGTGCTGGTACTTTTTCTTTTTAGCTCGAGATTTTAAGAAACCTTTTTTCATGAAACCATCTCAAGTTCTGGAGTTTTCTTAAGACAGTTTGACTTGAAGTTGATAACACTTTGCAATGCTCAGTTAAATCCTGTGAAAGTCGCTTCATATGATGAAATTACACAATCTACAGCCAAATGAAAAATTAGTACAAGGTGTGAAGAAAATTTCGGCTGTTAAAACAAGGTTAAAAACAAAATGTGAAGGAGACAATAGAACAACCAATCCAGTTTGCACAAATATTTTTGAATATTGTGTTCTGATAGATGGCTACAAAAATAAAAATCAGTGTGTTAAAAATAAAGAAGCTCTACTATTAGATTCAGCAGTTCAAAGTTCTTGTCAAGCTTGTGAAAAAGAATCTTGTATCAGCAAGCCTAGTACTAGCTTAGCTGAAAGTACTACTACTGTGGAAGCGAGGGGTAGTAAAATAAAAGATTTTAAACTTGCACCAATTTTTCTTAAAAAAAAAGATAACAGAACAGAAGAAAATCAGCTTCATCATGGTCAGATTTGTACTGCTTCTAGTGAGAGTTCACCAAGAACTACACTTTATGACACCAAATGTACAAACACCTTACCTGTTAAACTTGCTCCAATTTTCGTGAAAAAAGTTGTAATTGACCACATGTTAGATGAAAGTTCAGTGGTAAAGTATAAAGGTGAAACCAGTAATGTCTCCAAAAAAAGATGTTTAAGTTTGCCTATAGGATACAAAAATCTCAAGAGCAACAGGGTGAATGAACAAGATGATGAGCAGTTTGTGATATTTCCTCCAAAACCTAAGAGTAAATTACAGATTGCTACTAAAAATAGTAAACTGAAAAACAACTTTTCAAAATGCAGTTACAAAAGAAAACCAACTGCTCATGAAGATGAAGTTACAGTGTTTGATAAAACTTTAGATGAAAATGCAGACAATGAGAAAGATACAAAATATAGAAAGAAAAAAAGGTTAATCTTGGCAAATGAAAAAGATCTAAGAAACATTAGAACTCCATGTGTTGATGATGGAGAAGATGAAAAAGGGAGTGGTGGTTTAGCATGTAAAGGATCTCTTAGGTCTAGGACCAAAATGAAGAGTAATAAATTGAACTTAAGTTTTTCTGTTAATTCTAGTGAATTATCAGAAACACCAAGAAAGATTCATAATGTTTGTGATGTAATAAGTATGCCTTTGAAAGAAACTAATGCTAATGACAAATTGATACACAGAGAAAAGAAAAAGGAAGATCAAAAAAGAATAAACAAAGAAAATACGTTGAGTAGTGGTGCTACGGAAAAATCTGGGTCATGTAATATAGAGGATGATGATAAAGTTACCACAACTGATAATGAAAATAATTCCATTAATGGAGAAATGTTTACTGAAAAATATAAGCCAACATCCTTTGAAATGTTTGTTGGTAATAAGAATGAAGTGGAAAAAATGAAGGCATGGTTAGCTGCTTGGAAAACAAAATGTTTAAATGATGCAAAAAACAAAAGTAAGGATTCTAATACTAGTTGTAAAAGTGATTCTGATGAGTTATCAGATGATTATGATCTGCCCAATTGCACATTAATTACTGGTGCATCAGGCATAGGAAAAACAAGTTTTGTTTATGCAGTAGCGAGAGAGTTGGGATTCAGAGTTTTTGAATTAAATGCTTCTTCAAAGAGAACAGGAAAAGAAATTATGTCCCAACTTCAAGAAGCAACTCAGTCTCATCATATTGAAGGTTCATCATGTAAGAATGAAAAAATTTGTTTTCTTGCTGTTGATAAGACAAATTCACCAAAGTCTTTGTTAGAACATAAAAATGAATCAAGTGCTAAAGAATCAATTTCAATTTTATCAAAACAAAAATCAATTGCATCTCTTTTCAGAACCGACTCTTCAGTTGCAAAACATTCTGTACTGGATTCAAGAATTATTAAGGGATGTGCAAGTAAGAAAACATCAAGAAAAGTATTTAGTGATAAATTAGGAAGTAATACAACCAAAAAGATACACTTAGGCTCACAGAAAAAGAGGAACACATTGGAAGGATTTGGGTTTAATGGAAAAATTAAATACTCAAACACTTGTACATACAGAGATTCAACAGTGAAAGATATTTTGAAAGAACCAGTTTTGAATGATACAGAAAAAGGATTAAGTATATCAAGTATGTCATTGATACTGTTTGATGATGTGGATGTTGTGTTTGAAAATGATGATGGATTTTGGAGTGCAGTAAACACATTTATTACTGCAGCTAAAAAGCCAGTAATTCTCACTGCTACTAGGAATATTGAAAGCATCAAAACAAATATCATTCATATGCATGAGGTTATTTCATTAAATCCACCTAATTTATATGAAGTTTCAGATCATCTGTTCAATGTTTGTGTGCAAGAAGGCATGAATGTCAAACCATCATATACAAGGGCTTTGGTTAAGTATATGAGTTGTGATATTCGTAGATGTTTATTACAACTTCAGTTTTTGGCTCCAAATAAAATAGGAATGTCTAATTTATGTAAAAATCTGTTATCAGTGAACAATAAAGTATTTGTACAGGAATTAAATTTAAACCACAACATGATACTAAAAGAAATAAATACTTCTGAGAAATGTCCAGCAAATACAACTAACCATGGGGAATTATTGGAATCTAAAGTTAATGATTTATTAGAATGTGCAAGTAAGAGAGCATTAGTTTTACAGTCAGAAAAAGAAACTATTGTAGAAAATATGACAGAGAAGAAAGATGCATGTTTAGAAAGAACAACAAGATTTGAAGAGAATCTTGTGATTGGTAACAAAAGGTCTCTTTTCCTGCTAAGCCCACCTAATAATATGGACTTCAGGATGTATGAAACCCTGCTTTCTATCTTAAATCAAAGTACTTTATGGCAAGCTGGAAAGCTGATATATGAAAATCATATTTCTGGAAATAGAGTTATTTCTGACAATTTGTATGAACTTTTATCATTACCTATGGTATTTGAACCATCTCTGGAGAAAGTGAGCGAGTTTCAGAATTGTGTTGAAGAAAAGTCTCAGCAAATTAACTTATTGGACATTAGTTGGTTAAATGAAGAGGGACTGGGTCAAGAAAAGGAGTTTTTGGGGAATGGCTTGAGCAGCACAGTTGATTCTAAAATTGATTGTGAGGATACAGTTTTGAAGAATAGTACCTGGGTAATTACTCATAAAGTAAATGAACAAATTTCAAACCTACTGAAAGACCTGAGTACATGTGACATAATGTTGAAACAGGGAAGATTGAGAGGATTAGAATGTGCTGGTCCAGAAGAAAGGCGTCAGTCATGGATGTGTGGCTTGCCTTTATTAAGTGATGAAAGTTTCACCATGTGTGAAGAGATAAATGTTGATATTTTTTCATCATTTGAAGTACTGAGTTTTAGAAAAACATCACAACAGCTTAGGGAAGTTTTACAGAATGCTTCTGGAGATGTGGATTTGTCATATGTCACTTTGCACTGTAAAGAAAATATGCAGTGTCAGACTCTTGAAAATCACCAGTTGTACCAAGAAAGTAAATTTTGTTTTGATGCAATAAGAAATGCTTTACCCTTAAGTCAGAGACTTAGTCATTGTGCAGTTCATCTGGATTATCTGCCTTTTCTGAGATTTATCTCTATCTCAGAGACTTGCAGACAAGCGAAATGCCGTAAAAGATCAGGACGTTTTCTTCACTACTTTGATTCTATATCTTTGTATTTTGACTCTGGAATCATTCATAAACTTCAACAGCCAATTTACTATTAAAACATTAAAAAGCAATTATGAAACTTAAATATTCAAATCAAGCAAAAAGAAAAGAAAACTACTAAAGTTATAAATTAGCTTAGAAGCACAGAAAAGTAAAAATTATAAAAATACTTAGAATTGCAACCAAAAAACAACAACAAAAAGTGACAATTTGACTATACCAAAATGCTCTTAAGGTTGTTTGTATAAGGAAGTTGACATCAAAGAAATTATCAAACTTGTTTTCAAGCTGCCATTTACTTCACATTTTTACAACATGGTTTATTGCTTTAATAATGAGCCATTATGTTTATGGTATTGTATTTATTTCAGTTATAATCGGATCATAAGTAATCTCCATAATAAGATATTCTTTATGAAAGAATTTGCTTTTTACTGATCTTGTGAGCTTGTGGTTTATTCAGACATAAGAGATGATATATTTGTCAAAACTCCTTTACTGTGTTTCTCTTTGTGTTACATGGACTTTTCATAATTTTTATATCATGAAATTATAATTGTTTTATTTATGTATAAACTTTCTAAACATTTAAGTTCAACTTTTCAACCTTTATAGATGTGTAGTTTTATCATGGTTACTCTGTAATAATTCGTTTAGTTTAAAATACAATAGAGAACTCATAGTACATTTCCATAATCCAGCTAAGTATTCTATATATACATGTATATTAAATTGTATTTTTCAAGGAATTAAGAATTAGAAACAAAAATCTAAATGATGAAGTCATAAATAGCTTGAAATTGTTTGAAATAGTTACCTAACATATAATCTGTTATATATTAGTATAAATTTGTTAAGTAAACAAGTGTAACTGTTTATAAATTGTAAGATGAAATTAATTTTTGAAATTTAAAGTTTTTGAACATTTGTATGTATATCTAAAAATAGTTTTTTGAGCAAGCATGATTAATTAAAAATCGAGAGTAGTTTATATACATTTAAGTTATAATGTGCTGAAGGAAGAGGTACTTTAATATGAAATATTAACTTCATTTTGCATATGGAAGTTTATAGATAAACCTGTGATTTTATATAATAGAATTTGAAAGAAAGAATGTCAGTTTTATTATTATTTAATGCATCATTCTGTTTAAATTGTGATTAAGATAAATAACAAGTGTTAAATTTTAATCATAAATACATTTTATGTACACTTGATAGCAGATACCATTATTCTTGATGTATGTTTAGTTGTGAAGATTGCAATAAAATGTTTGTTTTGAAATAAAAAGATGGGTAAATATATTGAATACTTTTTCTTAATTATGATAATTTTTACATAAAGGTGACAATGAGTGTCTTACCTTTCTTTTAAATAATTCTCTGTCAAAAACTTTGACTTTTCTCTGTATGCATAGGAAAGCCATTGATTCCAAAGAAATCAGTTGGTTTTTTTCTGACGAGTTTATGATCTGTGTTTGTAAAAGTATATTTTTAATGCAGTATTTTCATATTTTACCAATCTACAAAACGAGTAAGAAGATAAACTACGTATTTCAAGATTACATTGATGATAATGTATGTCAGATTTTTGTATAGACAGTACTAAACAGTTTGTCTATTACTGAATGTGGAAGGAGACTACTTTTGTAAGGTGCTTATGTATATATTTTGTAATAGTGTTACCAGGTTATTACTTTACTTAAATATTATCTTGCTATTCAGGCTATAGTTTTTGTACAAAAATTTACAAGGTTAAAATTTTGTCATTATAATTCTATTGTAGGATGTATAAGAAAAAAAAAGGAATGGTGTGGCAATGATCCTATAAAGTTTTTGATGTTATAGAAATGCTAACTTAAAAAACAACAACACGGTTTCTGACATTTTAACTGACATAAGAATAATATGTGGCCTGGATTAGGTATTATTAATTTCAAAAGTTATATTGATAAAGAGGAAATGTAGTTCTTATTAAACATTAAGGTAACATAACTTGACAAAATACATAGATTAAAAATATATTCATTTTACTGTAATTTGGGGATGAATAAGTTATTTATATAAATAATTTCCTCAAGCTTTAGAAATTTAATTTTGCTAGAATAAAAGTATTGTTACAACAGTTTGAACTGTTTATCAAATGAAAGGGGTTTTTATAATATTACAAGTGGTTTCTCTTAAAGCTTTTAATAAGGTGATTTAGAATTTGTGTAGTTAAACCTATAAATGTATTTAATTTATCTTCCAGCTCTATCTGTTATGTTGGTTGAGGACAGATGTATTGGAAAAATTTAACCTGATAGTATAAAATTTAAATTATTGGATTTAAATTTTGCAATTCAACTCAAAAAAAAGAAAGATGCACTTACATTTGCTGAATTTTATTAAATTATATCATATTTCACAGAGGCAAATATCTATATCTTTCCAGCTAATTTTTTCAAATATAAAACCTTTTAAACATTTTTAAATAATTACTTTAGAATGATAAATCTGAGTTTTAATACAATGCAAAAAGAATGATTATTTATTGTAACAATCTCTTGCTATTTGTTTAGTTCGTTTTATAAAGTAATTCAGTTTTGTATCAATTATAATGTTAAATTTGTTAATAACTTAACTAAAGGTGTTTTTTCTTCCAGCTTGATATTTTAATCAAATAGTGAGCTCTAAATCTGCTTCTCATCAACAGATTTGTTTGTGTTCTATATATGTAAAAATGGCTGGTAGGGATTGAGGAAACTTTTAGGTAAAGGAGCAAACAACGTTTTGACCTTCTGTCATCGTCAGGTTCATAAAGAAAGAAAGGGTTACTGACTACATGTTTAAAGGCAGTTGTGTAATTGAATGTAGGAATGTAGAGGGCATGCTGAGATGTTGGATATATTAAAAGGTGTTTCTTTGTATTGGTTTATTTTGGGCATGAGTTGTATAAGTAAGGCTTTTTAATTTTGTGTTTAAGGTTGTGTCTTTATGTAGTATCTGGGTGTTTTCTATGGTTATGTTGTGTTTATTTGATTTGTAGTGTTCGAAAACATGTGAAGGTGACTTTTTGTGTTCTTTGAATCTGATTTCCATTTTTCTACTTGTTTCTCCAATATAGAAGTCAGAGCAGTTATTGCATTGTATTTTATAAATGATGTTGGTGTGGTGTTTTGTCAGTGTAGTTTTTACATAGTTTTATGCCTGGTTTTTGAATAAATTTGGTATTAACTGGAATGTCATTTTTTACTAGTTTTTGCAAAATGTTGGTTATTTTGCTGCTGATGTTGGGAATATATGGTATACAGCAGTATATGGTTTTGTGATTTTTTAATTCATGGGATATATTTACTTGTTAGTTTATTTTGCTTTTAGTCTAGGTATAATGTTTTCTTCGGTTTGTGGAGGAAACTTGTTGATGTTGGTGAAGTATTGTTTTATTTTGTTTAATTTGTTATTTTATCTGGGAGCATAGTTTTATGGATGTGTTTATTTGGTTTCTTAGTTTGTTGAGTTTTTGTTTTGTTTCATATGCTGAGTTCCAAGGAATGTATAGTCCAGTATGGGTGAGTTTTTGGTTTATTTCTGTTTTATATTGTGTATCGATTCTTATAATTTTGAGGTTAAGAAATGAGATTTGATTAACTTCACATGTGAAGAAGAAGAAAGCAATGTTGGGATGTATAGCATTAATGTGATTGAAAAAATGGTGATACTGGGTTGCCCATGCGTAGGCCATTTGTTTGTATATAGTTGTGGTTGAACATGAAGTTTGTCTTCATCGTGATGAATTTTTGAGAGTTGCCAAATGGTTGCTGGGAATGTCTATTGATGGGTTAGGGTCTCGGATATAGAGTTATAAGGCTATTTTGCAGGCTTCAGCGGTTGGGACTTCTGTAAAGAGGGATATAACATCAAACCCTTGCGACCCTGATGATGACCGAAGAAGGTCGAAATGTTGTTTGCTCCTCTACATAAAATGTTTCTCAATCCCTACCAGCTGTTTATATACATATATTTTACTTTACAAGTGGGTTTTTTCGCTATCATGGATTATTTGTATTCTGTCATGATAATTAAATTAATGATTATTTAGTTGATTTCAAGCCTTTTAGTACATATTAAACAAGTAGATAACATTTTTATGTTATCTTTTAAACAAATTCTGTGTTTAGTTACCTGTATTCAACTAAAAAAAAGCAAAATATTTTACTACCTTTTTGGACTTAATTATTAAAGATTTTGGAAGAATTTTTCATTTCATTTTATCATAAACCTATTTGTATTAAATATTATTTTTGTTACAGTAGTATTGTATTGTATTTTCCATTTTGTAAAATGATTACCTCCTTTTTGCTTTATCGTTTAGAGATATGTAGAGATGTTTATGTTTTCATGAATAGTATTATAAGTAACTATCTGAAAAAGTACTGAATTTTTTGTTCTTGTTCATTCATTTATGTAGTTGGATAATTTACATGAACTGTTTCAGGATTTCAATCTGCTTTTAGCAATTGTCATTTGGTTTTTTTTTAAATAAATTTGTCTAAAGCAACATATTTGGTTCAGTGATAGAATTCTTTCACTCATGTTTATCCATGTGTGTTTTACTCTTTAGATTTTGTCATTGAGGCTTCATTGGATCAATACTTTGCTTCTTTTCTACATATTTGAAAATATTATATCAAGCTCAGCTTGAAGAATTCATCTTGTATCTGTCTGCACTTCATTGAATATTGAGGTTAACAGTTTTAAACAATTGGGCATTGTATTTTAAATCCACACTTTTCCTTCAACTGTTCAAATTTTAAAAGTGAATTAAGTATGAATTGGTCAACTATTACTTAAAATCACTTATTCAACTGAAATTATTTCAAACAACATAAGATAAATCTTTTATGTTCTTATGCCTAATGAATAAAAACAATTTTAGATCTTTATACAAGGTGTATTGTTTCAGAGTGAGCAGATTTGAGCTCTCTAAGCATGAAATAAATTGTTACCGAAAGCATTACATGTAAAGTTTTATTTCTGTCTTTATTATTATATTACTATAATAGAGTTCAAAATAGTAAGTTGCAGATCTAAAAGTTTGAATATAATAAAATTGTGTGTAATAGTACAATTATTTCAAAACAAAGTAATTCATAACTCAGAATGCTTAATGCAGGTAGTATTCTAATGCCACTTCTTTTCATCCTTTCTTGTGCATAAATATATCTGTTAAAAAATGAACAAAATACAAAATAAGCTTTTAATATTAAACCCAATGATTGATGGTTTGCCATACGTGGTATGGTCTAACTCCATCAGTTGAATGTGGGTGTGCCATTTATGGTTTGTGGATTGCATAAAATTCTGCATATCTTCAGAGCAGCTACTCTCAATGGATTAAAATCAAAATTCGTAATAGGACCAACAAATTTTTATTTATTTATACTAATGAAAGTTTCAAAAATTGAACATTAATTATAGCTAAGTTCTTTTCATTCATGAAACTGGTATTTGCGAGAAGCAACTTCCAGATATGTGCAGATAGAAAGAAAATATCTGTGTGAGCACTTGTATTTCTTGTAAAAAAGTCTCTATATGCAATTTATTTAGAGTATGTTTAGACATAACACATCAAACCTACTTACAAGACTAAGTAGGTTTTTATAATTTATCTATCTGAATTTTATTTGTTCATGTGTTTGTAAAAATGGGAATATTATAATGTATGAGGTCATAAAACTTGCACAGTGTTTAGAAGGTAAGTTGATGGAAATTTAGATATTTGATTTTAAAGAGAAAGTAAGTACTTGAATAGAACTTTTTTTCTATTCACCTACAAAAATAATGGACCAAGTTCTTGCACTGTATGCCTAATGGTTTAGTTCAAGAAATTTTAATAGCATTTAAATTTGAACATTTCATGCAAAATATAAACTTAGATGAAGTTAACAGTTCAATTTAATTTTACATTGAACCTATAAAGTAGATGAAAAATATTTACCATTTCAGTGTCTTTTCTCTGTAAAGAGATAGATGTCAATCTTAAACCCTAATTTTGATATTATTTTAGTCAGTATTAGAATAAATTGATCTGTGAGACCTTTTCTTCCCCCTTTTTTGAACTATATTTTTGTGCACTTACAACACCAAGTTTATATTCAATCTGATTTTAGTATTCATCAGGATTTCTGCTAGACAACTTTGAAATTAAAATTCTTTTTGGGAAGATTACAGCAAATTATTCTTTGAGACTTTGGGCTTGGTTAAATAGATCATTATATGGGATTTGATCTCCTTTGTCCAAAACTGTAATTAGATTTCAAATCAGTAAAGAAATGGTGAAGCTAAGAGTTTGTAAATGAGAAAAAACTCAGAGCCAATCTATGAGCCACAGCTGAGAGTTGAGCTTATTGAATGTAATGTTCTCCAGAACTCTCAAAACCAATGTCATATCTCTCTTGAATCTGCTTCCCTGAAAAAACATACAAAACAAAATGAAATATGATAAGTGTGTAATTAAGCAGGTTTCTTTATGACAACAAAAATAATATTCAGTTTTAAATTAAAGTATACAAACAGCCAAAACCAGATATCTGTTATACATACAACTCATTTACAGTTATGGAGAGAAGAAAACAAATATGATGGTATTGCACAGGGTTAACTTAATATGCAATACTTTCAAAATACCTCTTATTAAAAGAGCAGTAACTTTGTATTCATATTTAAACACACTGCCTGAGTATTTTGATAAACAATTCAAAATGTAAACTCCAAAAATGTTACAATCAGGGGTTTGATTCCTCTCTGTGGGCTCAGCAGATAGCCTGATGTAAATTTGCTGTAAGAAAAACACAAAACGCAATAAATTTGTGAATTTACAACATGTGTGTATATATAGATATATATAGATATTTTTTAAGAATAACAGTTTAATGCACACTGAAGTGTAGGAAAAAAAATGTTGAAATCATAGATTTTAATTTAAATAATGTTAAAAGGATCCAAAAAGACATGATTAAGATATTTGGTTTTTAGGGGGTTGCTTTTGATGATTTGTTTAGTGTACTGGCCACTTACAAAGGAATGCTGACTTGCATTAGCCCTATTCTGGGTGACTGCTTAATAACAGGGTTATCATTTTGAGCAGTTAGGTACATCCTGTTCACGTGGTATGTCTAGTTAAATACAAGCAAAATATGGTAATATTTTTAAAACAAAAAAATGTATTTAATTCATGTAAAATAACTTACAGCCATAATATTTGCACTTCACACAAGTAAGCCAAGATATTGCATATTTTCTTAGCAAAGTTGTAATTAAGCAATTGCCTTGTTTACAAATGAGATAATTATTACAAAAGAAAATAACACTAATATTGAAAGAAATGGTGAGTGAATAAAACAGCAAAACAAATGTTTAAATTAAAGCACACATTTCTGTTTACAGATTAGTTAATATGTGGTGACTGAAAATCTTTGAAAATGACCAGATATGAAAACCATGAGGCAAAAATTAGAGCTGACTACAGTAAATGATGGTGAAATAAAAAGTTTGACAGCACAAAGTTGTTGATGATTCTATTCAGTTCTGGCTTGGCATGGCCGAGCCATTTCAATAAAATATAAATAAAATTAATGGGTAAATACCTGTGAAACCTTTGGTTTATCAAATAAAATCCCTGATGATCTGTTGTAACTTGAAATCATTGTGATTGTACAATCTTTGTCAAAGCTCAAAATAGAATGGCGTTGCACAGGGAGCAGCAATATGAGGTCTGTTCAATAAATACGCAGACTGTTTGAATTGCGCGGCTCCAGTTTGTTCCAGGGGAATCCACTAGGTTCGCACAGATCAGCTGATTACGACACCATTTCTTGATTGCAAATATCTTCATTTGTGTATTAGCTATGTGGTTTTAAGTGACGTGTGATTTTTTTGTTTGGCAGATTTCAGAATGAATGACCTGAAGGAGCAATGACTTGCTGTGAAATTTTGTGTTAAACTTGGAAAATCTCCAACTGAAACTTTTGCTATGCTTAATACGGCTTACGGTGATGTTGCTGTAAAGCGTACGGCATGTTTCAAATGGCACGAACGTTTTAAGGATGGTCGACAGTCCATTGAAGATGATTAGTGTTCTGGACATCATTCCACGTTAACTGATGACCCATACTTCGACAAAATCAACACCCTAGTGCATGCAGATCAACGTCTGACTGTCAGGGAGCTTACTGAAGAGTGTGGGATATCAGTTGAATCTTGTTACGAGATTGTGACTGAAAAATTGAAGATGCACCGCGTTGCTGCAAAATTTGTGCCTCAGAACTCGTGAGTTTTTGGCCAAACACTTGATCACTGTTCTTCCCCACCCCCCTTACTCACCTGACCTTGCTCCTTGCAATTTTTTCTTGTTCCTCAAACTCTAAAGACTTGAAAGGAAGAAGATTTGAGACAATTCCCGAGGTTAAGGCAAATGCGATGAAGGAGCTGGAGGACATTACAAAAGAAGCGTACCTGGACTGTTTCAACAAGTGGAAACACCGTTGGGATGAGTGTGTGCATTGGGGAGGAGAGTACTTTGATGGGGGTCCAGACCTGTAACTTATAAATAAAGTACATTTTGTTTCACGATGTCAGTCCGGGTATTTTTTGAACAGCCCTCATATGACGCATGAGTTTCAGTGCATTCAGTACATTGCTATGGGACACATACTTCCGTCTTAATGAAAATGTTGAGTTCTACAGATCTGTCTCTGATGTTAATTGTTAAGCAACAACAATGATTGTGTTTTCCATGTTTTATGAATATATGTAGGTAACAATATTGGGGGGCTCAAGCCCCCTGGCACTGCCACTGATTTGTAAGCTATAATTAGATATAGAAGCCCCTTCTTAACTTATAAAAAATTATGTTTAAAGCAATGTTCATATTCTAAGGTATGGAAAGGTTAGCTATGATGTCCACCAGCCACAGTTTTTCCACTTTTTTGGCCATCTTTATCTTTAAATTTAACTATAAAAACTTAATTTGTAACTCAACTGAATCCTAATTTTATCTCTGGACAATACACCATATACCTTTAACAGAATCACATATATACAATAAGTAAGCAGAATAATGGAATATTCAATATAATACCAGACATATCTGACATAATATGTTTTTGTCAGTATAATAAAATATACAGTTGCATCAAAGTAATGCAATTTAAAATATCCTTTCTGTCAAAAGCAAGTACACTTAATGCTTAATAAAATAATAAAATAGCCAACTGTAGTAAATAAATTAAGTTGATACTAAGAAAGAAGGCATGGAATGATAAGCAATAATGTTCTCAAATATTAAAAACAAAAAAAATCCAGTTTTAATGTGTAAAAAACCAAAGTTATAATTAGAAAATCAAATACAGAGTATGATGTGCAGTGTACCAAGCATTTTATATCGATATAAAAAATGTTAAAAAAAAGCTTTCATTTATTCTGAGTCTGTGCAGTTTTCAAATTACATATGGCTCAAAAAACTTAAGTTGACTCATTCAAATTGCCTTTGTTATTCACTAGCAGTAATACTTATTTTGTTGTAATGTTTCACATTGTCAAAAAATATTAACATCTTTGTCTTTTACTGGTAGAGTAAATGATGTGTGTAGGTTACAATCTCTTCTATGTCAATGTGGATAGCACTGTTAAGATGTATATGAGATACATATTGACACTTGATCATCTGATAAAGTTTTCACTTTTTATATGTCTTGGCATCAGCATGACAAGTTTATCACACTTTAAGATGCAGTGATGTTGTTAACTCGTTATTCAGCTCAGGTTAAGTTTCAGATATAGAAGTATTTCCTTTTGCTTTTGTGTCCATTCAGCTGTCACTGAGACTATTGTTTTGAATATGTATGTTTTCTTTTTCAAAGACAGATCCTTCCTTCAGGCCCCTCGGTGTGAATTCCTGTACGTGGTGAGGGGACCTCCCAGGGAAGGTTCTGTTTTTTCATGTTACCTCCTTTGGATCTAAACATCCACCCACGTGTTTGCTGTGAGTGGGGACCAGTGAATGGGAGGAGAGGATCCTGGTGGTTGAGGGATCCAACCCTAACACACCACTTTGGCCTTAAAATCCTGTAGACGGGCATCCTTTGGGTGCCCCCCTTGGGTCAGTCGGCTGGTCCACTTGGACTAGAGTCAACTAAGTACTTGTATTGGAAGTTCTCAACGGGTGTTGTGGACATTGTGTCTGATGTTGGTGTTTGGGTATGGTGCCCACGAAACTCAAGGAGTTTCTGCAGTGAGATGCATCTCCAATTGCAAAGATGAAGTTACACTGCTGACAAATATCTTCCTTTTGACATTCACATCACCACGTGCACCTTCCACCATCAAGGCAGGTTATCTAAATTGCAGAGTAGGGCCATACATTCCAAACCCTCTCCAATGTTTCCAATGTCAGAGGTTTGGCCATTCAAAGACGTCATGACGTTGTTTCCTGACATGTGCTCATTGTGATGGCAAAGACTACGATACCAATGAGTGTGACATGGACACACATTGTGTCAACTGCAATGGTTCTTTTTCTACTTTCCTTCTTGCCCTAAATGGTTGGAGGAAAAAGAGCTGCAGCATTTGAAAATGACTCATAACATTAGTTATCCTGAGGCTTGGAAATTGCTGTCTACCACTTCATCTCGTACACATGCTGCTGCACTTCGTTCCCAAACTACAGTGGAAGTGCAGATAGATCTCTCTGTGCCTCTTAGAGAATCATTCTCAAAACAAATGAAAAGCCTTTTGACCTCCATGGTTAAAAAGTTGATGAATGAACTTTTTCACCCATCTCTGTTCCTCCCATACATTTTAACAAACTCCAAGATCCACATTCTTTGGTTTTAAGTACAGGCATTTTTCAGATACATCTTTTTCTCCCATTCCAAGATGCAAAACTGTCATTCATTCGCATCCTCAGTCACTGGAATCCCCTTCCAACAACAACAGATCTGCCCAATCGACTCAGGGCAGGATCCATGGAGGTCGATAGACTATCCCCAAATAAGGACAGTAAGGAAAAAGATGTGATCGTAAACAGAAGGGTTCTCCAGCCACTTCGCCTACAAGTCATTAAAAATGGCCAACTTGATACAGTAGAACTGGTGGAAGCTGGATCAGGCAGACTGGTCCACTTTCACTGCTCTCACAGAACTTGATTCTGCCATTGTCTGTCAGCCATCAATAGACGACTGTGTGGCAGCAGTAACTGACCATATTATAAAAGCAGCTGCTCAGTGTATTCCTAAAACCTTGACTCTTTTTCCACTATATCCTTGTCTGTGGTGGAATCATGCCTGCCACATGCCACGGAAGGCTCAAAAATGGACCTGGGATACTTTCCATAGATATCCCACCAGTTTTAAGGTTATATGGGACAGGGTTTGAAAGGTCAGTGGGCACTACAATTCTGTTCCCCTCTTGATCTAACTAATATTATGATGGCCAAGAGGTAACTGATGTCAGGAGCATTGCCGATATCCCTGGTGAAACCTTTTGCCAGGTTTCTAACACTTTTGCTTGTTCCTCCACCTTCTTGGCCATCAAGACTTGGGTAGAGTGTTCATCTCTTTCCTTTCGAACTGAGTGTCTCTTTGACTATAATCGTCCCTTTACACTGTTGGAACAGAAAATGGCACTTCATTGGTGTGGCAGTACATCTGTTGGACCAGTTGATGTACACTGTGACATGCTGTCTCAGCTATCTCCTGCTTCTCTTAATATTCTTCCAATTGTTTTTCACTGGATCTGGCAGAAGAAGTTTTTCCTAATGTCTGGTGCCAGGCTATTATCTTACTTTCTCTAAACCTGGGAAAGATCCCAAGATTCCTTCAAACTACTGTTGAATTGCTTTGATGAGCTATCTCTGTTAGACCTTAGAGAGGATGGTTAATGCTTGTCTTGTTTGATTCCTCAAATCAAACAACCTCCTCTCGCCCATCCAATGTGGGTTCTGATGACAGCACTTCACCATGGACCACTTAATTCGACTTGAAGTGCCAATCATAGAAGCTTTTCTCAAACAACAACATCTTCTATCAGTATTCTCTGGCATTTTGCAACACCTCCACATATATGAGTTACGTGGCTATTTACCCATGTTTATTGAAAAAATTTTAACGGACAGGAGATTCCAAGTTCGTGTGGGTTCGACGCTTTCCAGTTCTTTCCTACAGGAACTTGGGATCCCACAGAGCTGTGTTTTGAGTGTCCCACTTTTCAGTATAAAGATTAATACCATCACTGGACATCCCTCTCACTGTTGCAAAAGGGCTCTTTGCTGATGAATTTCACATCTCGTGCAGTCATTGAACATGAGATATATTGAGTGGTAACCACAAACTGCCTTCAATTGTGTACTGAAGTGGACCACAGCAAACAACTTTAATTTCTCTCTCTCTAAAACCATTTGCATGCACTTTGGGGTATTCACTGTGATCATGAGCTCCGTGTTAGTGAAGTTTCGTTGTTTGTTGTCCCTGAGTCATTGACTGTAAGCTGACCTTTATACCACACTTAAAGCAGCTATGGGTCAAATGCACAAGAGCACTGAAAATCCTGTGTCCTCTCTGCCACTAGTTGGTGAGCAAATTGATGTTCTGTGTTAAAGATATATCGTGCTCTTATTCGATCGAAACTTGGATCAATGATTTATGGCTCTGTCAGACCCTTGGCCTTAAAAATGCTGGACCCCATTCATCATCAAGGACTTTGACTGGGGCTTTCCACACCTTCCCAGTTCAAAGCTTATATGTAGAACCTCATGAACCTTCTTTGCACCTTTGCTGTTTGGAACTGTCTTTATTATATTCTTCGAAACTTTGTTCCTTACCAAAGCATCTTGCCTTGGGTTGTGTTATCCTTCCTCGGTGGACCATACTTTTTCAGAACAGACGATCTGCCATTGCTCCTTTTGACCTGCTCGTCCAAGTGCAATTGGATAAATTGGGTCTGTCCTTGGATAACTTTGCAGAACCCACTGGTCAGCCCATCATATCATGGCTTATTACAGTTCCAAAATGTGACCTTTCTTTAAGTCATCTGAGAAAAGCAGATACTCCCGATTGGAAGTACTGTCTTTTATTTACTGAACATCTTTCAAACAATCTTTCCATTCCATATTATATGGATGGTTCCAAGTCAGGTGACTCTGTGGGCTGTGCCATGGTTTGTTGAGGTTCGGTGGTTGCATGCAGAATCCCCTCTACAGCTTCTTTGTTCACTGCTGAAATATATGCCATTTAACTTGCCCTGGATCATATTGAAGCTAAGCAGTACTTCAACTGCACTATTTATACTGACTCGCTTAGTTCTCTACTGGCCCTGGAATCGCTTCACGTTGAATCACACCCTGTTCTCGCTGATATTCAAAACCGACTGGCCCATTTCTCATTAACATCTACTTTTATCCAGTTTTTCTGGATTCCAGGCCACGTTGGTAATCGTAGGAACAAGCTTGTAAACACAGTAGCTAAATCTATCTGCTCTGGCGCTATCACCACTGTGGCTGTTTCACATATGTACTATGGTCCTGTATTCATGGCTTGGCTCTGTACCAGCTGGCAGTCGACTTGGAGTGAGCAACATGAAAACAAGCTTTTCCAAATAAAATCCTATATTGGACTTTGGCCATCTTGCTTCTGTAAGGATTGGAAGGAGGAAGTTGTTCTAACTAGACTACGGATTGGTCACAGTTTTTAACTCATCGTTTTCTTTTATGTGGAACTGATGCACCAATGTTTAGTTTGTGTAACACTCAGGTCACTGTAAGCCACATTTTACTTTTTTGCCATCATTACGACTCTCAATAATGTCACAATTTTAAACATGTTCTGTTCCAAGGTTTGTCCATAACATTAGACAGTGTTATTAGTGACAGTAACACTGTCCACCTTGATAAAGTTTTTAGTGGCCATTAATCTTTTTAATGTCATTTAAGTGTTTTATATTTCATTATTAAACCTTTTTTTATTGTGGTTCTCTTTTAAGAGTCACAATCTTTCTAGTTTGATTTGAAATTAGAAAATGGCCATGACATTAAATAACTTGACACAAGGACTGGAAAGGTCAACTTCAGGTGAGTAACACTCCTGTTTGAACTACCCGTCAGTTGTCCTGGCGAGTTATTATTACAATTTTGCTGCATGTCTTTTGATATTTTTATTAATTTACCCTTTGATAATGGCTGTAATGACACATAACCTGGAACTAGGACTGGAAAGGTCAACTTTAGGTGACTGATGGTGGTTCTTGTACTTACCTATTAGTCTTTTTGGCAGGTTATGGTAATTTCCATTATGCTACAGAAAGCCCTTTATAACTTCTCTTTCTGTAGTTTCTCTCTTAACATTGAAGACTGGATGTCAACATTGGTTTGATACCATTTATGTTTTTAATTGTTGTTTTATTTTATCTTCATTTCCATTTATGAATTTTACTACATTTACTTTACTTTTACTTTTTACTGGATGCTTGGCAAGTTATAATTACAATTTTGCTACATGTCTTTCAAAACTTTTATTACTTTACATTTTGATAATGGCCGTAATGACACATAACCTGTAAACAGGACTGGAAAGGCCAACTTTAGGTGACTGATGTTGGTTCTTGTACTTACCTGTCAGTCTTCCTGGCAGGTTATGATAATTACCATTATGCTACGGAAAGTCTTTTGAAACTTCTTTTAATCTGGTTTCTCTCTTAACATTGTATACTAGATGTCAACATTGGTTTTATGCTATTTATGTTTTTAAATGCTGTTTTATTTTACTTCATTTCCTGTTATGAATTTTATTACATTTAGTTTTACCTGATGTTTGGCACAGATAGCCTAACTGCTTTGTGCCATAAAACACTTAATTAACCAAACAACCTTCCTTTAGGAAATATCTGGTGGTGTGTCAATACACATGTCTATGCTATAGGCATTGGGTCAATGAAATGAACTCCAACTACCATAGTTAAGGAGTATGTGCAAAGCATTTATGGAATTTAAAACCATTTATTGTAAGACAGTAACGTGAAGCCTAAAACTGAACACTTTGAAATAATAAGACTTGGTGACAGGTGAACAGCCATTGAGAAAGAAGGAAACACTCCTAATTTGAAACTTAAAACCAAACTGAATGATTAGCTGACAAGACTACCACATTTTGAAATTTTAAATTTTTGTTGTCTGAGACGAGCAAAGAATGAAAACTCTGTAGAACGAGCAAATGGATAGTACTAGCTGCTATAGGTAAATTTGATGTCTCTTAATAATTAACAACTAGAATGAAACAGATTACACTGCATCTAAAGTGAATTAGGTGATAGGAAGAAAATGTAGTGATAAATTCACAAGTTTATTGATAGGAGCCTATAAAGTGAGTATGTACACCATTTGTCCTTTGATATGGATAAAAATTCTTTTACTTGCATAACATGTTGTATCCAATCTATTTATTTCCTTGCTTGAAATTGGTAAATGCATACACACATTGTAATTATTTTGCTAATCTTATTGTTTTAAACCAGATCCACTTAATACTGAAGAAATCAGTTAAACGTAGCTCAGTGGCATCATAAATTACACCAGTACAATAAAAGAAGTAATTTTAAACTTCAATAAGATAATGGATCAATATGATCAAATACAATACAGCTAAAATTAGGGAAGAGCATGGCCCATTGGTTAAGGACCCAGCCACTATAAGTGTCACAGTATTGTATAAAAAATGCCCCACACTTTTGGGCATTTGGTGCAATATACGGATTATGGTGAAACCCCACTGTTCTTTCAGTTGTAATTGAGAAGAAACTCTTTGTTGGTGCTGTCGATCTGGTTGCCTTTCCTCTAGCAGCATGAAAATAGAGATGGCTATTGCAGTTAGCCCTTGAGAAGCTTTCTGTGAACTTCTCTGAAGGAAAGAAATATTGACAAAGAATAAACCTAAAAATGACAAAAATCAAAATCTAATAAACTATGTTACAGATATAAATAAGAAATTGAAATACACAATACATTCAGTGAAAAAGAGAAACTAAATTAAACTGAAAATATCTTAACATTAAATTGTATTTCGAGATAAAATAAATCAACGCTTACTAAAAATAATCACAATTTAACTCAAAGATACTCAATATAAAATTTAGATAAAACACGAAGTAATTTGTATTTGTGCTTATTTTTATCTATATCCCATTTAACTATTTTGGTTTTACTGTTAAATCATTTTCAGATAATTCCACATTTAATTAGATAAAACTCAAAGAAAAAATATGCAATAATTCTCTCCCTCTTTGTTTTCAGTAACTTGTTTTAAGATTTTTCTTTAACCTTGTTTTATTTACATTGCAGGGTTTTTTAAAATTCTAATATTATTTTAGCTTATGAACTGTGAGAGAACCAATTAAGGTTTATTCATTCTCTTGCTATTTCCATGCATCCATCTACTGTAACTTTTACTGTTGTGTTGTGTTTGTACTTTGATTATATTTCTGTCAATAAACATTGTTGTTTTACACATTTTGTATGTAGTCTCTTTCTAGCAAATGAGCTCAGTTATAGTTAAGAAAGTAATTAACACATATTCTGTAGCATAATGTTAAATGTTAGTTGTATCTACTGTTAAATGGGTGTTATATATTGATCTGTTTGCAATGTACCTATTGGGAAATACCACTTAGTTGTAACAGGGAGGGTAAATTTTGATGTTTATGAATATTACTTTTGTGGACATTTGTGCTTTTCTTAATAGGTCTATATTAAGATTTTTAGGCATTCCAGTAAGTGCTGCAAGTTGTCAATTTCATGGAAATAACATTTTCTACAAGATAAAGAGTGTACAAAGTAGAGGAAAAGATGGGCACCAAGGAAGGGTGAATAGGATTAGAGAAAGTCTTATTCTGGGTCTCAGGATTATGCTAACGTTATAAAGGTTTTTAATGGCCATCATCTGAGCTCTGAGATTAGGACACAGAACAAATGCCATTTGGAATATCCAGAAGTGCCAACGAAGTTCCTTACCCAAGGTTCAGCTTTGGTATTAGTGGAGCTCTTATGAATGAGGATCATTAGGATTGTACATGCCTAAGATGTTTGAGACAAAGTGAGGTTATCTCTAATTGACTTTTAGGTATCTGCCAGCCAGAAATTCTGAACATAATCTCTGGTTAATGCCATCACAGTAAAGAGGAGTTGAAAAGAGAAGTATCATTGGTGAATGTGTTAGAGTAACATAAGTTGTTTCATCAGCAGGGTTAATGGTAATTGCTTGTGGAATAAATATGTTTTAATCAATGGAATAGTGAGGAATCTCTCCAAGAAGAGAGATAAATCGTCATCAATTTGAGAATCAGATATGAGGTAACATAGGCACCACATTTGATGCAAAACACTTCCAGAGGAAATTGAAATTCAGTCACAGAATTGCCAAAAGTTAGGTGACATTTGTAGGTAATAGCCATAAATTACAGCTATATTGTCATCAGATTAGACAGTAAACACTGATGGGAATAGATAACCTTTTATGCAGCAGGGTATTTCTTCATGATGGAGGGCAAATTACTGGGGAAACCACAAATCTGCAGTACTAATGATTGTGATATGTCCTGTACCTTATTATTCAGTAACCCTGGTGTTAGATGCTGATACTTGGCTGAGTTTGGAGCTCTGGGAACTTGCCTATTCAACAGCCCACTTGTCATACAGGACTATAATCTGAGCCTATGAAGGGAAGAGGAATTTAAAGACCATGTGTACCTATAGTAGATGCAAAACAGACCAGTTCTTAAAATGTTTAAGATGACTCATTGCCTGGAATAAATGGTTAAAGTACACTTTGTCCTTGTCGTGGGCAGTTTGGTTCTTGATACTGTTGAACATTTAAAGCCAAGCTGCACTGATGGATCAACTTCCTGTAAAACCAAGTTGCTTACTAAGTAGAGTTAAAGGCATAAAGGAATCATTCCTCTATGAATGTGGATACCTTCAAAGATAACATGATTTGCACTGATTGCAAGGTAAGGTACATTCTGAATAGTACAATAAATCAGCAGATCATAATCACATCTTTGTTGAATTTTTTGTTGAGAGACAGGTAAAAGAGACCTGAGATATCTCCAGAGGATATGAGTTATTTCTATTCTGACTTCAACAGTTTCTATAGTGATGAAGTTTGAAGAAGTCATCTAAAAAAACAACAACTGTAAATAAGAAATATAGGGAGGGATTATGTACATAAAAATTAAGAAGCACTAAAAGATACAGAAGTACAGAAAGATTGCAAAAAGAATAGTGTTAAATTGTATAAAAAATATGACTGAAAAACCAACAGCTACAGTAGGAAAGAAACTTAGTGACAGAATAAAACATCTGCAAATGAATTTGTAGATGCTAGGATCAAACCAGCCACACATCTCTCTATACTCACCCATGAACTTTAAGTGCACAAGAAGCTGTGAATATGGTGAAGGAATTTGAATCAATTAAAGTTTTAGATAAACAATTAATAGCATTATCCAGAAAATATGGTATTATTAGATCAAGTGGTTTGAAAACATCAACTTCCTGATTAAGGATTAAGCTAACAACTGTTCACTTTGAAAGAAGGAAGTAAACCTCAATACAATAAATGTTTCAACTGCAACATGAAAAGACATTTTCAGGAGTTACAGACAAAAATCTGTAAGATATAGAAACCCCTTCCAAATGATGTTCTTGATCTAAACGAAGTTCCATTTGAACTCCAAATCTTGAAATAAATTCATTGACAAGCTTCTTGGCTAAAGTTTATGATTACTGAGTAAAAACAGCATATATTTTTTCATCATCACAGAGATATTTGTTCCCACTGTAAACATTGGTGTGATTCACACTGACATCCATGTTCTCAAGTGATGCCTACACAATATTATTTCTGTTGCCTATATTATTTCCTTTGTAGATTACTCACTCACAGCACTATTCACATTATTTTATATCAATATTTTACAGATATCTGGCACTGTCTCATCTTCTCTTCTGTCTCATTAACATTACAGATATCTGGCACTCTCTCATCTTCTCTTCTGTCTCATTAACATTTAAATATTCAACTATTGGAAAGCTATGGGGGTGACTGGTTTCTTACAATCATAAGATAATTGTGGAAATTCTGCCCACTTTCATCTTCACGTTTTTGAAACAACAATGCCTGTAGGCATAACAAATTTCACTATGCCCAATAGTGTTTTATTTGAGGCTGTATCAAGCCACTAATTAACTTGAGAGACATTCAGAATTATTCCTGATTCACTGAATAGGAGACACAAGTATTGTACTGCATTAATTCATTATTACTTGTTTTGGGATAACTTATCTCCATTTTCATGATTCTATTCATGGCAATGTGCAATATTATACTTCTGAAGTTTCAAGAGCAAACTTGTTATATGATTTTCTGGATTGTGGAAATTCATCAGCCTCTTCAGTGCTGTTTGATCTGTCCAATGTTTAAACCTTCATTCAGCATAAAAATTGTGCATGGCTCAAACAATTTTTAGTAATTCTTTTCAGGTTGTACAATATTTTTTTTCTGCATCATTAATTGTCTTAATATATAAGATGATAGCATGTTATTTTCCATGTCTTGTGACAATGGTTTCCAACTGTAAAATCACTGGACTATATGTATCTTTTATGAATGGAATTTTAAGAGTTGGGTTTGCTCATATATATGATTAGTAATTAGTTCCATTTATTGAATGTTTGTTTCCAATAAGTAGTCCAGTAAATTTAAGTTAAATTAAGTTTCCTGTTATCAACCACTATACTCAAGTGTACTAAATAATTTTCCTTACTGAAGTTAAACCCAAGTTAATTTCGCACTAACTCAAGTGAAAATATTGCTCAAATTCCCAATACAAAAATTCGAAGTTTAATAAAAAATATATGAACTAAATGTCACATGGGTTTCAATATGTGAAAACATCACACTGTCTTCAGTCATTTAATCCTATTAAAATTCTGCCTAATTCTAAATATATTTTAAAGGAGCAAACTTTTCTTTATATACAAAAGCAAAATGCAATGTTAAAGACAGGCTTGCACTTGCAATGCACCTCACATCCTAGATTTGTGTCTACTTGGAGCTGGGTTCTATGGCATGACTCTCCTGACCCTTATTGAACTCTTCAACAGGAAATATAGTTTCTATATGATGAAGTCGCATGTTATCTTCACTAGAAAAAAGCTAGTTGCTAGTTGTTAAACTCATATGTTCTCATAAAACAGAGTAGTTAAAGTGTTACTTAAGTGACTTTTTGTGTACAAACTGAGAATTCTGAAAATCATAATAATTCTGAAACAATTCACATTTAATTAATGGGATAGCAGACACAGTATCATCTTATAGTACATTATTAAGCACTAGTACGAGTGTTTTATTTTTTTAGTGGTATAATTGCCTCGCTGTTGCCATTGGAAGTTCAACATGTGAAATTGATGGGTAGTATAGAGGTCTCTAACCTGATGGCATCTTCTGTCCTTGGAGGATGTGCCAAAGATAGCAGGGGGTTTGTCAAGCTTGGTTCTCTGAGAGGTTAAAGAATTTCAATCAGTGATATTGCAAATATGATGCCAACCATTTTAGCACTTGTGAAGAATTTTCAAGCAGAGGATTCTCAGTAAAACTGTAGTATTCATGGAATAGGTATATTTAATTTCTACACTATGGTTTATATTCAATAAATATTTACCTTTGCCTCCAAAGGTGATGGAGATTATGTTTCCTACATGTGTGTTTGTTTGTGTATTTATCAGCAAGATCGGGTTATGGAGAGTCAAGGTCACAGAAGTACAAAAAATCTTGCATATTAATATAGTGATTACATTTTTACACAATTCTTGCTATATAACTTGGTAAAAATAATCAAAATTTCATGAAATTTGGTGGAAATATGTGAAAGATTTGTTCCACACTGTCCAACCAACAATATATGATCAATGCTGCATGGCCTATATGCACTTTAGTAAGTGTCTCTGTAGTTATACATGTATTTGTGTGTGTATAAACATTCATATGTAGATATATATGAATTCTCCTATATGTATGAATTATATATATAATGCAAGTGAAGTGGGCACAAAATTTTTCATAGCATGCATAAGGAGAGCTTTGACCAGAAAGGATAGGAACTAGTAGGGTATAGCACAGGGGTTTCCTATTCACATATTATGAAACTGTTCAAAGCAAGTATAATATTGATATTTTCAATAACACTCATTTTCTATTGATTACATTACTGTGGAGTGTCTGTTTGTTTTTACCTAACTCTGATTAACCTAATTACAGAGAAAGGGATGGTACCAAAGTACACAAAATATTTTATCAACTAAACACAAAGAACGAAAACAAAACATAGGCTACTGTTTACTCTATGTGGAACTGGAGATATATATATATTGTAAGATATTCAGCAGTTCTCTCATGTCAATTCAGTGTGAGCCATCTGAAAGATGAAAAAAAAGTTGAGTTAAAATGTAAAGGAAATTAGGATGCAGAAAAGTGTTTTGAAATCAAATGTCTGTTAGATTGAGGATCACTTATGTAAAAAGCAAAACGCTAATGTAAGTGATTATTATGAGATGTGTTCTGAAATGAAATTAACTTCATGAAGAATATTAAAAACTGGCATGTGTGGTGTTGAAAATACAAAAAAAACCAAAAAACATCAGGATTTACTTTGTAGAATTATATACAAACTTTTATCTGCAAGCTATCAGCCCTCTTACTAACACCTTCACTGGGCAACAATATTTTCTTGATAAAGATTCTGGTAAGAGAAATAATAACTTGCACATAAAGGTATTTTAACATGGCGTTTCTTAGTTGGTAGTTAAATGCAAAGTTACACAAAGGGCTCTCTGTGCTCTGCCTTCCATCGGGATTGAAACTAATTTCTGTGTTCACAGTGACTGGGGAGCTTCAGGTACAAGAAAATCTGTGCATAATTCTACACATTAATTTACTGATATTATGAATTTTAAACAATAATCAGGATTTACTTATTTTCCTGAATAAATGTATCTTACAAATGCTCATTATAGGACTATTTCCAATTGCAGCTGTAAAGGTTTACCTTTAAAGAACTATTATGCACTTTATTTTATCAAAAGCTAAAACAACAAAATGAGAAACAAAATTAAAAAAATGCAAATTCTTAAGAGTGCAACTTTGCATTTATTTGTGTTCATGTCACCATTACACCAAGTTGGCATGAAACAATTTTTAATGATAAAAGGAAAACGGTCTATTTACAGAGTTCTAACGTGTTATCTCAGGATGGCCATAACGGGTATTAATACTTTTTTTCCCAAATAAACCAGAGAACAATGTTTTGACCACCTTAGGTCATCTGCAGGTTAATCATTGTCTGTTGTTGAATTTTGTGCAAAGTTATACAAGAGCCATCTGCACTAGCTGCCTCTAATTTAGTAGTGTAAAACTAGAGGGAAGGCAGTCAGTCATCACTACCAACTCTTGAGCTGCTCGTTCACCAATGAATAGTGGAATTGAAATATATCTCAGAACGGCTTTTATGGTTATTAACATTTTTACTGATACGAAGAGAACAACGTTTCAACTTTCTTAGATCACCTTCAAGTGAAGAAAGAGAGTGTCTAAATGTAACTGTTGACAGACACATGTTCAGTGACGAGAGTATAAACGGATATCGCATTGTAGGGGGCGATGCAGGTGGATGTTAGGTTATTAATTAGTATAGGTATTTCTTTATATTGGTTTGACCGTCATATTGTAACGCACCCACGGCTGAAAGGGCGAGCATGTTTGGTGTGACGGGGATTCGAACCCGTGATTATCTGATTACGAGTCGAGTACTTTAACCAGCTGGCCTCAAGTTAATCATAATTCTAACGTATTCTGTTAACTTATTTCTTTAACAATATTGCTGCAGGCTACATTCATTTTGATGCAACCTATAGGCTTTATACAATAATTTTTAACAAAAATTTTCTCGACTGATAACAAATCTAACAAACTTACTGTTTAGCTTACAAAAGCACTAATTCTTGCTGAATAATTTTACTCGACTAACAATTACTTGTTTATCTTTTACATGTTGAATACTTTACTAACTTCTTATTCTATGATTATTTGTATTTATAAACAATATACAACTGCCTCTCGATACTGCCAAAAATTACCAGATTCGTGACGTTTTAAAACTTTTTAGGCATTATTTCGCCTACTTTCATCAACTTTTAGTTGCTTTTAACGTCATTCATCGTATATCAATCTTCTGAATTAAAATATAACTTAAAACAATTGTAAATTTCCCTTAATCTTTAACATTTGTTTTATCACATATTCTACGTGTAAGTTCTTAACGTTGCCTATTAAATAACACCTGAATTTTGTCTTTTGATTGTAAATTTAACACGTATGCTTCAAAATATTACATTTCTGTATTTATGTTATATTTATTTTAAACTTTTAGCGTGTGTGTATAGGTGTTTTTCTTATAGCAAAGCCACATCGAGCTATCTGCTGAGCCCACCGAGGAGAGTCAAACCTAAATTTAGTGTTTTAAATCTGTAGACTTATTTCTGTACAAGCGGGGAGCAAAATAACATTAAATATTATTGTTTGTTTGTTTGTTTAGAATTAAGCACAGTGCTACACAATGGGCTGTCTGTGCGCTGCCAACCACAGGTATCGAAACCCGGTTTTTAGCAGTGTGAGTCCGCAAACCTGCTGTTGTACCATTGGGGGACAGGTTTTAGGTAGTTTCGTTAAATGTAACAAATTTGAATATTGTAGAAATTGTTGATGAGTTAGTGTACTCTATATTTTAAGCTCTATATTCAAGTTAATCAAAACCTTTATAGTTTCTCTATATAATTATATTTTACCTTTTTTATATGTTTATATCCAATTTAATTACGTTTCAGTAAACTTATTATTTTATACAATTTACTTTCTACTTGTATTGAGTATTTTTATGTTTCATATTTATATGAGCAGTTGCCTTACCCACAATCCTCCTATTTCCTTTTCTGGTTGGTTGTGGCCGAAAGTGTCACAAAGACTATTCTAAGGTATTAAATCTTAATTAATCATTAATTGTATGTAAAAATTATCTATTTTTTAATTCTCTGATATCCTTTAAGTTGTTTGTAGGATACATTTCTACTTTTATTGATGTTTAGGATAAATTACTTTTGTATAATTGAGGTATTTATTGCACCAAATTTTACTTTAAAAACCTGGTTATTCGTATCGTTTTTCTTGCCCATGATATTATTTGCATGAGTATAGTAATTATGTAATTATTCAAGTCAGCAGTTAATGTGTGTAGGCTGAGTAAGATATAATGTGTTTCTTTATAATTAAATTGATGAAAATATTAGTTATACATAAGTAATATTAGGTATAATTACGTTTTTATATTTTTATTAGAGATTCTGTGGTATTTGTTTATGTATGTACTTAATATAAATATAAATTATCTAAGGTGGCTGGACTTCAAGACATGATTGGAATTACTGTTAACAGTATTAACAGTAAGGGTACCCCACAGAGGTGAAAAAAAGTAATTTTATCAGCAAGGAAATAAATCTGTTCAGTTTGATGCTGATTGTTAGATGTGTAGTTTTGCTCCAGATGTAAAGCCTGTTCTGATTGGAAGTTGATATTAAGTTATGAAAGTCTGGTTTCTTCAGGTTAAATGTGTGGTTTAGTATGTACAGGATATGCACAAATTATGAAACTACTGAAGTTTCATAAACAAATTTTGTGCTAGTGGAAGTTCTGGAAAATCTGTGACTTGTCAAATATTTCACTTGGGTTCCTAAGTTCTTGCATTATAGTTTCAGATTTTTGGAACACCTGTGGATTGATGTTTTGGTTTTACAAACAGTTTTTGTTTTCAAACATGTAATAAATTTGTAGTTTGCTGCTCTTACTGACTAGGGTAGCTGATATTAAACACAGTTACTTTTAATTGGATGTTTGTTATATGTGTAGTGTATATGTTATAAAATGGCTTGTCCTGTGTAAACAGAAACTTAGCTTGTGGATGCCATGTAGTTTCCTGTTTGTGCAGAGACGTGATTCAATTAAGTTAGTAAATGAAATAAGAGAAAGTGTTTTCATATTGGTTTTGTATTTTTGTGGGTTAGCTGTAAAGCAGGTGACCCATAATTGGTTCTGTCTGATTACTTTCTTTCCGTACCTACACAGTTTACATTGAAAAAAACTATATTATAAAGCAGTTTGTAATCAACAATCATTAGATTAAAGAATGCACACTTGGACATGTAACTATTTCATAATGATCAACAAACACTGGATTTAAATGTTTCAAAACCTCCATCATTTAGAATTTGTCACCCATTGGTATTTTGCCATCTGTTGAGAAGTAATGTTTCAGTGGAAATATTTTATAAGCTTTTAAAAGTCTAGTTTTATTTGTAGGTTATGAGATAAATTCTTGTGCAGAAATTTATCTTCGTTGGTAAAGTGTAGCATATTTTAGTTGATATTCTTGGAAAAAACATTTAGGAATAGGTATGCTCAAGTAATAATTATGTTTATAAAGTAATAGTAACAGTTTTGGTTGTTTACATTTTTTGAAAGCTTTTAAAAGTGACATTAAAAAATAAATTACATAGTTTTAATGTCTTATGAAAATAATCAATTAAAACAACTGGGAGGATCTTATGAAAAGGCTTTCGTTTATTATATTGTTGTATATTGGTAGCTCTTTATATAAGTACCTTGGGTTGTAGCTTCTGGAATTTGATTTGTGTTATAACAATTTTCAAATAAAACTTTACTGAAAAGTAGAAAAAAAAACATGCTGTTTGAAAGCCATAATAAACATTAAGCTTGTGTTCACAATTTTCTTTGTTTACTGTATGTAACATTGGTATATTTGAAGTTAAAGTTCTGGTGGATAAACTGAAGTATAGGAAATTTTCTTGAATATTTCTACAGATGGCAAAGTTGAAGGGAGAAAAAAAGGGCAAATCAGCTCTCAATGAAGTTGTTACTCGAGAATACACCATCCACCTTCACAAACGGCTACATGGAATGTAAGTTGGTTACATGTAATTTTAATGTAATTGTTACTGTTGACTAATCACTGCATAAAAATATACCATTGTTAAAAAAAAAAGACAAGGTTATATGTAGACTGAAATTTATACTTATAATCACCTTCACACAAATAGTGCACATGGCACTTTTGCAAAAAAAATATTCGTTTATTGCAGGGCTTACCCTGGACTAAATGTTTCTGTAGCCGGGCTATTAGCCAAATGATTTTTTTGGTAGTCAATTTTTGCCAGATAGGTTTGATCCATATCCAACCCTCCAGCCAGTATGATAAGACAGTCAAAGAATAAATGACAACTAAGCTCTTATCATACATTTTATCTCAATGAATTCATCATTTATCAAATTTATTATAAAACAACAGTTTCACAGTTACAAAGTTCAATGTTTTTCACACACAAATCATTACAATAATGACATGGGAAGACGAGTTACCAAATTAAAAGTAACTGTTATTACATGCTGCTAAACAGGGGTTTCTCTAGACTAGCAAACCAGGGAGAAGTTTTGCTCTAATTTTACAAAATTATGGAAAAGTTTACAGTCAATAGCATTCTTTTTTTCTATAATATAATCTGTATAAGATGACTTTTTCTTGAGCTTACAAAGGGTGAGGTTTGGTCTGTTCTGGGAGACCACTTCTCCCGTGTCTCTCTAGTGAGAGCCCTGCTTAATAAAATATATATTATCACTCATACATCATCAAACTGAATTTGACAAGTTTCAGTGACATTCATCTGAAAATCTGAACACAAATTCATGACAAAATGATAAAATATAAACATTCCTTACTGCTCATTTACAGTTACAACTGATGCCTTTGTTTTAATGATTACATTAGAATATGTCTGTTCTTTTTTGTACTCCAGATCTTAAAGGCACATTTAAAATAAAAATTTCCAGTGTTTGGACCAGTTATTGACAGACACATGATATTTTCCAGGTTTCTAGTACTCGTTGAATTCCTCAGACACTTTTTTATCAAATTCTGCTTACTACAACCTCTCTTACAATCAGCTGTTGAAACTGGAACTACCAGCAGTCTTTCTGCCAGTTCTGCACTTGCACGGAAGGACTCTGTATTTGACTGCAAAATTGCAGAAACTTTTAATGTTTATTACAGATTTGCTTCCACTTTCTAAAGTAGATCTAGCAAATTTTTAAAGTGATTTCAATTTTTGTTTTGTTCCCTCATGGCCAAAGGTTGACAAATAATCATTGATTGTGTCAATGTCTGTGTTCTTGAGCAGTGGGTTGAAGAAATTTGTGAGGGAAGTCAAAATAGCTCCATCATCATTATCTGAAAACCTGTCATTCAGACTTATATTTTCTGTGAACTTATCACATATGTTTTCTGCCTCAGACCTTTGAACTGCACTGTCTCTTATGGTATGTTCACCAAGCTGAAACGTGTACAGTCCATCAGAATCTAACTGAGGCTCAGCTGGCACCTCGTTCAGAAATTTTGACAGCACTTTACCAGATTTGTTTTGTTTTATTTCCTCCAGGCACTCGATAGTTGAAGCAAGCAGTGGGTAAACTTCAGAGAAATTAAGATTTTTCCTCTGAAACGTTTTTGATAAAAGGGCTAATGGCTTCAAATAATGTGACACATACAGAAATTTGAATGAAGTGATGGGTTTATACAAGCTGAGAGCTTTGCTAGAGGTTTTTTTCCACAAATACAGACACAAGGCTGGAGTAGTTGGAAAACAGTGAATCTACTGCACCTTGAAAACTTAACCACCTGGTGTGAAAGATTTCTTTAAACCTCTTTTCTTCTGCATTGATAATGCTCTGCACTGCAGTCAAAGTTGCCATATTTTTTAGCGAGTACTTAAAAAACTTAAAGATGGAATTCATAATATCCTAGTACTTGACAAGATATGGTATGCTGTCAGATCCTGTGGCACAACTCAAAGCTAGTCTGTGTGCAGTACAGTGTGTGGCTAGGACATCTGGTACAAATTGCTTTAGTCTAGTAACTACCCCAGACTTTGACCCAACCATCACAGCAGTACCATCAGAGCTGACACCATAAATTTTTCACTTCAGTACCCTTCTCTGATAACGTACTAATGACTTTTGTAAAAAATGTTCTCAGCATTAGCTTGTAAAGCGTTAGATTCCAAGGAAATAGGACTGTGGTGTCACTGTACCGAAATGATCCATCTCTGGTACATGGAAGTAGCTGACAAGGTTCTGCTTTACTGAAATGTCTGTACTTTCATCAATCATGATGCTGAATTTTCCATTTTTGGCTAGTTTTTTACATTTTCTCTAAGCACTTCTGCTATATAATCTTGGATGTCACTAATACTAGTGTTGTGTTCATAGGTAGTATGTTGGTCTACTACCAGATGCTAGAGCTGTGTTGCACCCTGGAATTAAAACAAAAAGAATAAATATATAAATAAATAATTTGTGGGAGTAGTAACTCTACAACACGAATACATGAATCAGTAACAAATTTCATCAAGAACAACAGAGAAATTCCATTTGTAAAACATTAGCTTATAATCCTTCGACAATTTAAGAACTTAATAAATAATTTGTGAGATTAGCAATTGTGGAACATGAATACGTAAATCAGTAACTATAACAAATTTTTCATTAAGAACAACAAATAAAATCCACTTGTGACAAGAACAGAAAAACTATTGTATAAATAATAACTTACCTGCATCATACATAGTCTGTTTAGATCTGGAATTAGGGAACTTGGTTGGTCATGCTTTGCTGTAAAGTAAACATTGTGTATTGCAGCTATGATGGCTGTTTCACTTTTGTTTGTGGCTGAGACTGTGGCCTTAGTCATCGCTGTAGACAGCTTGGACGCCTCCTTTGCATCTCTGTGGTCTGAAATAAATGATAAAAAAATGAATTACCTTATGCATCACAACATCTTTTTAATGTAATAACACTGTTGAAGTATTAAGAAATAAATTGACATGGGCATATTTTTTTATTATATTTAATAATTTTATAAGTTTAACTATCCAAATAAGTCTCAACATTTACTCAGTCAATAAATACCTTTTATTTTCTGATGCTTGGTTGGGTTGTCGTTTTTCATCATCATTGCACAACCAGATGTGAAAGTTTTTGAGTTCTGTACTTTAATGCACAATGTGCAAAACATTTGCTTTGTAGAGGCTTCATATTTGATCCAGTTAAATTCATTCAACCATATTTCTTGGAATGATCGTGAACTGTCAGTTTGAGATTTGGATTTTTTTGATGGAGGCATTAGATGACTTTTACTGTCTAAGGGGCGTTTGGCCTGTGAAGAAGCCATTCTGAGATCTGATGAATTTGCTGCATATTGACTCAATTTATAGAGAATCTTTCCACTAATTAACATTTAGTTTTTTACAAGTATGTGTTTATTATGGTACTAATCCAGTAACCGCTTTTAATTAAACTTACTGGCCAAGCCATGCGCCATTAGGTAATGTAATTACACATGTGAAAGCCATCACAATCTTCGTGGTCATCCTTTAATTATAGCGCAGCTAATCAACCACATATAAATGAGTTATTTGTGCCCTTATGTCGTGGTTGATTGAACAATTTTTCACACATTCCTAACCATGACTTTGCATGAATACAGACGGGTTATTCATTTTTATCTGCTTACTGCATACTTACATTAAAAAAACAATGTAGTGAACCATTCTATCATTTTGTAAACAAACAGTGTTTTGGCAGTATATTTGCCAATTACAATTTTTCTTCACCAAAAAACAAGAATAATAGCCATTGGCGAATATGGTGAGTGACAGGGTGAGCCCTGTACTGACACTTCTACAAAGTTAATTTAGTAAAATATACTATTGTATATAAAGTGGATGACCATCAACCTCGTGCTAAAATACCCAGTAATGAAATTTGGTCTCGGAACTTTTTGAAGATGGAGGATTATTTTTTGAACTTTATGACAAAAGCTAATTTATCTTGTGTTCTCAAGATGGCTGGTATGGGTATTAAAACTTTAATTAAAATAAAGTACAGAACTGTGTATTGACTTTCTTAGGTAGTGTTCAGGTTAACAAAGAGAATTTGCATCTGACTGTTGCCAGGTTTGTCTTGGGGACTAAGAGTATAAACAAGTAAGGGATTGTAGGGGGTGTTGCAGTTAGATGTTAGGTTATTGAATAGTATTGGTATAAAGTTGTTCCTTTACATTGGTTTGAGTTGTATAAGTATGGACACTTTGATTTTGCTTTTATGTTTGTTTCCCTACTTAGTATCTGGGTGTTTTCTATGGTTGCATTTATTTGATTTACAGTGTTCAAAAATGTGTGAAGGTACTTTTTTGTATTAATTAAATCTGGTTTTCATTTCTCATGGCAGTTGTTGCATTGTATTTTATAAATAATGTACCTGGTTTTTGAATAAATTTGGTGTTTACTGGATTATTATGTTTTGTTAAAAGTCTCTCTTCAGTTGTTGGGTATTTTTGTGCTGATATTGGGAACATATAGTATACAGCAGTGTAAGGTTTTGTAGTTTGTTGTTTCTTGGAATTTATTACTGTTTGGTTGTTGACCTAGTTGTGTGTGTATAACTTTTTCAACAGTTTTTGAAGGAAATTTGTTAATACCGATGAAAAGTTTTTATTTTGTTGATTTCATTGTTAATTGTTTTGAGTAAGCATCGTTTTGTGGCTGTGTTTATTTGGTTTCATAATATGTTGAGTTTTTGATTTATTTCATGTGCTGAGTCCCTGGGAATGATTTTTTTGTATATCTATTTTGAATTGTATGTCACTTCATGTGACCTTGAGGTTGAGAAATGCTGTTTGGTTAGTTTTGTGTTTACAAGGTGAACTTGATTTTGGAGTGTGTGGGGTTAATGTGGTTGAGAAAAACTAAATGCGTGTTCTGTAGATACGGATTCAACAATTGTATTGTCATTGCATCTATACCAGTATAGTTGTGGGTGTGAGGGTGAATTTATTGCTTGAAATTTAAAGTTTAACCCATTCATGACAGGTCAAAGACCATGCCATGATGTTTGACTTGCATTCAGTTTTATTAAACTACTATTTTATGAATTTGTCAATAAGTTGGGAATCAGGTTGTAGATTAAAATGCAAACTATAATAATGTACGTGAGTTAATTTCCTAATTTATAAATATATATTAAAATAACACACCTAAATATAAATTTAAGTCGCATGGTATGTTGAATGCAGCGCTGTTTAAAAGTAGATGGTATTTTTGCCATCTAAATGCAAAAATAACTATTTTGATAAAGCTAAATGACAGTTGTATTGTAAATACAAGTGTGTAGTGTCATACAAATTAGGAATTCTAATTGTATTAGTAGTATATTTTCAAGCTAAAATATAAAATAGACTCATCTTTCTATTTTGTTGGGACATGGCTTATGTACTAAATCAAACAAAGTGGTCCCATTCATCTCTTTCAATTTCCATTACACTGACTGGTAGTGAAACGGACTGTTTTCTCAAAAAAGACTTTAGTCGAAATGTTTCATTTAAAAAGATTTTTTTTTGTATCCAAATACTTGTAATCTATACTAAAAGTCTACTAAATTTTATGAAGACATACAGTCATGTGAAAAGGTTAGGACACCCTATCAAAGCCTGTGTATCTGTGTAACATTTTTAGATATTTAATCTCAATTTCAACAGCACTGAGAGATTAAAGAATTAAAACTGAAGAAAAGACTTTTCAAGATCTTCTGTAAATGTAATTCTACAAAAATGCATGTTCTAACATGAAAAAGTTAGGACACCATACCCCCTTAATAACTAGTGTTTCCCCCTTTGGCTGAAATAACTGCAGTGAGATGCTTCTTGTAGCCATCTACCAGTCTCTGACATCAGTCTGAAGAAAGTTTGCCCCACTCCTTAGTGCAGAATTCTTTCAGTTGTGAGATGATTGAGGGTTTTCTTTCATGTACAGCCCGTTTCAAGTCACCCCACAGCATCTCAATGGGATTAAGATCTGGACTTTGACTCAGCCATTCCAGGACCCTCCATTTCTTAGTTTTCAGTCAGTCCTTGGTGGATTTACTGGTATGTTTTGGGTCATTGTCATGTTGCAGGGTCCAGTTCTGCTTCAGCTTTAATTTTCGTACAGATGGTCTCACATGATTCTCAAGCACCCTCTGATACACAGAAGAATTCATGGTAGATTCTATGATTGTGAGCTGTCCAGGTTCTGCTGCAGCAAAGCAGCTACAAACCATGACACTTCCACCTCCATGCTTCACGGTTGGTATGAGGTTCTTTTCCTGTATTTGGTTTATGCCAAACATGTCCTCTATCCTACTGTCCAAATAATTCAGTTTTTGACTTTATCTGTCCAAATAACATTATTCCAGAAGTCCTGGTATTTGTCTACATTCTTTCTGACAAACTTCAGTTTCTTTTAGACAGCAAAAGTTTCCTCCTTGCACACCTCCCATGTAAGCTAAACTCGTCCAGTCTCTTTCTTATTGTAGAGGCATGCACTTTCACATCAACAGTAGCCAGTGCCGGCTGTAGGTACTGTGGTGTCATGTTAGGGTGTTTGGAGACCTCTTTTAGCATTTCGTGGTCTGTTCTTGGGGTGAACTTGCTTGGACGACAAGATCTGGGCATGTTGGCAGTTTTAAAAGCTCTCCACTTATTGACTATTTTTTGGAAAGTGGAATGGCTGATTTCAAAATCTTTTGGGATCTCTTTAAATCCCTTACCAGACTCATAAGCTGCTACAATTTGTTTTCTGAATGCTTTAGATGGCTCTTTTGCTCTCACATGGTGCTCACTCTCACTTCAACAGTTTAGGAGCACACCATGTCTGAGGTTTAAATAGGGCAAGCCTCATTCAAAATGCTGAGTAATGATCTTCTAATCATGTGTACCTGGTGTGATTCACTTGCATGTGAGTTGAGCCATTTTAAGTGGGAATAAATGTAGAAGTGTCCTAACTTTTCCTCATTTAGAATATGCATTTTTGTAGAATTACATTTACAGAAGAATTTGAAAATATCTGATTTTCTTTTGCTTTTGGTGCAATGGTGCAAATTTTGAGAACTTGTGAATATTTTTTGTAGAGCAATTTGTATAAAAAAATGAACTTTGAAATTTGATTGAATTATTTACCAAATTAGAATATTTGTTTGCTGGATTAAAGCTTTTGTATTTTATTTTGTGAACTTTATTACTGTAGGTGAGTTTTGTACATGTGTTTCAGCTTTGATACTAAGCTCTCAAGTGTTTTTAATTGCATAGCGTGTAGATTGCAATAGAAAATATTTTTGTTCAACAATTTTTTGTGTCTGTTTATGCTAATAGCAGCTTTGTTGTAGTTGCTAGAACCTAACCCATCCGATCCATAATCTACTGCATTTTTAAACTGGTGTATTTAAAAAAATTTTATTTGAAATGTATTAATAGGTTACTTGTAATTGTAATTTTTGATCTAGTCTTTTGATTATCACCATTTAAACTATGATTTTGTTGATTGGAATAATTCAGTGAAAAATACGTAATGTATTCATGTACAAGTTTATTTTAATTTTGACTCTTAATATTAAAATGTAAACATTATAAGTTTTGAAGTCTGACATGGGTTTTCTTCTCCCACATATGCAACCTTTGGGATGGGTTCCAAAAAAGTGACATATATTAGCTATTACTTTTGGAGTTTTGAACTGTTTATTCTTTGCTCAAATTTTTGAATTTCTTGTTTGGTTTTATATAGCCTCTTTTAAAGGTTGTTTGTATTATATCTGGAGGGTAAAGAAAATTTTTATTTCGTTGTTCTTGTGGTGGTGATATCTTATTTCATTCTTGAATTATTTTATTCCTCAGTTTATTCTCATTTATTATGCTGTGATATGTTGTTGAACTTAAATTTGATTATGCTTTATACCATTTTATTTCAACTTCATTGTATGTGGTCAGTTATGGTGAAATGTGCATTTAATAATGACTTGATTTGTTGCATTTGGAATGTTCTAATCTAACAGTAATCAAATGTTATTTTGAACATATATCCACCTTTATGATATGTTAAAAATACTGATTTCTGTTAAGTTTATACAAGCTACATAAAAACAAACCTGCCAATTTATCAAGTGCATAATTCATCAGAATGTATAACATACATGTGTGAGATGTTTATTGTGTTTGAATAGTATATATTCTTGTTCTTTAGAGGTTTCAAGAAAAGAGCACCAAGAGCCATAAAAGAAATAAAAAAGTTTGCAGAGAAACAGATGGGCACTCCAGATGTCAGAGTTGATACTCGCCTTAATAAATTCATCTGGTCAAAAGGAATCAGGTAAGCACATATGTTAACTTAGTATATTAGTTGTGAGATTATCTAATTTCACTTATAATTAATATGTCATTGATTTAGTGTATGTAAATAGTGTAGAAGCTGTTACAGTAGTTACGTTTTGTAATAGAAAATGTTCTCAAACTTGAAAAAAAAACCCAGTAAGGAGCTAAGAGAAATGTTAGTATCTGTGAAGTGGAAAAAAATCATCCAGTTATTTATTTGTTCTGAATTAAAGTTGATCATTGTTTCACATATTGAAAAGAAGATCAAAAAGAGCTTCTGATGCTAGACTTTCCAGTAAAATTCAGTTAAAGATAAGTATTATTTTCTGTGGAAATTGACTTTTAAATTCATCTTTCTGGTGTTAATTCAGTCTGTATTAACTAGAGGCAAAAACAACTGAAAACTTTTATGCTTAAAATGTTATTAAAATCTTTGATATTCAAAATGGTAAAATACTTTGATAGTCTTTTTTTGTAGGGTAATTTAAAATTTTTAGAGATAAATAATGCATTGTAAGAACTGTTTAATAGTAGTTGTAAGGATCAAAATTGATAAATGCTATATCTAAAAAATTCTGTATGAGACCTTCATTATCTTTGCACCAAGTTTTCTGATTCTCAATTAGTTATATAGACTGGCTGATATTTTACTGATTGTCCATTTTGAAAAAAATGATTTATAGATTTTTGTAATCCTGCCTGAAAGAATCTCAATTTGTGTGTAGGCTAGCGGAGATCCTTATGAGTAATAAAATTGAATCAGCATGCCTCATGCTTGGTACTTAGATGCCAATCATTACGATTTTTGTGTATACATTACGACTGTACGCTCATTCAGACAAATATTACGACTTGTTGCAACTCCCAAATTATTATATATTATATAGGCCTATACAATAAAGTGATAAATTGTTTCACCAGGGCTGTGAGATACAAATAAATTTTGATAATAAATGAAAGATGTAATCCAAATGGCAACTTGCAATAATCATGTTTGTGTTTGAAATAATAAAGAATATTTGTATCTCTGACGTCTACCAATGGTTTGAGTGTAGTGCTTCTCTATACTGGCTACGTGGGGAAATCCATAGTTATGTCATCAATTCTTGTCAGCCAATCAGCACTTGTGTAGATGGGTATTTTTTGTTTTCTAAGCGGCATAGAAACACCAGTGTGATCGTTTACAAGATGGAAAAAAAAAGAGGCATCGTTCACCAGATTGCCTTGTTTCTGGCAAATCTAAAAGGACTGAAACTGAATCAAAAATTTAGGAAAGAGTATGGTGTAAAATATCAGGTCATTGCATTAAAAGTCAGTGACAGTCACGTGCTTTGTACAGTTTGTCATATTGATTTTTCTGTGGCACATGGTGGGATAAACGATCGTTCCAGACATACAAAATCGGCATCTCACCAACAAAAAGCTGAGGCGAAGACAAAAACGATGCAGTTAACTACATTTATGAGTAAGAATTTAGGATATGAAAAAGAATTTCAAAAGAATTTTTTAAATTTATTTATTAAATACACATAGTAATAAATAATAATTTAATAATAAACAGCTTAGAGACATTGGTCAGGCCTAGTAACCGCAAATGATAAAAGGCTCTGTCTACAATCATTTTGCTCAGTCATTTGAAATAGTTGGCACTCCTGTTGGTATTGCAGGCACAATATAAGCAGGGTTTCAGGTTAATTTACTTTAATCCTGCTTGAAGGAATTTTGATTGTTGCAGCTATAAATCCTTTTTATCACAGATGTTTTTACTTGGAGATCTTGATTTGATGTAGTAAGGTCTGAGAAATATTAATGGTTTGTTACCATTATTTTAAATGGTGGAAATAAAGTGATAAGAAATTACTAATTTGTTTTTCTAATTTTAACCTTTGAAAAAAAAGTTGAACTGCCATTTTCATTTCTTTGAAATTTTAAGTTGTTTTCTTGAAGACAATTTGTGAAAGGTTTGTAATCATCTCTGTGAAAACACAATCTTTTCACTAGAAAGGAGGATTTACATGGGTGCTTGAAATCCTAGAATGTAAAACAATACATATCAAGAACTATAAGGTCTATGAAAATGCCTAAATTCAGACAAAAGTTTTTAAATTTAGTTTATTCTGTTTGATTTGCAATTGCTTTTAAAATATAGCAAAACCTTGTGTATGGCTGTTTGTCATTTTCAGGTCTAAAGTTACATGGTTAGTCCATTAGTGCAATTAATTGTCATCAGATTTTGGAATGTCTAAACTCATTGCAGTTATTTGAATTGTTAAATATAATAATTGTTAATCTTCCAAAAATGAATCAATGAAAACATTAATGATATCAATTGATGTTGCTAACTTTGTAATATGTACTTATAATATAAAATGATAATGTACAATATGAAAATAGAGCAGGCTAGTTAGGTGTGCAATTTTTTGAAGTTGAATAATTTGGAAAAGGTGGCTGATGGAAATATGCTGCTTTTTAATAGGTTTAATTGGATGATTGGAATCTGATGTATTTCAATGAAAGGAAATAACAGAGTTATATAATTATTTTAAGTTAACTCTATTGTCTTATGAAAGGGCTTTTTGCTATTAGTGTTGTAATGCTTTGACCACAAGAAGTCAAGTGTGAGACAGTTAAAAGGCACATGATACATTTGGCTTATGTATATAGGTGGAAATTATGCTTAGGATGTGTAATTTATGTGGGATGGAGGTGATAATAACTGACATTGAGAATTTGATTTTTTCTTTTAGATCATGATCATTGAATTGTTTAAAATGTTATGGAGTTCAGGTGATTATTTAAATGAAATTACATTTAGTGCCTGCTGATAGTTTCAGAAAGACGTTAAGAAGTGTTGGCTAGATTTTGAGGTATTAAACATTTTTAATGATGTAAGTTTGTGAAGATTTTAATATTAAATAAAAATTTAATATTTTTATTTCAAATACAGAAATGTTCCATATCGTGTTCGTGTACGTCTGTCTCGTAAAAGGAATGAGGATGAAGATTCCCCACATAAACTGTATACTCTTGTAACACATGTTGCTGTTACTACCTTTAAAGGTATTACTTTAAGTTGAAGTCAAATTTGATTGATGAATTCTTTGTGTGTGTACATATATAGATAATATAACCCTCAAATGTAATAGCAAATGAAATAGAGTTCCAAAAAGACGTCATGTTTTGGGATAAATTGAGTGGGCAATACGGTGTTTAGGTAACAGTCTGAAACGTATTGGTAAGTTGCTATTTTTTATTGGGGTAATGAAATATGTACTGTGTTATCTGGTGGCTGGTTTGTTAGCTTTTCATATTAAAAAATACAGTGATATGTTGAAATGTTTATATCTTAGTTGTGAATTTAATGTAGCAGAATAATGGGAAAAGAAGAAAAAAGTCATTGTATCTTTTGATAACACATTTAACAGTGTCTAAATGGAATTATAATTCTATTTCTTGATGAAAACTTTTTGTTGTATGGTGACCTGCTTACAGAAAGTCAGAGGTGTAATAAATATCAGGAAGGAACAAAATTCTTATTGCAGTAAAAAAAACAAAAAACTGCTAAGAATGGTGTTGCGCGCTTTGTCAGATTTTGTTAATATAATTAATAAGTTTATTAATTTGTGTGTGCAGAAGCACCTAATATGAGCTGCTCTCTGTCAGACCTGATACATGGAGAATTGTCATTAGTCCAGTTGCACTTTTTCAGACTACTATCTTGATGTAGGGTCTTTGGCATTAAGTTATTTTTCTGTACGTTTTACATTTATTAGTTGAGGTTAACAAATCTATGAGGTAATAATACTTGAAAGTTTTTAAACTTTAATACAGGGTAAAGAAACTTTTATTGTATATTTTTTTTCATTTTAGGTCTTCAGACAGAAAATGTGGATGTGAGTGACAACTGAATTTGTAGTATCTATGAAGATAAATAAAAAAAAATTAACATTTGTTATGTTTTTGTGTCTTATTTTAAGATAGTTAGGTGAATGCTGATTGATGTAAGATATGGAAGTTAGTTTTTATACCTTGCATATATACACTTTAGCACTAACTGAAGCACTAATGATTTGTAACATTTACAAGAATGTAGAATATCAGTTTTGAAAGAAAAATATTCTATACATGAAGAATGAAATTTGCTAATTTAAGAAAAAATAACATTGTTGGAAAATTAGTTTTACAGAAGTTTTGAATTTTTAAAAACTAAAACCATTAGGGAACAGTTAAAATGTTTGTTTTTCTGCACTGTTGTATCATAAATACCAGATTATTAAACTATTTTTATATTATTCTTCAAAAGTTTTCACATTGAAATCTGTGATATCTGGTATCTGAGAAGATGCATATTAACATTGTCAGAAAATAGTTTTTACTGAAAAAAACTTAATTGTAACACTAACATATCTTTTTGAAAAAATCAAATAATTACATTTGCTTTTGAGTAGAGGGTTATTTTGAAAATGAGGTTAAACTTTAGATATACTTCAAAAAACAATGACAAAGCTTGGATGCTTAATTAGGTTGAAGCCTTATGTTGGATTGAAAACAAATATTTTAACTGGATTTACTGATTGGGTCTGTGTGGATTTTACTGGTTTTATAATACATTTTTTTAAACTATTTATACACACTTGTTTTTTTTTGGGGGGGGTCAGAAAATTGTCAAAGTTTTTACATTCAGTTTTTGGCTAGTATTTTACTGGAGAACAAAAATATAATATTTGAACTGCACTAGTAGGAAATGAATGAAATAAGATGAAATTTACAGATTAACATTGAAATTTGTAATTTTTATTAAGCTATATGGTGAAGTTATCAGTATCTTAACATTTGATAAAATCAACGAAGAAATAAGAATAAATTATAATAATAATTCAGTGTTAAAATATATTTTTTAAAATCCTTACCCTTATATTGATATTTAAATGATTTGCATAAGAATCAAAACAGTTGCACTTCATAAACTTAATCACTTTATCTGTTTCAAACTATAACAGTTTTTCATGCAATTTATAGATAATTCTACTATGTTTGTGGAATTCCAGCTGATCTGATTAGCCATGGTATTGGATAATAGGACTTGTAAGCACTGATTTACATTGTTAAACATGAAGTTGAAAGTAACATTTACAATTAAGTAACTTTAATATTGTTCTGTGGGATTAGAGAATTTTTCATTTGAGTATAACACTGTATAAAGATTTTTTTCTCTTAAGATAAAACTAATGTGAGTATGTATTATCACATATTTCTTAAAATTTATGTACAAGAGTTAGATTATTTAATTGATGAACAAGTAACATTTTAGTAACAAAAGTTCTGGTTAAGAGTTGGTTTTTTTCCTATCTTAATGGCAAGATATGATGGTGAAGAAATTTGGAGGTAGAGATAACATCACATTAATTTAAACAGTAGTTGGTAATAGTGTTGGTATTGTAGGCTTTGTTATTGCAGTATTATTTTATTGGAATGCAGAACCTTCTAGAAGTTGATCCAGTATATATCTGGTTGCATCTTGGGCTTAACAAAACATTAACTGAATGTTCATTTTTAGAACTGAAGAGCTCTTATAATTTAGACCAGTGGTTCCCAAACATTTTCAGTTTGTTACCCAATTTAACATGCCACGTTGAGCATGTTACCCCTTTCACAAAATGTTTTCAACATTGATATATATGGCTAAATTAAACTAGAGATATATTGCACTTTATTTATTTACAATTTATTTATATAATTTATTTACACTGAATAACACTTTTAATTATTGTATTTGATCATTGTGCATTTCTAATGAATATTGCCAAAGATGTCAAGAACATCAGTGGGATGGATGGAGTTGCATACTTGAAGCTAGTTCAGGAATTCTTGGCTTTGTGGTTGAAAGTGCCAGCCTGGCATCATTTGCAACATTCAAGCGAGTTCTCTTTTTTGTTTTTGTCCCCAGCACGGTTGAGAACCCCTTCTCGCACAGATATTTTTTTGAGAATGATACCAACAACTTCAAGGCTCTCTTGGACAGAGTTGATACTGCTCTCCCATTTCCTTGCACAACTTCCTGAATATGCACGAATTCACATCCCTGGACTTGATGGAATTGATGATTTTCAACACATCTTCAAACACTAATTTCAGATTACCAGGCAGGCTTTTTGATCCAAGAGAGTACCGATGAATTATCCAATGATCTACAGAAATTTCTGGATTCACAGCTTGTATGAGGCCCCGTAATCCACGATTACGACCCATCATCGACGGAGACCTAGATTAAAAAAGAAAAACTATTATAGATTGTGTCAGTTAGTCATTCTTACTTATCTTTTGCGTTATAATTATATGGTTTTAATTTAATTTATTTTGGTACTTTAGTATTTCAGTACGACAGGCACGATACTTTTTGTGAATTATGTATAAAATATCAGCTACACTACAGCTACTTGTACAATAAATAAAACTATATGAATATATGCCATGTAATTCATTGTATTTTTGCTAATCTAGACTTTATATAAACATCTCTCCCTACCTGTTGAACGCTGTTCCAATCCAATCCATTCGTGGTAAAGAAACTGTTGATATTGAAGATATCTTCTCCCTTTGTGGTTGTCAGCAGATCTTCGCATAATAGGAACTCTTCTTTGATCTTGTCCTGGTGGACATAATGAATGAACCCAAGGAGAACAGCAAAACTGGCTACGTCACACAATTCATCAACTTGTAAGGAGAATTTGCTACATGAGCTTTCCTTGATCTCTGTTGTAACTAGGGACAGAATATCTGATGCCATGTCATCGACTTGTCGGCAGATTGTGCTGTTTGATAGAGATATGACACTCAGTTTCTTCGCTTGATCCTCCCCACATACCTTGCTCACCATCTCGTATGCACAAGGCATAATCAGATTCTCTGCAATGGTGTGGCATTTTTGTTGCTCGGCAACTTTATATGCAACAAAGTAAGATGCTTCGACCACAGCTTGAATCTTTTGGGCTTGAATTCCAGATGAACCGAACTGGATATTCTTCAGTGCTACATCCCGGCACTGAAAATAAGCCTGATCCTCATTTTGAAGATTTGGATGGCACTTCTGGAGGTGAGCTGAGAGTTTTGATGGCTTAAGGCTTTCATTTGTCAACACTTTGTGACATACTACACATTGTGGCCGATCCTCTCCAGCAGAAGGTAAATTCACAAAGCCATAGCGAACAAAGGCATCAGAGTAGGTGCACTTTTTAGACAATTTATTGTTTAATTTGCAGAAAAAGAAAAGAAAACTGCATAAAAAAGTGTGAACAATGTGAACTTATTTATTTTTTCATGGCATTCTAGATAGCGTTAAAAGAGTTTATTCAGCATAGGAATGATGTAATAGTAGGTAAATACTAACTATGCTGCACAGGGCAGTACACATACATACATACCAGGTTTTGTCTACCTCGGCTGATGCTCACATAGAAATTGACAGTGTGAAATAGAGGCAACCTCAGGCAGTGAGTGACGCGTACTGGACACGTCGATGAGTCATCAGGGTTACTGAGTGACTTGTGTTCTGAAGCATACTTGTCAAAATACTTTTAGGTTACCACACACTTAGATACATATTTTTTTCTTTTCTACCACTGTATATTAGTTTTTGATGTTTATTGTTATTTGGTTTAACTTTATTACATACTTAAAATAGGTTTAATTTACAACTTTACATACTAAGACTAAGTTAACATTAATCCTAATGCCAGCTACCTCAATGTTTTCATGATTTTCAGAATTTTAACTTTTTTCTGTCACCCCTCCATTATCCCCGATAAATTATTAAATTACCCCCAGTTTGGGAAGCAGTTATCTAGACTATTTTAAACATACATTTTGACCAATCTTGTTTTTTCCATTTGGTAATTTTCTTCCAGTGTTTTAACACAACATTAAATGCGGTGTTTAATTTGTCTGTGGCTAATTGTATTTAATAACATTGTAAAACAAATTCTTTGAAGCATTTTTTAAAATTTTCTTAATGTCTGTTTCAAAACGGTTTTGATTTCCAATATTTTAAATTTTTGTACAGCAGGGTTTAAACAGGTTTTCTTGAAAAGTTCAACAGTAAAACTAAAAATGTGAGTAAAGGCCATTGAAAATGGGTTTGGATGTTCTGTAGTGGCAAGTATACCATGTAAAAATGTATAATTGTGTGACAAGGTTTTATTCACTTGAGAAATAATTGGGAAATTATTTAAGCAAAGTGTGTGAAGTGTTAGTTGAATGTAAAACACTAAAATAAAATGTACTTTAGTATGCACAATAATATTTACAATTGTAAGTATCTTGCATTTGTTCTAGTTAAAGTTTAAACAACTGATAATATTTATAGGTGTTAAAACTGAAAGAACTATATTTAGTTGGGTGTTTTCTTTGTTTTCTACTATAAGATGAACTAAAACAAGATCATAAACTCAGGGTATAAGCATATAGATGGTGGGAAAAACCATTCATAGATTTGCTAATTGACACCTCCTCAATGCACAGTGGTGTGTTTGCAGAATTACAACGCTGAAAACTGGGTTTTGATACCTGTGTTGAGCAGAGCACAGATAACTCACTATATAGCTTTGTGCTTTGTTTGAAACAACAAATTTTCATGCGGTACAGGGTAACGTAATGTAGAAGGGCTGCAGCTCCCACACCCCATTTTTTTGTCAGTTAGTGTACACACATTTATTAAATACTTTGTTAGATTGACTTATCTTGTTTTTGATCCCTGTTTATAGCAAAGTTAAGTAAGTGAACGATGGCACTTTTGTAAATGTATCTGATTAATGTGGCTGCTATATATTGCTATTTGTTTTCAATCTTTTGCTTCTTTTTATATGGCGATGAATACATTAAAAATCACACTAATATGCAAGACGTTACAACGTGTCAATCACACAAACATTTCGTACATTAGTTCTGTACAAGACTGAAACTATAAAATTTGATTAAATAATCAACCACGTCCATCACTAGTTGTAATTTTGGTCATGAGACCTGGAAGGACACACTGGGCCTTTAAATTTCCATTTTGATTATTGCTTAACTGCTTGGGTTTAACGAAGTCAGCACTATTTTACAATATTGTGGAGCCTCGGCCCTGAGTTTTTCTTTGTTTTGCGTACAAATTTTGCAGTCGATAGTCTATGAGTTAATAGCACTTCCTTTATTTGTCAATTCCATTTGTTTATTTTTGTATTAAATGACTGTCGTTAGGAGTAAAGTTCTATGTATGATACGATAATTTCAAATAACTGGTCCTCTATGGGGGAAGAAAAGTATCTGTTAAATAATTGGTGTGTAATTCTATTACACTGTGAAGGTTTTTTTACCTTTGACTGCAAAATCCCGACAATTTTTTATACAACGTGCAAATTGTTTTACAGACAACCATCTTTTTCCCGTCATGATTTGTGCTACTTTTGAAATAAAAAAACAAGAGGCGGATAGGCAAATGTATTTTTATCCATACTATTAAATATTAGTAGTTCAACAAAAATACACAATGCAATAACTTTTTGTTACACTGTATGCGAGACAAAACTTGCTTATTTGATAGATCGTTATTGAAAGAACGGTTGCATTAGGTAATAAGAAGACATTGTATGAAGTAAAAACAATACTAGTGCATATTTGACAGGTGGTTATTGAAAGAAGAACGCTTATGCAAGATATAAAAAACACTGAGTAAAAACTTAATACATATTCCAATACGATAATCTCCATTCTCTAGAAAAATTAGCTTTTATTTTTGCTGCCCTTTATTTACTAACTTCTTTTAATGCACGCCATAATCCATTATCATTCGTCTGTTGGAGTTCAAAGTTCTAAGATGTCTCATGTAAATCATCATGTGTCACATCTTCATCAACAGGAGGGCAATCTTTGCAATGCCATCTACTATCACTTTAACGTTTGGCAGTACTCTGGCGCAGACGTCTGTCTTTAAACCACTACTTGCCACAGACATGGCTTAACTTAATTATCTTAGTTGACATTTTTATTTGAGAGCATTTGATTTACCAATGTGTGCTGTGCATTTTTTCTAGTTTGGTATCTAACCAAAGTATCTATTTCGAAGTGCATATCATTCACCTGTTACTGCACAGGGAGCACGTTTGACAAAGTTCACTCATCATAGGAACACTTTTTCCTTCAGTTGAACACTGGTGTTCTTTTGGAGGGCTTTGTCTTACCTCTTGTTTCCTCTGTCCATTTACTTTCTTCTTGGGAATTCTTGTCACACCAGTATCTGGTTGAGACAGTACTTGACTTCTTGAGCAGGCTAGTATACCTGCTCAACACAGGTTGTGTGGGTTTTACTGTTGCCAGCTAGTGCCTGGCCTTTTGGTCTGGCTTCTTGTCCATTCCAAACAGGAGTAGGTCAGTTACATTTTTCAGCTTCTTGAGGCTGTGTGAGTGGAGTAGTATGGTTGATCACATTAGGGCTTCCTTCTTTTTGGCTACATTTTATGGAAATGGCCATTTGGATAACCTTATATCCTTTTATCACTGGCAAGGTTCTATTGCTTCTGGGGGAGGGGTTGTTTCTGATGCCTATCATATCCCTAGGCAAGGGTTATATGCGTCTGCTTCAATGGGCCTTTTATGACTAGTGAAAACTTGTACAGGATCTATTTACTGAATCATCTCAATTGGTGGTTGGACAAGGCCCATATGTCGGCTGGTATTACACTTTCTCCTCTTCAGTTAGTGTTACATTTATTCACAGATGCATTAATTCAGGGCTGAGGTGTATGTGTTTATTACCAACAGATTTTGGGTCATTTGCCTGTGAAAAACATTCTCTTTACATTGCTTTGGTACTCCTGACTGTCCATTAGTCTTATCTACTGGGATCCCTTTCATCACATTCAAGTCATCTTGTGGCCACATCTCATCTAGTGGTAAATTGACTTTCCTGACCATGTTGGTGTCATTGTTTGTCCACTCCCCATATCAATGCGTTTGCTACTGCCCTCAATCACTAGTTACCTCAGTTCTGGTCGCTGGTTCTTCGTCCTAGGGGAAAGGCAATAGATGTTTTCAAAAGTGATTTGCCTCCCTCATTTCTTTGTTTTCCTATTGGATTATTTCATTTGGAAGTATCTTTTTCCTTTGCCACTTCATGCTGAGTTTTTATTGTTTCTTATGGGCCTGTTCAACTATGGTTACTTTAGTTGCATCACCTCTTGGCTGTTTCTTTTTCTTTACTTTCAGCAGTGTTGCATCAATCCCACTTGCCAGTTCTACATCTTGCACTTACCACCCACTGTCTGCATGCCTGCAATTTGTCTCATATTTGATGACGAGTTACGGAATTTCTGACAGAATAGCCTCTTAAATAGTCCATTACATCCTTCCTTTAACTGTTTACCTGATCAAATGGAGTGTTTTTACTCCTGGGCTTTGACTTGAGATTTCTGTGCTTCTCTACATACAATTTACAGTATCTGAGTTTCTCACATGGCTCCTTGAGAAAGTATCTTTAGTTTCTTCAATTTTGGGATTACAACCTTGTCACATTGTTTTCTCATTTCTGCAGGGTCTTTGCTTCCCCTGTCCTTCCCATGTTGATCTATTTATTCCAGCTCCATTGGCCATGAAGGTGTTAATCATTCATAGACTGTGGTATTAATGCAGCCCTTCCTATTTCCACTACCATTGCTTGAACTACTGTCGGTAAGTAATCTATTTCACCTCTTCTGAAGGTGTATTTCCTCTTCCTGATTTGTGAACAAAGGTATATTTAGGTAAAAGCTTGAGCGTCTCAGACCCGGAGCCCATGGTCTTAATAGAGGCTCATTGATAATTTTATTGTGTGTAAATTTACATACTCTGTAGGGCCCACAAAAATTATTATTCTCTGAGCTCACACAACCTTAAGTCTGCCACTACTTGTGGATGTCATAGTTAAGCTTTGTTGATTGTTATACATTTTTCATGGATGTGTACACATCGTTGAGGTGAAGTGTTTCATGAGATCATTAGTGTGATTTCCTCGTGATAATTACATTAGGCTATTCCCATAATACATGGCATGATTAAAGCAGAAGGGGATTGCTACCCTGTCTTGATTGAAGAATCATTGTCTGCTTTGAAAACTAGGGTCTTGTAATCACTCATTGCATGGCCTTAAGTACTGCTATCCATCTACACTCTTAGTACATACTTTCCTCTTTCTTCCACTGGAGTATAGGTATCCTTTTCCTTACCATTTCTAAGCTGCCGAGGTGAAATGATCCTGGAGAGAACCTGGTGGATGGGTTCCACATAATGGCTATAACCATTCAGTTTATAGTTGGGTAGTGTAGAGAGTGACAAGATCATAATTTCAATTTACCTCCTCTGGAATCTGAACATCAGCCTGTGTGTTTGCCTGTGCAGCAATCTGTGAAGGTAAGAAGAGGATCCTGGTTGTTAAAAAGTCCAGCCCTAAGACACCACTTTTGTTTTGAATTTCTGTAGATGGGCAGCTATGCACTCCATTCCATTGCCACAGCTGGAGTATAGACAGATCTGTACCTCCAACAGAGTCGTTTGCAAAACATTTGAAGAGTATTGTTTTCTTATTAAAAGAGTTGATGAGTCTATGTCCACTCCCAACTCTGTCTCTACCACATCTAGTGGCTGACCAGGTTCACTTCCTTTACTTCAAGTTCAGGCATTTTCTTGGGCTCAGCTTTTTTCTACCCTAAGGTGCAAAACGATTATTCGTTTAAACCCTTTATTGCTTTCATTTACGTCAACAGACAGTCCTGCTCACTCGATGCAGGATCCATAGAGGCCCATAGACTTCTGTCCAGTAAAGAAAAACATACTATAAAACACAAGACTTCTCTGCCTAATTTTTCTTTTAATTAAACAAATTGGCCATTTTGATACAGTGGGACTTTCGGAGTTTTCGTTTGAATATATAGACGACATTAAGGACTTGGTTTATTTTTATTATCTTTTGTGTTTTTTCTTACAAGAAACATTTCTGAAACCTGCTGATGCCGTCACATTTCGGCAGTTTTCTTTCTATAGAAATGACAGGTTGTGTGTTGGACGAATGCATGGACGGATTTCACTGCTAGTCATATGTGCCTGCCCTGTATTTGCCACTCAATACATCTTTGGAAGCTGTTGCCATCTGTGTTTCTTTGGGTCGTAATATCACTATTTGTCCTCTTTACTTGGTTCCTGAAGAGACTTATGATTAGTCAGACCTTGATGCCCTCATTGAGAAGTTATGATCTCCCTTTTTAATTTTGGGATATTTTAATGGATACAATCCCCTCTGGGCTGGTGCTGATATTGATGGGAAGGGTTGATCCATAGATCATATGCTCTCGGATCACAGTCTCTCTCTCTTCAGCTTCTCAGTGTGGAATCCTGTTTGTGGTGAGGGAACCTCCCAGGGAAGGTTCTGTTCTTTCAGGTTACCTCCTCTGGAATCTAAACATCCACCCACGTGTTTGCCGTGTGTGGCGATCCATTAAGGGGAGGAGAAGATTTTGGTGGTTGAGGGATCCAACCCTAACTCACCCTTTGGCCTTGAATTCCTGTAGACGGGTGTTCTTTGGGTGGACCCTTTGGGCCAATCGACTGATCCACGTGGGCTAAAGTCAACCAAGTACTAGTGTTGGAAATTCTCAACGGTTGTTGTGGACATTGTGTCTGATGCTGGGTATAGTGCTCATGAAACCCTGGCGTTGCTGCAGTGTCCTTGCTTGACATTGTAGTGCATCCCCTTAAAGAGCTCCATGGTGGGTGGGGTCAGTGGGAATCGAAATTTTCTTTTTTCTTATGAATTCTACGAAAAATTTAAAGTAGTGAATAAACAGTCAAAAGGTAAACGTCCACTTCTGAAGACTGATCAGCAATCTTCAACGTCTGTACCACCAGTTGTACCTCATTTTCTTATCCTACATTCTCTTTCAGAAAAACCTTTAGAGAAAATATCCCACCTTTTTTATTCAGAAAGGACTGGAGGGACTTGCTGGCTCTCCAAAGTCAGTAAAGAAGCTTCAATCTGGAGAAATTGGTTGAAAGTTCCACATTCCAACGCAGTGAACTCCTCATAAATTCAAAGGCAATTGGGGATGTACATATTTAGGTTATCCCTCATGTTACCTTGAATTCATCACGAGGAGTTATTGTTGAGAGGCATTTGAAGAACATCCCCCAGTCAGAGATTTTTGCTGGTTTCTCCACTCAAGGAGTTTCTGCAGTGAGGTGCATCTCCACTTGCAAAGATGAAGTTACACTGCTGACAAATATCTTTGTTTGACATTTGCATCACCAGGTGCACCTGCCACTATCAAGGCATGCTATCTAAAGTACGGCCGTACATTCCATGAATCAACTTTTACACCCATCTCTGTTCCTCCCATACATTCCAACAAACCCCAAAATCCACATCCTTTGGTTCTTAATAGAGGCATTTTTTTTCTCCTACCCCAAGAGGCAAAACAATCATTTGTTCGCATTCTCAGTCACTGGAATCCCATTCCAACAACAAAGATCTGCCCAATCGACCCAGGGGAGGATCCATGGAGGTCCTCCTCTGAATAAGGATAGTAAGGAAAAAAGATGTGATTATAAACAGAAGGGTTTTCCAGACACTATGCATCATTAAAATTGGTCACCTTGATACAATAGAACTGGTGGAACCTGGATCAGGCAGACTGGTCCACTTTCACTGCTCTCGCATGTCTGTCAGTCATCAATAGATGACTGTGGCAGCAGTAACTGACTGTATTATACAAGGAGCTGCTCAGAGTATTCCTAAAACCTTGACACGTTTTCCATTATATCCTTGTCCGTGGCGGAATCATGCCTGCTACATGGCACGGAAGGCTCAAAAATGGACCTGGGATACTTTCCATAGATATTCCACATTTTGAAACCACATTGCTTTCTACTGGGCACATGCTAAATGGGTAAGACATCAAAATCTGAAGGAATCTTGGATTAAGTTCACAACTAGCATATTTTCTACACCAGTTCCAAGGTCATATAGGACGGTTTGAAAGGTCAGTGGGCACTACAGTTCTGTCGTCATCTCGATCTTACTCTCTAATGGCCAAGAGGTAGCTGAAGTCCAGAGCATCGCCGATACCCCAGGTGAAACCTTTTGCCAGATATCTAGCATTTCTGCTTGTTTTTCCACCTTGTTGGCTATCAAGACTCGGGCAAAGTGTTCACCTCTTTCCTTTCGAACTGACTGTCTCTTTGACTATAATCGTCCTTTTACACTATTGGAACAGAAAATGGCACTTCATTGGTGTGGCAGTACATCTGTTGGACCAGTTGATGTACACTGTGACGTGCTGTCCCAGCTATCTCCTGCTTCTCTTAATATTCTTCTAATTGTTTTTTACTGGATCTGGCAGAAGTTTTTCCTAATGTCTGGTGCCAGGCTATTATCTTACTTTCTCTAAACCTGGGAAAGGTCCCAAGATTCCTTCAAACTACTCTCAAATTGCTTTGATGAGCTATCTCTGTTAGACCTTAGAGAGGATGGTTAATGCTTGTCTTGTTTGATTCCTCAAATCAAACAACCTCCTCTCGCCCATCCAATGTGGGTTCTGATGACAGCACTTCACCATGGACCACTTAATTCGACTTGAAGTGCCAATCATAGAAGCTTTTCTCAAACAACAACATCTTCTATCAGTATTCTCTGGCATTTTGCAACACCTCCACATATATGAGTTACGTGGCTATTTACCCATGTTAATTGAAAAAAAATTTAACGGACAGGAGATTCCAAGTTAGTGTGGGTTCGACACTTTCCAGTTCTTTCCTACAGGAACTTGGGATCCCACAGAGCTGTGTTTTAAGTGTCCCACTTTTCAGTATAAAGATTAATACCATCACTGAACAACTCTCTCTCTCTCTTGCAAAAGGGCTCTATGTTGACGACTTTCACATTTCGTGTAGTTGTCGAACATGAAATATATTGAGTGGTAACTACAAACTGCCCTCAATCGTGTACTAAAGTGGACCACGGCGAACGGCTTTAATTTCTCTCTCTAAAACCGTTTGCATACACATTTGCCACCATGATCCTGAGCTCCGTATTGGTGAACTTTTGCTGCCTGTGGTTCCTGAGACCAAATTCTTGGGACTTATTTTTGATCGTAAGCTGATCTTTATATTAGACTTAAAGCAGCTACGGGTCAAATGCACAAGAGCATTGAAAATCCTCCATGTCCTCTTTACCACTAGTTGGGGAGGAAATCGATGTTCTATGTGAAAGATATATCGTGCTCTTATTCAATTGAAACTCGACTATTGATCAATTGTCTATGGTTTTGCCAGACCCTTGGTCTTAAAGATGCTGGACCCCATTCATCATCAAGGATTTTGACTCTGCACTGGGGCTTTATGCACCTTCCCAGTTCAAAGCTTATATGTAGAACTTCATGAACCTTTTTTGCACCTTTACTGTTTGGAACTGTCTTCATTATATTTTTTAAAACTTTGCTCCTTACCAAAGCATCCCACCTGGGGTTTGTCTTTTCCTTTCTCAGGGGCCATACTTTTCCAAAATAGACAATCTGCTATTGTTCCTTTTGGCCTTCGCGTGTGTGTGTTTTTCGTATAGCAAAGCCACAAAAGGTTATCTGCTTAGCCCACTAAGGGGAAACGCACCCCTGATTTTAGCGTTGTAAATCCAGAGACATACTGCTGTATTAGTTGGGGCTTTGGCCTTCACATTCAGGTGAACATTGCAGAATCCACTGATCAGCCCATCCTACAGTAGCTTATTACATTCCCCAAATGTGACCTTTCTTTAAGTCATCTGAGAAAAGCAAATACTCCCGATTAGATTTAATGCCTTTTATTTACTGAACGTTTTTCGAACAATCTTTCCATTCCAATTTATAGGGATGGTTCCAAATCAGGTGACTCTGTGGGCGCTGCCATGGTTTTTAGCAGTTCGGTGGTTGCGCACAGAATCCCCTTTGCAGCTTCTTTGTTCACTGCTGAACTGTATGCCATTTCTCTTGCCCTGGGTCATATTTGAAGCTAAGCAGTACTCCAACTGCACTAATTATACTGACTTTCTTAGTTCTCTACTAGCCCTGGAATCACTTCACGTTGGCTCACACCCTGTTCTCGCTGATATTCAAAGCTGACTGGCCCATTTCTCATTAACATCTACTTCTATCCAGTTTTTCTGGATACCAGGCCACGTTGGTATTCGCAGGAACGAGCTTGCAGACACGGCAGCTAAATCTATCTGCTATGGCAATGTCACCACTCTGCCTATTCCATACATGGACTATGGTCCTGTATTTGTGGCTCGGCTCTGTGCCAGCTGGCGGTCTACCTTGAGTGAGCAAGATGAAAACAAGCTTTTCAAATAAAACCCTATATTAGACTTTGGCCCTCTTGCTTCTGTAAGGACTGGAAGGAGGAAGTTGTTCTGACCAGACTATGCATTGGTCACAGTTTTTAACTCATCGTTTTCTTTTATGTGGAACTGATGCACCAGTGTGTAGTTTGTGTAACACTCAAGTCACTGTAAGCCACATTTTACTTTCTTGCCATCGTTACGACTCTCAACGACTGCACTATTTTAAACATGTTCTGTCCCAAGGTTTGTCCATAACATTAGATAGTGTTATTGGTATGGTAACACTTTTCACCTTGATAAAGTTTTTAGTTTTTAATGTCCATCAATCTTTTTAATGCCATTTAAGTGTTGTATTTCTTCATTAAACCTTTTTTTTATTGTGGTTACGTTTTGAGAGTCACAATTTCTGTAGTTCGATTTGAAATTAGAAAATGACCGTAACATTAAATAACCCATCACCAGGATTGGAAAGGCTAACTTCAGGTGATTAACGCTGCTGTTTGAACTACCCGTTATTTGTCCTGGCGAGTTATCATTACAGTTTTGCTGCATGTCTTTCAACACCTATTACTTTACCCTTTGATAATGGCTGTAATGACACATAACATGAAACCAGGACTGGAAAGTCCAGTTTCAGGTGACTGACAGTGGCTCTTGTACTTACCTGTTAGTCTTCCTGGTGGGTGATGGTAATTACCATTATGCTACCGAAAGTCTTACAACTTCTTTTACTGTGGTTTCTCTCTTAACATTGCAGACTAAATGTCAACATTGGTTTTATGTTATTTATGTTTTTCAATGCTGTTTTGTTTTACTTGAATTTCCTTTTAGGAATTTTACTATATTTACTTTTACCTTTTTACTGGACGTTTGACCCAGATAGCCTAGCTGCTTTGTGCCATAAAACACTTAAATCAACGAACCAACTCTCTTTTCAGTGCTGGTTTTTATACTTTTTCCCTACTCATGGTTAACCTTTTGCTCCTTTTCACTTTCCTCTGACTTTTTTCAGGAGGTTGTGCCTGGCATGGCCAAGCGTGTTAAGGCGTGCTACTCGTAATCTGAGGGTCGCGGGTTCGCATCTTCGTCGCGCTAAACATGCTGGCCTTTTCAGCCGTTGGGGCGTTATAATGGTACGGTCAATCCCACTATTCGTTGGTAAAAGTAGCCCATGAGTTGGCAGTGGGTGGTGATGACTAGCTGCCTTCCCTCTAGTCTTACCCTGCTAAATTAGGGACGACTTGCACAGATAGCCCTTGAGCAGCTTTGTGCAAAATTCGAAAAACAATCAAACAAACAAACTTAGAAGGTTGACAGTATCTTACAGGGATAATTTTCTTGTCCTTTTGACGGGGAATGGCCATAGTTGATGTTATCCATCCCACATATCTTTATGTAAGGTGGGCCAAGCCAAATGACTATCTTTACTGCTCTTTTGGAACTTGATTCCATCGTCGACTGCATGACCACAGTGACTGACTGCATTGCTCAGTGTATTTCTAAAACCCAACATTTTTTCCACAGTATTATTCCTCATGGTGGAATCCTGCCTGCTACATGACACAGAAGGTTGAAAAATGAGCCTGAAGTACATTTTATTGGTATCTCACACTTTTAACTGACATTACATTTCTGCAGGCCTTTATACGTCTTTACAAGGTCAATGGGTAATATAATTTTGACCCACATTTTGATCTTGTTCTCTGATGGCCAGGAAGTTGCTGGTGCTCAGAGCATCGCCAGTACTCTCGGCAAAAGCTTTTCCCGTGCATCTAGCACTTCTGCTTCATTCCCCATTATTCTTAGACGTTAATACTTGGGTAGGCTTTTAAGGCTGATTATTCCTATTATCATACTCACCCCTTTACACTGGTAGAACTAAAGCTTGCTCATCATCAGTCTGACAATACATCGATCAGATAGGAGAATGTTTGGTGCTGAGCTGTTGTCCTCCCTTTTTCCAAGCTCAGAATAGATCTCAAGAATCCTTCAACCTAGTGTCCAGTTGATTCGACGAGCTATCTCCGTAAGATCTTAAAGAAGATGTTTCATGCTTTGCTTGTTTAGTTCCTTGAATCAAACAACCTCCTCTTGCCCTTCCAGTGTGGGTTTTGATAATAGCATTCCATCATGAACCACCTGATTCAACTTTATACATCAGTCAGGGAAGCCTTTCTCAGGCAACATCATCATGTTTGTTTGTTTTCAGCTTGAGATAGCTTATGATACTACATGGAGTATCTTGCATTTTGCAAGACTTTTACCCATATGGGTTATGTGGCCATTTGCTCATTTTTATTAACATTTTTTTAATGGACCAGTGATTCCAAGTTCTCATGGGTTTGACACTTTTTGTTCTTTCCCAAAGGAACTTGGAGCTCCTTAGGGCTGTGTTTTGAGAGTCACATTTTTCATGACAAAGATTAATACCGTTATTTACAGGTGCAAAGAGACTTTATGTTGACGACTTCCACACTTCATGTCAGTCTTTAAACACAAGGTTTGTTGAGCAGCAGCTACAGACTGCCCTCAGTCATTTACTGAAGTGGACCACAGTAAATGCTTTTTGTCTCTCTACAATCGTCTGCATGCATCTTCGCCACCAACAGGGTATTCACTTCAATTCTGTGCTTTGTCTCAGTAAAGTTATACTTCCTGTGGTTCTCAAGGCAGAGTTCTTTGGGCTTGTATTTGATCGTAAACTGACTCATAAACTCATAAACTGTGATCATAAACTGCATTAAGTGTACAAGGGGATTTAACATCATCCGTGTTCACCTCTTGGGGAACATATCAGTGTTATATGCTCAAGAATTATCATGAAGATATCACTGTTCACCATCTGAGGATTTTTGCACTTTTTCTGTCCAGAGATTGTGCTCTGAGTCTCATGAACCTCTTCTACATCTCTGTTGTTTACAACTTTTTCTACTCTATGCTTCAAAACTACCATAGCATCCCATTTGAGGTTGTGTTTTCCTTCCTCAATGGGCCATGCTTTTTCAGAATAGATGATTTGCCATTGTTCCTTTCGGCCTTCATATCCAGGTGCAGTTGGGTGAAAAGGGGCTGTTCTTGGCTGATGTTGATATCTTCACAGAGATATCATGTGGTCAGCTATCGGTCAGTTATCTCTTTCTTTCTTTGTGAACCTGATGGTGACCGAAGAAGGTCGAAACGTTGTTCGCTCTTTTCCATAAAAATTTTTTCAACCTAAACCGGCCGTTTTTACAGATATATTTTTCTCTAGAAGTGGGATTTATCGTCATCACCGATGGACGTACCATATGGTAACAGTTAGAGTATTTCTGTTTTAAAAGGATGTATAACGAATTATAATCAACATAACAGCATGCTAGCATATTTTACCCATCTTGGACGTATAGAGGAGAACCTTCGCTATATCGTGATTACGGACCATTAAGCAACACTATACTAGTGCTAGTTCGAGCGTGAAGATAATTGACTGTGGAATTTGCCTCTTAGCAGGTGTAATATACAATCAACCACTAGCCTAAACCAAACAAACTTGTTCGCGAGAATATTTAAAATTATTACAACTAAGCAATACCAAACATCCATGATCAAGAAACTCCAATAGTGTAGAACACCAGAAATAATAATATAAGACAATGGAGAATAATTGTTTGTCAGATGATGCAAGGTAGGCATGTTTTTGAAAACCATATGCTTTTCGACACCTACTTATGTTTTGTTAAAGTGACCAATGCATTATCCTCAGGCACATTGACTTGCTTAATTGTTAGACCCAGTTTTTAATGGAATATAAAACCTGAAACTATAAAAAAAGGTATGCTAGAACATATTAGTGACTAAATTTCACTGTTCTTTGTATACAACACAGAATGTAGTTGTTATCAGCCAAGCATGCTTTATTTAGGGCCGTAAGGAATGCCACCAAAAATGGCACTATTATAAGAATAACTAAGATGATTTCAACCTTACAATACTCAAAAGATCAGCATTTTTAGTACAGAATTTAAAACTTTTATTCTAAGTTCGATCAACGACCTTAAATTATACATTGCGTGTTTCGATATCTAATGATGCTATTCTCAGGAGTGTGAAAAAAATCTGAGAAAATCATATACAGCACAATGTTTTGGAACAACATGTGATCCATTGGTTCATCTCGACTATTCGATTCTGTTAAATAAATTATTAATAAATAAATTTAAAAAAAATTTCAAGCCAGCCCCATTCGTATGCTTATCAAGCTTTATCTTAAACTCGCTTAAACCTACCGTCTTTAAAGGCAACCCATTCTAAAGACCAATCACCCTTTTAAAAAATAAAACTGTCTTGACTGAAGACTCCTATCCTGCCAACATTCATATTTGCCTCCTAGTACTACTGTTCTCAGTGTTAAGTATGAAAAAAGATGATGCATCAACACTATCAATTCTGTTTAGAGTCTTAAATACCTCAATAAGATTTTTTCCTTAACTTTCCATTCCAGTTGCCTATCTAGTAACCCTTCTCTGAACTCTCTCTAACAATTGAATGCCTTTATCAAGGAAAGGAGCCCATGACTACAATATTCGAAATGTGACCTAACGAGACACATATACAATGAAAGTATAACGGTTTAAACTTATATTTAATATTTTTGTAGACACAGCTTAAAATTATATTTTTCTTACTACTTGCAACAACACAGTGTTCGGATGACTTTATAGACTGATCAACCATTGCACTAAGAATTCTTTCTTTCATGACACTGTTAAATATATTCCTTTCCAAATTATAACCTACATATATTATCTCACATTAATTCTTATTAAAACCAATTTGTCTTTTATTTGTCCAAGTCATTAAATCGTCTAAATCCTTTTGTACAGCAGCAGCAGCATCTTTACAGCTAGCAACTCTCTAAACCTGAACATCATTTGCACATTTAAGTAATTTATATTTCTTCATCTATGTCAATGATGTTGTTCAAAAATTGGAAATGATGCATCTCAGAACGGCTGGTGTGCGTATTAATACTTGATAAGCAGAGAGCAACGTTTCGACATTCCTAAATTACCTTCAAGTTAACAAAAACTTTTTTATTTTTTATTTCAGGTGAGTTTCTCGTCATCAAGAAAAACAACAAAGGTCCTAAGACTGAACCTTGAGGTAGTCCACCTGTGACATTAATACAGTTTGACTGAGTAGTAACCATCTGCTTTCTTCCATGCAGCCTCTTTACTGACTAGATACTAGACATAAGAGATACTTTTACAAGCCTTTAATGAGGCACCTTGTCAAATGCTTTCTGAAAATCGCAATACACCAGGCCCGGCATGGCCAGATTGTTAAGGTGTTCGATTCGTAATCTGTGGGTGGCGGGTTCGAATCCATGTTGCACCAAACATGCTCGCCTTTTTAGCCGTGGACGGTTAATCCTATTATTCGTTGGCAAAAGAGTAACCCAAAATTGGCGGTATGTGGTGATGAGTAGTTAACTTCCCTCTAGTATTACAGTGCTAAATTAGGGACTGCAAGTACAGATAGCGCTCGTGTATCTTAGCGCGAAATTAAAAACAAACAAGCAAGCGATATACCAAAACTATACAAGCTATCATGGTACTCAGAAATTATATGAACATCTAACAGCCTTATTTAACTTATCATTATTAGCCGAATATATCACTGTTTCTGTAATATTAATGTTACAAAAAGAAGGAAAGCCAGCAAATAAACCAAATAATTACCGCCCAATTAATCTAACCAGTTGCATCGGCATAATTTTAGAAAGAATAATTAGTAACCGACTATGTATATATATTTAGAAGTAAATTCAAAATTACTCGAAATTCAAAACGGATTCAGATAATACAGACAAACTACAGATTACCTAATCAGATTAACAGAAACAATTACAGACAGCTTTAACAAAAACGAATGCACTGTAGCTTGCTTTCTCGACATTAAGACAGCATTTGACACAGTGTGGCATAACGGATTACGCCACCGATTAACGGAAATGGATTTAGTCCAGGGAATTATTCGCTGGCTATCTAACTTCCTGGACAATAGAACGTGTGAAATAGATGCGAATGGGGCCCATTCAGAGTCCTTTTTAACTGAGGCAGGAGTCCCGCAAGGAGGGGTAGTTAGTCCTATCTTATTTATCATGTATGTGAGTAATATGCCACTGTCGGTCCTAAACTTAGGTTTTGGATCACAATTTACTGACGATGTAGCGGTCTGCAAAAGTTCCCCCACTCTTTGAATTGCAGCAACAAACCTCCAACCAGTCCTGTATAATATAGAAGAATACTGCCAGAAATATAGAATAAAAATAAATATTTCAAAAACTCAAGTAATACTATTCAGCAGATTAAATAAACTGAAAAAAAGATCCACCAAAGTTATACATAAACGAATCACTTTGACAGACTGCATCTTCTGCTAAATTTTTAGGATTAACTTATGATACCAAATTAACGCGGATGTATCCGCATACAAACAATATCCTAATTAGAATCTGGAAAAGAGCAAATTATGGAAGAAGTCTTTCAGGTTAAAATCAAGGAACATCACCTGATAACAAAATAAATGTCAACAAAACATACATTAGACCTGAAATAGAATACGCATCTCCCGCCTGGATAAACATAACACAAAAACAATTACAGACACTACAAAAAATACAAAATTCAATCCTAACTTCAGCCAACAAAGTACCACGTAGCGCTTCATCCACATTCATGCACAAGTATGCAAACATAGAAAAAATATTTGTAAGACTTTTGCATAATGCATTGAATTATTTTAATAAGAACTGGTATAAAAAATGTTTTAATGTATGATCTCGACAGATACTACGTACATGATGAACGTAGTCCTAAGTTCCTCTTTACTATAAATATATATTTAAGAAATATAAATCAAGCTGGCCACCATGCACTAGACGCTTAAAACTAGTTTTACTTTATTTATTTATAGTTTTTATCTTTTTTTTTTCATTCCTTTTATTTTATTTTTTATTATTATTATTTTATTTTTCCAATAAATATATATGGGAAAAGGGAATATATATATATATATAAGTGAAAAAAACGAAAAGAAATATAAAAAATAAATGAAAATGAAATAGAAGTAAAAATAATAATAAGTGGATAAACGGAAAAAAAGAGGGCAAATCAAGACAATACATGGTCATTGCCCTGAAAAGGGTCGAAGCATTCCACAGTACTCCAACAGTAGAACAACAAATTCTTACTAGAAGCCGATATGAAAGCTAGGGATGGAGGAAGAGGTCTTGTGCACCTGATCCTCCTGGGTATTAAAAATTAAACATACCCAAATGGCCACAAAGAAGAAGCAAAGAACTATACTTTTACCCTCATTTACGTAAAAAGTATTACTTTCAAATAATGTCAAAAGATTTGTGTGGCAAGATTTTCACTTGGTAAAATCATGTTGACTATAATCAGTTTCTAAACTTTATTAAATGACCTTACACACACACATATATATAGAGTGCAATAGGTCATGTAACCACCTAGTTTACATACTGAAGTTAGAGATGGTTATGCAGTCTGTATATTTTTTTACTTTCTAACCCTTATACTTATTTAAGCTGTGATATTTTTTATTTGTGTAGTTTCGTTAATATCTCTAGCCATCATATCATTCGGTTGGGTCTTAGAACGTAGAATTATCACTTTTATTTTTAACCATTTTCTTATGTTCATTTATTCTAAAGTTGACATTTCTTATAGTTTGATCAATTTATACCACAACCACGTTCATATTCAATTTTACAAATACCATTTTTCTTCATTGTGTTCATTGCATCTTTAATTTTATTTAATATTTGACTAATTTTATTCAATGGCCTGTCAATCGGAATATATTTTTGAAATTGAAAAAATTGATATTACAAGCCTGGTGCATTTGGTAAAAATAACATTTACATTTTATCTATTCTATTGTCTACCGCTGCTACAGCAGTAAGTCTACGGATTTACAATGCTAAAATCAGGGATTCGATTCCCCTCGGTGGACTCAGGAGATGGCCCGATGTGGCTTTGCTATGAGAAAAAATCACATATCTACTTTATCAAACGTTGATTTTAGTTTTTTGATTATCCTTGTAAATTTTGTTAAATTTTCTCACGGTTTTAGCAATAATATCAGGTGAGAAACTGTGTCTTATGCTAAATATTTAATTAATATTAATTCATTCTTTAAATCAATTTGTTTAGAACATAACTTCAAAGAACTATAAATAAAATAAGAAGTTGACATTTTGTGACTTTGTATGACAATTCTTGGTGTGACAACGGGATAACATAAAAATGTATAAAAAATAGTGTTTTCTAATTTTGTTTTTCTTAAGTGTAAAAAACCCAGAAAACGAACATTTTCTTCAATTTCATAAATCTACTTCATAGCAGATTCTTTCAAGTTTTCTTTATCGTGCCATCACATCACGAAAGTATCATCGACATATGTAACCCATACTTCTGGTTTTTGTTGAACATTCTATAAAAGCATCAGTTTAAAACCTATCTACGAAAATATTACAAAACTTGTTGTTGTTTTGAATTGAGCACAAAGCTACACAATGGGCTATCTGTGCTCTGCCCACCACGGGTATCGAAACCCGGAGTTTAGCGTGCAAGTCCGCAGACATACCGCTGAGCCACTGGGGGGCTATTACAAAGCAAGAAAGATAATGATAACCCATAGCTAGCCTTAAGTCTGTTTATAGGTCTTATTATTAAAAGTGAAAAAAAAAAGAATTATCCAAAGAAATGTTTGGGAAATTTATCATATCCAAGATATCAATGTGTGGAGCATGGCTTATTCGTAATTCGACTTAAAAACAATTAATAACTTTATCAACTGGTACTTTCGTTAATAATGATACGATATCAAACGATACAAGAATATCATCATTATTTGGATTTACCATATTTTTAGAATGTTAATAGTATAAGAATTTTCACCACTAAAGAAAAATAAAACGTATCTGTCAAAAATCTAGGAATGTTGTAAGAGGATGAACCTACACGAGTCTCTGTGTTATGAACTATTGATAAGGCATAAAATCTTGGAGTCAGAAAAACTACTTGGAGACAATTAACTATTTTTCTCTTGTGGAGTTAGATTTATACAGTTTTTTCTTTTTCTGTGATCCGTTCGTGAGATATAGTAACAAAGTTGTTCTTAACCTTTCCATATGTGCCTTCATCTCTTCAACCAATTAACCACTTTTGTTAGCTTTACAGATTACAATATTAAAGTTGTTTCACGACTCAAAAACTTGTACTTTCTCATTTTTTCTTCAAATTGATTTTAAAATTACCCATTACCTCCCTATTTTCTAACAATACCAACTTTATTAATATCGTTAATGTCATTCAAACATGTTTCTACTTCTGTACTAAATTATTCTTTTCGAAAATGTTGGGCTTACAAGCAAATCCTACCCGTCTGTTAACTATGCAAATTTTTCTTATTGTTTATTGCAATGATTGTTTGAGTATTTTGGTTATACTTACACAAACACATTGAATTTTAACTTTATGACATGGTGTCAGCATTTGCTATCCAAACTATGACACAACAAAATAACTATTTATTTTTTTTGTGGATTTCGTTAGTACGTGGACCCCGTGAGCTATCACCTGGTGTTTTACAAACAATTAGGCGCTTCTACATTGAACATTATTCTAGAATTCCTTCAGTAAACGACAGTTAATTCATAGAGTTTCAGAACACGATACAAAATATCACTGAACAGTGTACTTTTAGAATTTACAGCTGATTTTACATTTGAGTACAAGTCCACTGTTTCACCTACAACTATGTTTCAACATATATTATCTAGTAGCTAATTTGTTAGTTATTTGAAAAAAATCTTGTACGTTGTGTTTACTTGAGAAATGTGACCTATATAAAAGCTAGTTTGTGTCACGTCACATCTGATTTCTTGAAATAGGAGGATTCATAAAAGCCATTATGCATTTTATCCATATAGAATAATTCGATTGCTGACTGCCCATTGCGATTTTAGTAACGGGAGTGAAAAGGGATTGTGAGGGGACGTGTGCATGAAACCTTTTAAGTGTAGTTAGTGTTGATATAATAAGCCTCAGGTAAAGACGTAATGTGAGATAACCTGTATGCCAAACGCATACAATTTATTATGAACTTCAAAGTATCGATTCAATTTAAACTTAGATTAAGCTATTTTATGTTATATTACCAATGTTTTTAATAGAAAAGAAACATCTTTAATCAATGAAGAGTCTAAATTAAGAAACCAACAAATATATTTTTTCCAGTTTTGTTGTCTATACATTTCATTCTATGCTTTCAATCATAGAATAGCACCAATATTAGGTTATACTTGTTTTACCAAGCAAAATGACATAAAAGCTATTGTTAGAACGTAGTGTTACCAGAATGAATTGTCTTTTTTATATGTTAGAAGTTGGTAAGGTAAGTTATTTTCACTAATTTATTATGAATATGCTACGGATTTAGTTAATAAATTATCTTAATTTTTATTGGCTCACAAAGGAATTTACCAAGGTTTGACTGCCTCGACTACACTTTTCTGCCTCTTTGTTGGTCACGCCTCATTTCGCAAAATTTATTTATTACAGGTAGCTATAAAATGTGAGTTTAGGATATCATATGGGTTGGGGATGGTAATATTTACTGCGTCATAACTGATCGTCTATTTAACTCCACTATCTTATAAATGATGAAGTGTTTACCACACAACCCCATAGATGGCAATAGAGTATCTAGATGGTTTCCACTGCGTTAGTTAGTTAGTTAGTTTTGAATTAAGCACAAAGCTACACAATGGGCTATCTGTGCTCTGCCCACCACGGGTATCGAAACCCGGATTTTAGCGTGTAAGTCCGCAGACATACCGCTGAGCCACTGGGGGGCGTTCCACTGCGTTATTTAACGTTTAACTTTATTATAAATGTTATTTTTTTATGTTTTGTTTAACTTTCTGTGATTGTATGGTAAGAGACAAATTTAAGTGTTGTCATGTAGTATTAATGAATACAGTTTCCTAGAATATGTTATATATTACATGTAGACATATTTATATGCAAGTGTGTATATGCGTGACTATATAATGAACAGTAAACAATTTCATTTCTTTTTATGGAGGAATTCGTATTTTTCCTCTGTTACAGGTCTGCTTGGTAGTGATTTTAAGTTGACTACAAACACTTGTCGGAAAATTATTGAATGTTCTTCCTTGTACTGGCGTTAGGAACGTGGGTCAACGCAGATTTTGACATTTACCGAGTTTGGCCTATTTTGCTGTGTAAAGGAAGATAAACATGCAGAGAAATTGACTTTTACACCTTCTGACATTCCTTACTCTGCAGGAAACAATAAAAGTTGACACAAATCTTCTACTCGCCAGAATATTTGTGGGGCGACGACACATTTAACTAACTAAACAGAGACAGAATTAAAATTAATGATTCACTAGGTCAACGGATTTGTTCTGTAAATATAGGATCCGATCGAAGGCAACCAAGCTCACAGAACTTTAGTAAGTTATAAATTCCAAATACCTGACCTGACCGATAAGAATATAAGGGAAAGACAGTACACCTATAAAGACTGACAGACTACTTATTAGCAATGACCTTTATCTGCGCTTCTACTGCTATATCAAACTGATGAAACAGAGGAAGGAACTATGTAAGCGGTCACCGCACAGAGGAAAAGGAAAGAGGGAGAGTGACGGGGTATTATCCTAGAATTCTTTAATACAGAGAGTGACTGCAGATTAGATGTCCCATAAGGACAGTGATAGTTGGATTTTATTGTGACTTTTTTCGCTTATCTATTACGTGTATAAAGTACAAATATTTATATGTCTGTCTGTTTGTCCATTATCTTTTTTCTAGGTATCTGGGACAATCTCAAAAGAGTTTTATGGAATGATAATTTGTAATAAGAACTATATTAATGGGGTTCAAACGTTGTTTCATGCTCATTATTACTACTATTGAACATTTATTATCGTTGGCGTAAGTTAACGTTGACTACACTCATAAATATGCCACGTCCTTATACACAAAAATAATTTTACTAAATTTTTCTGCAACACAACGTACACAGTGTGGAGAAGTTCACAAAAACGCCTTAAAAATCTCAAAGAGTGCCTTTTTACTCTCTGTGGAGGAATAAATTTAAATTAAAACGACCGATCCTATTGAAATAATGCATAAACTAAGATGAAGTTCATACACTAACAGCTACCATAAGCTGGTATGACTGTTTGTTTGTTGTTGAGAAAAAAGCTCACAGTGAGCTATCTGCAACGGTTAATCCCACTATTTATTAATAAAAGAGTAGCTCCAGAGTTGACAGTGGGTGGTGAAGACTAGCTGCTATCCTTCTACTCTTACACTGCTAAATTAGTGACGGCTTGGACAATTAGTGGACAATTTTTGCTTGCTTGAATAGTAAGATTTTATATTATTCAAATTTTAGACATTTCAAAAGTTAAATATCTCTTAATTAATTTATTTCTTTATTTCCAAAAATAGAGAAACAATTTTACATGTAAAATATTTTGCATAAGCCTCTTACATAATAGTTGTGGATGAAATAAATTTATTCTTCATAATAACATTTTATTATGCTCTTTTGCAGGATGGTTCAAAGGGGAAAAGAGAGCTATGAAGTTCGGTATTCCAAGAATTTGGTATGAACCCACTGACCACTCAAGCAATTGCTACTTCTGCATGGTGGACTCTTTTAAACGTTGGACTGGAAAGAATGCATCTGCTATCAGGTATGTGGACCTTCCAACATTCATCGCTCCGGTGCCACACTGCCCTGAGCTCCTTGTACCCACTCCATCAGAAAGAAAGCAGCCATCCTTAGAAGAGAGCAGCAAACCAGAAGAGGAGGTAGACGTTAAAGATTCAGATTACAGTTTCAGAGGTGAGATTGGTGAAATAAACCCATACTACCCCGACCAAAGGAACGTCAATGACTTGATGAGAAATCTTGGTCAAACAAAGTCAAATGCCGATTTTTTGACATCTGGACTCAAGGAGTGGGATTTGTTAGATGAAAGTGTGCAAGTCGCAAGTCAGAGGAAGCATCACCGACAATTTTCAAGCTTATTCACTCGTCAAGATGGGCTCTGCTTCTGCCACAATCTATCTGGTCTGTGGAAGGCAATTGGAATTGCCTATAACCCGAACGAGTGGTGTCTCTTCATTAATAGCTCATCCAGTAGCCTTAAAGCTGTGCTGCTCCATAACAGGAATAAGTGTCCATCTCTTTTCCTGGCTCATTCGGTGCACATCAAAGAGGAATACAACAGCGTCAAGATTTTACTAGAAGTATTGAAGTATGATGAGTATGGCTGGAAGGTTATCGGAGACATCAAAATGGTGGAATTCCTGATGGATCCTTAAGGAGGCTTTATCAAGTTTCCCTAATATCTTTGACTTAAGGACAGCAGGGACACTGCAGCGCTCTGCAACAGAAAGCGCTGGTCACAACGGACCGAGGTATCTGTGAGGAAGCACAATGTTATTGTGAACCACTATTGGGCCTCCAGAAAGTGTTGTTCCCACCATTACACATAAAATTGGGTCTAATGAAACATTGATAAGGAGTCTGCAGCCTTCAAGTACCATCGAGACTTTTTTCCAAAGATGTCCGAGGCAAAGGTCAAAGCTGGTGTCTTCGTTGGACCACAAATAAACAAGATATTGGAGTGCACAGAATTCCCCAAGAAGCTCAGTAGGAAGGAAAAAAGCTTGGGCAGCTTTGTCACAGTCGTTTGAGGCTTTTTGGGCAATCACAAGGCCAAATATTGTGTGGAACTGGTTGAGACTCTAGTGTAGAACTATGGCAAAATGGGCTGCGGGATAACCCTGAAAGTCCATATCCAATGAGAACATGGGAGCATAATCAAAGGAGCAAGGTGAGCACTTCCACCAAGATATACTGAGCTTTGAACGCCGCTACCAAGGAGCGTATAACGAAAACATGAAAGGATACCATATTTGGGGTCCGATACGTGAAAGTGGTTTACATTACAATTGCAAATATCGAAAAATTACTTTCCTTCAAATATTTTTGTTCGTCTTTATATAACATTAGTATAAATACATGTAAATCTTGATTCACGTGTAGTAGCTTTGTGCTTAATTCAAAACAACATTTGATTCATGTGTTGTTTTATTCAGACCTTATATAAATGAAAATGTGCAAATTTGCCCGTTTTTACATAGAAAATGGGTTAATTTCTATATTTCATTATCCAGGTCACAAAAGTAAAGTTTGATGAAAATAATGGACATTTTCTGTACTTTTACAACACAAGCAATTAAGAAATAACATATACTATCCAGGAACAAAATTTGTGTTACATGGTTTATCTTTCTGAACAGAAAGATGGTCATTGAGTTAGATTAGTTAATTTCTACACTTTTTAAGTAGTGACCGTTTTTAGTTAATCGGTTACGTGGAACACATAAATATTATGCATGTAACTGGGTTAGAGACATAAACAATCGCGTTTAACGCGGGAAGATGAGCGAAATTCGACTGCGACGAAAACGGTCGTTCAGAAACGTGATCGCACTTATGTTTAGTTAATTTCTAAACTTTTTATAATACCCAAAAATCTTCATTGTAGGATATAATTATTCGATCAGTATGTGTGTCAACTACGAACCTTTCCTTGGAGCTTTGCGCAAACAAACCTTATTTTGGTTAAATATCTATTTTTTGAATTGTCTCTAAGTTGTTGTTTCCTTGTTTTGCGTTTTTCTTCTTTTTTCTATTCAAATACTTCATATACATTTTTACATGATGCTATAGGAAAGAGTTTGGTGTGATAATGTCAAAGACTAAACAGAGATATTCGTCTTTTCTATACTCCTTAGAAATATTTCCCTACATGTGTATTGTTCCTGGTTTAGAGGAATAATGTCATATAGGTAAATCACCACCGTATATTTGATCTGATGGAATGTTACTGTGAAAAGAGTTGTTTCACGTGTCTTTCAGGCAGAAAAGCTGAAATTGAAGTGAAATAAGACTCATGAACTGGGTGATGAATTCGAAATGATGTTGAGTGGCAAACAGAGCACAGTCGTTATATACAATACATGACCTAAATTAAAACACACCGTTTTACCGTATGTCTAGACCCCTTAAAATCAGCAACTAATAACCCTGGAAGTGCCAAAACTGTTTTCACGGTACATATTCTCTCTGCAGCTTTTGTCAAAAGAATCCGGATGTGCTGTTTAGGGATCTTGTTAAATATGAGGAGCTTTCAAGTGAGGACTTCGGGTTGATTGAATCACGACTCAGCCCGGATTTAGCATTTTCGAAAGTGTTATAAACTTAACAGTTTTTGTATAATAAATATATATGGTACAAATGATTAATAATTATTAGCCTCTGAATTGTTCACATTGAAATTGGTATTGGCAATATAATTCCTAATAATTTCAATTCTGATAAAAGGTATTTTAAACCAATTTCAAAAAACCAAGTTAGACCTTTTTGCCTAGAGTTAATATAACACACCAGCTTATTCATTACTACCATTTTGTCGAGATGTAATATCAACATACTTTTATGTGAACTAATATAATTCTATTTTAGTGTGAATACATGTAAAATTATATTGGTGTATATACCAACAATTAAGTAATTTTGTGGTAATTACACATCTTGAAAATAAGTTTATTTTAACCTAGTGTATTATATTATCTCTTGACAAATAGGTCAAACGTAGTTTCTTGTTGTTGTTGTTTTGAATTAAGCATAAAGCTACACAATGGGCTATCTGTGCTCTGCCCATCACGGGTATCGAAACCCGGATTTTAGCGTGTAAGTCCGCAGACATACCGCTGAGCCACTGGGGGGCCATATTCATTACGATCTTTTGGTCGAGATTTAATATCAATATACTTGAATGTAGAATACTATAATTCTATTTTAGTGTGAATAAATATAAAATTATGTTGGTATATATACCAAAAATTAATTAATTTTGTGGGAACTATGCATGTTTTAAAAACGAGTGTATTGCAAAGTTCAAATAATGCTTACACTTTTAAGCATATTAAGAAGATAGAGCGTTATTATTAAACCTTGGTTTCAGATATATAATCCCTAGAATTCTTATACAATATATATTCTGATTTAGAATTGCTATACACTAATAGTTGGTTAAAAAGTTATTGTTTGATTTTAAAACAGAAAAAACATATTTTCTGTTTCAATTAAAAAATGTTATGGTCAAATAAATGGCATATAGACTTTGCTTAGTTCACATTTTTATTTGTTACCACGAGAAGTTGTTGTTACAGCAATGTATAGATGATTTGGAGCTGATTCTATTTAAAAGTTATGCTGAGAATACTTTTTGTACCATTCAAATATGCTCCTCAGTGTAGCTCTATGCTTAATTCTAAACAAACAAACATTCAGATATAAATATTAATTTTATTGGTGAAGAAGTCAAAATTCTGCATTACCATAGAGCACAAATTTAAAATCATGGGAAAACGTTTTCAATTTCTTATTATCATAAGCTAACTCTTTTAAGTTTAGTATTTAAGTACAGAAGTTTCACACAGATATTCCACTTTTTTGTTAACTCACGAAGCCTTTAAAATAACAAGTACAAAACTGACATTTCATTTAGAACTTGATACCACTAAGAAGTATGTCAAGGATATATTTTTCTGAAAGCGTCTTATTGGATGGTTTTAAAATTAATCACTTATGCCTCTAACATTATTTTAAGTATTGTTGTATATAAAAATAAAACGATAACTGAGGTACTTATTTTACAAATATTTTAATATAAAAATTTGAAAACGATAACTGAAGTATATATTTTTACAGATATTTTTAGCATAAAACATTGTTTCTGAAGATTTATAATTTCTTTCAAGTATTATGTTGTAAATTTTCATTTTCATGTATTTTTTTTATTAATTAATTAATTTTTCTTAACATTTCTTTTGCATGTCTGGCTTTCCTGTTTTTTTCGATATTTTCTTTCTTTGTATACCATTTATTTAGTTTGCTTTGCGATATATCCACCAGAAATAATTTTATAACTTGAAATGGCTATTCTACTGCATATAATTTTTCATAGGACTTAGATTATTTTATACTAAGAAATTTCTACGTCAAAAGACAGCTTGTTTTAAATGGATAAATAGATATTTCATCCTCGCTTCGTAGTGTGAATTTTACTTAGGACATCATTACTGTTATTTAGATGCATTTACATAAGAGTGTTTTTCTGAAAGTACACCCCTGTTCAATAAATAAATATTCTTACAACTTCTCTCATTTTCAGTAGTATATTAGAGATTACTTCTTATTCTCGCCTCTTTATTTTATTTCCGGGTTTTCAATTACTAATATTTCTTATATTATTCTGTTTTAATGAGTGTTAGCTTTTTTAATACTTTTAATTTTTAACGATATTGTTTGGTTTATTCTTTTATCATGTGCACTGTTATCGAAGAACTTCAAGTAGATACTTTTTAATGCTGTTTAAAAGCAGGTCGATACTGTATTTCTTTCTCACAATTTTATAAATATAAAAATTTATTAAGTGAACTGTTTGACAGAAAAGTGAAATAATGCATCTCAGATAATGACGATATACTAGGTGCTGCTGACCTGAAACGTTATTTTATATTATTTGCAAATTATTTTTCACTATATTATCCATTTTTTTTTTAATTATGTTCATTTACTGATGTGTTACATCTTAGCCTGGCATGGCCGAACGCGTAAGGCGTGTGACTCGTAATCCGCGGGTTCGCGCCCGCGTCGCGCTAAACATGCTCGCCCTCACAGCTGTGGGGGTGTATAATGTGACGGTCAATCCCACTTTTCGTTGGTAAAAGAGTAGCCCAAGAGTTGGCGGTGGGTGGTGATGACTAGCTGCCTTCCCTCTAGTCTTACACTGCAAAATTAGGGACGGCTAGCACACATATCCCTCGATTAGATTTGTGCGAAATCCCGAAACAAAAAAAAAAAGAAAAAAGAGTTACATCCTGCAAGCAAAAAGAAACCATATAGTACAAAATTCATTTAATTTATGATCTAATGTTTTACTGGTAAAATAGCCAAAAGCCAATACAAAATACGAAGGTGAAACAAGACCTACTTTGGCAGAAATAAATTATCCTAAGTTTTAACGTCTTAACTATTATTTATATTAATTATTTTTATTCGAAGAAGATATAATATTTGCAGAAAGTTTTACAAAATTAATTATAAATACTTTTTAAAATAAAAAAATCTAAAATATATATTTGCCAGTTAATATACTTTTTAGTTTATAACAAAATAGTAAACAAAACAACTTATTTAAAAATAATTACCATTTCATATTACAATAAAATATATAAAATTGTATCGCTCATTCTAAAACAGTTGTACAAAGTGTAATATTTATGAGGGAAAAACGTTATTTCTGAAAAAAATGAGCGAAAAACTGTTATATTTATACAATCGAGAAAAATATCACGTACGGTATTAGATAATTTGATATTATAATGGGGCGAAATTCATGTGCTAAGGTCATAGACCACATGTGATTTAGATAAGGGTCAATAAGAATGAAATATCAACGACTTGTCGTGACACACATGTTACAACAGCAGCGAGTCATCTACAAATAGATTGAATAATTTAACAACATAGACTTGTGCCTACAAGAAATGGACAATGATACGTCATAAAATATCATTGAGCTGACTTGCGTCGTATTATGTTTTACACTTTATTGACAAAATTACAGCCAAAAATAAAAGTGTTATACAATAGTTAAAGCAAATACAGAGACATTTTAAACATGTTAGAGATTTTAATTTGAATAAATTAAAAGAATGGATAAACTTATAATTTAAATTCAAACGATTTAAAATAACAAGATCCAATCCAAGTAAAAAAATTACGTAGAATTTAAAGCAGATGCACTTTTTGGGCAGTGAAATAGATATTAATTTTTACGTTTCAACACTTTGTGCCTAGAACAAATCTAAAACCAACCGAGTGTCACTAATTTCCGCACACTTTGTTGAATAGCGTAAATGTGAAACCATATCTTTGAAAAATAATTATTTTTAACAGCGATGTACGGTGGTAAGTTATACCAATTCAAAAAGATAATAAAATTGTTTTAAGTTTAATGCTCTCCCATATTCAAACTTCTATTTTGAATTATAAGATAATTGAGACTAAGAAGATACCAGTCTTAAACCCCTAATATTTACTACAATTTAGCTATAAGAAAGACATAATTTAATATAGTGAAAATACAAAGACCAGAATTTTCACTATATTATATTTCACAGTATTTTTACCACACTTTTAGAAAAACAGTTCTCTGGTATTGGTGTAAATTTAAGACTTTTTTTTTTAAGCCGTTATTTGTCGCTCACTTGGAATTTAGTACAAACTGAATAGCGTATATTTAATTGCTCTTCAAATTTAATAGTGGTATCTTATAATAGTATGGTGCAGTCATTATGACAATTAAGTACCAGAAACCTGACGATGACCGAAGAAGGTCAAAACGTTGTTCGCTCCTCTACGTAAAATATTTTCTCAACCCAAACGAGCCATTTTTGCACAGATAAATGGTATACATCGTACATAAGCAGAAACATGGTTTGTAATTCGCGATGACGAGAAATCCACTTGAAGTAAAAATGTATCTCGGGACGACTGGTATGGGTATTAATACTTTTACTAATAAAGTAGAGAACAACGTTTTAACCTTCTTTTTGAACATGACCTATAAAGGTAAAAACGTTGTTCTTTGCTTTATTTGTAAAAATGTTAATACCCATGCCAGCCGTCCTGAGATACACTGTTTGTAATGCTATGTCACTGAATGAGATATATATATAGTTTTCTCGAAGAAAAAAAGTCTAAAAATGAAAATAAACTTTAAAGGTTATATACCAGTAAATACTTTCAATATACGCTTAACTACGGATAAAATGCAAGGAAACTTATTTAAATATTTGTGTGTTTTCTCACAGCGAAGTAACATCGGGCTATCTGCTATGTCCACCGAAGGGAATCGAGCCCCTGACTTTAGTGTTGTAAATTCGAAGACTTATCGCTGTCCCAGTGAGGGATATAAATATTTGAAGCAGATGAACTGTCGAAAAAAAGTTATGTACATGTTTTGAGTAATTATACTCAGGAGTATGAAATACTGTGTAATATATAAATACAGAAAAGACGTGTTCATGTGACTACATGTTTACGTAGTTAAAAGATCGCGTCATCTACTTATTTTCGATCTTCTGATCCTTCATCTATATTTAAGATAAAACTATTTCCACTCACGTTATTATTTTTGTGGTTTCTCAAACGTTTCTAGCCCCTATACTATTGGGTTAAATCAAAATAACAGTTTTTGAATAACGTGACCAGTATAATTTACATTTTCAGCGAGTGTAAAGTTTTCATTTTTATTCTTAATATTTATCTTGTGTTCATTCGTTCTAAATTTTTAAATTTCTTCTGCAGGGTGTTCGGAATGTCACTGTGCACTTATATCTTTATTAACAGACAAAACTGTACAGTGACTTTCCGAACACCCTGTAGTTTAACTAGTATAAGTACTACCACATTTACATTCAAATTTATAAATACCCATTTTCCTTATCATGTTCATTGCATCTTTAGTTTTATTTAATATCTAGCTAATTTTATTTAATGGCCTACGATTGTAAATTAGAATTTTTTTTTAATTTATAAAACATTTGACCTGACAAACCTGGAACATATGGTAAAAATGACATTTATTATCTACCACTTTTATCAAATCTTGATTTTAGTACACTTTCTTCATCATCACTTTTGTTGAATTTTGTGGTACCTACGTTACTCTGTTACGACCGTGCTGTACCCGAACTTCAACATTATTAAGGTTGCATTTATTACTATCAGAAACTGACTCACACTAACATGCCTGACGAATTACTGTTTATTACTATTATTAAAAACCTGAGAACTAGGTTTTATTTTTTACTGACAGCATATTAATTTTTTTCTTTCTGTTTATACGTTCTCTTTTACACCCCCTGGTCTCTTTTTTTTCTGAGCTTGTACATCTGGTTTGATTGTAACGTTTCAATATAAATCCTTGTGGTGTTCTAATATCTCCATACAACTGATGACGAAAGGCGGCCAGTCCTTCTAATAATTTTCTAACGAGTTAAAGTGTTGTAAACCCTCATTCCCATAGTGACTGACTTAAAGTTAGTCGCTTTCTCAATTCCGACCGATTTTCCTTATACTTAACAGGAAGCTCTTTAAGATTATTAAATGTGGTGAAATAATATGTGTGGTAGAATTTTCTAGGGTCAAACTTTGCTTAGAAGTTAGTATGAAATTCTACCTAGTAAGAATCATTTATTGTAAATAGGATCACCAACACTGGTTTCAACCGTGGTGTTTCCTAGGAGAACACTGAAGTATTTTGATCTATAGTTAAAAACATTACAGACTTATGGTAATCGGAATGTTCAGTGTGACTGTCTGGTTTTGATTATTAGGAGAAATCAAAACTCAAGAAATTTCAAAGGTTTTTAGTTTTATTATTTGATATTAAAAAAGGTTCTATAGACATAACTTTAAAATATTTCATAGTTTTAAAGCCCCATCCCCTCATCCACCACTGGAGCAGTAAATATGAAGACTCATAACGCTAAAACCGAATTTCTGTACTTACGATGAGCACAACACAGATAACTTATTGTGTAGCTTTTTGTTTAACAATAACAAACAAAGTTTCAAAGTGAAAAAGATATGTTCTTAAAATAAACAAGAAATTCATAATAAGAAAGTTAAATCAAACCCTTACAGCATGAAATTAGAAAACAAATACAAAACCTTGCAACTCAGTTTCCTTTTGAATAAAAAGACGTTTACTAATTCAACATTTCTATAATGCCTACATTTTTCTCTGGAAAAAGACTGACCTTCTAAGTACATAGCACCTTTAACTTGTTTATAAAAACTAACCGAAATAGGAAAAAAACAACAACAACAGAGTAACTTGTACCTTAGATAAAATAGAATTTTTTGACTACCGTACTTTATCTTCACCTACAAATAGTTATGTCTTTAATATCTGTTCGTTTATTCCTGATAACATTTAAAAGTCTAATATTTATTACACAAAACACAACAAGTATGTGCAAGGGATAGATTCACTTCTGCGAATTTTGAAGAATACACTAGCATCAAGAAGATCACAAAAATCTATAGGGTTATGTAAAGTAAATTAGGAAATGAATTAAACTGTTGTTACATATTTATATATCATACCATCCTTCTGGGGTTATGTAAAGTAAATAAGAAAATAAATTAAACTGTTGTGATATCTTTATGTATCATAGCATCCCTGTGGGGGATCTTTCAGTCCGTAGTATTAGCAATGTTTAATCGAAAGTCATTCATTTAAATACAGTTTAAAACTGCATTGTGACAAACAATTGATATGTCAATCAGAGGTACATGACCAGATATATGTGTGTAAACTGTGTTATATCTGGATCAGTGCTTGAAAATATAACAAGGCAAATACAGATTTACATCACGTAACGTTAAATAATGACTCACAAGTCTTGAAATTAAACATTACATAGTTTATCAACCGAAATCCCTATTTTAACGGTTATTCAATCAATGTGGATAGACGAGTTACTTCTGTTTTGAACACGAAACAGACACACAGAAATATAAATCATCGAGTGTATACGTGAATTGTTTGATTAGCAGATGAAATACACGTGTATAACCACTTTTCGGTTTTGTCACTTTAATGTTTAACTTAGCAATAAGTGTGTGTGTGTGTGTGTGTATATATATACAGGGTGGTCGCTAGAAAAGCGGAAAATTTGTCAAACAGCTATTTATTTTTACAAAGAATAACTTTTACAAAGTTTTTTAAAGGCATATGTTATATTACATTCATAGATGCTCAAAATTATTAAAATCATGCATTTTAAATGAGTAAGCACGCATTTTATTCATGATCTCATCTGACCCTCAAATTTTCCGCTTTTCTATCGACCACCCTGTATATTTAGAATTTCGTGCAGCGCTACACGAAGGCTATCTGCGCTTGCCGTTCCTAATTTAGTAGTGTAAGATTAGAGGGAAGACAGCTGGTCATCACAACCCATCGCCAGTTGTTGGGTTACTCTTTTACCAACAAAGAGTAGGATTGATTGCATATTATAACGCCCCCACGGCTGAAAAGTCGAGCTATTTTTGGTGTAACGGGGATTCAAACTCACGCCTCTCAGATTGCTGGGCCGGGACTTTTGTAGTAATAACATGCATTTTGCAAAGATAATTTGTGTTGGTGTTTATGGATGTACAATATATGATACTAATATATTTTAACATATATGTGGAATTTTATTAAAGCATAAAGGAACTTTGCTGGAACTGGTTATTTATTAAAGTTTACTTTCCACCAAACTTCTACTTTTATAGCCAAGATAATTAATTTATCTTTAGGATACGTTAATTTATTTTGTACTGGACAAATCTTATGAATTCAGACGAAATGATAGGTTGATAGCAAATAGGTTTTTGCGTGATTAAATCTTTTACGTGGTTTGTTTGTTTTTTGAATTTCGCACAAAGCTACATGAGAGCTATCTGGGCTAGCCGTTCATAATTTAACAGTGTCGAGAGCCTTAAGCACCTGATGTTATGTAAATGTCATGTAAATGTTTTGTAAACGACAACATGTCGTGTTGTGTTTAAATTTTCATTTCTATTATTTATATTTCCATATTTATATTATTGTTTCAAAGCTTAAACCAATAAAATATGTTGTTATTCATTTAAAATAACATTTAGAAATTTCTAGAATTAGGTAGATCAATCATATGTTTATAAATTTATGTAAATGAAATGTTTGGCGGCCTGGAGTCTAGACGGCAAGTCTCATGCAAGAACGGACATGCGTGGATTTCTCTGGAATGTTGGGAAGTTACGCGATGGTTCGAGAAAAGAGGCCTATAAATATATAAACAGACGAAAATGTGAGAAAGAGAAGAGTCATTAGTTTTTATTCGAAGAAAAGAAGAGTCAGTCATTCGTTTGAGAAAGTTTAAGTGTTTGCTGTGATTTTATTCAACTTGAATTTGTGACCAGAGCTAGATCTACGGAAGCTGTGATTTTGTGTCGTCAATCTTTGCGATTCATTCGAATTATTGGTTGTGCTGAGAGTCGGCACGTACGGACTGTTTAGGGGAGACTGGGAAAATTGGAAGGCGGCAAGTTTGAGACGTTCATCAAGAAGCACCGTAAAAAGAACTTCGTCATTCTCCATTCAAACTTCGGTATTTCTTCATGGGACCAAATTCACACCCTAGAACGGAATTTTGGATTTCTGATCTGAACTTTTGGGCTTTCATTCTAGATCATTATATTAGATACAGGCCAGTACCATTTTGTGTTGTAATTAATTTTGAAGGTTTAAACTTAATATCTGTCATTGTTATTATATAATTTATGTTATATCTGTCATATATATAATAGCTTATTGTAATAAATTATACAAGCTGTTATCTGTGTTTTTCTGTTGCGTTTAGTCTACGAAAAACATAAAACATAAAAAGAAACGTAACACCTGACCATACTAGGCTACCTTTTATCTGGCCCGGCATGACCAGGTGGGTTAAGGCGTTCGACTCGTTATCCTGAGGGTCGCGGGTTCGAATCCCAGTCGCATCAAACATACTCGCTCTTTCAGCCGTGGGGACGTTATAATGTAGACGGTCAATCCCACTATTCGTTGGTAAAAGAGTAGCCCAAGAGTTGGCGGTGGGTGATGATGACTAGCTGTCTTCCCTCTAGTCTTACACTGCTGAAGTAGGGACGATTAGTGCAGATAGCCCTTGAGTAGTTTTGCGCGAAATTCAAAATAACAATAAGAAAGTAACCTTTTATATAGAAATTGAATATAGCTGTGATGACTTTGCAAATTGCACCAGATGTCGCTACATTATTAGCTTAAAATATTCCTACATGTGAGCGTTGAAAAATATAATTTATTTTATGTGCCGTTGTCTTAAACTCCAATCCTGTAAAATAAACCGAATGTGTCGCAGGGATGTGTAATTTTGTGTGAATAAAAACATATCAAATGATTTAACGTTATACGTAAGTGTACAACATCTTTTCTAACAATATATGTACGGTTGGTAATTGTTTAATGTATCGATAAATATATCTAAAAATTGCTGTTACTATATAGTTATTAATATTAATGTAACTGCAGTGATAGTTTCGTAACTGTCAAGCTTAGGTGTTCAGAAAGGTAATTAATTTCAAGGTTATTTATTTGTCATGTTGTCACATTGGCAGAGAGGTACATTAACTAACACGTCCTTGCAACATTAAAGCGCGTAAAGCAAAAAAGTCAACAAAAAACTGTATATGATAGAGCAATATAGAAGCTGTTACTATGAAATGATTATTATTCTCTTGAAATAATTTATAACTTATATGTTTTACTCAAAAAGTAAACACTCTTTAATACAGTGGAAGATTATAAAACAGTGTTTACTTTTTGAGTAAAACATATAAGATAGAAACCATTTCAATGTCAACCATTAGACACAAGTCAACTGTCTCAATGATATGAAGGTCACGGGTTCTAATCCTTGTTCTACCAAACATGCTCGCTTCTTCAGCCATGAAGGCATAATAATTTAATGGTCAATCCCACTATTCGTTGGTAAAAGAGTAGCTGAAGAGTTGGCTGTGGATGATAATGACTCGGTGCCCTCCTTCTAGTCTTTCACTGTTAAATTAGGGATTGATAGTGCAGATAGCCATGGTGTATTTTTGGGCGAAATTCAAAACAAACCATGTTTATAAACCTGAGAAGGGCCGCGGTATTGGGTTATTAAACAAACAATTTTCAAATAAAACAATACAGAACCCCTTCTTAGATTTGCCACTGTTATTCCACTAAAAAAAATAAAACAAAAAATAACAGAAGTTACTCAGTTGTGGCTTCAAATTAAATACAATTGTACACTTTCGTTTTTTGTTTGTTTTCTTGGGTTCACATTTTTTTTGAAAAACTGGAATAGTGGGATTCGACCGTTTGTTAGTCTTAAATAGTAGCACACGTATTTCCAAATTGTGGATCGAATGTTTCTGCCAACGGATCGAAAATGAATCCTAAAATTTACAATCCTACCCCTTTCCCCAATGAACGCAGGAACAAGGAAAAACAATGACTGTATGTTCTAATGACTCGACATATGACACCTATTATTAAACATCGTATTTCTGTAACAGATACAAACACTCTCTCTAAGAGTGTTTGAAATGAAAATATTTCGGTTTATTATGTTAATCAAACTTATTATAATAGATAAGGTTCAGATAGATGTCATATTTTAAGAATTTTAACAAATAGTATTGCAATAGCGTAAGTTTCTTTACAATAATGCCACATTACTTCGAGGTACACATCTGATTATTTATATTAAGAGTCATAGGTACCACATTCAAAGTAAGAAGTTCTACATGTATAGTCTAACTGACTAATCTTATGATGCCATTAAACCTAACGACAATAATAAAATGGAGAAATTTTAAATTTTAGATGCGATTTTGATTATGATTGTACGTTAACAATATCATTGGTCTGTCTTTCTTTCTGGAACATGCAGAGGGTATCTTATAATTTTGTAAGGTAAATAATAGTTAAGAGATGCCCCCCAGTGGCTCAGCGGTATGTCTGTGGACTTACACGCTAAAAACCGGGTTTCGATACCCGTGGTGGGCAGAGCACAGATAGCCCATTGTGTAGCTTTGTGCTTAATTCAAAACAACAAAACAACAACAAGTTAAGAGATAAAGGTGTAGCCAGAAGTGTCGAACTACCATAACGATATCCTAAAGAAACATCGTAAAAGGTCTAGTATCTTTTATATTTTATTTGAAAGAATTTACCAAAGTTATTTAGAGCTCAGCAGTTTATTACTGTGAGGCCAGCTGAGCTTCTCTTTACTTTTGATCTGTTAAATTTTGAATAATTACGTTTTACAAATTATGTTTATGCTAAAATAACTTATTTGTGGCGAAGAAAAGACTCACATATTTTGTTTTTAGAAAATATAAATGTTCCCTCAAATTTTTTCAGTTCATGTGTGGAATTAATTTTTTTTCATATTTACCACTATAAACACAAGTTGCAGATGTGCGTTATCAGTCTTCTGTTGTTGTTTTTTAACTCATTAGGCTTCTTTACAATGCTACTAGTTGGTTTTATTTGGGCCGTAAGCCTATCAACTGTCAGGAACATTAAGGGCGTCAACGTACTAAGACTCCTCACCATTAATGAGGATGTGCGCTACTAGAATAATGAAGTGCGTGGTACTTCATCAGTTGTTCTGCACCCAAGCATATTGAGGAGAACACTGGAGAAGATACATCCATATTGTATAGTTCTGGCAAGGTTTTTGAAAGACACTTAGTAGAAATATTTAAATCGAATCCATATATCCTTAAAGCACTATATAAGATCTAAAGAATTACACTTGTTTCTCTGTACGGCCAGGAAAAGGTTCTTTATCATACTGCAAAAGTTGAAAGACACAGAATAAGTGAATAAGAATAGAACCATTGTTTTTATTACATTACTGTATTTATTATTCTTCGTACAAAGTGCAGAATAATGTTGTTGTTGTTTTTTTAATTCTGAAGAAAATGAATTTGCTTTCAGTAGGAGGCTATTTTTGTGACCATTATGGTCTGATGGTTAGGGGCATTCTACTCACAATCTCACGGACCTTTCCTCTATTATGTTTACCCTTTCAATGTTGAAGGCTTTATACTGTGAGGGTGAATTTCCTTGTTTGTTGTTAGTTTAGGATAAAATAATAACAGTAAAGTTTTAAACTTAAGATTGTAATCGGTTGCCTAAATCAGTATATGAATTAATTACTATTTTAATTACTACGTACTGACTACGAACTAGGTTTTAATCCTTCGTTTCGGCTGCTGCCTTAAAGGAAGTTCTAAGAAGAACATTTAAGTATTATTGTTAAGTGGCAAGGATTTGATCCTGAATCATTATGGTAGAGAGGCTGGTATGCTACTTATCAATTATTAGTAAGAAGAAAATTACAGACAAGCAGCCATATTTCCCTATATCAAATGGTTCTCTGACGATGTGTTAACAGCATAAAGTCATAACACAATACTGTCATAATTTAGTACACAGCAAACCACTTAAATAACTTAATGGAGGAGGGAAACACCATTCATAATACCTTTATGAATGTGGACCTCGATACTCTGCAGAAACGAAATACAAAAGTAAATGCCACAATTCATGGGCATAATTTAATACTGACGTATCTACAGTAGTCTAAAAATTAGGGAAGAAGATCATAAGGTAATTTAAAATTGTACCAAATAAATAATAAGGTGTGATTACACACCCTAAAATAAAAGACAAAAAACATTTCCGCACCCATTAATTGATTTTATTCTTAATCAGTCAAGCACAAAAGTTAGAATAACGTGGTTAAATGTTTTTAAACCATTCAAACAAGTTAGTTAATTCCGTTTCGAACGAAGGATACTCCAGACGAGTTGCTAGTGCATCAGCCTCTCTATCAAGAAAATTCAGAATTCAATCATCGTCGCTTCTACTACCTTAGGTATATATATGGAAATAGTATCACTTTAAACAAGCAGGATAGCAGCGTAAACATGGGGTGATACTTATGAGCTATTAGTAACTAAATAAAAGTAACTGATTAATATTTATACTCAGATGATCATATAGACTACTTACCTTGACAACAACGTAGATGATGAGTTTATTGGTTGCAGGTTTGATTTTATAAAGGGTCATTCAAGAGTTTATTTTTTCGGAGCGTTATTTCAATTTTTATTTTATTTTTCGTGTTTTTAATTAATGCACAAGAACATGTCACACAAAACGACTTTGGACTACTGAGTTTTAGTTTTACAAATCAAAGATCATCTATACAGAACGAATACAGGTTTGGTACTTTTGAAACACCATGTTTTGTTCAGACTATCAACTTTCTAAAATATCTTTCAAAAAGGTATGTTTTGGAAAATGAAAGAAATAGAAAATTTTAAATTAAAATACGATAATTTTAAATATACGGTTACTTCAATTGATGAGCAAATTGGTATCTCTGAATCTTGCTGCACCCGAAAGAGGTGTTATTTAAGGTTGCAGAAGTTTGTTATTACATTTTACGCTTATGTGTAGTTTTTTTGATATTTAACTTACCTATAATTACCCTCCAAAGCACATTTTTGTTCGGCTTCTTAAAATAAATAACAGTAAGCAGGTGATCAAACAGACTTAATTCTGAAAAATAAAAGTTTGATATATTAGTCAGAGAGAGAATAAAGTTCAAAGGTTTCAAAAAATGTAAATGATAAGTTGTCTACATCTCACAATGTGTTTCCAGCAGCTCGCTTGTGAAAAGTTCGTGATAAAGGAAATGGAGAACTTGTTACTTCAGCTTGCATACCTGTACGTACTCTTACTTTTGTTGTGGTGTTACGCATGCGCCATTAATACTTGTTATAACTACCTTTCGAGGGCTAGGTGGGACTAAACTCAATGAGGTCACTAGCGTTCAGAATAGGGAAAGTTGTACCTGGTTGTTTGGACAGGCGGAGAGATTCTTTAGCTTAGCTGGCCCCTGGCTATGTAGTTACTTGAAATAAGAGGAGGGTTCTTGGGAAGGGATTCTATGAGTTTGCAGTTAAATACCTAGCATGTTTCTTCGATCTCCTCGTTGTGGGTCGTGTCTCCTAGCGTGGCAGGTGCTCCGACCTACTTGGATAGTGTGTGCTGTGTAGTTGGTTTAGTTTTGGTCAGATGATTTTATTCTCTAAAAACAAATTCTTCTAGTTCGGAAATGGAAAGACACACATGCATATGTATTAAAAATGGGAAAGACATTTTTACCAAAGTTTTAACGTTTATTATGATGTTATAAAACTAAAGTGCTACGGTAGACTGAGTTGGAACCTTCCAGAAAAAAATTCTTATATCATACGTTTTTGCGTTCGACCAGATTGAATTAAACGCTATGCCATTTCTCAACTCGTTCTTTTGTTGTCGTCTCTTTGTAGGCAGTGTGCTTAGTGGAGTTTATTCTATGGTAAGAAGTGTTTGATTTATTTTGTTAATATATTTTATAATATCGTTATATCAATAATTTTCTGACGATAGTCATGTCAGGTGTTTACTTTAGATGTTAATGTAAAAAACTCACAATGCCAGATTCTGTCATAAAGTAAACGACAGTTTGAAGGATAAGTAAGTTTGTTGATTATATTTTATTAAGAACAATTTTTACTTTCCCAAAGTTCATTGATATCACTGTTTTGTTTTCAGTCGTACACATGCTTATAAAATTTGTATTTTTTAAAAAAAATTGAAATATTTCTCGATTTACTGAACAAATCGGAAATTTCTAATTTCTCTAAAACACTCAGAAATAATATGGAATAAAGCCACAATGACCGCGTACCAGTTCGGATCTATCGAATTTACAAACATTTAAAACACCCCTAACGTCTATAAAGCTTATCACAGTCCATTTTGATTCGGTTTTAATGTAATTTTTTTTGTTACAGTTTCGTTACGGTTCGCTGTATTTTTAATTTTCAGTGAATCGTTGTTTATAATTAACTTTTGTGCAGAATACCTCGAAATATTGTTATAAAAAGATCTAATATTACTTTTAAACATTTCATTTGATTCAAAAGGCTTGGTACCAAAATATTTCCTTATTCCCTTATATTTAGGTCATCTGATATCACTTGTATCTCTTTCAATCTGAAAAGATAGAAATTGTAATACCGAAATAGCATGTGTGCTTAATTAGTTTATTTCAAAATTCCACATGATGAAAGAACTAATGGCACGTTTATATAGATATATATGTGTAAAATAATCTGGTATCTAAAATACATTAATGTAAGGATTATTTGATTCAACTCAAGCTTATCCTTGGAGTTTCTTTTAAAGTGGATTTAGATAATGCATTTCACATGCGAAAAAAGTTTACAATGGAATTCTACTACATGCTGACTAAGTTCGCCCTCAGGTCAAGCCCATATGCATAAAAACCGTTGCTTAAATATTCCCATAACTCATTCTGAATGCCATATGCTGTAATGGAATATACAACGTAACACACAATCTATTTGTTAAATTACGTTTTGATTTAAAATTAGTAACAGAAAACTGGTGTTTCAGTAAAACATACTCCATAGCAATCAGTATTATGTGAATATTTTAGGACTGAAAAAATTAAGTCAGTGCATTTGATGTTAACACGTATTTAATACACTTAGTTCACATTTAAGGCTTAGTTCGTGACTGGAATTGATTTTTAAGATTTGGGTCTTTATCTTCTTACATAAGTTTGTACTGTTTCATATCAAACTATAGCCAGATTGCAAGCTTAACTTGCCTGTCAAACTATTTATAAATAAAAAAGGTATAGAAAACATACAGCACCTTAGTTTATCTCCTCAGTATAAAATTCTCATGCCCCGTGTGATGTCGTGCAAGAAGCCTACCAACCTTGACGGTTGTTAAAGCTATCCCATAGTTAAGAGGGTGCCTAGGGTGCACGACCTCTCATACAGGTACGTTGTATGACCCGAGGCATAGTAAGAGATTTTTTAAGAGGCCATATTTTGGGATCGCTCAGAAATATAGGAAAAAACGAAGGCCAAATAAAAATAACTTATTTTAGAAATGTTAATTAATATTTTAGATGCAAGAGGTATCATGGAAGATGATAAAATGAAAGTGAAATACAGTGTACATACTTATACCTATCTATATTTAAATCACCTAATATAGCTGTGTTTAACTAAATAGGAATTTTTAATGGGGCTGGAATGCAGGTCTCTAGAATACTATTACGCTTACATTTTTTCAGTACTATGTTTATGCCTCAACCGTGAATTCTTTCGCTACAACGTCCAATAATTAAGATTTTACCTGACGACCTCAATGTCCGTGACACACAATATCTTCTATATTTGTATCAAACAACTAAACCAAATCATATTATGAATTAATTACAACTCATGAAAGGTTTTGCGGAATTTAGAGAGAAGCAATATAATACTCGCATTGTTGTTGGGCCGAGCGAAGCCCAGCGATTAGCGTACCAGACTATGGATCCGATGTTCGCGCCTTTCTATCACTAAAAAATAACCACTCTCCGAACTTTGTGAATGTGGTTGCGTTATAAGAGTGAAAGTAAGATCAACATATTTAATTAGAGTACTTCATGAGTTGGTGATGGCTCGTTTTAATTAGCTAGATTATAAGACATTATTCAGATTTGGCTTAAGATGAATATTTAGTAAAAAGTGGATTTTAACAACAACAAAAAACTTTGCATAAGATGCGAGGACTGTTTCAACTGCGATAAGTAGTTACCCTTGTCATCTGAGCAGGTCTGGAATGGTAGTCTCTCTTCTGCAAAAATGTTTTTCCAATTAAGAAAGAAGTGTTCACAATTTGTAATCCTATTTTATGTGGATAATTTCAACCTATCGTTCGTCTTTTAAACTGAAATTTTATAAAATACGCCGAGATTCATCATTAACGAGTAATGACAAATGATGTTTTTTAAGCGTGTTTGTATTATGGCAAAGCTATCGAGACTATTTAAATCTGAAAGGAAAAGCAGTCAACTACCAACATTTTATCACTTACTATGCATGATGAAAGCTGATTGTTACTTTCATAACTCTCACAGATTAAAGAGGGGAGTGTATTTTGTGGTCCTGCAAAGAATTAAACCCGGTTCTCCAGGCTAGAAATCAAAACTCATAACACAGAACCATCCCTTACCCACTGCTTTTAGTACCTTGTTAACTTACCCTCTTCTAGTGGTATTCTGGAAAATTCAATGATTAATATTAACAATTTTTATTGAGTTTCATATTATTAGTGCGGACATTGATATTCTAATAAATCTTTTACATTTGTAATTCATATTTATTTTTCTAAACTATAGGGAGTAGTTTTTAGAATTCAAGTATTGTTGTATAAGATGAAACGCCCAACAGATGGAAAGCACATCCACTAACAGAGCATCATGCTCGTTTACTCCTTATGCTCATGGCTATAATAGACTGAGATTATCTATTAAAATAACATGTGAAAAATAAACATCAGATACGATGTTAAGAAAGACTAGAAAACGTTTTTCTTTTTTTCAATTTCATAAACGTTTTGGATATTTGTTTTTCGTGACTGTATCATCGCTTTTTTCTACAGACACCTTTACCAACATACAAGCCCTGTTTCAGCTGTCTATATAAACACGTAACCCTAATACTCTATAAGCTGTTAGTTTTGAATCTTTTAGTCAGTTCTTCGCAGGTTTATATTTTTAAAGTTCAATAAACCTGATAATAATCGTGATTATCTTCTCCCCTGATAGTTAATGTGTTTTAACGAACTCTATTTATTAATAATTTTAATTGTGATCACTTGTTATAATCTTGTTTAGAAAAGCTGAAATACCTTAAGGTGCAAATGTACAAAAAAAGATTATTCACGTGAGAAGTGTTTCTTTTATTACTCGGTCACCATTGTATAATTTAATAAACTACAATGACTCAGTCAGTATAGGCAACAATACTCATATTAATTTAGTTTTTTAAATTTGAAAAGATTATCACTTTTTGCAAGTTTGTTGGTTTCAATGAGAGACAAAAAGATAAGGGTGCTTGAACTGTTTTTTTTCATATTTATCCACTCAATTCCGTTTGATAATATTACACTTCGTAAGTGGACGAAAATTCTTTTTTATTGTTACACGTAAAGAAAACGGTCTAACGTAGTGAAATAGTTCTTCGTGTAAGATTTACATCAAAATTTTAACATTTTTTTTACCTGCCAGAAATTTGAAAAACTTGTTTTGAAAAAAAAAGTGTTTGTGAGTAAATAGAATTTGCTATTGGTATATGTTTTACATCGTTTTATAATTGGATTATTTCGCTTATATGTCCTTTAACTATTTTTTTAATTAGTAAAATATTCTTCACCATGCTGAGTTTGCTGGTTTTACAAGAGTCTTTTGACTTTTACATGCATGTGTGTTTTCATTTTTTCAAATGAGTTTTAAATTACCGTGAAATGGTTTTTCGCGCGATTACTGCTTCACACTAATCTATGAGAAAGGAACATAGCCAAAACGATGGAATTTTATATATATATTTAAATGGTAACTGTAGATTGTACACTTGATTTAAAATAATGAAGCATTATTTTACGGTATTGGCAACTAGAGCATTACATTTACCCTTTTTTGTTATTTTGTAGAAGAGTGTAATGTTTTAATGTTTCTAAATTTCAATAATTGTCAAGGAATGTGTGGGAGTGTTTCGTATACACCATGGGTATTGAAATATTTAATGGTCAATTACCGAGAGAGTGAGGTTAACTGGTATTTCAAACTACTATCAAGTGACAGACGTGTCACCTTAGTTTCAATAATAAACCTTTTACAGAAACCAAAATATTTAAAACCATTCTTTTATTTGTTTCCTTCATGAATATCGCCCCAAATTACTCGGTGGCTATCTGCGTTAGCCGTTCCCAATTTAGAAGTGATACACTAAAGAGAAGCCAGCTAGTCAACACAACTTACCATCAAATTTTCGGCTAATTTTTTACTGACGAAATTGTAACTTGTCGTCTCACACAGATGAAAGGAAGTCTACGGGTTCGATCCTCTTCGGTGGGCTTAGTTGATAGCCCGACATGGCTATGCTATAAGAGGACACCCACTTACCCACCAAATATATCTTAAGTGTTTTTTATGACAAAACACAAACTCAATTTTTTTAATTTATCATTTTTCAAATATGCAAATCAGACACTTTTGATTTTGAGACGTGTAACAACGGCAATTATGCTAACCGGTTTTCATGAAGTTTTTTCTCGGTATGTTTTGCCGTGACTGGTTCAGTTAACTCTACGAGAAGACTTTTAAACGTGTGGTTTAGTTAACTCTACGAGAAGACTTTTAAACGTGCTGATCCGCTCACACCTACGATAATACTGCAGAAGCCCTACGAATATATTGTGTACTTCCTAGTTAATCTGATCTTTAGTTTATATTTCATTAGGTTTGTTTTGTTTTGAATTTCATGCTAAGTAACACGAGAGCTATTTGCTCTAGCCGCCTTTAGTGAAGAAGGGTAAGTCTGGAGGAAAGGCAGCTAGTCATCGTCACCCACCGCCAAATTTCGGATTGTTATTTTACCAACGAGTATTAGGATTGACCATGACATTATAACGCTACAACGGCTGTTAGAACAAACATGTTTCGTGCGACGGAGATTCAAACCCTCGACCCCTGAGCGTTCTGAGCACCTGGCCAAACCGAACCTATTTCGTAAGAAAAACATGAATTTCCCATTTAGAAACTACATGCCAATCCCTAAGAATTACATAACACGTGAGGAATTGTACCCTGATGTAGGCCATGCATTCTTGTATTAATGATTGTATAATTTTTTTAAGAGATCTACTGAAGAATGTTTTACATGTGATTATAATTATTATGAGACATTGTCATTAAGCTTATTATATTTATAATCAGTGTATTCTCTATTAAGTTCCGTAGGGTTTTTGGAGTAAAATATGAAGAATGTATAATAATATTGTTTCAGCCACACTATATTTGTCATATCTATTACCGACGACGCGTTTCGCTCGAAACAGAGCTCATCAAGGCCAGCTGGGACACAACATAGTACTGGTCGGAACACTATCTGCATAAGCTATCTGTTACAATAACAGCTGTTATGCTATGAATCCATTTTACAAGCTAGCGAATCATCGAGTTTATAATTAATTATGCTTGCTATAAAACACCTTTTTAGGACTACTCAATTTTTAAACACTATACTTTTTCTTCAGTCCCTTACGGTTTTCAAGAATAAGAGGGTATACTACTAATTCCCCCCCCCACGCTATGTCTATCATATTAATATAACTAGTATGTTTTTATGGGAATCTGCTATAAAGGTTTGTGCGCAATTTTTCACAACGTTTATACATGTTTTCGAATTCTATTTTTATGTGTCATAAATTAACAGCTTCTTTGCTTATACATAACCTATAAAATATTCACTGATGTTTTTTTTGTGAAAATATATAACTTTTTAGAAATCCAGTTTTTATAATAAATATTTATCTTGTTTGAAAGGATACATCCTTAGAACAACTGCAGTCTTTAACAATGACTGTCAGTACAGACAAACTGTACGTTAGCACGAGCTGAATATTTTATGGTTTATTTTTTGTCATGCCCTAAACTGTAGCTGTCGTACTTGTAACTAACGTTTTAAAGAGAACCAATAAAAACACTGATTTATGGCTGTCGAAATTAAATTACATAACAAGTGATACAGAGTCGTCTTCTGTCGAATGAAAGAATAATTTTCAACATAAACCACCGTTTAACAAACAAACACAATTTTCCAGTTTAAAGAGTACATTTATTTTTGAACACTGAAATAAATAACTTCCATTTCATTGCTTTCGACAATACGTGTAATTTTACAGTATTGTTTAAGGTGCAGTACAGATACACGTCGGCACGACATGGCCAAGTGGATTAAGGCGTTCGACTCGTTATCCGAAAGTTGCGGATTTAAATCCCCGTCACACCAAACATGCTCGTATTTTCAGCCGTGGCGTCGACGTTACGGTTGCGGATTTAAATCCCCGTCACACCAAACATGCTCGTATTTTCAGCCGTGGGAACGTTATAATTTTACGGTCAATCCCGCTATTCGTTGGTAAAAGAGTACCCCAAGTGTTGGCGGTGGGTGGTGATGACGAGCTGCCTTCCCTCTAGTCTTACACTGCTGAATTAGGGACGGCTAGCATAGAGAACCCTCGAGTAGCTTTGTGCGAAATTCAAAAACAAACAGATACCAGTCATTAAGTGACAGTATAATTATGCGTGAGTGGATACCACAGGAAAAGTGGCCAACAACTTAATAAATTTTCAAGGAAGAGCAGATAAGTTAATATTGTAGTGTACAATTGAGAATCCCTACTATCTTATTGGCTTAGTGGGAAGTCTCTGGACTTAAACGCTTGAAACCAGCTTTCGATATCCATTGTGTAGTTTTGAGCTCATTAAGAAACAAAACAAGGATGCGATAGGAGTTATATAAAGAAGAAAACTCAGAAATTACTAAAATAAAATACCAAAAATCTCGACAGGAAAGCCAGTTATATTATTGGCTGCCTCTCATTGGCACTTCGCACGCCTGTGGACTTATATCGCAAAAAACAACAGCAACCGGGCTTCAGTACCCATTGTGGCCACAACGTTGAGTAGCTTAGTGCTTAACTATAAACAAACAAACAAAAAACAATACCTTTTCTGGCATGATTATTTGCAGGTAAGAAAATGTGTACAAAAACAACCACTTTTATAGATTTAATTTCCTAAGATAAGTTGTGTGTGTTTTTTTCTTTTAGCAAAGCCACATCAGACTATCTGCTAAGGCCACCGAAATCTGGACTTTAGAGTTTTAAATCCGTAGACTTACTGCTATGTTGTTGTTTTAAAGAACAACCAGTAAAGTACACAATGAGATAATTCGGGGGATCTTGTCTAAACGATTTTGTAGACTTTTTACTGACTTTCTTGAAGCATGTTTAACCTAAGAACTAGCAAAGGGTCCCTGCCACATCACACATGCCCTCCCTTATAGCCCTGGATGAGCGTTATAATGTTATAATCAATCCACCTATTCGTTGGTAAAAGAGTAGCCCATGAGTTGGCGGTGGATGGTTATGACTAGCCTTCCTTGTAGTCTTACACTGCTAAATCAGGAACGGCTAGCGCAGATAGTCCTCATGTAACTTTGCGTGAAATATAAAACAAACAAACAGACAGACAGACAAATGGATGTAGTCCATCAAAACATTTAGATGATTTACAGATCTCTTCCAAGTTTTCTGAAAGACAACAATAAAACACTTTCACTATTTTGTTTCTCCAACTTCGGTTTCATTATGTTAATTAACTGACTTGATCTTTAACTGATACTCATTGGATGTGAAAGGTTCCATAAAACGATTTTACAGTATTATATTATTTTAACTTTGAATATTTTATACCCTTGTATTTGAAGAAAAAAACGTGATGCAAATACAGGTTCGTCGAGAATATGATCTTAACAAATATTATAACTTAAGTAAACCATGATAGTTTAAACAAAAGGACCCTTCCTACATTGACAAATATACTCTTCAAAAAAAGAAACGCAAAAGGGATATTTTTGTTATCTTGAAGAGAAATATATGCAAAACGTTACAAGCTCAGAGTATGTGGTGTTACACGTGTTAAGGCACTGATTGTTAGATCAAAATGACAATAAATGTTGTGCATTTTGAAAACGGAGGAAAACATCGGATTTTTTGCCAAAACGCGTTCGTGTCCAATAAATTTGTTTGAGAGAGCTGCATGTTCTGCAAGTGCAACATGTGCAAAATCCCTATAAAAGTGACGGGTTCTCGGTTTCCAGTGTTGAGCCACCGACACGCAATACAGTTACGCCATGACTGACTGAAGCACAACGCAACAACGCCATTCGTGAATTGGAAGCAGGCAAATCTCGATCAGATATTGCCAGAGCTGTGAATGTTCACCCAACCATCATCGCAAGTCCATGGAATCGTCACCAACAACATGGATCAACTTGTGACCGTCCACGATCTGGCAGACCTCATGTGACCACGTCCGCAGAAGATTGCTACATCTGGTTACGTCATCTTCGGAATAGGACAACCACTGCGACGTCTACTGCCTCAACCATATCAGGGCTGCGTAGGATTTCCGATCAGACCGTACGCAACCGTCGACGAGATTCTTAGGCCCTATGTGCAATCCATCATGGTGAACGTCAACGACGTTTTTCAACATGACAACGCCCGTCCTCACACAGCCCGACTCACCACTGTTTTCTTGAGACACTACAACATCAACGTTTTCCCTGGCCTTCCAGATCACCAGATTAAAACCCCATAGAACATCTTTAGGACGAGTTGGACCGACGTCTGCGACGGCGACAACCTCAACTGCAGACTCTACCTCAGCTTGCAGCAGCTTTGCAGGCTGAGTGGACAGCCATACCACAGGATGTGATTTGTCATCTCATCGCTTCCATGGGCAGGAAATATCAAGCAGTTATTGATGCGCACGGGGGGCATACTCGTTATTGACGTTGAGTAGCGTTAAACTTCAACGAGTGAGCGTGGACTTTGCCTTTGCAGACTTTGGATGTTCAGCATTGAATGTGCAAAGTTTCACACATGTCATACAGAACTACCTGGAATAAACTTGTTAACAATATGTCTCAAATTTTGCCTTTTGCGTTTGTTTTTTTGAAGAGTATACCTTTGTATGATAATATTTAGGAAAGCAGGCGACGGAAACTAGAAATTAGGCAAGAAAAATAATTTATTGAAATTATCTGTAGGTAGAATTGAGATGTGTATTAAAGGCTTTGTACGGGCTACAATATTTTTCAAATATAAAGTTTAGTATACGTAGGTACATTTAAAGGTACACAAAACACCGAATGTAGCTCATGAATACACGTGTTATAAATCTGGTTTAGGTTATGAAAACTCTACCACTAGGGAATTAAAATACGTATATTTGTGATGTGAGTGTGTTTTCTAAAAGGAAAGCTACATCGGGCTACCTGCTGAGCCCACTGAAGGTATTCCGAATCCCTGATTTAAGCGTTGTAAATCTGTAGACTTACCGCTGTATTAGCGGGGAAATATTTGTGATCTGTATCGTATTGAAGTATTAAGAGACATATTTGGCGTAAGTGTAAAAATACACAAAAATAGAGGAAATTTAGAAATTTTGTCTAGGGCAAACAATGAACAGGAGCTAAAAAAAGAAAAAAGTACATTAATTAATTAAATAGAATTAATTCAGCGTTAAATGAACAAAACAGTGCAGTTCCCTTATTGATGAAGTTATGAGTGCTTGCATTTTGTGGTTCATTTGATACACAATTCACAGATATTTTTTTCACTTCTGCATTTCATTTGCATTGTTTTAGGTTGATGTCTGACTGTTGGATTTTCTATCTGTCTTCTATTCCTCGTCGTACAATAAATTATATGATTACTCCAGCTTTTATTAACAAAAAGCTACTAAGTGAAAATTAAAATCAATAGCATAAAAATACTTTTTCTGAGTTGTTTTTTTTATGTCGAAATAATATGGAAAACTTCCTGTTCACATCTTGAAAAATACTGAAAACAGCCTTGAAAAACCTATACGGTTTATAATGTTTTTCTTTCTTTCTCTATTTGTTCAGGCGTTCCCTTACCCTTTTTGTTTCTTTCATTTAGTTATTTCTGTCTGTTTCATTCAAAATAATTTTTATCTCTTTATTTAAATGATTTAAAATCGCTCTAGGTTAATAACACGTTTTTAAAATGAATTCTATTTTTATTATTGAATTTGGGTTAGTGTTTAGGGAGCTTAACTCGCAACCTGCGGATTCGAATTTCCTTCACCGTGATGGCGTTATAATGTAACAGCTAATTCCACTTTTTTCTGGGAATATAGTAGTTCATGAGTTGGTGGTGGGTGGTATTAGTTACCTGTCTTCTCTTAGAATATCAGTACTAAATGAGGGACAGCAAGAACAGATAACTCTGGTTGGGTTTGGATGAAATTCAAACCAGATTTACTGATGTTTGATAGCAAGGGTAATTACAACAGTAAAAAAAAATCCCATAACTTGTATCGATTTTGAAAGTGTATGGCGTGAAATCTCTGTAAACGCCTGTGGAAAAGTTGAATTTTACCTTGTTTGTCATGAGATGTTCATTCTTATAAGTGCTTAAAATAATCACATGAGCTGGTATTCAAATATATCCATTTTTGACCTGAAACGAATAAGTACGAATATTTGATTTGACTATTTTACGTTACAAAATACTGTATTTTAATCAAATTGAAACTATTTTATCACAAATATGTTTGATAAGAGTAATTCCTTTCTTGCAAAGTATGGTATGAATGCATTCGTGAAACCAAACTTAACTAGTTTCTGTTGTTATTAGTAGCAAAGGTAAAGAACAAATAATGTTTGGAACTGTGATGTTTTTACTTTGAAATGGGTAAAAAAGCAAACGAAACACATGAGTTTGAAATACCTTGAATATAAAATTTTGAGTTTTGGTGTTATTAGTTCACTGACTTACCGTTGGATCACTGATGAGGAGATAGATAAATATACGTATATTTAAATATGTTAACGAGATAATACATACATATACTCTAGCTGGAATACCCTTCTTCTGGAATAAAATTATGTAAATTCATGATTAATGAAATATTACCTTATGATATGAAAAATTGCTTTTCTTATATGTAATAGTAAAGAGAAAAACGCCCATAAACACTGCAAAACATAAAATATGAAACTGCATGTTTTCATTTATCTCCATGTGAACCCAACAAATCTTCATACTGGATCTACAGGAGGTTAGTTAGTGGTAAAAAACGCAGAAATGCACGTAAGAGCTGCAAAATGCAAAACAGAATTTTTTGTAGATACCCCCATATAGATCAATTGATCCTCTTTACCAATTTTGGCGAATATCCATTCACACCCTGCAAAGTCGTTACGTGATCATACAACATACAGTAATATGATATTTATATGGACATATATAACCAAAACATAAATACGATCCATCTGTTGATACGAATAAGACATCACTGAAATATCAGACTTTTATTCCTTTTTTTTTTATCAGTTTTATCTACCGGTTTCGTGACTTCGTTACGATGTCATCACAGCTTCCGTGACAAAAAGTAATTAATTCTGAAATGGAGAGGAAAACAAAAATAATTGTTACCAGTATAGAATGAGATATGGTAAGCTTACTTTAAAGCAATGCCATTGGAATCTTGCGAAGTCATTGAATGTAATTGGCTTTTAAAACATTTATTATTGTGTAACATTGACTCAAAAATGTGTATTGTAAAGTTGTAGAAAGAACAAATAATACGTTTTAAGCCCAAAATTAACAAAATCGCATATGTATGTATTACCAGAATTATGAATGTGAGCGTAATGAATTAAAGTAAAAGCATTTATCAATATACTTGTGCTCTAGTTTGTTTGTTTTAATTTCGCGCAAAGCTACTCGAGAGCTATCTGCGTTCTGTGCAAATAGTAAAAGGCAAAACAAGTAAAACATTTCTTTAATTCTTTTAATAAGGATACTGAAGCTCTATGGATGACTAAATTTGGTTACTTTTTTTTCAAAGTAGTAACCACATAATTATATATCAACAAATATTTCATCATATTAATACACTAACAACACTGTTGGGGTAAGTGTTACTGAACTCCTTGTTTAGTAAAAGCTCATATTTTATCATATTGAAAACAAACAAAATTGTTGGAGGAAGTTTTGGTGTTTTACCTATTACATTTTACGTGATATAAATGCTAGAAGGTCATCTGAAGTTTACTCATTTTTATAAAACAACGGACACAAAACATGAAGAAAACACAAGCAGGAAATAAATTCCTACGAAAATAGACATATTAAAACTTTTTTTGGTTTGTGGATGCCGTTTGGTTGGCTAATGGAAAAAGTTGCAATTAAATCACCTCTGCTTTGTATTAAACAAAGAAATTGTTGGATGCTTATTTACTAGTTGATCAGTTAATTTCCAAGCAATTACTTTTACAAATACATAAAGAAAAGGTTCTTTAAAATTTAAGGGCTTGCATGAACAACACATATTCAGAGTGTGGTTTTTAAGCTTCACTGTGCATTTAATTTAAAAAAAAAATGTAGACTTCACATTATATTGTTGCGCTCTAGAAAGCATGAGAAATAGAAACACGTTTATCAGATTTTGAAAAGCGCTCAAATGTGTTTTTCGTGTCAGTGAAATAACTTTATTTTCTTAAAGTTTGCGGTACACAATATAAGACGAATAAAAGTTTTGAATACCACTTATTAATCCATTCATAATATCTTTTTAATTTGTTCTACAGTCTGTTCTAATATTATTCAGCTTGTAAAAATCTCTCGCAGTGGAGTCTTTATCATTTAATTTAAAGAAAGAAAATAATGTATTTAATTTGGGTTGATGTTGAATAAGAATTAAATGAATGTTATATTCTTAAACGTTTTATTTTTATGAATGTATTTCACTTTGAAACTGTATCAGACTCGGGAATGTTTTCTTTTCAATTGACACGAATGAACACGTTGCTAAACTGCACTAGTGGAACTGGTAGCTTTCGCTATAATTATGTTTGGTTATAATTTATTTACAAATGAAAGCTTATTTTCTAGGCTCATAAAGTCTATGTGATTGAAGAGTATATAACGTCCTTAAAGGAACTATTTTATTAACAGCAATGCCACAATAGTTAGGTAAGAATAAATTAGTATCTGTGAAACTAATGCGCAATATTGGACAGGATGTGAAATTAATACATTTAAATGATATAATTGAGGTGAGGCCTTTTTTCTTAAATAAAAATAAAGTTGAAACTAACCAAGATTAATTGTTACAAGAAAAAGAGAGAATATAACACTGGTTTACAAAAAAATATTTTTTGTCTGAGGCAAGAATGTGAATAGGTGTTTTTTACTAATTTGGGTGTGCTGAATTCAAATTTGTAAACAGTTTTGCTCAATCACCTCTAGTTTTCTGGCTTTTAAATAGTCTCATTTTAGTGTGTGTTTTTTCGTATAGCAAAGCCACAAAGGGCTATCTGCTCAGCCTACCGAGGGGAATTGAACCCCTGATTTTAGCGTTGTAAATTCGGAGACATACCGCTGTACTAGCGGGGGGCATTATGTTAGTATATACAGAGTATATACGTGCTTATTTCAACAGTTACAGCAGCTTATTACAGATAAAACAGGATAGATAAAGAACATTGACAGAATAAATATACTTGGATGAGACAATGTACACAATTCATAGTACCGCAGACAGTTAGAAGTGTGTTTTCTTAGATGATCTGGTGTATTTTGCCTCCGGGATGTCACGCAAGAGCATCCAGCAGAAGTCTCCCATCATGCTGGGGTTCCACTCGCCTTGGTAGTTGCTCTCCATTTTCGTAATGTCTTGGTGGAATCTTTCTCTGTGCTCATCACTCACTGCTCCAAGGTTTGGAGGAAAGAAGTTGAGGTGGGAATGGAGAAAATGAATTTTGAGTGACATTCGGCATCCCATATCCTCATAAGTCTTCAGCAACTTCTCAATACAGACTTGGTAATTTGGTACGCGTGTGTTACCAAGAAAGCCACTAAAGACTGACTTAAATGCTTCCCATGCTCTCAGTTCCTTTAAGGTAAGAAGCTCCTCAAAATCAGTATCCTTCAGCACTTCTCGGATTTGAGGTCCGACAAAGATGCCCTCTTTGAGCTTAGCAGCACTGAGACCTGGGAACACAGTAGACAAGTGTTGGAAGGCAGCACCATTTTTGTCTATGGCCTTCACGAAATTCTTTATCAAACCAAGCTTGATGTGAAGAGGAGGAAGAAGCACCTTCTTCATGTCAACCAGAGGATTCTCCTTGACGCTGTGTTCGCCAGGAACGAAAGTGCTTCTAGACCCCCAGTCTTTCTGCTTGTAATGCTGGGATACAGCTCGACTATCCCAGAGACAGAGAAAGCAACAGTACTTTGTGAAGCCCGCTTGCACACCCATAAGAAGACCAATGATCTTGAGGTCCCCACACAGACTCCACTGATACTGGTTGTACTTAACAGCTTCTAAAAGAAGCTCCATATTGTCATAGGACTCCTTTAGGTGAACAGAGTGTGCAATTGGAATGCTGGGATATTTATTCCCGTTGTGCAGAAGCACAGCCTTGAGACTTCGCTTGGAAGAGTCTATGAAAAAACGCCAGTCTGAAGGATTATGTGGCAAACCAAGGAAAGTGAACAAGCCAGGTACATTTGTGCGGTAGCACAACTTGTTTTCCATGTCGAAAAATGAAGCAAGGTCTTTGTTCCGATTCCTGAAACTGGTGATCCGTCTTGATATATAGCTATATATATAATGTAATGCTATCACTTACATTTATTGCATAATAACTAAAAAAGAAGACCTAAGTCACACAATATTAGAAATTAACCTTGAATGCATATACGCCTTTATGTACAGTATGTGTACAAAATGTACAGTATGCATATTTAAAAAACTAGAGGCGATGAGTAAAAACGGATTTCAAATCTGAATTCAGCACCCCCAAATTAGGTTAAAGCAGCTATTTTAGTGCTTACCTCAATTTCTTTTTAAACCAGTGTAATAGTTTCATTGAGCTTAGATGTTTGTTTTTACCTCAGGCGTTTGAATGCATATATACACAGTTTTATTTGTGCACCTGTCTACTAAATCAACTTAAAAACATGCGATTACAAACTATAACTTGTGAGTGAATATTTAGGCTTATGTTAAGATCTGTATCAGGCTATGCAATGTAAAACCAGCCAACGCGATGTTGAAAAAAATTCGAAAATATTCTTGCACTCAGTAATATATTAATAACATTTTTGAAATGTGTCTAACAACATGACGAAACAAGTCCAACTCGTATCAAAGGAAGAAATTTTTTTATATATTTTTAATTTAATTATATGACTTTTCTCGAGTGTAGGCAGTGTAAGAAGAGACAAAGTATTTTTTTTTCCCATTCCATGGTTACTTTCGTATATCTAAAGAGTCTCGAAGATATTGAGTATACCAAAAACTACAAAGAAACATTAACTGAACCTAAGATATAGGAAACTTATATTTCTCACACGATGAGTAACGTGTGTTTGTATTCGTGTATGTTATCTGTCAGTTTTCTGGAAATGCTACTCAAATTGTCAAACAATGGTCATACCTAAAACAGAAACAATAATGGCATCAATTTCAGAAAACTGCGCTTTTGCAGCTTAAGAATGCGCTATTTATGAAGCATGGATTGCTTAGTGAATTTAATTAGGGAGAACATTTCTTTTACGCGTGCTATTCTTTTTAGTTTAAGCTCTTTTGGAAAGAATATTTAAATTTTTTTAAGACAAAATAACTATTAAATTACTGATGTTAATTTACGTTTCATTGAATCAGAAAACAATAACAACAAAACAGAACAAAGATATTTAAACCTGAAATGTAAATATGGTGATAAGTAAATGTTTTACAACTCGTTCCACAAAGATTACTCTTCTTTGAGCCATTTGTTAGACTTAGATCTATGTCAGATAATTTTAAAAGTGAATTTGTGAAATTTGAACTAACATTCTGTAATACCTGCCTCTTTGAAAACAAAAACGTATAGATGAAAGAAATATTCTTAATTGAATATTTTAATAGGTTGATTAGGTTTAAAAAAAACTGAAGAACTGAAACATAAGTTTTAAAATAAAAATAAAGATGAACAGAACAGACGATACAAAATAGTTTACTTTACGTTGTAAAATATATTTTATTATGAATTTCTTTTTCAGAGAACTGAAACCGTATAGTACACGGTGATTTCTAAGATTTCTTATTCTTATTGTATACCATTACGTTCTCTATTATATGGTTCCGCATCGTAATATTTTGAACTGATGACAATGTAGTGTACATGTGCATAGTGTGACTCAATGGAGTAGGTGTTTCTCAAACAGGAATGCACAGTTTACAATTGCCAACACCACCCTTATAAATACAAAGTTAGACACTGACGATTCTTTCCTGTCACGTCTTTGATATTTTCTTGTCTTAATGTTTTCCACTTTAAATACTTATGTATTATAGACAATATGCAATTAGTCATTACATATTTTTATGTCTACATTAGTAGTTTAGTTCACATAGCACCGTAAGGGTAAGCTAAGCTGTCATTACTGATGTGTAAGCACAATGACGCAGTTCTGTAATATATTTATACGAACATTTCAATAAATTATTAATTAAATGTAGAAACCATTGAACTTCAGCAGAGTGCTTGAAACAAGTTATGATATGAGCGAACTTTTATTTGGTCATGTTTTTACTTCTTGGAGCAACAGTGACTTCATATTTCTGCTAATGAAAATGACGAAAATTCCTTGAAACATAGTTTAATTCGTCTTAGAAATGATTCACATGGTCTTTACGTCGAGATATTCAGTGAAATGTAATACATATGATTGTTACGCCCCCCGCTAGTACAGCGGTATGTCACCGGATTTACAAAGCTAAAATCAGCGGTTCGATTCCCCTCAGTGGGTTTTGCAGATAGCCCGATGTGGCTTTGCTGTAAGAAAAACATACACACACTGCTTGTCATTTTTATTTTCTTTATTGGTTTTTATCAATTATATATTCAGTTCTATCAAGTGGCATCTTATGTTATCAACATATATTTGGAATGACGTATCTTGGAAACTGTAAAGTGTAGCTTGTTATTATATGGCCATTGTTACGTAGTAGTACTGTCTGCTCTATGTTTACGTAATTACGCAGGATGTGAATGAATTTTCACAAATATTTATATGGAAGGTTATTAGATCTATTTGGGGGTACAAACAAATTTTCTGTTTTTCATTTTGCATTTTGTGGTTTTTATGGGCGTATTTATGTGTGTTTTTTACCACTACTTGTTGTTGGATCTTCATCAGATTTGGCAGATGGATTTGTTGACTTTGTGTGGAGATGCATGCAAGATTGCGGTTTCACATTTTGTTTTTTACAAATTTTATGGGTGTTTCTTTGTTTTTTAAAATTACATATACAACTTTTCATGTCCAAAGATAGCCTTTCATTAATAATGAATTTAGATAACTTCTATCCAGGGGAAGGGTACTCCATATAGTACTAAAATATATTTTGTTTAATAGCATTTAGCAATTCTTGCAAAAAACAACAACTTTTTTTGCTTACTACTTTTGCTTAAGTAAAATAAATTACTCTACCTGTACGGTTGGACAACAGTTGAGCTCCATTAAAAAAATAAACAGTGTATCTGCTGTTGCTACAATCAGGATTCATCCAGATTATAAGACATATGCTAAGCTTAGTGTTTTACATCATTTTAAGGTATGAACATGTTAAATATTTTTTTCTCGGTTTAAAGAATCCAAAAATTCCAAAGTTACAAATCATTGGGCGATACCTTGTAGACAATGGGTTGAGCTAGCTATTACATTTTACATCATGAAAGAAACCTCCCTTAAAGTTGTTCAACAAACATATATCCTGTTTTATAAGGTGTTACACGTTGTCTGTGGATCCAAACAAAACTATGAAGGTCTGGGTGGTTGTGTGAAAAAAGGCGGAAGTAAATCTAATTTTCACCTAACAAAGGAACTTGTAGGTAGCACACTTCCTACGGATCACGTGACGAATTTATGGGCGTCATTGTTCTTTTTCGAAGTTCAAAGGTAGTTTGATGCACAGTGTAAAGATCATTACTCACAAAAATAATTGATTTCTCCAAGTACATTTTTATATTTAAAAATATGGCTATAGATATACATGTATATTTTGGATTTTGGATAGTAGCAAATTAAGAACACAATGACATGAATGTAATTATTTCTTTGAGCCTTAGGTAACATAAATTTAATAATGAGTAACGCACCATTTTTAACATAAGAAAGAGTATCTAGGATCAGTTTTAATGAGAAAGGTAAAAGAGCAAGGCGATGAACAGAAGCATTTTATTTGATTTATATAATTAAAATTGAAATTGACACTTTAAATCTGAAGGATAAATGTGAGGAACCCATTCAGTGACTTCACGTCTTTTTTGTATATTCCAAAAAAGCCACGAAATTTAAACAAAAATGCTTACTCTTAAAAATACTATATTTCCATCTATTATAAAGTTAAAAATCTCCTTACTCACTTTATATTACGTTATTTAATATTTTACCTGTTGTAACTGTTTATTTGTAACTACATTTGCTTTTTGTTAAGCATAAAGCCACACAATGAGCTATCTGCGTTGTCCTCACGGCGGGTATCAAAATCCGATTGTAAACATTATAAGTTCACAGACTTACCGCGGAGACACTGGAAGATTTGAACATTAGAGATACATAATAAATAACATTGTACAGGTGGTTACAAAAGTTAACATTTCTAGTTAGTCAAAATTCGTAGAATTGTAGAAATAAGAAATGCGTCTGGTTTCAAAACTGATTTTGGTTAAAATTAAATTATGAATAATTACTATCTGTGTCATAAACAAGGATACAAAAATAATTTATAACAATTAATTTTACTTTTAGTCTTACTAAGGAATTTCTATTTTTGTCTGTTACATATGACGAATAACACACGTTTTTGGTTTCATTTACTAAACACGTTCTCGTATGAACAAATATCGACACTTACGGAATTTTCACTGGAAAATAATGGTTTCGTGGCAACTGGCGAGAATAAATAATGTACGATAACTTGAAATAGAAGAAGCTTGTTAAAACAACCGGTTTGGAAATCCAGTTTTGGACTAGGCCAGCAGGTCTCATTGAATGGGTTCTTTGTGTGAAACGTTAGGTTAACGTGTATTACAAAGTCAGTGATATTTTGCTTACGAAAATACGTCTATTTGAAAGTACATGTGGACTGTGTGAAATATTTCTGTGTAATAAGAATTTACCTTATTGTTTAATTTGTAAGTTACTTTCACGTATTTAGACATTTTCATGTAACAATGATTTGAATGTTTTTAAAATGATAATAACAGAATGGACGAAAAGTCTTCATTAATCTTACTATAATAAAAACTTTATCTCTCTCTCTCTCTCTATATATATATATATATATTTATATCCCAAAGTTATAACGTATGATTCTACTTTTGGAGTTCTCTCACTTTATTTATTAACAATAATAATAAAAGAAAGGCTGTTTTAATTTTTGTTTAGACACTTGGAATAAAGGATTATTGAAGAGAAGGCACGTTTCAGACAGTATACATTTCTTTCCAAGTAGCCTACTTATTTTTCAGATAGGTCTGGTTATTTTTGAAGACAATGTATTGTATTTGTTATTATGTCGGTATGGTAATTATAACGTTTCGTTATTGAATCAAGAACTTAGTATCAATTAGTTTGTAAGCTATATTATTAATGAATTAGTTTCCTCAAGACCTTCGGTAAGTGATTTAAATTTCACAATGTCATATAAGCTGGGCATCTCCTAAAGATTAGTGTACTTGTCTGGACTGTGAAAAGCCCAAGAGGGGGAAATGCTGTTGACTAGATACCTCTGCTTTAGTCTTTCTGTTCATAATTAGGGGCTACTATCATAGATAGTATTTCATTTCATTTTTTATTCGCGAAAACTGGGAAAAACAAACAAAATCCGAAACTCAATGATCCGTTGTATAAGTTAGTCGTAATATAATGAAAATACTAATATTAAAAAACAAAAACAGTCTTTTAAAACGTATACCTCAAAGAAAGGCTAGAAATGTCGTAAATATCAGTTTTGTCTATCTTATACATGTTTCATGTTTTCTTTGTCATATTTAGTTGGATTGGTATATATGTTTAGCTTATCATTCACGGTAAATATTCTGGTTATATAATATTTATAATTTTTTAATAATCTACTATGTCGTTGAAAACATAAATACAAACAAAACTTTGGGTAATGCAGTTTTTAGTGTTCAATCTTTCATTTTACGGAGACCTAAAATCATTAGTTAGATCTAATACTGGTTTTTCACATTCATTCTAACTTTATACCGCAGTCCTGGTAACAAACAAACTGACGACAGACTTCACATGGTCAAAAAATTAAACATTATCAGCTAAGGTAATAAACACAAATTAAGTTCTGTTTAAAACAAATCAAAAACGGAAAAGGTAAAGAACAGTATCTCCTAACTTCTCGGCCTGGCATGGCCGAGCGCGTTAGGGCGTGCACTCGTAATCCGAGGGTCGCGGGTTCTCGCCCGCGTTGCGCCAAACATGCTCGCCCTCCCAGCCGTGGGGGTGTATAATGTGACGGTCAATCCCACTATTCGTTGGTAAAAGAGTAGCACAAGAGTTGGTGGTGGGTGGTGATGACTAGCTGCCTTCCCACTGCTAAATTAGGGACGGCTAGCACAGATAGCCCTCGAGTAGCTTTGTGCGAAATTCCAAAACAAACAAACAAAATCCTAACTTCTCATTATTTTTAATATATATATATATGTTCTTATCCCCTAACTTATCATTCAGCATAATTCTTATGGTTCGTGTAAGCCCAAACAATTTTAAACACTCTTCTGTGTTCCAGTGAAAAGATAGATATCTACATCATAGACTTAAAATACAGGCATTAATGCAATAGCTCCTCTTTGCCTACTCGTTGGCATAAAAATAACCTTTAATAAAAGAAACAAGATCTATACATGTTTACACTCTTATACTTAAATCCAAGGTTATCATACATACATCCATAGAACTATTTTCATCATATCCTTATATCTGGAAGACAGGTTGGATTCATCAGTCTAATTTTTTTCTTATGACTAAACACGTTCTTCAGAGACAAAAGGAAACATTATTTCAAAAGTCCTGTGTTCACTGCATCACTTTGCATTTAACAATACGTTTATAAAGCTTTTACTAACTTACAAAAGACATCCGGACCTTTTCGATTTAAAAAACGTTTCTTAGCTGTAAATCAGAATCAAATGTATTCATTCAAAGTACTTAAGTTTTTAATTCATTTTTATTCATGTTATGTACAAAGCGCTTGAAATGCCATGTAGTGTTGTGTTTGGATTTCCATATCTATCGGTCGAAATTTTGTTGTTGTTGTTTATATTATTGTTTCGAAGTTCAAATCAATAAAATATGTTGTTATTCATGTAGAAATTTCTAGAAATAGGTAGATCGATCATTTGTCTATAAATAGAATGTATGTCGGCCTGGTGTCTAGACGAGTTTCGTTCAAAAACAGACATGCGCAGATTACTCTGGAATTCTGTGGAAGTTACGCGATTGTTCGGGAATACAGTAGGCCTACTAGTATATAAACAGACGGCGATGCGAGGAGAGTCAGTCAGTCATTCGTTTTCATTCGATTCAAGAGATGTTGTCGTCGTTTGAGAATTTTTCAACGTTTGCTGTGTGTTTATTCAACTTCGATTTGTGACTGGAGCTAGATCTACAAAAGCTGTGATTTTATTTCGTCAATCTTTACGATTCATTCGAATTACTGGTTATACTGAAGGTCAACACGTTTAGGACTATTTAGGGGAGACTGAGGCAAGTTGGAAAATGACAAATTTGAGACATTCATCAAAAACATCGTAAAAAGAACTTCGTCAAATTTATTGGACTGTGAATTGTTTCTGGACTTCTCCATTCAAACTTCGGAATTTCTTCGTGGGACCAAATTCACACCCTAGACTGGAATTTTGGATTTCTGATCTGGACTTTTGGACTTTCATTTTGAATCATTATATTGGACACAGATTTGACACAAATATCAGATTTGAGAACATTTTACTGGATGCTTCCTTGCAAATTATCCTAACATCTTGCAACAAAAGTCAGCGTTAACTTCTGAAACATGGTTTAACTTCTTCATCGTCAAATAAAGGAACTGTTTTAACAAACTTTCAATTTTCAGGAACTTTTCCAATGCTTAACGACATTTCAAAATATTAATGGAATTTCCTACGTGCTCGGTGTGGATTTTTGTACGTGGTGAGGGGACCGCCCAGGTAAGGTTTTGTTCTTTCTGTTTACCTTCTCTGGGATGTAAACATCCACCCACATGTTTGCCTGCGTGGCGACCCGTGAAGTGTAGGACAGAATTCTGGTGGTTGAGGGGTCCAACACTAACACACCACTTTGGCCTTGAAATCCTGTAGATGGGCGGCCTTTGTGTACCCCCCTTGGTTCAATCGGCTGGTCCACTTGGGCTAGAGTCAACCAAGTACCAGTGTTGGAAGTTCTCAACGGGTTTTATGGACATTGTGTCTGATGCTGGTGTTTGGGTATAGTGCTCACGTTGCTGCAATGTCCTTGCATGACATTAGTGCGTCCCCTCGTAGGGCTCCATGGTGAGTGGGGATCCTCCAACGAAAAATTTAAATAAACTAGTGTAAAAACAGTTAATAGGTAAACAACTACGTCTTGAAGACTCTGAACAGCAATCTTCAACATCTGTAACACACATACCTCATTTTCTTATATTATATTCTCCTTTAGAAAAACCTTTAGGGCAAATGTACCCCTTTTTTATTCAGAAAGGACTGGAGGCACTATGAGTGTGACACGAACCCACATTGTGTAAACTACAATGGTTCTCACCCTTCCTACTTTTGTTCTTGCCCTAAATCGTCGGAGAAAAAAAGAGGTGCAGACTTTGATAAATACTCATAACATTAGTTATCCTGAGGCTCAGAAATTGCTGTCCGCCACTTCATCTCGGACATATGCAGCTACACTTCGTTCCACAACTACAGTGAGAGTGAAGACAGATCTCTCTGTGCCTCCAAGAGAATCGTTCTCAAAACAAATGAAAAGCCTTTTGATCTCCATGGTTAAAAAAGTTGATGAATCAACTTTTACACCCTTCTCTATTCCTCCCATACATTCCAACAAACCCCAAGATCCACATCCTTTGGTTCCAAATACAGGCATTTCTTCAGATAAATCTTTTTCTCCCACCCCAAGATTCAGTCTGGCAGTACATCTGTTAGACCAGATGATGTACACTATGAAATGATGCGCCATCTATCTACTGCTTCTCTTTTTTTAAATGGATCTGGGAGAAGAATGTTTTTCTTAATGCCTGGAACCAGCCTATTATCTTACCTTTCTTTAAGCCTGGGAAAAATCCCAAGATTCCTTCAAACTACCGTCCAATTACTTTAACGAGCCGTCTCTGTAAGACCTTAGAGAGGATGGTTGATGCTCGTCTTGTTTGGGTACTCGAATCAAACAGCCTCCTCTCGCCCACCCAGTGTTGGTTCCGACGACAGCACTTCGCCACGGACCACCTAATTCGACGTGAAACATCAATCAGAGAAACCTTTCTCAAACGATAACATCTTGGATCAATATTCTTTAATATTGAGAAGGCTTATGACACAACATGAAGATGTGGCATTTTGCGAGACCTCCATATATATGGGTTACGTTGCCATTTATCCATGTTTATTAAAATGTTTTTAATGGACAGGAGATTCCAAAATGTCTGGGTTCGACACTTTTCCGTTCTTTTCTACAGGAATTTGGGGTCCCTCACGGCTGTACTTTGAACGTCACACTTTTCAGTATAAAGATTAATGCCATCACTGAACAACTCCCTCTAATTGTTGCAAACGGGCTCTATGTCGATGACTTTCACATCTGATGTTAGTCGTTGAACATGAGATATATTGAGCGGCAACTACAAACTACCCTCGATCGTGTACTGAAGTGGACCACGGCAAACAGCTTTAATTTCTCTCTCTCTAAAACCGTTTGCTTGCACTTTTGCCGCCAAGGGGGTATTCACCCTGATTCTGAACTCCGTATCGGTGAAGTTTCGCTGCCGGTGGCTCATGAAACGAAGTCTTTGGGGCTTATCTTTGACCGTAAGCTGACCTTTATACCACACTTTAAGTAGCTACGGGTCAAATGCACAAGAGCATTGAACATCCTCCGTGTCCTCTCTGCCAACAGTTAGGGAGTGTATCGATATTCTATGTTAAAGATATATCGTGCTCTTATTCGATCGAAACTCGACTATGGATCAATGGTCTATGGCTCTGCCAGACCCTATTTATCATCACGACTTCGACTCTGCACTGGGGCTTTCTGCACCTCCCCAGTTTAAAGCTTATACGCAAAATCTCATGAACTTTCTCTGCACCTTCGCTCTTTGCAACTGTCTTACCAAAGCATCCCACCTGGGGTTGTGTTTTCCTCGGTGGGCCTTATCTTTTTAGAACAGACGATCTGCCATTGCTCCTTTTGGCCTTCGCATCAAGGCGCAATTGGATGAATTGGGTCTGTCCTCGGATAACATTGCAAAATCCACTGGTCTGCCCATCCCACCATGGCTTATTATAGTCCTCAAATGTGACCTTTCTTTAAGTTATCTGAGAAAGGTAGCTACTCCCGATTGGAAGTACCGTCTTTTATTTACTGTACATCTTTCGAACAATCTTCCCATTCCAATTTATACAGATAGTTCTAAACCGATTGGAAGTACCGTCTTTTATTTACTGTACATCTTTCGAACAATCTTCCCATTCCAATTTATACAGATAGTTCTAAACCAAGTAACTATGTAGGTTCTGCCATGGTTTGTTGCGGTTCGGTGGTTGCACGCAGTATTCCCTCTACAGTTTCTGTGTTTACTGCTGAACTGTACGCCATATCTCTTGTCTTGGATCATATTGAAGCTGAGCAGTACTCCAAATGCACTATTTATACTGACACGCTTAGTTCTCTTATGGCCCTGGAATCGCATCATATTGAAACACCCTGTTTTAGCTGATATTCAAAACCGACTGGTTTTACTCATTAACATCTACTTCTATCCAGTTTTTCTGGATTCTAGGCCACGTTGATATTCGCTGGAACGAGCTTGCAGACACGACAGCTAAATCTTGGTGCTCTGGCACTATCACCACTCTGCCTATTCCATACATGAACTATGGTTCTGTATTCAAGGCTCGGCTCCATGCCAGCTGGCAGTCAATTTGGAGTGAGCAACGTGACAACAAGCTTTTCCAAATAAAATCCTATATTGGACTTTGGCCGTCTAGCTTCCGTAATGTTCGGAAGGAGGAAGTTGTTCTAACTAGATTATGCATTGGTCACAGTTTTTTAACTCATCTTTTTCTTTCATCTGGATATGTTGCATCAATGTATAGTTTGTGTGACACTCAAATCACTTTAAGCCACATTTTACTGTCTTGCCATCGTTACGACTCTTAACATTGGCACTATTTTAGACATGTTCTGTCCCAAGGTTTGTCCAAAACATCAGACAGTGTTATTTGTGACTGTGACATTGTCCACCTTGATAAAGTTTTCAGTTTTTCAGTGTCATTTATGTGTTTGATATTTATTCATTACACCTTTTTAATTGTGGTTCCCTTTTAAGAGTTTCAATTTTTCTAGCTCAATTTGAAATTGTAAAATGGCCATAACATTAAATAACTCAACTCCAGGACTGGAACAGCCAACTTCAAGTGACTAGACTAACGCTGCTGTTTGAACTACCTGTTAGTCTTCCTGGCGGTTTATGATCATTACCATTATGCTATAGAAAGTTCTTTACAACTTTTTAGATTGGATGTCAACATTGGTTTTATGCCATTTATGTTTTTAATTCCTGTTTTGTTTTACCTTCATTTCCTTTTGTGAATTTTATTACATTTACTTTACTTTTACCTTTTTACCGGACATTTGGCAAATTATTATTACAATTTTGCAACATGTCTTTTAAAACTTTTATTACTTTATCTTTTGATAATGGCTGTTATGACACATAACCCGGAACCAGGACTGAAACGGACAACTTCAGGTGAGTGACGGTGGTTCTTGTACTTATATGTTAGTATTCTTGTCGGGTTATGATCATTATCATTATGATAGAGAAAGTACTCTACAACTTCTCTTACTCTGCTTTTCCTCTTAATATTGTAGACTAGGTGTCTGGTCTAAAAATGCCGGTTTTATGCTTTTTCTGTTTTTCAATGCTGTTTTGTTTTATCTTCATTTCCTTTTATGTATTTTACTACATTTAATTTATTTTTACCTTTTTACCGGACGTTTGGCGCAGATAGCCTAGCTGCTTTGTGCCATAAAACACTAAATCAACCAATCAATCCTACATACACGACCTACTTAATTTCACTGACGTATTAGGATGAATTCCAACTGTTCCAGGACGTTTCCTACTCGAGCATTTAGAAGTTTCTTCAAAACATGTTTTTGAAAAAGTGAAAACTAAAATTAGTACTGTATACTTCCCTTGTATATTTTATATTTTACGTTTATTAATCATTAGTAATTTAGCTGTTGAATTAATAGCAGTTAATCATTGTTTAAGATAATGATTTGTTTGTTTGTTTTGAATTTTCGCACAAAGCTACTTGAGGGCTATCTGTGCTACCCGTCCTTAATTTTGCAGTGTAAGACTAGAGGGAAGGCAGCTAGTCATAACCACCCACCGCCAACTCTTGGGCTACTCTTTTACCAACGAAATGCGGGATTGAGCGTCACATTATAACGTCCCCACGGCTGGGAGGGCGAGCATGTTTAGCGCGACTCGGATGCGAACCCGCAATCCTCAGATTACGAGCGCATGCCTTAAGATAATGAATTTCAAATACGATATTAGCAGTTTGTTAAACAAAAATACTATATGATTTTGCTCTTAATAATATTGAAGTAAACAATATAACTTACGTGCTAAGGTACCTTTTACTTTTCTAATTATGGATTTTGTGTCTGAGACTTGATTTATCTGACTTACATTTAAATCTCACAATCACATTTGTACTATTTCAACAGCATTGTGTTTAAGAACTTTAATGTTTGAAATAAATACTAGAAAATAATGCAAGACAAATTATATCTTTATAACTGAAATACTACACGTCATAAAAAGAGAAAGCAACAAAGCCTTGGTGAAAGCCAATATTTAACTCTGGAATATGTATAGGTGAACAAGAGATACTTTCTATAATAATATAGTTTCTTCTGTAGTTTTCATTGATTCAAGTAATTGAAAATAATGAACCGATATTTTAATCAAAAGTCTGCTCATAGTTGAATTAAAACACTCCTTGTTGCTGTACACTCGCTAAGTGTTCCGATTTTTGTTTTTCGGAACAGTGAATTGTCAAGTGTTTTACTTTTTAAAAAATCTGTTAAGCATAACTATTGTACGTTAATGTGATATCGTTTTAGTTCAATACAAGCACCACAATCAGTTTTTTAATGAATGGTGTTTTCATTATTTTTATCTATAATATTTTGTTTCTTTGAAGTTAAACACAGAGCAACACAATGGGTTATTTGTGCTCTACCCACCACGGTTATCAAAACCCGGATTCTAGCATTTTAAGACCCCAGGCATACCGCTGTGTCACTGAGGGACTACCTGTAATTATAATAGGCCTGGTCCCTAAAAATTGGTCTAATCTTGATAAATGGGCCGCAATGAAATATATTAATTTTTGTCGGTAGAAAATGATGGTGGAAACATTTAATGGTATCTATATTATGCCAAAATCTGTTGTAAAACTAAAACATGGAGGGAGCATATGTTAACGTTTTTGTCGGAAATGTACAACGTTTGTAAAATATTCCAGTTATACATTGTTAATTGTGGTTCACATCAACGACATTGTCAGATTTAAGATGTGTTATTTTTGGCTATGTATGTGTTTATCTATGTTAAAGTTCTGCAAAAACATAAAAAGGTGGTAGTTCATTGTTCAAAGAACACGAAACACGAAAACGTGTTACGTGTGTGTGTGTGAGAACAAAGAAACACAGAAATGGACATTGCAAAAGGGGCTTGAGTCACTAAACTTTACTTTCATTTTAAATGTGAAGTATATTTGTATTTTTTAAGGAAACGAATTGTGTGTTTTATGTTTTATAAGACAAAAAACTGTAAGAAGAAATCGTGTTTTTTCACATAAGGGTAGATGGATTTTTAAGTCAAGAAAGTAGAAACATATTTCATTTAATTAGTTACTTGTAATAAAATAATTTTCCTATGAGGACAAATCAGTTGATGGCAAGTAGTATATCCAGTTATAACTGCCTTTTATGCTCAAGCTAGCCAAGGAAATGTGTAAGGTACTGTTGGATGATATTTTCCACCATAACGAACATGACTCCAGGAAACAACTAAATTATATAAATTTTTGATGACGAGAAACCCACTTGGAATAAAAATGTTTCTCAGAACGGGTGGTGTGGATAGTAACACTTTTATTGATAAGCAGAGAACAACATTTCCTGAAGATGACATAGGAGGGTCGAAACTTTATTCTCTGCTTATTAATAAAAGTGTTAATACCCATCCCAGCCGTTCTGAGATACATTGTTAAACTATATAAAATCTACCTGTATTTGTTCTACTCAGGTGTTAAATGAACACATTTTTGTGCTTTATAGATACTTTTGGTTATGAATACAACTCAGAAAGCTATGAGCATTTTTGCAGTTATTAAATTTGGTGAAAAATAGGTGTATTTATATCTTTTTATGTTTTTTCTTATAATTTTGTTGTATCTGGTCAATTGCGTTAAAAATGGGGTTCTGTGAGGACCATTACATCATATGAATGACTCCAACAGTTTCTTTTTTAACTAACTAATTTCTGCATAGGTTGGATGAGTGTTTGAAATCATTATTTTCTTGATAGTATTTATCAATAATACACAAACCATTGGGTATACCATTACAAATCAGTATCTCATGATACTTGAGCTGGCCCATTTTTCCATTTATGTTGCAAATATCGCATGTCGCCTCAGCAAAGAAACACCTCCAAATCATCACACTACCTTTTCCAAGCTTCATGGTAGATGTAATACACTAAGTAAAGTATCTTTCGTCTTTCTTCTGCCAAACGTACAACCTATACTTTGAACCAAATGTTTTATCCAACTATAACAATAATCAATAATCCGATTTCGTTTAACTTTATATCCCAGTTTCTTGACAATATTTAAGTTTTATTCAGTGAAAGGTTTTTTAACTGTTACAAGACAAAATATTTCATTCTCGTTGGGTCTTCTTGATACTGTAGATCTGGATACTTTTCTGTTAATTGGTATATGGTTGTTTATCTCATGCTTGAGATCAAAGGCAGTTTTTCTTCTGTTTTAAAGGCTGAATAAACTCAGTATTACTGAGTTTACATGTTCTGTCTCTTCCTTTCGTACTTTCAAAAGTGCCTGGCTCACTTTCATGATATAGGATGTACTTTACAGAGTATGGAGAGCATTTGAAGTTTGCAGCAATTTATCAGAGAGTCCAACCAGTATCAGAAAACTTTTTTTGCGAATTCTCTGCTCTACTGACAATTCTCTATGCTATTTTGGGCTATATTATGACAACAAAGCTTAATATATAGTGTTAAATTTTGTTTTATTTTATCAAAGTTTATTTGTGGAGTGCTATTAAATTGATTTTTTCTAGCATATGTCGGCCCCACATCCTAGCTCTTTGTTAATTTCGTTTTACATAATTGAGACAATGCATGGAGTTCCATGATACTTATTTTAGACCCTTAATTTGATCAGTATGTTCATTCAAGCAGAACTAACCCTTATGACATGTCCTTGTAAGAAGTATATGACAATTCTAAAGAATAATGTTGTTTTGAATTAAGCACAAAGCTACACAATTGGCTATCTGTGCTCTGCCCACCACAGGTATCGAAACCCGGATTTTAGCGTGTAAGTCCGGAGACATACCGCTGAGCCACTGGGGGGCTAAAGAATAATAAGTATTCTCAACTTGGCTCATTCAGTTGTCAACAGGAATCAGTTAAGCATTAAAATAGAGATGAAATTTACATTCTGTAATGGCATGGAAGAATTAGTCCTATAAAATGGAGAGAATGAAAAATTATTCTGTTGTCCTAACAGTCTTGTACAGTACTGAATATTGTCAGAAGCACCGATATGACACAGTTAGTATATTCACTTGTTAATTGTAAGTTTCGTAATGGATAGATTTTGATTGTCCGTAATACTCTTAATTGAACAAAGATCGAAATATTGCTCGTCGTGTGAAAGTATAATTAATAATAAAAATAATTAGTGTTTTTTTTTCCCTTAAAGCTACACTAGAAACTACCTGCAGTCGGTCCAATACAGTGCTGTTTGAAAGTTTTTAGCTCAGAGAAACGGGGCTATGTGCGCCCACGACGAGTAATCGAACCGCGGGCTTCAGCGTTGTAAGATAGAGAAGAAGTAGTAAAAAAAACAAAGTCTGTTTTAATTTTGCATTTAAATTTCATACAATTAATGAGTATTTTTTCTAAATTAATATAAAGATTTCTGTAAATGAAACACTAAGCTACTGATGTATTGAATCTTAGGTTTAAAATAAATCTCAAATTTCTTAACTCATATTGCTTTTATTCCTCTAAAATTAATGGAATTTACAGCAAATTCCAACAGGCCTCACTTGTGTGCTAAAGATATTATTTCACTAGAAAATGAGGGTTATTGCTATGATCTCAAGAATATTGAAAAGAAGCAAAACTTAAGTGCTTTTGAATTACAGACTATTCTCCAGTCAAATATTCTAAAGAATTTGTGTTTTTAAAATGTCCGGTAGTTAGAGCACTCGACTCGCAATATGAGAATTATGGGTTCGAATATCCGTCACACCAAACATGCTCGCTCTTTCAGTCGTGGGAACATTATGATGTTATGGTTAGTCACTTCATTCGCTGGTAGGAGAGATGTTCAAGAGCTGAATAGGTGCCTTTCCTTTAGTCTATCTTTGCTAACGTGGTGAAGTTCAGCGCAGATAGCCCTTGTTTGTCTTTGTGTAGAATTTAAAACAAACAAGTAAAAACATCTTTGATTTTTTGAAATTCGTTAGATCTTTAGTGGATGACCCAATGTGCTACTAGTTATGTAGTTAGGCTTAATTGTTTACCATCCCCAAGATATATTTTTGAGCTTTTGATTATTAACATAGTTTACCGGTTTGTTTTTACATTTCAAAAAAGAAATCTAATGCATAGGTAAGACTACTGGACTTTTAAAGAAAAAAAGGAAGCATCACTAGCCACAGCTGTATTTTGATCTTATATCAGTCAAGAATTGGAGTTATGAGCTAAAAGTTTGTACTTCGAACAAAACACAGAGCCATTCTATGAGACGCTATGCTGAGGTTAAAAAACACACAATGTAACTGGTAATCATTAAAGTTGATATTCAAAAATACTTCCCACAACCTATGACTGCGCCCGTGTATTTTTGTTTTTCCAATTTTCACATTACTTGTTGTTAAAACTCTAATATGATATAAACGACAAGTTTGTCTGTACAAGTATCAGAAGTAATGTATGTGGTTATAAGTTATATAAGCTAACTGTGGCTCATTAAACAAATTTACACAATGCAATCGTCCAATAGGTAGGTGATTAGAAAGTGTCCATAAAATTAAACTATCATAATATAATTGATCTCTTGAAACTGGGTATTTTTCGATATATGTATAGCCAACCTGATCAATAGCCTATTTTAATGACGTATTAATTTTAACAGCACACAAACATTTTTTCAGCTTAATTTGATAAAATTAATTTTCTTCGAAGGAAAAAGTTACAGTTACAAAAAAATCGTAGGATTTTTGTTTGTTTGTCAATTTACTTCGAATATTTCTTCAAAGCTACTCAACACCTATTTTTATAGTTGCTTATAATTTTAGGCTGATAGGCGAGAGAGAACAAGAGTCTGGCATGGCCTAGTGAATAGAACACTCAACATAAATTATTTCTCTAAATTCCTGTCTCTAAATATGTTCGCTCTTTTTTAAGCTGGTGTCAAGGCCAACCAACTGAGTGTGGAATTTTTTGGCTAATTACTAAGCTTGTTAGTTACTACCACAGTCAACGTTTGGGTTATTCTAATCAAGTAGTATGATTTGACAGTCACACTTATAATACATCCTCGCATCCAAAATCCGGAGAGATTTAAAACAGGAAGTGAACTATAGAGCTTATGATTCACAGCTAGTTACTAGATTACACTTGATTTCAAATTCTTGTTAAAGCCATAGATTGGTTTCGTTTGTTTTGAATTTTGCGCAAAGCTACACGAGTGCTATCTGCGCTAGTCATCTTTAACTTAGCAGTATAAGACTAAAGGGAAGTTAGCTAGCCTTCACCAACCACCGCCAACTCTTGGCGAATAGTAGAATTGACATGAGATTGCGAAAACTGAACAATCAGTATGTATCTCCGGACGGCAAACAATCAGCAATCATAACAAATTATGTGACAATAGATAGTAGGAAAACATAGAATCCCTGCATATCACAACATTAGTCCACTAGCTTAGTCGAACCCATCACTCGCTTCAAGAGACCAGTTTTATAAAAGCTATTAAATTAATCGTAACGCTTGTAGAAACTTTTTTGTGTGGAGAGGGAAAGAGGCTAGGCTTTTGAGTATTATTATAAAGAAAAATTAAAATTTTGATATTTTTATGTTTCTTATGGGCTTAATAATATTTGGATTGACAGTATGTTTTTGATATTTATATTCATATCCTATAATACTGGAGACATTTTAATCTGAGTGGAAAATTAGACAGAAAATGGAATTATGGGTAATTTCAAAATGGTAGCCATGTATCATTTAATTTCATTTGAATAAGGGCATGCTCCTGTTTGAAACAGCAGTAACACACTGTGTTACTTGAGTATATGAGGAATTTACAAGACGTTTAACCCGTCAATTGTTGCTGTTGTTTCCATTTGTTTTGAGTAAAAAAATATATTAAAGCAGCTATATCACTTATTGTACGTATATTGTAAGTTTTTATTCGCTTACATCAAATATCACAGCTGTTATCTGAGTCAGATGAATGGAACTTATATAAACTAAAGGATAAAGAGAGAATTTTCAAATGTTGTTTGATCTTGTATGTCGCAAGTTTAAAAAAAGAAGTTTGTAGCTGCATTCATTTTGAGGTCTTATGAATGCTTATTCTTCACTGTTCAAAAGTTGATAATTACTGGGTGACAACAAATATATCAACAAAACTATCCACAGATCTGAGATCTATAAAGTACATTTATGTTTTCTTCATTGTCATTTTTATTATCATTTCCGTTGTCCTCATCCGCTTCATTGTTGAAAATATCTTTCTCGCTCGTGAGATGAAGGTTCTTCTAGGTTTGGTAAAATAGATCTTTTTCAAATAGTAGCCTCGAGACTGGCTCGTTTTACTCGTAGCTTTAAAGACAACTGACGTAGTGCTAAGGCTTAAGTCTCTATTTATCACCTTTTGCACAGTGAAGTTGATATTGTAATAAATTTGCATCCATCATTTTCTTCCCATACATGTCATACAACATTTCTTCAACGACACTGGATGTGTTGTCTGCAAATTCTTAGCTTTTACCAAGATGCATCAAAGTTTTGACATGCTTTAACTTTTCTTTGTGACAGGTTTCAATGGTTTAAGATTTTTTTTTCTACATCAAAAAAGAGCGTCAGAATCGTGTGGAAACGAATGAGGGATTTTACCAAGTATTTAACGTTTATTCCTTTGCAATACGTTTTTCATTTTGTCAATGATCAGGTATAGTTGGATCAATAGCTTTTTGATATTTTACCAACACTCATGATTATATTTCCTTTTATGTTAATACTGTGGCTCAGCAACAGGACACACATTTGCACCATGTGCATGCACAACAACTGAAAACTCTGTCTGTGATGCGTGGCTGGCATGAAGAATATATCTGGAAGTTGCCTCTTCTTGGGAATAAGATAACTTAGTTTTGAACAGTTACTTTCTGATGTCACGAAGAACACTCTGTTCCATACAAGTTTCTCAAGAAGCTCTCGTGCCTGCCACTGACTAAAGATACATTTTATGACTTTTATTGGAAGAATAAAGTAGGAAATGCTACCCAGATCTTGTCAGATAAGGTGACATAATGCTCTTGTGTGTGGTACTTGATGCTGACTTGGTGCTACATAATGTTCTTGTATGTGGTACTTGATGCTGACTTGGTGCTACATAATGTTCTTGTATGTGGTACTTGATGCTGACTTGGTGCTACATAATGTTCTTGTATGTGGTACTTGATGCTGACTTGGTGCTACATAATGCTCTTGTATATGGTACTTGATGCTGACTTGGTGCTACATAATGCTCTTGTGTATGGTACTTGATGCTGAATTGGTGCTACATAATGTTCTTGTATGTGTTATATTACGTTGACTTTGTGCTATATAATACTCTTGTACAGGGTACCTGCAGGTGACTTTATGCCATGAAATATTTTGCCTCGTTCTGCATTTTGATGGATATGTCACAGTAGACATCAAACGCTATGCCAATTCTTTAGGATGGATCGCTAGTTACAATTTCAAAGACTTTCAGAGCAAGAACACGAAATGTGGTTGCTAGAATATAGTAGTTGTTTGAGCACTTACAAATCATCCCAGTCATTTCTGTTTGTAAATTAAGGCAGAGAAACATGCATTGCTCTCAACAGACTTGTTTAAATATATATATATATATATATATATGATATTCGTGTATATTTAAGTAATTGTTCATTTATTTTTTCAAACTACTTTTCATAGAATTTTGTTTAAAAAAATCACGAACTATGGGTATACATTGTCATTAAAACTCCTTGGCATCATGAATTTCATAAATATGCACATTAAATGTAAAACAATTACATATAATTTTGATATTATGACAACTAACGACTGAAGTATGAACATGAACAAACCAGAACTGATGTTGCCTTGCAACAGTTATAAAATGCGGAAATTACGGTGGAAAGCTTCCAAAACAAAAATCTATCATATTAAACAAAAATGTGAAGACTAGGACAAAGGTAACAATAACAATTTAAAACAGCCCCTTTGACTGATTACTGGAACTAACTGTAGCCGTCCTGTCCTGTTTGATGCACTGTGCTCCTTGCAAGAAAGACTATCGAAACGTCAGGTTTTTATGTTGAAATTTGACGAAACTTCAGAAAAGTGGTATCCAAAATGCTAATAAACAATATTCAATGGCCTTGAATATTTTCTCCAGATAGAGTATTCTACATTGAATTTTGAATTCTATAGTCTATAGAAATAGAATTTCTTTTGCTGTCACACTTTTTTTTTAACAAAAAGTTTAAAAATATGAAATACGCTGTAAACTAGAACCAAGTTAACAAGTACATTTCAAAACCTTAGCGAGTTTACTCAGTTTAGTGAATGAATTTCCATTTCATCAGTTTTGCAGTGCAATAAACCTAAAAGTTTCAGGGCAGAACGTGCCCTTATGAAGTCTGAAAGATACTTTACTGTATACAGTAAAATATACTCCTGTGTTCCTAAACAGTTTCTGTTGAAACACCCACTGAACCAGAAACCGTGATGTTAAATGGTGATGTTTTTATGTTACAATCCATTGACTATGACTTGAATTAAAAATGTTTATCTTAAAAAAGAACAACAAGAGCCTGAATTATAAAAACAAACAAGGATAAGAGCTTCGTAATATTTTGAATATCAAAATATTTTGTATCGAAAGTGAAAAACAAAAGATACTTTCAAAGTAAATACTATTCTATTAATTGAAATATTCGTATGGACCATATTTTGGACTTCCGCGTGCAGTTTTGTGTCATTCCTTGGTTATTTTACCTGAGTAAAGCCTCCTATGATATTACATGAGCTTCAAGTTATTTATATTTTCAGTCTTTGCTTGTGTAAAAATCAGACTAACCTTCTTGTTTTATTTAAATTTAAATAGTTGAGGGTCATATAATTATTTTGATAGACAAGCAGAAAACAACATACCTTTCATATATCAATATTGCAGCTACGGTAAGTTTACATTGTTTTTCGTAAGAAATAGATCTCGTACAATATACAGAAGTGTCATATTGTAACAAAATAAATAATATAAACACTTTAACAATAGGTATAGCACCGAAAGTGTAACAGTATGTATAACGCCTCTACGTCGACCAGAGAGACATATTCCACTTGTTTCCCATCAGAGACGGAGAGGTCAATGATCGCTCGGTCTGAGAACCCTGAAGGTTTATGCACTGAGGCAGAAATGTTACAACCGCTAAATATTACAGAACAGATAATAACTAAAATGATATTTAGCTAGATTAGGGATCATTTGTTACTTTTGGTACTTGAAAATAAGATATCATAGTCTTACTACATGATTATTATGACTTGTGTCCGACTCAAGAACACTATATTTTATTTATTTATTTGACATAGCATCCGAAATGTTTATTTGCACCATCTATATAAACTATGATGTAAAGAATAATTATAAATAAATATGAAGTTATGCATCCAAAAGCCGTTGAAAACATCACATTATTTTCATATATTTATGATTTCATTTCAGATGGTCGTAAAGCGCTGCTTTCACGTTATATGTCATTGCGACGTTGGTTATTGTTGTCTATTGTAATTATTGCTTAGTTATTGTCACTTTAAAAATTATCACTGCAAGATCTAGAAAGGTAACGGAGGCTATTTATATTTAAAATATGCTATCGAGTTAGGTGTAATAAATTATATTGAAATCATAATAACTTTAATAACAACGATAAATACAATCAGTAACAGTTAAAAAGTAGGGAAAAGTACAAATATTAATCAGTGATATCGAGAAAACCCACTTGTAGAGAAATATATATGCAAAAACGGCTCGTAAAATATTTTTTCAACCCGAACGAGCCGTTTTTGTATATATAGTACAAATATTAGGCCTGACATGGCCTAGCGCGTTAAGGCGTGCGCTTCGTAGTCTGAGGGTCGCGCCAAACATGCTCGCCCTCCCAGCCGTGGGGGTGTATAATGTGACGGTCAATCCCTCTATTCGTTGGTAAAAGAGTAGCCCAAAAGTTGGTGGTGGGTGGTGGTGACTAGCTGCCTTCCCACTAGTTTTATACTGCTAAATTAGGGACGGCTAGCACAGATAGCCCTCGAGTAGCTTTATGCGAAATTCCAAAACAAACAAACAAAATACAAATATTAAACGTCTGTAATCTGGTGTATTTATTGCTACGAGTAGATTTTACCGATTTATGATTAACAGCTATAAAAACATCGGCAAAAATTAAGCGCCATATCTATTGTGAGTAAAAAAAGAATTATGTTTCAGTGATACATCATCAAAATACGAAAAAATAAGTCACCATATTGTTGATTTTGATACTTTAAGCATGACCCATACTGGAGAATAACACGTTATCAAGCTTTCCGATTTTTACGTTGTAACCATCTCGTTAACTGCACAACTGAGTGATTGTATACCAAATTATTTGCTAAATTTATACCAGGAACGTTAACATAATAGTATTTCAGAGTCATCTTGGTCAGTTTATCCAAAACGTTAGGGTTCATGAGCTATATCCGACATAAATGTAAGCGACCCTATTGTAGCATATTGGTGAGTTAACGATTCACAAACGAGACACCCAGTTTGTTTTGTGAACCCTAAAGCTACATAATGGTTATCAATACTCAAAACCAGATTTTGTGCGTTATAACCCTCAGATCTGCCGTTGAACCACCAGGAAGGGGCAGGGAGGTTATAAACAATTAGAAACCTAAGTATAATTAGTTATTTGTTTAATAGCAAAACAGCCAACCAGCCTAAATAAATTTTAAAATGTATAGATGTCGTTTTTATGTTATTTCTGTGTTCAGGAACACTGTTGTCTTGTGAATGATCAAATCTAAAATCGAACGCATCCAATGAAAGTAAAGTGATTTAATTGCATGAAACACGTTATAAACAGGACTGCATTTTGTTTTTTCTTTATTCGTTATCAAACTGATCCCAGCAAAATACTTTCTTTTCCTTCGTCATTTTGTATTTTAATGCAAGCAATAATAATAATAGTGCAACATGCAACCATTCAAAAGTGTCTAATATTTTTATTAAAATGGGGACCAAACGTGGCTCAGCTTATGAATCTTAGGGTTCGTGGTTTGCGGTCTATTGCCACAAAATATACTCTACAATTTGGAACCGTCGATGAGCTATAAAAGTTACTTCCGAATCATAATGTTCTGTCAGGCAAGGATAGTTCAAAAAATGTAATCGTAATCTGTCTCATACAGATCTCAGTTCTATTGTGTCTACATTGCACATTCACTTCAGCATGTTTATTTTATTTATTTATACAATTAGAAACAATATTTTATTGTGCTCACAAATAGGCCTGTGCTTACCAAAGATGGCTGCTGTATCTCTGTAACAGTTGGCATTTTTTTTCTTATGGTCCGGCATAACCAAGCGTGTTAAGGCGTGCGACTCGTAATCTGAAGGTCACGCCAAACATGCTCGCCCTTTCAGCCGTGGGGGGCGTTATAATGTGACGGTAAATCCCGCTATTCGTTGGTAAAAAAGTAACCCAAGTGTCGGTGGTGAATGGTGATGACTAGCTGCCTTCCCTCTGGTCTTACACTACTAAATTAGGGACGGGTAGCACAGATAGCCCTTGAGTAGCTTTATGCGAAATTCAAAAACAAACAAATCCTAAAACTGTCTATAAGCTCATTTTTGAACCTCCAGTTTCTATGAGGAGAATAAGTGTGTGTCTTGATATAAATTAAAATTATAAATTACAATACGTTTGCAAAAATGGTCCCAGTTCTCCAAAAATATCTTATTTTTTGTGTGATTTTTGTGGCATGAATGTTTCTGTGGGACCAACGCCTTCAAAGTTCTAGGATATTTTTGAATTGCTCTGACTTTTTCAGAATTATGCCGCTCAGAAGAAATTTTGAACCGCCGGATGACCTATTTATGTCTTGCAAGGCATTAAGTTGTATCTTGTATAGTTTTAATGTTAGAGCAAAAACGCTAAACACTGTTTTCATTGATAGTGCCAATAAAATGGGTGCATTTATGTTTGCATCCTATCTTGAGAAACTTCTCTTATGCCAAAACGTGAAACATGAGTGTGTGTGTTTCTTATAGCAAAGCCACATCGGATTGTCTGCTGTGTCTACCGAGAGTAATTGAACTCTTGTAAATTCGAAGACTTACCACTGTCCTAGCGGGAGACTGCAAAAAGTAAAGAGGGCTAGCTATCAAGTATAATTCTCCAGAAATTAGCTAAAACAGGGTAATAAACTACTACTTCCTAATGGGCTTGGATAGATTGCCATAGGCATAAGGTTGGCAAAGGACTAAATGGTTGTACAGTCATAAGTAGTCCAGTAATGATCTGTTCAAGACAGATTGTTGATCTAACAGATGTGGGACAAAGATGGATTATTACAAACATGAGGTAGGATATTAACTGGATGGATTTACAGCTAGATCCATCTTTATTCCTAACAATTTCCTGTTGTAGGTGCAAGATAGACCTTCGATCTAACAGATGTGGCTGTCTTAAGAAGATTTCAAAGTGCACAAACCTATGTTTTTGTATAGCAACCAGTTAAAACCAGTCAGCCTGCGCAAGAGCCTTAAAAGATACGTATACTCTTGAGGAAGCAACATGTGTCTTGTTGCCTGTTAACATATGATATTCAAGATAAATTCAAACGCAAAGACTGACAAAGGTATTGACTATTGAGTAGTGATTATATTTCTGTATTGATTTATGAATCTACTGGAATTCTTCATAAGCCAATAACAGATCATTGTATGTGTTAGTTGTAAAGGAACGGATTCACTCGCATTGCCAATATACTGAAAGTTAAGCATTTTTATGGGTTATCAAACGAATACAAATATTAAGATGCAGTTGATGTTGCTGCTAATATGGTTCAGTTTTTATAATAATTTGCATTGTTTGTTTAGAGTCACATAACACACTCAGATATGAAATAGCGTTTGGCTCTCGTCCAAAAAATATTAATTAATTTTAAAAGCCAGTCATATTGAAAGTTTTTGTAAGTTTTACTTCGTAATCTGACAATTTTTAAATGCTGACACGCATTCCAGGAAAACAACAACAATAAACTGCAAATTAAAACATGTTGTCTGATGCACGTTTCTTTATATATCACAGCATGCACTGAGTAAAGAGGCAATGCTGGTAACATGGCGGCCATTTTGGATATGGAAGCCATCGTAGTAACATTTTACAAGCACACCAAAGATGTCTATAACTAATGACATAACTTGGCGAAAAATTTTGTAATATATAAGCATACAGTAAACGGGTGTGGAGCCAAATAAATAAAATTACAAGAAATACACCTTCGGTTAATGGCGGTGGGATTGAGTAGCTGATTTACATACTTCTAGTTTATTAACTCAAATTTAAGGGCACCTATGTGCAGATAGCCCTTTGCATATATTTCTTGGAAACTTCTGAAAAAACAATAGCTTAGCAAATCTATTAAAATACAAAAGTCCTGACGCATAGAAATACTCTAGTTACATTTTCAGTTTTGTTAAATCTACACTGTGAGAACATCATCACATAACCGAACACATTAGGTCAAACACTATAAATTTATATATTTACGTTTTTTCCTGCTCTATTATTAAAAAGCTAAATACCGAATATTCAAATTGAACGCAGTATATCATTCATGACAAATTAAGTTTCTGTTTATATAGATAACCGTGTTCCTTCACTTTTTGTGTTGTCTTAGATTCATTGATATTATGATATAGCGAACTGTAATTATACAAAAGTAATAAAATATTGAAGTAAGAAGTTTCTTTAAAAACGGTTACAAACGGATGTGTTGATGTTTTCCATTTTCAGTCTCTGTAAGTAAATGGCAATGTAAACAAAAGTTAATTGTCAATTAATTAAAACTACTGAAGTGTAGAGCTTAAAAATAGCGATTATTCAGCGAACTACATCAGCATCACCAGAGAGATAATACACTGATGCAATACTTCAAAATTTGTATAAAAATATATTTTTCTTCAGATTATTTGCCGTCGTCCTGGTGATCTTTTATAGCTTTGATTTTAATAATAAAATAATTTCGTTAATATTGAGCTCAAAATAAAGATATAAAGGTATGTGAAGGTTTAAAATAAAGTGTATTGTTAAAATGTTGTTAAACACAGCTACTAATGTGTAATAAATAACTAAAATACTTGTCGAATATTTTTATATGACATTTTTATGTTTTGATTGAAAGTTGAACATTTCAATAACAAGCCAGCCGAGGAGCAGGGAAGACTTTTGCCTACACTATAAAGGCCATTCTGTGTATGATTAGAATATACATATATAGATTAAAGTTCGAGATTGGAATTATTTTGCGGTTATTTTCTTTAATATTTAGGACACACATTTTGTAATTTTTAAAATTTAGTTGTGTGTTTACTTAAAATTATTATTTAGTATTTGCCAGCTCTATTTACAACAGAGTGCATAATATAACCATTAAACATTTCTTATTTCAGGGAGGATATTTATGCTCTTCAATTCATTACGTATTTACGCACCTTTTCAAAAGATGTTTTAACTTTTGTTTCTTATGCTAACCTTCAGTGATGTCGAGAAACCCACTTGTTGAGAACTTTTATATGCAAAAACGGCTGTTCTGGGCCCAGAAAACACTTCAAATAGAAGAGCGAACAACGTTTCGACCTTCTTCGGTCATCGAAGAAGGTCGAAACGTTGTTCGCTCTTCTATATATATTCTTCGGTCATCGAAGAAGGTCGAAACGTTGTTCGCTCTTCTATTTGAAGTGTTTTCTGGGCCCAGAACAGCCGTTTTTGCATATAAAAGTTTATGCTAACCTTGCTTATTTAAAAAACAACAACAACAAGAAACATTAACAAAAGTTCCTAAATTAAGAACAAAGAAAATGTTAGACAAAAGTTAGAAACAAAATATCAATACTTCCTGAGTACAAAAGACATGATATTAACGAGGATAAGGTTCAAAGATTCACCAGGACATTATAAACTATAATTATTATTTTTTTTAATTTTGCGCAAAACCTGCTCGAGGGCTATCTGCGCTAGACATCCTTAATTCAGCAATGTAAGACTAGAGAGAAGGCAGCCAATCATCACCACTCACCGCCGACTCTTGGGCTACTCTTTTACCAACGAAGAGTGGGATTGACCATCACATTATAACGCCCCCCACGGCTGAAAGGGCGAGCATGTTTGGTGCCACCGGATTGGAACCCGCGACCCTCGAATTACAAGTCGAACGCCTTAACACACTAGGTCATGCCGGGCCCAGTTATAGCTAAGTAGATTTTATCTCTACAGAAAACATGATATTACCAAGGATAAGGTCGATAATTTCACATTGAACACATTTGGTTTAAGTCAAAAATATTTTATCCCAACAAAATTATAACGCGTACTTGTTCTGCTGAAGAAATTATATTTAGTGGACTAATTCACTTGGCCCCTTTTCTCAGGTCTTTTCCTCTGGCTAAGAGATTATGTGACCCAAAGTTATATAGATCGTGGTTCAAAAGTAAAGGTATATCAGAAAGATTACGATACTAATGTATAAAATAAATAATAATAAATTACAAAATTACGTAAAATCTAGATTCATGCAGTAACTTATTAATAGTAACAGATATACACAATTTCCCAAAATAGTGTTCTTAGCCAGTGGTGTCAAATAAATCTAAGCATGCTCTCCCAGTTTCTTCTATAATTACTTGGACTTTAAAGTAAATCAGATCTCGCAAAGGTCGAAAACTCTCAATATAAATACACCAGTGAGTTTGAAAATAAAACGTTTAAATAATGCCCATGTTATACCAGAAAGAAACACTTGAAAATTGTTGACGTTAATTTGACATTGATGATCCTTGATTCATATCTCCTAACATTGTATAAAAAAAACAACAACATTTGATATATATTTAGAAAATAAAACACATGAACTCTAGTCAATGTTCACGACTTTAATTACAGAACACATTTATTATTATTCCTATTCTTTACTAAGCAAGCCATCACCTGGTGTCCAGTGTAAGAAGGAAACAGCATACAATTTTTATCCAATCCAAGTATTTCTTATTTCTACTAGATACGTTTAGGTCGGTTAATTGTTTGTTGTTTTGTTTCTGAATTTCGCACAAAGCTACACAAGGGCTATCTTCCCTAGCAGTCCCTATTTTAGCATTGTAATATTTGAGGGAAGGCAGCTAGTCATTCCCCCACACCGCCAAGTTTTGGGATAATCTTTTACCAACACATAGTGGGATTGACTGTTACATTATAACGGCCCCACGGCTGAGAGGGCGGGCATGTTTAGTGTAGGTTAGTTGGAATATATCATTTAGAAGAAAATTTTCCAATTACTCGACGAAAAAGGAAAAGAGAGAAACTTGTCCTATTTAAAACGTAAGTTTTTTGCATAATATAATCTTACCTTAGATAAAACATACACGTATAACACATATAAACCTATCGTAGTGATCATAAAAAAAGTCACATACTTATATGAGAATATGAAACATAATGGGAATAAAATGTTTATAATAATTTACTTTACGCGATTGCTTTGTTTGGAATTTCGCGCAAAGCTACAGGAGGGCTATCTGCGCTTGTCACCCCTAATTATGAAGTGTAAGACTAAAGGGAAGGCAGCTAATTATCACCACCCACTGTCAATTCTTCGACTACATTTACAAACGAAAAGTGAGATTCACCGTCATACTGTAACCTTTTCACGACTGAAAAGACGAACATGTTTCGTGAGATAGAGATTCAAACCCGTCGAGCGCTCTAACTTCGTGGTTATGCCGGACCTCACGCGATTGCTTTTCTTGTATGTAGCAGTTCCAACTTAATCTGTTGTTACTTTTAAGCTTCTCAGATTGTTTCCTGCGCTTATTATGCGGTTTAAAACAACAATATTCTGTTAATAATTACTCAAACGCTGTACTTTCAGTGTTTGAAAATGAAGTTCATCTAATTATTACCAGGTCTTTTATTGTTGTTTGAAAAAACATATATGCACGTGGCCTATTACAAAAGACCTGGTCTTGACGTTTCATCTTTTGGGAATCACTGTTTTGTAAAAGGAGAATTTTTAAGAAAATGTGTGTGTGTGTGTATATATGTATATGTATATATATATAGAAATTTTACCATTTTAGATATTCCTGTAATGGTTATAAAGCCATTTAAAACATTATTTTTTCAACGAATTTTAGCTTTAAAATGTAAACTTGTCGGTAATCACAGTGTTTCTTTCAAAGTAACGGAAAACATTCACGTACCATAATCCAAATTGTTTTTTTATAAAAGCTTTTAAAAAGTTTTTTTACAAATAATAATTTTTGTGGTTAAAAAGAGACACGTGATATCAAGATATAAGTTTACCTCTTTGATTTTATTTCTTGCCAGCATCTTGACGATGTTATACTCTGTGTGATTTTTTCTTCTACTACAAACAGTACTTTAGTAACACTATGTCTTCAGTTGGATTTTTTTCTGTTCATCTTATAATGCTTTAGTAACACTATGTCTTCAGTTGGATTTTTTTCTGTTCATCTTATAATGCTTTAACAACACTATGTCTTCAGTTGGATTTTTTTCTGTTCATCTTATAATGCTTTAGTAACACTATGTCTTCAGTTGGATTTTTTTCTGTTCATCTTATAATGCTTTAGTAACACTATGTCTTCAGTTGGATTTTTTTCTGTTCATCTTATAATGCTTTAGTAACACTATGTCTTCAGTTGGATTTTTTTCTGTTCATCTTTTATTGCTTTAGTTGTCATCGTCCAATAATCTATTTTCAAACTTTTTCAAATAACAGTATAACTTATTATATATCGTCATTATTACTGTTTTTTATAGTTTCTTCGTGTTCAGATATAGTTGATATGTTTTATTTTCCCGCATGCATCATCCCCAGCCACTTTTACATTAACTCATTGAAATAAATGACATAGTTATTGTTGTTAATTTTTATTTTTCAATTCAATACAACTTTGTAAATTTAGACCCCGATTTGAGGATTGTATAAACACATTTCACATTTGTTATAATTACATCATGACCATGAATAATTAAACACGGACATTAAAGTTTTAATACTGTAAATCTGAGTTTTTTATTCTTATTTTATTTTACGTGTGTGATCATGACTGTCACATTTATAAACACTGATAAAAGTGTAATGAGAAATCAACATTATTGGTGATGCTGAGTAAATCCTGTCTTGTGATTGCTGAAAATGAGAGTTTATAAGATAAAACAGCAATGATGATAAAGCTTTTGTTTTTGAAGCTATTAACTTATTAACTCAAAGTGTGGGTTGTGGGGGACCTCATTACCTAATGGTAATGCTTCACTTCAATTCTAGCTAAGCGGACGCAAAACAACAACAACAGAAAAAAACAAACAGTAACTCTATGGTTGTAATAAATCAATACACTAGGTATGAGATAGTTTCCCCGAAAGGGAGCTGATAGTCGCTTTAGGGATACACCTGTTTTAACCACTTGCACCATTGTACATAAATGTGTTGTCTGTAGTTAGTCAGTAGACAGACACTAAAATGATGTCGCATAAAGAATGCTTAACGCTGCAGTTTGTACTTTTGTGACGTCAGCAACCGTGTGCATACCATGAATCACTAGAAGAATCTGTATGCTATAACACAGTATGACTTACGATTTTCGAAACAAGAGGTAAAAATATTTGTTACTTTTAAGTTTGGCATTAATAGAACACTTTCTGAGACCTTCCTGAAGTACATATAAACCGAACGGTTTTGCTCTTAGCTCAAATAAAAATTATGCATTTCACAGAACTATTGTTAAACGCATGTCTACAGAGACCAAATTCAGTAAATGATAATTCTAACATTAGTGTTTTGTAACTTACTTGTCGACGTAGAGTGAGAAATATTAATAGAATCGTGATAACAGAAAAAACGACTGTGCGAATTTGAAGTTCTGATTATGCTTGTCGGTATATTTGTATAACTTGTAAATACGGAAGGAGTTTGAAAATCACAGCTGTCGATCACTGGCATAGCCTCACTAAGCTTAGGTTGTTAACCCTTGAACAGGATATTTAATACTTTCCTGGTGTGATTTAATGTAGTGATGAGATGGGAAAAACTGTTCAGTTAATTTATAGGAAATGGATCACATTTAAAATGTTTTATTTTAAAATCTGCCGGTTAGATTGTGTGAACATACTTCATAGTTGTGCATAGTTGCTGAATAAAACAAACAAAAAACTTATTTTAGAATAGTTGGTATGGGTATTAATACTTAATGATTAAGAGAGAACAACGTTTCGACCTTCCTAGGTCACCTTCAGGTTTCTTAATCTGAAAATGATCTAAGAAGGCCGAAAAGTTGTTCTCTTCTTACCAATAGTGTTAATACCCATACCAGCCGTTCTGATAAACACTTTTATTTCAAGTGAGTTTCTCATGATCTGGTGAAACAAAAACATATATGATATCCTCTAACTCTTTATTAACTTATCTTAGTAAACAAAATTATATCACATTATGCACCAGTACCATCAGTTATAGTCAAAACTAAGTTTAAAAACAGAGAAACGACAAACCCTTTACTTCATTTATAAGCCTAAAAGAAGATTTTTTATCAAGAATAATAGAAGGATTGTGTGCTACAGCATATCTCTTCAAGAAAGTTTTTATCTGAAATAAAATGCACATTTAACGTCTGCATAAAACTATGGAATCATTATACTGTGACCCTGGCATAGGCCCCCAGTGGGTCAGCGGTATGTTTGCGGACTTACACGCTAAAATCCGCGTTTCGATACCCGTGGTGGGCAGAGCACAGATAGCCCGTTGTTTAGCTTTGTGCTTAATTCAAAACAACAACAACCCTGGCATAGAGAATACTGTGCTGATAAAACAGAAAAACTGAAAAAAGTGAAGTAGTTTACACTTTTTTACTTCTAATTATATTTTACTATACACAAAATAAAAACCGGAAACTAGTTTATTTTCAAGGAAACTAGAGCATTACATAAGTAGATCACACATTTTAGTGCTCACTATAAATGTATTCAACTTTGACATTTATGACGTCATTTCCTTTAATCAGTGCCCCTTTTGGCTAAGCGGTATGTCTGCGGACTTTCACTGCTTGAAACCGAGTTTTGATATTCATGGTGGACAGAACATTGTGTAGCTTCGTGCTTAACTTAAGTCAAACGAAGAAAACATTTAATCAGCGTAATAGTGTGTTCCATATCTTAAATATATACACTAGAGAGTAAAAATAAGTAATTAAATAAATCTATATTTTAATTTTTTTAAACTTTTATTTTTACTTAACTCATCAGTAAAATGAGAGTTTCAATTAGGTATCGCTTAGACAGATAAAGATTTTATGATTCTGATTTAAGTTTCAATGTGGTGAAAATATGAAATTTCATCATACATTGCTCTTACTGGAGCCACATGCTCTGTTTGTTAATAATGTTGCGTTTATAATGGTTCATCTCCAGTTTCTGCCTTTAAAAACATATAAACCAACTTTGTTACAAATAATAGTAAATGTTGTCATTGTTAATAGTTCACGTCATTTCTCATATTCAAAATACGGAGTTCAGTGTATATCAGCTAGTTGTTAACACGCCAGTTTAAAATTGTGACAAAATGCTCCAAAGTATGAATTCTTTCTCTTCTGTTTTAAGCATTTGGTTGTATGACTACATGTAGTTGTGAATTATGTGTTTGGAACTGAAAGGATTGGTCACATGTGTTCTTTTATTATCTATATCACATTCTCATCATTGTCTAAAATTACGGTTAATTAACCAATGGGTAATAAATGAGGGTGTCGTGTATTACGCCTGATATTTATTTTTGCTGTATTTTTTCAGGTTGTATACGCAGTTGCATTCGTTATTGAGTTGTGGTGGATCATAGAAGCTGAAGGTGAACCTCTTTCTGTTTCTTATTTATGATTTAAAATGTTATGAATAAGATTAATGTCGTGTGGACTTTATTTAAAATGTTAATCCTCTACAAGTTGTTTATATAGGTTTTCCGATTATGTACAAAGGTAAATGTAGAGGAAAAAACAGGAGAAAATAAGGCCTGAGTGTTAAAAGTGTTAAAACAAATCGCTCGACTTTTGTTCCGAGTATTGCTGCTTATCCTTGAATACAGTTTACAAACATGAAAAAGACAAAGTGACTTAAATTATACTCAGAAAATGAAAAGTAGCTGGATACATTTTGATTGTTTAGTACAGTTACTTAAACTTGCTTTATATCCCAAAATAATGATGTGCGTAAACGAATGATTTATAGAATCAAACAACCTTCTGTTTTTATTATTTTAGTATTAAATTTTAAAATGGCCAGGTTTTTCTATACACTCAGTATTCTGCTGCTTTCCCACGAGAAATGATAAAAAAAACAACTGACTTTGACCCTCTCATGGAAATCTTAAAGTTGGATTTAAATGAATGTAAAACACGTGCCAAAAATATTGGGGCAACTAAAGCGTATAATTTGCTTTCAAATTATAACTGTAAAACGTAGTTTTCTGATTTTAAGTAATTTTAAGGAAATAAAATGTAAGGAAAAGACCTATGATATCTATCACAACATTTTTAGTTTCCAAACTTCTGTTAACTATTAACATAAAATGGATTTCTGATTAAAACCAAAACTTAAAAAACAACGAACGCAGAAATTTGCGTAAGCTTAATTAAATTATATTATTCTTTATACTCAGGTTTATAACAGGAGAATACTTGTTACAAAATTATGTGATAAAGTTGTGTTTCAATGAATTTTATTAACTTAATTTGAAAAATAATAATTTGGAATAAAATGCCGACTAAATATGTATAAGAATTAAAATAAGAAATATCCTTAAAGAAGGAAATTTTAACTATTGATAAAGTTTAAAAATTATAACTTGTGATAAAGTGTTACACCACGTATTCTTAACAGCAAAAATTATTGTTTATTTATTTTATTCTCTTAAAAATACATGAATGTGTAACTATATTTTTCTGTGTTTTCTTTAATTAGTCAAACTTCCGGTACCGTCATATATCTTAGCGGCTGGTTATTTCTTTACCTTGGTGATGTCCTTCGCGTTACTCGCCGGCCTTGGCCTGGTAAGTAGCTCCCTCTAGTAAGTAATTCTATCAAAACCTAACGTAAGAACTATCATGACTGCTTTTTAAAACAATTCCTCGATTTTAAATAATATTAAATCAGAAAAAACACACTCACATAAGAAGTGTTATCATCCTTAAAAATAATATTTTCTCTAACGGTTTTTAAAATAAGCTATAACGTTTCAAATACTTGTTTTTAAACAACCTTTTTCTTGGTCTGCCAAGGTAACAGAGACTCATGTTAAGGAAGATTAATACACATCATTAAAATACTATTTTTTTCTGTTTGAAAACAATGTAGTGCTTTTGAATCATTCAAAACTTTCGCGTATGAAATGAATATACGTAAAAATGTGGGTGGTGTATATATATATATATATACATATACGCGAAATGTATATTTATGAACAATGCATTAAAATTAACGACGGTCGTCAACAAATTCTTAATATTTAAATTATGCTTATAATCTGTTGTCTTTTCCGTTGCCTTACAGAAAAGATCCAAGTATTTGTTGGGATGGCTTTTTGTGGTGATCCTGTTTTACTTCCCAGAATGTGGATTGGTATTATTCATGAGCCTTTATTATTGGGTGAGTGTTAGAGATGTAAAATTGTTTTGTTTGCTTTTCAATTTCGCGCAAAACTACACCAGATCTATCTGTGTTATCCGTTCTTAATTTAGCAGTGTTAAACTAGAAGGAAGGTAGCTAATTATCACCACCCACCGCCAACTCTTGGTCTACTCGTTTCCTAACAAATAGGGGGATTGACCATCACATTAGACGCTCCCACGCCTAAGAAACGAGAATGTTTGGTTGAATGGGATTTGAACCCACCACTCTCAGAACTCGAGTCGAGTGCTTTAAACACTTAGCGATGTCGGGCCGTGTAAAAATGTAATTTTACTTTTATAGTTTTCCAACTTTCTATTTTTTTCTAAAAATAACTGACACGTTTACATTTTGCAGATTTTACTTGTTTGTTAAAATTTATGTAACGGATTGCATTTGTTGATTTTATTGCAGGAATCAAACTCCGAATTAAAGAGTAAAAAGTTCTCAAGCTTGCCGAATTTTTTATTTAGAATATTTTTTGTAGATGGCCTGAAGTTTGTTTTTGTAAAAACTTACCACTTCTTATAACATAATTTTCATCTTTAATTAACGGTGGATGTTTTACCTTTGACATTAAGTAAAGCAGTTATGACAACTTTATTTCCGGTAGTGTAAAAACAAGCAACACATTTCGGTGACTGGCTTTGAAAATTGGGGAACGACAACGTTCTCTTCAATTACAGACATATAATTATTTGGAAAAACAAGTCTTATTTCAGGTTAAAAAATAAACCTACAGAATGATTAACTAATCTAAAAACACATTTTTAAAACGTGCAGAATGGGAGTTATTAACCTAACTTTTACCGTTTAAGCCTTACAGGCAGAAAACGCGGCTGTACAGAAAATACAAATATTTCAAAAAATGGAGGTCAAAACAGATGAGGCTCATTAAATTCGGAATTTTAACAATTTTATCTTAATCTACAAATAGCACGCTTCACTATACACAATTCTATTTTTTCTTTTTCGTTTTTTCTTTTTTTTCGCTCCGCAAATTGGAATTTTAGCGAAATAAACAACTAGCAGACAGTTTTTTTAGACTTGGTATATATTGATAATTTAGTCTGTTGCCGGGGGATTCAAAAGTAGATCAAACCACAAGATGGAGGGCGAAATGCACGTTGTGTTTTAAATAGATACTCGCAATCTGTAATTGTAAAACTAATGCGAATTTTTTTATGGTCCATCTTAAAAATTCAAAACGCAATATGTCGTATAAGCATCTATTAAAGTATATAGAGGGTTCATAGCTAACCCCTCAAAAAGAAATAGTTAGGTAACTTATTTTGTTGTATTTCACGTGAGTTTCCACATGAGGACAGTGAACATTTACAATGCTATACTGAGTCAATGATTGTGGAACTACAACTTAATAAATAATGAAATGTGTTTGGCATGTTATTTTAATTTTTCATTATTGAAGAGAGGAAGGAAATCGTCACGGTCCATCAAATGTACAAATTTATGTTTTCTATTTGTTTTTATTACCGCTCACATGTGACTAGCAGAAATATTCTCCACTTTCAACAAGAGTGTTGGACACGTGACAAAGGTGGAAGTTTGTCAGTTCTAACATGAACTTTTATCAGAGTAGTTTAATCAAATTAAAATCATATTAATAAGTTATCGGAATAAAATCATTTTCTTAAAAACTAAGCCAATTTTTCGAATTCCTAACCAAATAATAAATATAGGCTTTGGTAACAATATTTGGTTAGAAATTCGAAAAATTGGCTTAGTTTTTAAGAAGATGATTTTATTCCAATACCTTATTAATATGATTTTAATTTGGTTAAACAACAAAAGACAATGCAATACATAATTATATTTAACAACAGAGAAATCGGAAAGAGAGCTTTGTGAATTAAGCGATATTAATTTCTAATAGGGGAGATGGGATTTTGAGCAATCTCTGTCATTGTGTTCATGTGCAATAGATCGCTAAATTATTACTATTACTTCTAACACTACAACTAAAAACTTAGAAACTTTTAGAAAAGTAACACAAATTATAATGTAATAATGATAAAACTCCAAAATCAACATAAGAACGTGTATATCTATCTATCTACGTATATGTACCTTGAAAATAAATGTTACAGAAGTTTGTGTAAGGAATCTCAGAAGTCATGTAGAGGTTTTTTAATTGTAAATTCAGAAACTACTTTTTTGTGCGCAATGTATGTGATACATTTATATTTTTAGGGTTTGGACACTTATTACGGATTAACAGAATTCGCATTTTACATCTGCCGGGCAATAATCAACGTAAGTTTATTTTATATTTGCATATATGTATATATACATTATCTCTAAGTCCTTGACCAAACATGTTAAAATCAAGTGACAAGGAAAACTAATTATTTATCTATTTATTTAAACTCTCACTTTTTGATATCTTAGTAAAACATTTATTATTTTAAGTAAGTATGGGAAAGAAATGTATGTAGTTCTCAAGAAATGTATTCTTTGGCTAGAAGTCAGGAAGTGTGATCATAGGCTAGTATTCAGGAAATGTATTCATTATCCAAAAAAAAGTGTTTCTTTAAAATAAGCCAGAAAATGTATTCATTTGCTAGAAATCAGAAAATGTGTTCTTTAGCTAGCACTTAGAAACCAATAAGAGATTTAATAATTTGTTACTAATGAAATAAACATAAAATCGGTGACAAGTTATGCTTTTGTTCAACCAAGACATATTACTTTAGTCAACTGGTAATTTATGCAAATGAAAAACATATCAAACCAAATGTATTAAAGGTAAAATATAGAAATATGTAAAGATTGGTTCTCCTACTATTTATTTTCGTGTACATTATTCTTGGTTGAAATTGCAGTCATAAACTTTGTTAGCTATATTATTTTCTTTTTTCTTCCAATAATAACATATGTGAAGACGACTTAACAGTGCAAGTCTGAAACTGTAAACCAGTGCAACTGAAAGAGACTAGTAATATATTATTTCGTTAGTAATTTGCTGTATTACATTAGCGTTTGAAAAGTTTTTATTATTCATTGAATAGGTAGTTTTTGTAAATTAGGAATGAATTTATGATATTGATAAACATTTTTTCTATTACAAGTATTAAAAAACTTTGCTGTTTTATAATATTTGAACGATAGAGAAAGAAAATTCTTACGAACGTTTGCAAAGAAATGCAAAAAAATCTGGCATTTCTTTAATCATTCAAATTCTTTGGTTTTATTGGAGTGTTTGTGAAAAATCCCTAGAGATGGCAATATGGTCGAAGAGAAAAGTCTATCTCAGCCCAACTGGCATGGGTATTAACGTTTTTGCTAATGAAGCGTTATTCGTAAGTGTTAATACCCATACCAACCGTCCTGAGATACATTTTTACTTCAAGTGGGTTTCTCGTCATCACGAATATCTTCACTAGAAGAAAATGTAGTTAATGTGAATTAAAATTTTATGAGTGAATGTTTCTTCGAAAATATTATTTTATTTTCACAACGCTAATGTTAAAGATGTATCTTATATATATAAATTAACATAATAATCTAATTCAGTAAATCAAACCCAAACTTGTAGGTCCTCTGTATCGTGTGTGTCCAGTCGCAGTACAGCTCATGGCAGGAAGAAAAAGATGTAATGCGGCGACTAGAAAACCTAAATGTCGTTCCAAAGTCCAATTACAATTCTGTGAGTATTAAATAAATTTCTCTGTCATTCAGCTGAACAGGAAGTTTCAGCTGGCTCTAGAATAATTTATTTTTATTAAATGCAGTAATCCGGAGTGACCTTTAGTGACTGTTACGTCAACAGGTTTATCATCGAGATCTCAAATTAATCTACAGTTTTGTAAATACTGTGAAAAACATTTTATTGAAAACAAATGCTGCAAAATAACCTAAACTGTACCAGTATAATTGATAATACTAATTGCCGTTTTCTAACATAAAACTTTTTTTTAACTAAAAAAAATGCCCCCTAGTGGCACAGTGGTATGTCTGCGGACTTACACACTGGAAACCGGGTTTCGATACCCGTGGTGGGCAGAGCACAGATAGCCCATTGTGTAGCTTTGTGCTTAATTCTAATCAAACAAACTTAACTAAAAAAAAAGAAAGGTTGTTTTGTTCTTCCAGCGATAAACTACACAATGGAGCTTTGAACTCCGAATTTTAGCGTACTAACTCTGGAAAATTACCCCTGCCTTATTGGGGACAAAGAGAAAAAGAAAGAATAAATAAACTAAATCGGTGACAGCTAAGTATTTCGAAAGAGTTTCATTTTTAAATGCTTTTCTTCAGGTCAATTTACAATTTTATTGTTTGTAGTAATTTCTTAGAAGTAGTATCCTAATAGAGAGTAAAACATTGTATGAGTTTAGAGCCTCACCATGTTGTTAAAATATGTTTTGACTCGTCAAATTATATTCTATCTTACCGCCGTACGTCTTGACAATAGTCCTGCAGCGTAGTTTTAATGGCAAAATTCTCCAGTGTGAGGCTGTCATGTTCAAAGTGTACTACTCTTCTGTGATGCTTTACATAATAAATCAAATGGACGAGTACGGCGGTTTTCCAACACCTGTTTCAACAGTTCTATCACACTTATACCGTTAAAGCATTGCTACTGACGGGTCGACAGATATGTCATCATATAGAATAACATAGATGTCCGTTTCATTATTCAGCCTCTTAATTACGTTGCATATTGGTGTTTGGGCCTGTTGGACGGATCTTGCCGTAGTTTGGGTTACTGAATTCTCAACTGTTACACGTTGCAAAACTTTGCCTCGCCAGCTGAGTTATTGAAGGGATCTCTGGTTGCATTGACGCAAGTTGATCCAATCGCCTGTACGTGAATGTACAAACAGATAACGAATTTTATAATGTTATCTTTCACACGTTTTAATTGAGGGTGTGGAGCTACTATATTCAGTGAGAAAAACAGTATGTGCATTTGACAGATTTATTGCGTTAGTAGAGCGTTGATAGGTGTGGGTTGGGTGTATTATAACCTTGTATGGCTATAGTGAGTCGATAACTTATATGTGGGTTTGATCGTTTTCTCTTTTGATATTTATGTTGTATAGTATTTCTTTTAGTCAGTTGAATGAAAACAATTAATGTTTATATGCAAAAAGGGCTCGTTTGGGTTGAGAAAATATTTTACATAGAAGAGCGAACAACGTTTCGACCTTCTTCGGTCATCGTCAGGTTCACAAAGAAAGAGGTAACTGACCGGAAGCTGACCACCTGTTTGAAAGGGGTTGTGTAACTGAGTGTTGGAATGTAGAGGGCGGTATTAGATGTTTGAATATAAAATTTTATTTATTTTCAACAAAAAACTAGAAAAACTAAGATGCAAACAACAGAAAAGACACCAAAACGACAAACCGTTGACTAACCTCATAATTAACAGATCCGACCGACAATTAAACACAGACGAGATACATCTACTTAACAAAGGACTCAACTTCACAATAGCACCAAGGTACATTCCAATCATAGAAATCAAAACATGTTTAGAAGACCTAGCCAGGAGACTTGCGATACTTTCTACAGAGAACAAAAACAAGGAAAAAACCAAAAACAACCAACAGAAAGAAGATAACTTAGATAATTTTATTGACATCCAACAGCCAAACATCCCAGGTCAAATTACAAATTTATATTTTCCAGAAACACCTAAAACAACATCTTAAACGATTCTTTCAAAGAATTTTCTCACAAAACAATCAACATAATTTCACAAAACAGAAAACTAAAAACCAACCTTACAAAAAGAGACATTAATTCCATTAAAAACCTAAAACAAGACAGAAGCATAAAAATTCTAAAAGCAGATAAAGATAAGGCAATAGTCATAATGAACACGAACGAATACATACAAAAAATGAATAACTTTCTATCAGACACGAACAAATTTAAACCAATACACACAAATCCAACAAAGACGCACGAGACGCCACTGAACAAATTACTACTGCAAATGAAAAAAGCCAACACAATTTCACAAACACTTTATTCCTACCTACGTAAAACCGACTCACGCACACCACAAATATACGGCATCTTCAAACCTCATGAACCAGATTGTCCATTACGACGAATAATGTCCACATATGAATGGTTTAATTACAATCTTGGTAAATACATAGCATGGGCATTCTTCAAATATGTAACATCAGTCAGCTCATTCATCAAAGACTCTTTTGATTTCAAGTCTAATATAAATCAACTTAATCATAAAGTCTTAGTGGCCAGTTTCGATGTTATATCCCTCTTTACAGAAGTTCCAACCACTGAAGCCTGCAAGATAGCCTTAGAACTCTATATCCGAGACCATAACCCAAATATAGACATTTCCAGTAACCAGTTAGCAACCCTCATAGAATTCACCACGATAAAGACAAACTTCATGTCCAACAACCAAAACTATATACAAACAAATGGTCTAAGCATGGGCAACCCAGTATTCCCAGTTCTAGCTAATATTTTTATGACACAAGTTGAAACACAAGCACTTAACACAGCATTACATCCACCACTATACTGGTACAGATATGTAGATGACACGGTTGCGGGATTCAAATCTACAGAACACACTCTTAATTTTTTCAATCACACTAACTCTATAAATCCCAACATTAACTTCACATGTGAACAGGAAGAAAGCAATCAAATATCATTTCTTAACCTCAAAATTACAAGAACCGACACACAATTTAAAACAGAAATCCACCGAAAAATCACCCATACTGGACTATACATTCCTTGGGACTCAGCACACGAAACAAAACAAAAACTCAACATACTAAGAAACTAAATAAGCACAGCCAAAAACCTATGCTCACCAGATAAAATTAACAACAAATTAGACAAAATAAAACAATACTTCATCAACATCAAGAAGTTCCCTCCATAAACCGTAGAAAACATTATACGCACACACCTAGACAGAAAGCAAAATCAACCAACTAAAGTTGGTTGTAGATCTTACGAATGAAAAAAATCACGAAACCATATACTGCTGTATACCATATATTCCTGACATCAGCAAACAAATAACCAACTTTTGGAAAAAACTAGTAACGAAATATAACATTCCAGTTAATACCAAATTTATTCAAAAACCAGGCACAAAACTGAGGTCTATATTATGTAAAAACTACACTGACAAACACCACACCAACATTATTTACAAAATACAATGTGATAACTGCCACGACTTCTATATTGGAGAAACAAGTAGAAAAATGGAAACCAGATTCAAAGAACATAAAAAGTCACCCTCACACGTTTTCGAACACTGCAAGTCAAATAAACACAACATAACCATAGAAAACACTCAAATACTAAATAAAGAAACAAATATAAACAAACGCAAAATAAAAACAACTTGAACCCAAAATAAACCAATATAAAGGAACGCCTTTATACCTATATTAATATAATAGAATAAATACAATTAGATATTCAAATATCTAACACCGCCCTCAACAAAGTTGAGTCCTTTGTTAAGTAGATGTATCTCGTCTGTGTTTAATTGTCGGTCGGATCTGTTAATTATGAGGTTAGTCAACGGTTTGTCGTTTTGGTGTCTTTTCTGTTGTTTGCATCTTAGTTTTTCTAGTTTTTTGTTGAAAATAAATAAAATTTTATATTCAAACATCTAATACCGCCCTCTACATTCCGACACTCAGTTACACAACCCCTTTCAAACAGGTGGTCAGCTTCCGGTTAGTTACCTCTTTCTTTGTGAACCTGACGATGACCGAAGAAGGTCGAAACGTTGTTCGCTCTTCTATGTAAAATATTTTCTCAACCCATACCAGCAGTTTTTGCATATAAATTTCTCAACAAGTGGGTTTCTCGACATCACTGATTATTAAGTCATTAACGTCTTTATGTGAACTTTTGGCCCGGCATGGCCGAGCGCGTTAAGGCATGCGACTCGCGTCCGCGTCGCGCTAAACATGCTCGCCCTCCCAGCCGTGGGAGCGTTATAATGTGACTATCAATCCCACTATTCGTTGATAAAAAAAGTAGCCCAAGAGTTGGCGGTGGGTGGTGATGACCAGCTGCCTTCTCTTTAGTTTAACACTGCAAAATTAGGGACGGCTAGCACAGATAGCCCTTGAGTAGCTTTGTGCGAAATTCCAAAAAAACCAACAAACAAACTTTATCTGAACTTTAAGGGTTTGTCAGATCTGTGGCCGAGGTTTACTTAATTGATTCATATTTGAAAGCACTCTCTCTAAAGAAAAATGTGAATATGTGTGTGTTTGCTAAGCGTTCTGAAATTATACCAGGTATGTTTTTATCAATACTCCAAGCATTTGGTCAAAATTACTTTAATAGCGATAAAACTTTTCATTTCTACTTTTTTCCTTATTCACATTAAATTTTACAATGAGTCAACAGCAAGTTTTACAACTTATAATGCTAAACTATGGGACTCAATTCCCTACCATGAACAATGAGCAGATAACCAGTTGTGGAACTTTGCGCTAGAAAACCACCGTCATCAATAACATTTAGTAGTTAAGATGATTAACTCACAATCTGAGGATCAGGGGTTTGAATCCTCGTCCCACCAAACATGCTCACCCTTTCAGCAGCGAGAGCGTTATAAGTGACAGTCAATCCCAATTTTCGTTTGTAAAATAGTAATCCAAGAGTTGACAGTGGTTGGTGATGATTACCTACATTCCCTCCATCTTTTATTGCTGATATGAAAGTTACGAAGTTGCAGATGTCCACTGTGAGACTTATTGTACGTGTTACTATTCGCAGTTACTTCCACGAACGATAGATTAACATCTTCCTGTGATAATGCTATGATATTGGTTGTCAATAAGACAAAAACATTTATGCTCGTTGTAAGTCAAACGATTACTAATTATTTGGGTGTTGTTAAGTGCAAGGTTACATAATGGGCTCTCTGTGCTCTGCCTACCACAGGTATCAAAACCCAATATTTAGTGTCGTAAGTCTGAGACTTACTGCTAAGCCACTGGAGAAAGGGAGAGTCGTTTAATGATGAAAATGAAATAGATTTTCAGATTATGAAAAAAAAAAGTGAATAGATATTTTCAATCTAAATGACAAATTATTTACAAGTTGATTAAATGGCCCAGTCAAAGACATCTGTAATTCAGATTTAGTTGTTCCTTATATTACACTAGTGACAAAAGAGACTAGTCAGCCAACAGCATTCGCTGTCACACAGCAATATTATTCCATGAACTTTGGTCCTTGTTCGCAGCTCGAAAAGTTAAGCAAGAGAACACGTCCAGCTTTTCATTCAAAAAATAAAAAAGTGTTTAGAATGTACACCAAACAAAACCGGAGTTTATATTTTTCAGAAACTAAAAGCTGACTTTTGTTTTTCCAGATGGATTGAGAAACTAAGATCTGTAAAAATCGTTTAATCCTTCTGTAAACCTTTAGTGAAATGTATGGTGCCCTCTGTTTTGGTGAAATGTTCGGTCAGTTTTAACTCTTGCTAAATTTACAGAACTTCGTTTTTTAAAGATATTGAGATTGTAGTTTCAGTTTCGGAAAGTCAATTTGTTATAGTTTTGTAACTAATATATAAAATTAATATTTTTGGTGGGAAAACGTACTAATCCTTTTCTTTTTTTGAATTTCGCACAAATCTACGCGAAGTCTATCTGTACTAGTCGTTTTCAGTTGAGCAGCGATAAACTAGAGGGAAGGCAGCTAGTTGAAACCATTTACTACCATGTCTTAGGCACTCTTTTACCATTGTATTCACGATATAAATTGGAACACGTGGCACTCAGGTTGTGAGCTAAGTGCCTTAATCATCAACTCATGCTAGGCCTTTCGTTTTCTACTCTTTTTTTTTTTTTCTTACACTATAAAAATTGGTTTTATGATATATATATATAATCCATGGCATTGTAATCTACGTTTTTGGAAAAATTATAGAAAGAAGGATATACAGCTACTGGATGTTTATGTTCCGCGTATCTGGAGTTTTCGTTTACTTTACTACGTTTATAATTTATTACATTTATACTTGTAAAATAAACAGAAACCATTATATTAACTGATTTGTATCTGTACTGCTTTACTTAACAAATTCTCATGTTTAACTTTTATTGCTTAAATTCACTTTATCTGTCTTTTTTATATACACATAAAATAATAGCGCCTTATTTTGTTACACTTTTATAAATAAATATTTGTTTGTTTGTTTGTTTTCGAACATCGCGCAAAGTTACGCGAGGGCTATCTGCGCTTGCCGTCCTTAATTTAGCAGTGTAAGAGTAGATAGAAGGCAGCTAGTCACTACCACCTACAGCCAAGTCTTGGGCTACTCTTTTACCAACGAATAGTTAGATTGACCATCACATTATAACGCCACCACGGCTGAAAGGGCGAGCATGTTTGGCGCGACGGGGATGCGAACCCGCGACCCTCGGATAACGAGTTGCACGCCTTAACACGCTTGGGCATGCCAGGCCTAAATGTTTTGTGATCTCCTTCTACATCGTTTGACGGTTTCGTTTTTCGTTTCTGGGAAAGAGTATAACATATATTCAGGTATAAAAGCATCCTTGGTGACATCGTATTGTCCAATAATCAGTCAGGTATTTGACATTACGTATGAATTTCTTTTACTAAGAAATAATGGAATTTACCATAACACATTATAACACCCTCACGGCTGAAACAGCGAGCGTGTTTGGTATGACCGGGGTTTAAATCCACAATTCTCAGATTACGAGTCGAGTTTCCCTAACCACCTGACCATGCCGGTCCTATAAACAAAGAATTCTTGATAAAAAAACAACAACAACAGTATCTATACCGTATTGAGGAGTTTCTTCTCTGTTGTTCAGAGTAGTCACTTGTAAAATAACTTTAATATCAGAAAAAGTATTTTTGTTGCGATCCTAGGGATCGTTACCAATCACGTTATTAGACCAGGTAAGAGACGGCTGCGGTGAGAGCTGTTGTCTAGCTGCCTTCACTCTCTTCAATCGGTTGAAAATTAGGGACGCTTTGCACAGATAACCCTTTGTTTAGTTTTACTCAAATTTATGATAAACAAAGAAATGTATCAGGTAAGACATATTTGTTTTAAGTTAATGATATACCTAAAATAGTTTCATATACATATTGCTCAGCTGGTGATCCATAATGTATAAAATATGTTATGCGGTGATCTATTATGTATAAGATATTTTATGTGGTAATCCGTAATGTATAAGATATTTTATGTGGTAATCCGTAATGTATAAGATATTTTTATGTGGTGATCCATAACGTATAAAATATTTTCATGTGCACATTGTCGATGTGGTGTAAAATAATATTTTCTACATATTTTGGTTGGATGGTGTAATCCTTCGGTTTGTGAGTCATTATTTTCGCATATTTGGTTAAAAATATGCAAATATACGATCTAAATAGTTTTTTAATATAATTTTACTCAATTAAGAAGGAATGCTAATTACGTGCTGAACATCTGGGTATGGAATCAGGCAGCTGTTTAACTTCCAGGTTCGTTGAGGATACTCAGTTTTAGTGTTTGTAGGAATATGGGTTGGTGTGTAGGTTTATTTTAGAGCTGTGTCTTCTATGGTAGGTGGTCGAATCTCCGACTTTCGCATTGCAAGGCCTTACCGCTGTCTCACCGAAATACGTTTCTAGAAATAATATACGTTAATGAAGTATTATGTTATCTTTCTGGATGTAACTGTTTCGTTATATTGGTATCTACCTTGAGTATTCTGACAAGTGTGTATGAGAGATTGTTTTGTATTCCAACATAGCGTAACAAAATTGATGCATTAATTTTTACTAGAGTATTTGACAATTACCTTTCTAGTATTTCCTGGAAGGAGAATAAAAAAATATGTATATCACACTTTTTTCAACATAATAATACATGAAATTTCGTTTTTATTGGATGTCAACGTGTTTAAAAGCTCTAACAAAGTATTACATCATTTTAATATTTTTAAGCTTATTGGGTTTAGGCAAATGTAATACAGCAAAAATATCAACACTTTGGTATAAATGTTTATGTTCATAACAGTAATATTTTTAATATATTACAAATATTTTATATCAAGAAATTGCTACAAATGATTCATCCACATTTCTTTTTCTCTTTTAAAGGTTTCTTTGCTAAGTGACCAAGGTTCCGGAATAATTAAACAGAATGGTTTATCAAATAATGGTCATGCTTCAGGAACAATGGAAAGATTTCGAATTGGACAAGCTCACGACAGCGAATTACACCTTAGCACTATCCCTAATGGAGGAGTTATGAACCTCGGCCGTAACCCGTCTAATTCTTCTAATTTATATACCAAACGACAAAATGGATTTACTGCCTTTGGTATACCAGCCAATGGGGCTTCTAATTCTGATAAATCGGTATTTCTAGGAAGGTCAATTCCTCCTCCATCTCTTCCTGGGTCAGCAGCGTTTTTTAGGAGTGAATTTGATGCTTCATCTTTCAGTGATTTTATGACATCAAGGCCACGAGCTCATGTACGATCTCTAAGTGATTTCGGCTACGCCTTGCAGAGACAAGTGATGACTGACAGCGCTTCTGATATGCCAAATTATCATTCTTACGTGAACGGTGTTTTTTTTGCAAACGACCAAGATTCGATAAGAGATTACAGGAATGGGTTTTCTAGTGCAAACAGCAGTGTTGGATATTCAACACAAAGTTTGGAAAGGTCTAAATACAGAAGGACACCTTCACAGAGACGAGCCCGTTCACTGGAAGATATTACTCTTCAGGTCACTGACGATGTAACATTGAAAAAACTACCAGAAGATCCTTTTCAGTATTTAGGAAGGCCAGGAAGTAGAATGCCTGATGATATACAGTCTAGTTCTACAGATAGTATACGAGACATTGCGCTGTGAAGTCTTTCTCGCGACGGATTATTTAAGAAATAAATAGTTTGGCTTTAAATTCCAAGAAAGGAGTAACTATGATGGATATCTATTTTTTTCGTTCAATACCGAGAAAGCTTCATGTCAGAGAACTTTGTATACAATTAAAATAATATTTCAAATGATTATGACATGAAGCTTTCTACCTAGTACAAACAACAAGGCATGTAAATAAATATATGTATTTCTGCTTTTTTTTTCGGTATATATGTATGTATGTTCATTTGTGTGCATACGTATATTATTGTCGCTCTAAGCATTACTGAACTCTACTTTAAAAAAAAAGTATGTACAGTTACATAGATTTTCTGTTTTTGTTCTAGTTTGTTTGTTCCTTTTTTAGCTTCCAGATTAAAAATTTGGAATATTTCTTGACACAATACTTTAACAGTTTTATAAATAATTTTATTATTGTACTATATTTCAAGTTCTTAGTTTCTTACAATATTCTTAGTTTTTGTTATAGTGTAACCAAAACTAAAAAGATTTTGATAAACAAATTCTTTAAGAGCAAGATATGTCAAAATATCAAAACTATAGATTAATAGTAAAATAATGACGACTAACCAACAAAAATATTTACGAAAATACCAATTTGTTTGAGCGAGAATTAAGAGTATTACAAATGTTCTTACATTTGTATCAAAATCATTTAGCCACCCTCTAAACAGTTAGATGTTAAAATTTTCAAGACATTTAATATCAGTACAATTTATTTAAGAAAGATCATTTATGGAAAGTCAGAGTTTGAACACTTTAGACGTTCCAGAGATCAATACATAACAACTGTATAGAATATAATGAACATATGAGATTAAGTAAATTCGTCTGATGCAGGATTTTGATGTAATCATTTAATAAAAAAACAGGTTCGTTGTTACAGGTTCTGCATGTCTAATAATAAAACTTATATAGTTCATTCATTCTTTATATGGGAGTGAAATAAAACTGTATAATAGTGACGGTTTGTTAACAAAAAATGCATGTATGTTTTTGTATGTAAATGTCAGATTGTGATTATTTTAAATAAATAATTGTACTTTTGAAAATTAAGAAGCTTTATAACTCTCGTCCAAAGCGTTTCATTTTGCTCATATTTTTATCGGCCCGGGTAGCTGCTTCGAACCCCTATCACACCACATATGCTTCTCCCTGTGGGGCCCTTATAATGTGATAGTCATTCCCACTGTTCGTTGGTAAAAGAGTAGTCTGAGAATTTGTGATGAGCGGTTTTTAACTAGATGCTCTTTCTTCAGTCTTTCAACACTAAATTAGAGACCTTTCGTGTAACTGTGTGCGAAAATTCAAAAGCAAATAATATGTTTTAATCGCTTTGTTGACTAAAATATGAGTATTTACGAATGAAATTCGGATTTTATGAAACGTTAAACAGCTTCAGGGATTAATAATTTTCTCATGAAAAATCAAAATTATATTTATCTTTTTTTTATAATGAAATTTAAAACTTCATACGAATTTTTGTATAAATATTTTCAGAGTAAAAGTTCTAAGTTATTAGCTGTTATTGAGTACTTTATAAAAGAAATAAGACATCATTTTCTTGGATGTATACTGGCAGTTGTAAATTACACCGCATTTTGACTGAAAACTTCCCAAATCTTCGTGAAGGTGTTTGTTAAATCATGTTAATAGGAAATATTTGCAAGTAATATGCTCTGTTCGGATATTTCAAAACTGAATGTTTTTGTGACGAAGTTTGCTTTGTATGACATTCGTGTCTGAATGTCATATACCTACATTTTGCGATAAATCTTTCCTCACACTCAGAGATAGCTGTAAGATATGTGAAATGGGAATTTCTAGATGATAAAATTGGAATTTAGTTGTTATAATATGGAAAAATCTGACAAGAAAATGCTGAAAGCCAATGACAATGACTTTAGTTCTTCAGGATCTGTCCTGAGGTATATAACATAAACAATAACGAAATTTTAGTTTCTCACTTTTCACCTGCTATTTTCTTGACCTAGGCTTTATAATGTTACGGTCAGTCCCACTGTAAGTTGGTAAAAGGGTAGCCCAAGAGTTGGCGGTTGGTGTGATTATGACTAACTTGCTTACTTCTAAGCTTTTAGTATTAAACTAGGGACGGCTGGCGCAGATAGCCCTTGTGTAGCTTTGCGTGAAATTAAAAAACAAATATAGTTATGTGAAACACTATATGCAAAAACTAGCAGCATTTTAGTATTTTTACTATTCATCTTCGTAATATCACGTAATAGTTATAGTTAAAATCAACTGTCGTAGTTTTTCTGTTTTCGATGAATTAAAAACACAAATCAGAATGCTGATTAATTGAGAACAACACTAATCATAGTTTGAATCTCCGTAAATGACCCAGAAAAAACGAACTGTTTTAATTTGTAGACATCTCTGAAAACATTTCAAAACGAAATTTAAACCAAATAAAATGAATGATGAATTTGCACTGAGCCTCACGGACAACGCTGATTTGGTTTGAAACAGTGATAAAAACAACACTTTAATTAGACAAACCTAAAATAATTGAAGTGGCTGCTTCATGTTTTCAAACTATTCTCCAGGATATGTTTTCTAATGTGAATGGGTTAAATGATTAAGAAAGGCTAAATGTTGGCTTTATGAGACAATTATTTTTTTCCACTGTTCTTACGTTCAAGTGTTTTGATAAATTGGGCAGATGTACTAAAATCATAAAGATTTCTTTGACGTTGGTTGCTAGCATTCAGTTTTATTTCATTTTTTTTTTTTGCTGTTACTTACCTGTTTTACTTCACAGTGAAGCTAAAACTATGACAATAATTTATGACTCTGATCATTATTGTTCATAAGCTATTAATGTTGTCATCATCTTGACACAATCTGTACAGTTTTGGTTCCAGGGGCTTTAGTTGGACTTTACTATTACCTCTCAGTATCTGTGAACAGAAGCATAGCAATGGTGGTTATCGTTTATATAGAAGATTAATCACACATTCTTTAGATGGTTATCCTTTTTGCAGTGGGTTAAATACAGTTTACTTTGATGGTTATCTATTATGTAGAATGTATCACACTTTCTTTAAATAACTTTTTTTTATGGATCGAGTTAGTCACGCTTTCTTTATGTGATTGTTTATTATGTAGAGAGTTATGGGTAATTCGTTCATCATATTGATATTTGATTAGTATTAAATATTCAAAAAATGAACAGTAAATACCGCCACAGCTTAGCTTATGGACAAACGTACTTGAAAATCCTCTGCCAAGAGAAGTAATCATGTAATCATATATATTAGTAGGACAAATACTCCAAAAGAAAATATTTTTAAGTTTTCCAATGGAGTAGTTAGAGCGTAATAACGAACCTCAAAACTACTGTTCAAGCCATTTTGGAGCATCAATCTCATCAAAAGTTGCTAAAATTATGATTGCATAAAAAACTTCTGACTTAAAAAAAAACTGCTGGGAAAAACTCTATCCGTTTTAACAAGATGATACATAAAATTCGAAACTTCAAGATTCATACGCTTTAGTTCCACATGAAAATCAATGATAATTGTTATCAATAAAGACGTTTAAAAAAGTGGAATTACGTCAGTCTTCCTATCAGGCTAATAAAAATATGAAGAATTCTAAGCTGTTTTCATGTTTTGGTGTCAAAAAGGTCTAGAAAATCCTTCATTGTATGAATTTAGATACTTTCAACTGTCTAATGAGCCAGGTTTTGTGCTAACTCAATAGACATTGATTATACAGTGCTCTGGTCGTTACCCATCTGGTTGGTACCGATATTCAAAGACATATTTGTATTTTTTAAGTAAGGTGATTTAATGAGTTATTATTCCTTCTAAGCCTGGGAAAGTTTGTTTGTTTGTTTTTGAATTTCGCGCAAAGCTACTCGAAGGCTATCTGCACTAGCCATCCCTAATTTGGCAGTGTAAGACCAGAGAGAAGGCAGCTAGCCATTACCACCCAACGTCAACTCCTGGGCTACTCTTTTACCAACGAATAGTGGAATTTATCGTCACATTATAACGCATCCACAGCTGAAAGGGCGAGCATATTTGGTGCGAATGAGATTCGAACCCGCGACATTCATATTGCAAGTTGAACGCCTTAACTCACCTGGCCATGCCGGATCGCCCTTGGAAAGTAATCACTGTTTTTCTAAAAATACGTAGTCGTTCAAAAAGCGTTTTCAATCCTGTTGTTAGTGACTGAAGTATTTGGTAAAATATAACCACTATCAGCAGTATCATTCTACTACTAGTAAGTGTACCCTTATGTATCACAAGTAGCACCATTTTCATATCTTATTGTTCTCACAATAATATTATATTCATAAAGGTTACAGGAATGTCATGAAAAGTTTAACTATTCAAAAGCAAGCTGTAATAATACAATCAGGTATACATTACTCAATATCATTTATGAATAAGAAAGCCAACTGCAACAAAACTACATCACTGTTATGGCCACGATTGTACACCATGGAATTTAAGATCCTACAGTCAATGATCATGGATAGTTCACAAGTTTATTTTCTTTTAATCTGGACATTTCTACAGCTGTTTAACTAGATCAAGGTTTAACTTAGCATGATGGGCATATCTTAATGAATAGAACTTTCTTGATAGTTTAGAAAACGATTTGAGCAGGCGAGTTAGGCTACAACTGATCCGTTATGAAATAAGTCAGAGAAGTCAATGAATTATTGAGATAATGAATATGTTAGTCAGTGACTAAGTCTGTAAGTTGCTGCGTAACCAGTATTTATTTTAGTACAATCAATTCTAGTTTTACGTTTACGATGAAACATTAAAATATGATAAAACGCCAAACATAAGTAAGAAAATTTAGCGAGTAAGTGAAATTTTGATTACTGTTTATCGGCGAACATCGGTTAAGCTAACTTGTAGTTGAAAACATCAATGGACTGAATTTTGCACAGTCATTAGGTGTTGCTCTTATTTTTTTAAAAATAACACCATCAAGTGTGACTGTATATCCCACATTTTCAGCAGTAGAACACCTTTTTACCTCGTAAAGTGAACATAGCGTTTTTATGTTTTTCTTACGCACTCTTCTCTAAATTTCTCACAGTCATGTTTCTGATCAAAATTTCCTTGAGAATTTTTAGAAAGCCCAGTTTTTATCTCATAAGCTCATAATACAATGTACAATTCATTCTTTCAATTTTTGTGATTCAATGCAAAGCGTGGGCAATTTATCATATTTGTCCGTGAAATATTGTGTCATTCGACTGCCAGGTTTCCATTGCAAACCATTTCCTAGCAGGTAATTTTGAAGAACTCCAATGGTGATTCTAGCTTCATGCCCATCTTTAGCATTTTATTCTTGTGGATATTTTGAATCGATTGGTTGTTCAAGTTACGAATGACACCATTCTTTTGTCTTGATATTTTTCTTGGACGCCCCTTCCTCGTATTACGCTTCTGAGCTGTTCGTTATAGGAAAACGTTCTAAAGCTCTTTGAACTTGCACTTCGAAACACTAAAGTTTAAAGTAATGTGCTATCAAATATTTTTTTTATTATGTATAATAATAATTCATGTTTGTTTTTTAGTTTCAGACTTTAAATTCTTTTTATTATGATTTTTTCAGAGAGACTTGTTAAAACTTTAAAAACCTTGGATACGTTGGAGCTTTATTGGCTTCTTATTGCAGTCAATTAAAATAAGAGCTGGTAACTTAAGACCAGTATGAAAAATGAAATACATTATATTAAACATATATACCCAAGTATTAAGGCCACTCGATCCACATTTAATTATGCTTAGTAGCTGTTGTGAAATTATGTTGTGATAATATTTACGAAGTGGATACATGATAATTGTGAACACAAAACAATATATGAATATAACACCAAGAGACACTATTAATGTTTCAGCAATAGTTTTCCATCGCTGTAGTTTTCTTTTACAGCGAAGTTAGCTGTTTTAAAATTCAGAGTTATATATTGTTTCTTTAGAGTTACCTATAGATTAACCAACTTAATGTTTAAAAACGACGTTTAAATATTTTAAGTCAACAACTTAACCGTCTTTCTTCATCTTCTGAGCTCCTATAAGTAGGCTATGATTGATTCTCACTTTGAAATCCACTTTTAAGATATAGGATTGCAAGGGTTGTGATTTATACTTCATTTTAAGATTTAGGATTGTAAGTGGGTTGTGATTTATACTTCACTCTAAGATGTAAGATTGTAAGTGGGTTGTGATTTATACTCAACTTTAGGATGTATGATTGTGAATAGGTTGTGACTGTTTCACACCTTAAACTCCACTTTAAGATGTGAGATTGTTTGCTTCAAATCTTCTTTAAGATGTTGGACTATAGGTGGGTTGTGATTAGTTCTCACCTGGAAATTTTGTTTAAGAATTGGGATTGTAATTTTCTAAACACTAATATTATATAGCTTAGATTGGTTAAATCGAACTATTTTATTCTATTTGCCTTAGCACTAGCACTACTCCCAGATATGCTAGTTTAAACTACGGTACTTTAAGAAACTATGCAAAAAAGTTCTTTACGCAACTCTTGCCTCACGTTGACTAATGTCTGCATATATTTTACGCTCCATACAACATGTGCTCCTTCTATATTGCGTGTTCTGTCAATAAAAGCATCGAAGATCTCAGTTCCTTTAGTAACTGGGGAAGTATAAAGGAAGGCTTAACTCTACCATTTTTTTTCATACCTGCCATCGAGTTCTATAGAATAATTGTTTACTTAGCCTTTACTGCGGAATATGGAATAGCACTCAAAAGCTGTAAAGACTAAAAAGATACTGTAATATGTAATGAAATGTTAGAATTTTAAAGAAACCTGTAAAAAAACAACTATGTTAAGCCAAGTTAATAAAAACGTAAACACGCCATCAAGAGTCAAGATGTGTTTTCTGCTTATAGCTTCATGACGAGAGAGTTTCAGAATTTGATTAAATCGTGATGAATGTAAAGTTGTTCGCTTAGAAATGATTAGTGAATCTCCGTAGGTTGTTGCTGTATCTAGATATTTTATTTTGAAACAATAATAATGAAAGTACATTTTTACATTAAATGGTAAGTGCAACGCTAACTAACTTTTGAAACATCTCTCTTGCTAATCACATGGCCCCCCAGTGGCTCAGCGGTATGTCTGCGGACTTATACGCTAAAATCCGGGTTTCGATACCCGTGGTGGGCAGAGCACAGATAGCCCATTGTGTAGCTTTGTGCTTAATTCAAAACAACAACAAACAACAGCTACTCACATGTGTTTTATCCAAACATTAAAGAAATATATAGGTTATTAAGTTAGAAATACGTCGCAGCTTTCCTAGCCTTGTGATATCTGTATGTTAAGTTGATACATTTTTACCTGCATTAATTTCGTTTTTAATAAAATTAAAAAAGCAGAACTATATAAGAGTTTGTTCTTTTTTTCGCATTATTTGAAAATGCAAATTGAAATTATGAGCTAGTTAAAAGTATTTATGTTCTGGTGGCTTAACTTTATGTAAATTATTAATCACATCATGTTGAAGAAGAAAATGATCAAAATAAGTAGTAACGCCATTCAGTTTTCTGAGTCTCATTCAACTTCTGCTTTAGTTTGCATTAATGAGTCTGCTTGGTGGTTTTTCCCGCTGCATAGCGGCTCATAAACTCTGAGTTTTTTCAAGCACAAGCTTTTACCTCATAACTCCATCTCTTGACATATTTGACACCTAATTACCATCGCAGCTGTTCAGGATTCTCTCTAACTTAGTACTGAGGAAAGAATTGTCAACAAAAGAGTCATTGCGAAAATTAGTGATTTAGGGTTATTTATAGGTAAATGAAGCTCATCAGCACAACTTCTGAAACATAAATAAACAAAATATGAATAAATATATGATATGATAAAATTTATATGGATTACATTATGGTTTTACTTCTGATACTTACTTGAGAATCGCTAAGGACATGATCGTGTATTTGCTTAAATTTCAACATTGCATTTTTAGGCTTTATTTGCAGTGTTGTTAGTTTTAAATGACAATGAAACTAATGATTTCTTATATATGATTCCATTCCCACTTTTTGAAGACAACGGTACTATTCTGTTCGTTGCTTTACGTTTTACTGTTAATGCAATAATTAAGTGACAAATCTCCGATTCAGCTGGTATGTAAAATAGATCGGATAGTTTCAAATAAAAGCTTTCCTCATCCGAATTGGGTCCACAGTTCAGCTTAATTATCAAACATAAACCATTGCATTCACGGCCATATCTTGAATACTTGAAGATCTCTTTATTGCTAGATCGTTTTCCTTTACAATTACAAGTTCACTTCATCATGTAGACCTTGAAAATGGTGCCAAACGTCTTCATTTTGCCCAATCAAAATAACTAAAATCCTTTCGAGTTGACTCATTTTTTTTTTTCATTTCACACAAGAATGCCGGGATGGTTCGTGTGGCAAGTGTTAAAATAAGAGAAAAAGGGCATTTGGATTGCATGGAGCACTTATCTAAGCTAAAATGTATTTATTTTACGTTTAATAACGATCTGAAAAAATAAATCAACAATGCTTCTTTTAGCTAGGGTACTTGAACCAGATGTTTAACCGTACTTCAGGAATCGTCGATAAATTTATCTAAATAAGTCACTAGAATCTATGTTGTAAACTGGTAAACTAAGTGGCCACATTTCACGGTCAGGTTTTGTCTTTGATTTCTCTTTATCAATAAATATCTAATACACAAGCGTGTTAAATATGTCACTCGTTTGATATTCTATTACACACATGAATTGTTTTTGTTTGTAGTTAAGCACAAAGGTACACAATATATTATCTGTTTTCTATCTACCGCGGGTACCGAAACTCGGTTTCTAATGTTGTAAGTCCGCAGAAGAAGAAGTTACTGTTATTTACTAATAATTTTAAAGTCAGGTTTGTGAGGAAGATGTTGTTATTTACTAATAATTACAAAGCTGGGTTTGTGAGGAAGAAGTTACTGTTATTTACGAATAATTTTAAAACCAGGTTTGTGAGGAGGAAGTTATTGTTTTTCACTGATAATTAAAAAGCTAGGTTTGTGAGGAAGATGTTACTGTTACCTGCTAATAAGTAAGAAGCTGGATTTGTGAAGAAAATGTTGTTATTATTTACTAACAATTAAGAAGTCAGGTTTGTGATTAAAAAGTTGCTGTTATTTACTAATAATTTAGAAGCCAGGTTTGTGAGGAGAAAATTACTGTTACTTTCTAATAATTAAGAAGCCAGGTTTGTGAAAAAACAAAATACTGTTATTTACTCAAACGTAAAAGCATGTTTTCCTGATTTGCACATTCATCAGGCTTACAAATCTTGGAAATGATCAACCTGGAAACCAGTGAATGTTACTGAAATAACATTTAATCTTAAAGAAATTACTGATATTTTCGAAGTTTGTGCTCACTAAAATATCCTAAACATAAATGTTTTGCAAATTAATTGAGACTGGTTTTCAACTGGGAAGATTAGTGTAAAGTTTACACTTGTTGCAGTTCTTCCTTATCACACTTGTGAAAATAAGACATTTAGAAAAACAGGTGCTACTGTTATTTTATTGAACCTACTCAAATTTATTCAATGAAGCTATTAATATTATAAGAACTAGAATATCATAAAATAATATCTGTAAGATAAGTACCTCACTTATCTTTAAATTCGTCAAGAAAGAAGCTAATTCTTGGTTACTTAGAAAATTTATAATAAATATGTTTCTCAATTGAAACATATAAAACTCTAATGAGAATGGTTGAGCCGAAGAGAACTACTGTTGTTCACACCTGAAAGTAATGTTAATCTTAATGAAAGAGATTGATGGACTATGGATCTGGAGTTCTGTAGCTCACTCCACGTTACCTTCCCTCCAAATTACAGCTCTTTGTATTTTGGGGTTGTGAGTGTGTTGTTAGAAACGACCCAAATTCCACTATTAGATTAGAGTAGCCCATGAGACGGTGGTTGTTGGTGCTGACTAGATGCCTTTTCACTAGTTATCAATTCATAATTAAGGACGGATAGCGCAAACAGCCCTCAAAGAGCTTTGCACGAAATTCAATAGGATTATTTAAAACTTTTTTATGTGTGTTATTTTGAAGACGAATAATGATGACAATTTACAGACGTATATTAAATAAACACGAGTCAGTATCTGAGATCAACATATTTTAAGTTGTAGCAAACATTTGTTTGTTTTAGAACAAAGCTATACCTTGCTATATGCTAATTTCATTGCAAGGAATCGAACCCTGTATTTTAGCGATCTAAGTGCGTAAACCTACTGATTTTCCAACAGCAGACTACAACAACCGTAGCGTATTTGACAAATAAAGATCTTCACTTGAATAGAACCGAAAAACAAACTTTGATATAACTTTTAATTAGCATCTTTAAATCACATGGTAGTGAGATCAGCATGACAAGCCGTAGTAAATTAGTATCCGAGTTTGAATGAGTAAACATCTGAAATGAATCTGGGAATTTTTGTTTAAGGATTAAAGGGACAAAAAATAAAAATAAGATCTTCAAATTTTTTATGAATTTTGTATGTTCAACTTTTTATGGAAAAAAAAAACTGTAACTTATGTATATAAATTAAAATCAAGTTTAAGGAGAATGTTTCTTTTTTTGTAACGAATATTTATGTATTCTTAAGGTAATATTCCATCAGTAAAAATGTGCAGCAACAACTTTGTTGTAAGTATTCAAGTTTTAACATTATCATTGTTTCTTTATTTCTCTTTACCTTATTTACTTGCAACCTATCTAGACTGTTACTGATATGACGAAACTTGATTGACATTCCACAAGCAATGAACATTTTACTTTGTTATTTTATATATGTTTTATTAAACAATAAGTGTCTAAAACCTGAACAAGATTTCTTGATCTTATAACGTTTACCTTTTGCTTTCTACTTACATTATTTTCTGGTAGATGGCAGTAAGAGCAAATAAAATTGTGGACAAACAACTACTATGAATCGAATAAAGTTAAAACTGTATTAGTGATTTCTTTTTAAGGAATGATTTTTACGTTATTTGTTAATTATTTTGCGTGTTTTAGTTGGAGAAAAACAAATCTGTAAAAGAGTAAGACATTATTAAACATCATATAGAATTTTTAATATCTCAGACAACGTTGTTAGTTCGGATAGAGTGAAACATTTTTAACAACACTATGTGTCTTCAAGTTACAGTATTTTCAAAATATTCTAGGTACAACTAGTTTCTGAAAGCTTACTATTTTTTAATAGAGATCATGTCCAGTAAACTAATATCAGGTGGGCAAACAGCGATTTATAAACAGAGGGAAGAGTGTTATTGATGACTAAACATGATCGTTATTTGTCTATGTAATATTAAATTAGCATATTATTATTTTAGCCTAATTTGCTTCCTTACTCATACACCCAGTGTAATATGTATTCCAAACAAAAACAAAAGTGTTCCAACGAAATAATATCAGTAGAAAGAATTTATTTAAGAATACTTAATTTTTAAACCGAAATAAGAAACAAAAGCATCTTTGTCAAATGGAGTCATTCTTCTTTCATGGGCCTTGTTTCGTTGGAAAAACACCAAGAGTTGCCAGTGTGTTCGTTAGGTCTTGACTTACTGTCCTTTTTGCTCCTCTAGACAATCTCTTTTGAACTAATAACAAAGACGTTTTCGTATATAAAGTACTCACTGTTATTGATCTATGAATTACCTACGTTTTCCTTTGCTTCATTATACGAGTTGAATAAGATATATATATATATAGATTAAAAAAACGAACAAACGTATTCTTCTGGTACAGCGGTAAGTCTATGGCTCTCCACCGCTAAAATCAGAGGTTCGAATCCCCTTAGTGGACTCAGCAGATAGCCTGACGTGGCTTTGCTGTAAGAAAACACACAAATCTTTTAAAAAATATACAGCTTATTTTTTAAATGCATTTGTTTATAGCGTAAAAATATGATTATATTATATATATGTGTATATCTGTGTACCTAAGCTATTTGTATAAAGTGCACGCTATCTGTTCTTTACGAAACTATAAATTCTATATATTGTTTTATCCGTGTTCTAGGCGTTTCCCGCTGGTACAGCGGTTAGTCTACGGATTTAACAACGCTAAAATCAATGGTTCGATTCTCTTCGGTGGAATCAGCAGATAGCCTGATGTGGCTTTACTAGAAGCAAACATGGGTTTAACATGAATATATGCAATGTATATATAATTTCCATTCAACCAGCTGGATTTGATTGAATTTTGAATCTGTTTAAAGGTAAAAACAATTTTCCCAAATTCACAACATGTAGGAGGCACATAAGATAGCGGGAACATGGGCGTGCACTGACAAGAACAACATAAACGATACTTCTGAAATAACAAATTGCCCGTCAATCCAGTATGTTGTTCCAACCCCGTTGGATTCGGGTTAGGAGTGCGTATTATTTCACTTGTGCAAGAGCTACACGTTAATCGATGGCAGTGTTAGCTTTGTTTGTGCTGAAGAAATGTAAGGTTTTGTGTATGTACCCTGGATGATGAATGAGACAGCTTTTGAATATAGCCGTACAGCTCCTAGCTCGATTCCTAAGCTTCACAATTGGGTGACTTCACGCTGAGCTAAAGTTAGGTTTTGTTCGGACTGGATTTGTTAGACGTGCGATAAATTCGGGAAGAAAACAAAGCTTTTTCTGACAGCCGTTATAAAGCTTAGTCTGTATCCTGTGGAGTAGCATAGCAACGAGTTCTAGGACACAGAGGAACAGCAGATATAGTTATTCAATAAACACAGATCGGGTAAATTAGTAAAATGAAACCTCCATACAGTTAGTTGTAGCTCGAGGTTGGAAGTACCTTTTCTTTCTGACATTAACAATTGATAAATAGTTTCCTAAAGTATTACGTAGGGACTGAAAACAACAACAACATTAATAAACAACAACAACAGAGAAAAAAAGAGAAAACCACGTGTTATATACAACTAAGTCAGTTTCTGCAAAAGCTGTTAAGTTCAGCGGGAAGCCGCAGTAGCAAGGTAGGTGTGAGGAACACTACTTTAAGTGCGATATATATAAATATATGTACATACTTAAGTTTATTGCAACAGTCTACAGTCTTATGTACGCCTAACTTAAAGTTCAAAGACACACAAAAGAGACCTGAATCGCGATGGCTCTCTAGAAATAATGCCATAATCATATCGAACAGTAGGCGCATATGTCAATAAGACTTAATGGATATCTAAGGGTAAGCTTCATCTAAATTTTAGTGATTGCAGGGTCTATCTCAATCCTCTGAACTTGAGTACAGAAAGATTTCAAAAAGCACTTAGATTCAATTCACACAGGATATGAAGACGTTCACATGTAAGTTATTTCTCATATAAATCTAATCTCTTCACACATATTACGTGATTGAAACAGCACCAAAATTAAAAACTAATACATTTTGCTATAAAGCGCTTTTCTTAATAAAAGTAAATAACTATTTTTTTTCTAGAAAAGCTGTTCAAATTTGTGTCAGTGTGTATTATTTTAATTATATTACCAGATACAAAAACCAATTTGTTTTATTTTACGATATTCAAGAGAGAAAGAAAGAAATAATAACAGTGTATTATAATGTTGTCGCATGGACCTAAAATGTTATAGAGTTTTAAATTAAGAAAGGAAAACCAAAAATCGATATTTTGATTGAGATCATTTTGAAAACATAACAATAGCATTGAACTCATAGCACAGCAACGTCTCGTTGTTGCTTTTTAGTACAAACCTACCAAATAGGTTCTCTGTATTGCACTAGCTGCGAGGAATTGATACCCAGATTTTGGCGTTGTAAGTTCGAAAATTTATCGCTGATCCATGGTCTGACAACAAGGTTTTAATACAAATTTTAGCCTTCTAAAATCTGCGATGTTTTTAACGTTATTCATATCTAAGAATATTTTAAACAGTCCCCTTAAGGAAAGGTCAATGAAGAGAAATATTGAAAATACACACTAGCTGTGGTGGTTTCTTTGCATGTTTGGAATTAAGCACGTAGCTACACGATGGGCTATCTACGCTCTGCGCACCACAAGTATCGAAATTTGGTTTCTAACGGTGTGAGCCCGCGACATATCTCTTTGTCCTTGAGGGGCCTGTGGTGGCTCTCACAATATTTGGTATTTGTTTTCCTAATCCTGTTTCGAATGATTCTAAACTTCAGTTCATTATTAGAAACTTCTCGTCAAAAGAAAGCCACGCAACTGAAAAGCATCTTATAAATTAATGAAGCGAAATCTGTTTAACAAACTGGCTAAAATATCATAACTGGATGTCATAAATCAATATGCAAGAAAACAAAACCTGTAATGATTACAACATATATTATTTAGACATTATTATCCCAATAAAATATCACAAGGCTTGGCCAGCTTAGGAGATTTAGGCTAGTCTAAAATCCACATATTAATCTATAAATGCAAAACAATTATCAAAGTAATTTTTAAAACACTAAAGTTAATTGATATTAATAAAAATAGTTATTAAATCAAAACAAGTGAGGATACTGTAATAGGTCCTATAACCATTTCAATTGAGTAACACGAAATTTGAACATTTAAGTGCTCGTACTGTGGCATAAAAATAATTTGATAATTTTCCTTCACTGTGTACTTTAAAGAAATGCTTACACCAAAAACAATGCTTAGATTATTTAGTATTAAAAAACAGAACAACAAAGGCTTAAATATTCCTGAAGATCTCTTAAACAGAACTATGAGTTATTATGTAAAAAATGCTGACAATAAAGGCTAGTTAGATATTTTGTGAAGAAAATAATAATACACAAAAAAGAGCTTTAAAGAATTTAGCGAAGGAAGTTCGATTTTTTCCCTCTTTTTCTTGGCATGTTTTCAACTTGTTGTTTAGTTTGTTGGAAATTGGCTACATACTTCTGGATTGTTCGATCTCACCATTTACTTTTTCCTCAGAAGAAGACAGACTCGAAACCGTTGACTGAGTCATTATATTATAGTGTTTCAGCTACTGAATCTTGTAAACAAGTATTCCAATGTAGTACTTTCACTGCGATATTCTCTTCTGACAATATGACAGATTGCTTTCCTCATTGTACGCAAACCCTTTTGTCAAAGTCAGCTGACTGAAGGAGAATCATCATTCATATTTCCCATTAGAATGTGCTGTAAAATAGTCTACAGAATCACAAGAGAAACGAAATAAATGTTGAGATTATAATAATTTTTGATAAGTATGTGTTGACGTTAAGTTAATTTTAAGTAAATCTAATGACGTTCACTATGATTCAGTCCGTAGTAAAGGAAACAACGTACCATAAAAAATATTTTGCTCTTGTAAAGTACAATTCTATAATCGACATGTTAGTAAATTTTATATTCGAGGTATATATTTTTAAGTATAAAATAAATTAGTTTTCAATTTGAAACTAAACTTTGAAAACTATTTCCATTTTTATTTTTAATGGAAAGTAATTTGTATGGAAACGGTATATAGAAACATAAAATGGTATATAAAGTTGATAATGGATATGTTTGTTACAGAAGACAAGATAAAATAACAATACAATATAGTGATATAATAACAAAACACATATCTTATTAGCATTAATAGCAGAAGATATAAATGAAAATTACAGATAACAATGAATGACGCAGTTTCATTTCACTCTCCTATTACAATAGAAACGACTTGTATATCAGTAGCTATGCTTAGTAACGTATTTGCAGGTTTGATCTAGTAATTAATATTTCAAAGCCGCTTTTACATTAAGCTAATTGCTCGCCTTTTCTAGAGATTATGCCAAATGTTGTAGGCTTATTCAATTTCATCCAAACTCTAGTTTCTTTCCTTTATAAAAAAAAAGTAAGAAAAACCTGACTACTACCAGGAAGCACGTTAAACACCTTGGAAAACTGTCATGCCGTGTAAATTATCTTTATTATTAAAACGAGAAGAATATAAATGTGAGGGCGTTGATATTTAACAACAAATTAATTTCGGATTTCTTCAGTATTTTTTCATGTTGAGAGTGAATAAGTATTCTGAACGTATGTGCCACTAAACATATATTTAAATACACGTAACAAATGTATTGGAAAATAACTTACAAATTGGAAACATATACATTCTGAAGTGTTTCAGTGATGTTGGTAAATGTATAGGAGATGTAAAATGCTGTTGTTGTTGTTTTGAATTAAGCATAAAGCTACACAATGATCTCTTAAACTCACCACGGGTATCGAAACCCGGATTTTAGCGTGTAAGTCCGCAGACATACCGCTGAGCCACTGGGGGGCAATGTAAAAATGCACTAAAGAGGCAATATAATAATAATATTATCTGAAATGCTAAAAATTATAGGAGGATAGAAACTAAGTTTTGTAGTGTTGTGAAAGTGTAAAAGCATTTTGTACTGATGGAAAAAACTAAACAATAGACAACATTTTAGCAAAAACTATTAATATACTTATACATTAACTAAAATTTTAACATTTCAATCTATAAAATACAAATATTTCCAAATACACGTGTATAAATATATAAAAGTTCCTGCACTATTTTGTTAATTAGTGATATGTTTTGAATAGTAATGTTGGTAAAATTACAATTAGCATTCATTAGGGTTACAACATATACAAAATGTAATCTACAGTCTGTGATGGAGAACATATAAAACTTGTGTAAATGGACGTTAGCTGACAAAACGCATTGGCTTGTCGAAATAAATCATACTGAGAATTTTTGATTAACATTGTAAAGGGATGCAGAGAAAAGAAGAAACACATTTAAAAATACTACTGTTTGCAAAATCTTTATTCATTTATGAACAAAAATATGATATTAACTCTTGATTGTCTTGGGGCTTTAGATTGTTCATTATAGAGCTTATCCATAGGGCTACAAGGAAACATTTTTTGTTTAAAAACTTCATTGATGAACTCCTAAAGAATAAAATTCTTAGCTATCTATATATCTGACGAATCACACTAATGTATTACGTTTGAATAATTTGATGCGTCAGCAATGTTGCAAAAATATTATCTGTTTTTTTATTTGAAATGTTATGCGTTAACCAGAAAAATAACAATATTGTTGTTTACACAAGTAGACAGATAAGAACTTAGAAAATTTCAGTTTATTAAATAATGTAATGAGAGGAGATGGAAACAAAAATAGTTATAATGAAAATGACATATTTGAAGAAATTTAATATATGTAAAGGTTAATTAATTAATAATTGATCTTAGATAATTTTTCTGAATATATTCTGGAAAAGTGACATCTACTGGAATATAGATAAAATAAAATAATTCAGTTTTGTGGGTTACGCAGGTCTGATCATTTAAACTCCATAAAAGCTATTTTGTTTTTAGTATCAAATCTTACATAATTTAGCTACGCAGATTTTGGAATCAATATTTATTTTTTTAATCCTATGAGGATGTCTTAAAATTCTGGAAGAAAAAAAACTCTTATTTAGATTACATTATTTTTTTTATCACAATGAACATTATTTATTGCTATGTTTGGGTTCTGATCAATAACACTCTTACGTTGCGGTTCGTTAAGAGAAATGGTTGTCAACATTTTAAGTATAACTAAACGTGACCCAATTTCAATGAAAATGATTATTTAGGTAAAAGTACATGTGCCATTTCGAGAAAAATTTAGAATATAGAACATGTTAAAATATCAAGATGATAAAACCATCGTGGTTCTGTTATTAACAGAAACAAATCTGTTCAAACTTCAATAAACACAAGAAAGTCTTTAATGAAGAAAAACTTTACTGTTACAGACACATTTTTTTACAAAAATGTTCAAATGTAAGTCCAAGAATCCTAATGACGGAGAGAAATATTATGCCCTTTTTAAAAAGAAACGAAATGAATCAAGGTCTTTAGACTGATTGAATAATTACATGGACTATCTTGAAGCTACATTTTTGTGACTAAGTTTCTTCTACTGTTATTACAGATTTTTATTTGGAAATGAAGATTAATATATGTCGGGATAAAATATCAATATTACATTTAAATAATTCGTTGTACAGCAATGTTGCAAGAATATAATTTATTTTTTGTTTCAAATAATAAATGTTATGCGTTAGCAGTAGCTAAACAATAACACTATTTTCTGTAGAAGTAGACAAATAAGAACTCAGAAAATGTATTTAATTCAATAATGCTGTACAAGGAGGTGAAGAAGAAAAGAATTATAATGTTATTTGATATTTAGATAAGACTTAAAAACTGTATATTAAAAACTGATGATTGTTTCTGGAAGGCATCAGAAAAGATTCTCATTAAAGTTTAGTTATAAGCTTGAAAAACAATCGATTCTCATGGGAAGCTCAACTAGAATTAGGGTTACCAGATACACCCTAAAAAAATTCAAGAAAAGTTGTTGTAGTGTTTCAAAATTTTAAAATAATATTTTATATTAATTTGAAATAAATAATTAATAGTTCTTTTGGGTTAAAGAACTTACAATGAGATATGATGTACGAGATTATTTACGAATGTAATCTTCACGTACATAGTTCTTCAATCTTTCTATGCACAAACAATATATTGTGAGAATGATGTTTTTATTACGTTCACTGGTGTTTCAGTATAAGAATGGCATTAAAATGTTCAATTATCAGGAAATAATATATTTTACTGGTCAACCATTTTACATTCACAGCTTTTTTTTCTTTTAAGAATCTAAACATTTTCACTGAGCTCAAGCTGATTAAAACCAACAATAAAGAATGTAAAAAGTTCAAACCATCGTATGATCTTTAATAAAATGTTAAGTAGAAAAAAATTAGGTAGTAAACCGAAGAATAGCTAGCTACCTAGTACTTTGAGGTAAGTAATAACGAACAATAAAATACAGATTGGAGGACACCTCAATATTAACTAAATGTTTCATTTCAGAATAATTATTTGTATTTACCGTGATGCATAAGTTATTGTACTACAGTAATTTTAGAGTTGAAAAATAATATATGTTAATGAATGAACAAATAAATATCCATATATATAAAGACAGCATGTGGTATGAAACACCAACAATCTTTCTCCTAAAACTCTCAGAAACGAATAAAAATATAGAAATGTTCAGTTATAACAGAGAATGTTGGAAAAATTATACAGACAGCTATTTTTATTCCCACTAATACTAGTTTGTTTAATTCCAATGCATTTCAGTTATTTGGTTTTCCAGTCTAATGATCACTGGATATTATTCGAATACTACTATTAAAATAAATTACATCTTTTGATTTTATCAGGTTTGCTAAGAGCATTTTCAGTTACTACGTTAGATTGGTCAAACTGTATCTAAACCACTATTTGATTTTTCACACATCTTGACATTCGAGCATTATATAACATTTTTATCTGATTTGTTTTTGGTGACGCACATTAAAGGTCAAGACGCTCATAGCAATTTTTATTCAAGAATCACGCAAAAAATGTAAATTCGTTCCTGATGCGATCTGAGAGCTTCAGAGTTCAATGTCCAGTTTGTTTTGATTGCATGTTATATGGAAAACTAATTTCTGCTTTCCTTATCAGAGTCGTCATTATATCCTTAACTAGTTTTGAAGATACACACTTTTGCAGAGTCGAAGAACGAGCTTTAGTCTATCTGCTTTATTAGTTGTTTTTTATCCCAGATATATCATCTTGACGTAGTTCATTAACATTTAGACACAAGTGACAGCTGTTCTAATACTCATTGTGACAAATTCATTTTGAACAAAAATTGTCTCCACGAAACTTCAAACTATTGTCTAAAAAAGTAAGTAAGGAGTATATTATTTTCTCTCCATTAAATAAAATTTTAATATTTCCTGAAAATAACGTTGTCTATATACACCTTGAAACCTATTTAAGCAGTAGATAAAACGAACAGAAACATCCACAAAAAAAGTTAAAATAGTTTTTCAATCTGTAAAAATTTAAAAGCAGTTATTTTCCCTTTCATAAAAGAAGTATAAATATATTTAAAAAATACGATTACCTTTTATGTAATCAGAACTTAACAACAAAGTGAAGATGTGAAATGTTCACACACAAAAAGAGCAAATAATTTGAATAAAATATTGTAAAACTACATATAAAGAGTTGATAGAAGAATTACAAAAGGAAAAAAATTAAATAAAAAACTAAGGTTAATAATAAAACAATGTGAAACCATATTTAAGATACATAATCAATATTTGCTATGTAGATTAGACTTTAAAAATAGTGAGCCAAGAACTGATAATCGTTTCTAGAAACCGTCAGAAAAAGTTATCCTCAGAGTGAGGTTATAAACTTGAGAAATAATCGGTTTTCATGGGAAACTAAACTAGAATTAAAGTTAATAGATGCAGCCAGAAATACATGCGAGAAAAGATGTTATAGTATTTCACATGTTTAAAATAATATTTTGTGTTAATATGAAACAAATAATTAATAGTTCTTCAAAGGTAAAGCATTTACAATGAGACACTACGTAAAATTCTTATAATTAACATTATAATGTTAATGGTTGAAGAAGAAATAACTTATTCTAAAAGAAAAACAGGTTCGATAAGTTAAAAAATGGGTTTTAAAAACTATAAATTTTGTACATTGAAATTCTGGGAATTGTAAAAAGCGTTTATTTTTAAAACTGATTGATTACAAAATTGTAGATTTAAAATATGAATTTAGTCATGCAATTAAACTTAATTATTGAAGTATGGAGATATGATGAAATAATTATATGTCACTATACTACTACAACCTGACACGTTATAAAAGTTAAAATTAAATACATTCACTTTTACAATAAGTGCCTCCCAGTGATACAGCGGTATTTTTGCATACTCACACTGCTAAAAACCTGGCTTTTATACCCGCGGCTGGCAGAATACAGATAGCCCATTGTGTGGCTTTGTTCTTATTTCCAAACAAACAAACAAAACAATTACGATAAGTAGTAAAATAAAATTATAGTAGAAATAATACTGAATGTTAGAAAACATGAAAGTTTTACATGTGAAAGAACAAAAACATAAACATTTTAACTTTTATGTTTGTTGACGTGAAAGGTATTTTGCTTTTTTAAGTATTTTATCAATTCTACCTAAGATAATGAAACGAGAATTGTACAGTTTTTAGTAAAACATTTGCCTGAATTATCCAAACAAAATTGAGTAATTCAAGAACCATAAAGAAGTAATAAAGTAAGCTTTGGAATGTAAATGATGAACACATCACATAATTCCCACTTAGATAATCTAGCCAGATAAAGTATTTTAGTTATTCAAGGCTCTAAAGGAATAATAAAGTAGGCTTGTGAACGTAAGCGATGAATCACAGCAGATAATTTTTTAATAAAGAGAAGTTCAAGACATTTCTAGCTTGGTTTCTTGCTTGATACATTCTTTAAAAATAAAATATAGAAATGTAACTCAACGGAGAACATAAATATTAAATACATGTTAACATTATGTTTGAGGTTGCAGGATCGAAGTAAAAATTAATTTGGTAATTTTCCTTGAAAAAAAAAGATGATGACATCTAAAACGATATAAAGAAAGAACAGGGTTTATTTTTTTGAATAATGTCGTAAAAATAACATTTATTTTCAACCTTTCTTCATGAGCCAAATTATAGATTCTAAACTTTTGATTATAGTATTAAAAATTTTATTCACTAAACATCATTCAGTGCTATCCCTTTAATGTGTAACAATATAAATAAAACATTGTTATAGTATAGCTTGTGTTAGAAGAACAGAGTGTATTTAACGTAAGCCAGTATGATATCAGATGCGGGGTAGCCAATCAAATAAACCTCTCTATATATATACAATAGAGTTGTCCGTCTATCCGCCTGGTGTCAATTGCTTGGCGAATTTACTTAGATTCTCTTATTAATATTAAGTGATGTTAGTCCATAGCATCATTAACAGAGGGATCTAAGTAGATCCACCTCCATGCCGTAAATGGGGATTCCACATTTCTGCTGTACTAAGTCTCTGTGCTACGACTTTCAGTGATGTCGAGAAACCCACTTGTTGAGAATTTTATATGCAAAAACGGCTCGTTTGGGTTCAGAAAATATTTTAAATAGAAGAGCGAACAACGTTTCGACCTTCTTCGGTCATCGTCAGGTTCACAAAGAAAGAGGTAACTGACCGGAAGCTGACCACATGTTTGGAAGGGGTTGTGTAACTGAGTGTCGCAATGTAGAGGGCGGGGTTGGATGTTTGAATATATAATTTTATCTATAATATTAATGTAGGTATAACCTTTATATTGGTTTATTTTGGGTTTAAGTTGTTGTATAAGTAAGGCTTCTTTAATTTTGCGTTTGTTTATGTTTGAAAACTAAAAAACAACCTTACAAAAAGAGACATTAATTCCATTAAAAACCTAAAACAAGACAGAAACATAAAAATTCCAAAAGCAGATAAAGGTAACGCTATAGTAATAATGAACACGAATGAATACATACAAAAAATGAATAACTTCCTATCAGACCCGAACAAATTTAAACCAATACACACAAATCCAACAAAGACACATGAGACGCAACTGAACAAATTACTACTACAAATGAAAAAAGCCAACACAATTTCACAAACACTTTATTTCTACCTACGTAAAACCGACTCACGCACACCGCAAATATACGGCATCCCCAAACCTCATAAGTCAGATTGTCCATTACGACCAATAATGTCAACATATGAATCGTTTAATTACAATCTTGGTAAATACATAGCATGGGCATTCTCCAAATATGCAACATCAGCCAGCTCATTCATCAAAGACTCTTTTAATTTCAAGTCTAATCTTAATCAACTTAATCATATAAGCCTTAATGGCCAGTTTCGATGTTATATCCCTCTTTACAGAAGTTCCAACAACAGAAGCCTGCAAGATAGCCTTAGAACTCTATATCCGAGACCCTAACCCAATTATAGACATTCCCAGTAACCAGTTAGCAAGCCTCATAGAATTCACCACAATAAAGACAAACTTCATGTTCAACAACCAAAACTATATACAAACAAATGGCCTAAGCATGGGCAACCCAGTATCACCAGTCCTAGCCAATATTTTTATGACACAAATTGAAACACAAGCAATTAATACAGCATTACATCCACCACTATACTGGTACAGATATGTAGATGACACGGTTGCGGGATTCAAATCTACAGAACACATACTTAATTTTTTCACTCACATTAACTCTATACATCCCAACATTAACTTCACATGTGAACAGGAAGAAAGCAATCAAATATCATTTCTTAACCTCAAAATTATAAGAACCGACACACAATTCAAAACAGAAATCCACCGAAAAGTCACCCATACTGGACTATACATTCCTTGGGACTCAGCACATGAAACAAAACAAAAACTCAACATACTAAGAAACCAGATAAACACAGCCATAAAACTATGCTCACCAGATAAAATTAATAATGAATTAGACAAAATAAAACAATACTTCATCAACATCAATAAGTTTCCTCCACAAACCGTAGAAAACATTATACGCACACACCTAGACAGAAAGCAAAATCAACCAACTAAAGTTGGTTGTAGATCTCACGAATGAAAAAATCACGAAACCATATACTGCTGTATACCATATATTCCTGACATCAGCAAACAAATAACCAACATTTGGAAAAAACTAGTAAGAAAATATAACATCCCAGTTAAAACTAAATTTATTCAAAAACCAGGCACAAAACTAAGGTCTATACTATGTAAGAACTACACTGACAAACACCACACCAACATTATTTATAAAATACAATGTGATAATTGCCACGACTTCTGTATTGGAGAAACAAGTAGAAAAATGGAAACCAGATTCAAAGAACATAAAAAGTCGCCTTCACACGTTTTCGAACATTGCAAGTCAAATAAACACAACATAACCATAGGAAACACTCAAATACTAAATAAAGAAACAAATATAAACAAACGCAAAATTAAAACAACTTGAACCCAAAATAAACCAATATAAAGGAACGCCATTATACCTATATTAATATTATAGATAAAATTATATATTCAAACATCCAACCCCGCCCTCTACATTGTGACACTCAGTTACACAACCCCTTCCAAACATGTGGTCAGCTTCCGGTTAGTTACCTCTTTCTTTGTGAATCTGACGATGACCGAAGAAGGTCGAAACGTTGTTCGCTCTTCTATTTAAAATATTTTCTGAACCCAAACGAGCCGTTTTTGCATATAAAAAAATGTGCTACGACTTAATATATCAGAAGAACAGCATGTGCTTTATTTATAGTGTTACTATATAAGTCCGACATTACTGGGCACTTTTGTAACAAAATAATACTAGAGGAATAAATGAAAAAATAAAGAAAGAGTTTTGTGACATTAAAATGGTGTCATCTAAATAACAAATACTAAAGTTAAGAGACAATACCCATGTTTAGACAATCAGTACTTCCGGATAAATGTTTTGTTTATTGATTAATAACAATGTAATTGAAACAACAACAAAAAAAACGTATTATCTTTAAGATAAGATGTTTGTTATTACGTTGGCCAAAATCTAGATGGTTATATTTTTATATGCTATGAAAAAACTAATGTCTTGATAAGTAGTGAAGATGTTAAAAAGATAAAGAAATATCAGTGATGTTCATACCATGAAAATGTTGATTATTACTAAGAAAACCAGAGCATACAAAAACATGACTACCCTTATTCTGTGCATTATTTGTTAATTTTTTTCGTTTGTCTTAAATTAACAACATTCTTGTTTGAAGTTACGCACAAAGCTACATAATGGGCTACCTGTACTCTGCCCACCAAGTATATTGAAACCCGCTTTCTAGCGTTGTAAGTGTACATACATACCGCTTAATCAGTTTAGGCCTGTTTTTAGAAGATAATTTTCGTTCTTTATCGCTCTTAAATAGCACAAAGTCTACAGGTTTACTGCGCTAAAATCTTATCTAAAGTAGTGATGGGCAGAGCACAAACAGTTCACTGTGTGGTTTTTGATTAACAACAATCGAAACACTCTTTAACTTATATAATTTCTGATGATGATTTTATTTTTTTCTTATTTCTTGGGTAATTTGGATTTGGGAAATAACACTTGTTTGTTAATACTCAAACCAACATTTCGTTATTTATAAGCGACATAATTGAAAGTCCGCATATCTCTTTTGTTTGGGCCTGGCATGGCCGAGCGCGTTAAGGCGTGCACTCGTAATCCGAGGGTCGCGGGTTCGCGCCCACGTCGCGCTAAACATGCTCGCCCTCCCAGCCGCGGGGGTGTATAATGTGAAGGTCAATCCCACTGTTCGTTGGTAAAAGAGTAGCCCAAGAGTTGGCGGTGGGTGGTGATGACTAGCTGCCTTCCCTCTAGTCTTACACTGCTAAATTAGGGACGGCTAGCACAGATAGCCCTCGAGTAGCTTTGTGCGAAATTCCAAAACAAACAAACAAACTCTTTTGTTTAGTGAATATCAGCGACTAAACACTATTTAAATGTAATGTTAATTTTTTTCTTATTCAAGCCAATTTGGCAAAGCAAACGATTTAAAATTTTTAATTTATTTAATTGTTATTTTAAAGAGATTAAATAATTTTCTCAACTGTAAATACACGTGTATATTTGTATATATTTGTAATGGTGAGCTATATTTAAATGATTTGCGATTTTTCTAAATTTTATGATAAATGACAGTGTAAGATATTTCTGTATTACATTTGCTTTAAAGTATTTTCTAAGAACTGTATTCTGTTTTTATATACATTTATGTTTTTAGTTAATCAAGATAACCAAAGTAGACGTTTTGTTCTTATGTTGTTTACATGTTTTTTACTGCTTTTATCTACTTCAAATGTTTTTTTTGTTTTGTTTCATTTTATTTATTTTGTGACAAAGCACGGTTTCTGCAATGAAAACGATATTAAGTTCTGAGAAAGGTTGTTTCTCACCGCGGAGAATCGAACTCCAGATTAAATTGAGTATCATCAGTCCTAAAATATACCCCCAGTGGCTCAGTGGAAAATCTGAGGGTTAACATTGCTAAAACTCGTATATGGATACACGAGTTAAGCACAGCACAGATAGCCTATTGTGTAGTTTGTACTTAGCAAGAAACAAATGCTCTATAATTCATGGGACTCTCAAAAAGTTTGTTTGTTTTGAATTTCTCGCAAACTGCAAGAGGTCTATATGTGCTATCCGTCCCTAATTTATCAGTGTAAGACTAGAGGGAAGGCAGCTAATCATCACCACCTAGCTTTAACTCTTGGGCGACTTTTTCACCAACAAATAATGGGATTGGCCGTTATATTATAACGCTCTCAAGGCTCAAGTGGCAAGCATGCTTGATGTGACGGAGATTTAAATCCGCGATCCTCAGATTACGAGTTGGGCTAACTAACCAACAGGCTATGCTGGGCTACTCTAAAAAAGGAATGAAAAGGTTATACTGAAGAGATAAAAATATTTAATTGTTTACAATTTCAGATAATTGGGTATATTAACATTTATATTTAAGCTACAAAGCCCTACTTTATTTACTTGTTGTTAGCTCGTATTTGCTGGAGTCAAAACATGAATTTGTAGCTTAAGTAAATATGTTTACAGTATCTCTGGCCTTGAATGATTTACTTTATTTAGTATTCTTATATGTAATCTTAGATTTCACAATTTTTTATTTATCTTATGTCTCCAATCTTAAGCTTCTTTGTTTACTTTTTACTTAATGCTCTGTTGTGAAACAATAATAATCTTTGGATTGGTATCATGCAGATTGAATGGCTATTTCTCTTGATATAATTGTCACAAAGTCATCTTTAACAGTGGTACTGTATGATGTACTGTGATCAAAATAACACGTTATGTACATGCTTGTAAGATATATATACTTAATATATTTATACCCTGTAGCTATATAGGGAGTCTGTAAACACTGGACTGGAGGGAATATTGAACTATACTGGACTGAATTTTGTAACCACATAAGTTTTATACATGTGCGCGTGTATGTATATATATATATATATGTGCTGAATGCTAGTATGAGAAAATGTTTGTTTGTTTTTGTTTTTTTGAAATTCGCACAAAGCTACTGGAGGGCTAGCACAGGCAGCTAGTCATCATCACCCACCGCCAACTCTTGGGCTACTATTTTATCAACGAATAATGGGATTGACCGTCACATTATAACTCTCCTACGGCTGAAAGAGTGAGCATGTTTGGCGCGACGGAGATACGAACCCGCGACTCTCAAATTACGAGTCGCACGCCTTAACACGCTTGGCCATGCCGGGCCCATGAGAAAATGCGTCCAATGTACCAGCATGTGTATTAAAATAAACATTTTAAATATTTTTTTTATTCCCCATTTTTATTCGCTGCTGGTTACAGTAAGGCGAACTTGTTAGATTTCTTTTTTGAGTGACACTTTGTATATTCTACTAGGCTTAAAACGTGTTAATTAATATTTCAGAATTGATTACATTAACATACTTCTCCCCGTCCGTTTTTAATTGAGTTCTACGACTTTCTTACTCTAAGTTACAGTTATAGTCTCTGCTACGTACTTTATCTGAAACTAATTATTTTCTAAATGTTTGCTTGCACCATTTTTATAATACCTTATAGTTAGCTTCAACAATGACAGCTTTGTATGAAGTATCTATAAAATTTGCTTCAAATAAACGTTCGTATCTTTTAAAGTAATTATTCTATGAATATGTGTAATAGGATTTAATATGATGTGTATATTTTCATTTCCTCATTTCATATATAACATAGGGGTTGGTTCTCTTAAGACAACGACAAGTGTACAAATCATCGCGTATCCACAACTTACAGTCATCTGTCATTGAATGTTCATCTGCTATTGGTTGGGAATCTCTGTTTCAATCTCCTTTTATGTAAGGAAGTTAGCTTCAAGGGGCAATAATTACATCATTTACACTACAATTATGGTGTTTTAGTTTGTGAAAAATGTAGAAGTAAATTAATGTATCCTACACAATGATAATCTGTTTAGTAATATTACCTAAACATGACTATAATACTCGTGCCCATTTTTGTTGTAGACTAGCGGAACAACACTAATAAAACAAAAAGAAGAACAGAAGGGCGATCCATATTATTAACCATAGAAAAGCTGGTACTGACTTATTTCGCTTTGATTTTAATTGAGATAGGGGCACGAAAGTAAGATATGATTTATAACGCCTCCAGTGTTGAAAGGGTGAACATGTTTGGTGCGACAGAGATTCGAACTCGCGACCCTGTTATTACGTGTCGCACGCCTTAACCCACCTGGCCATGCTGTGTATAACTAATAAGACACGTTAAATAAGCGAAAATTACATATAGTACAATGTTAGATATCGTTTTTCATATTTTCTTCTTTTGTTCCCCAAGTTGTTTACCAGTAATTCTGATGGCTTACGTCGCTAGAAGTCAGGTTTCGACACCTGTGGTGAGCAGAACATAGATAACTAATTGTATAACTTTGTGCTTAACCACAACTAGTCCTCTATCTTTTGTTAGTAAATCCCTATTTACCTCATGAGATGCTAATTGCATACCTTGCTTTGTGTAAGGTAAACATTGATTTATTTAACTGATTATGCATTTTTACATTTACATTCAAAGCCAAAAGTCTATGAAAAATGAAAACGTGTTTTTTATCTTCCTTTTCGAATAACAATACTAAAACAAAATTCCCACGTATGTACACAGATTTACAGTAATCAAACGCTAAATAATGCTAACTAAATGGCTGTGAAAATGGAAATGTGCCTATTTCAGGAGCTTTTTTATCTTCCTTCTTCCGCAAAAATATCAAAGGAAAAAGTTCATATATACCGTTAGACAGTTTCTAGTTACCATAGAAAAATTAGCTAATTGTTCCAGTCAGTTCTCGGTGTTTGATACTAACAGACACAGATGTCTGAAATGACAATCACTTAAATATTAAGTAAATAAAAATATATCTAATTCAGTAATGGAACATTATTTCCTTTAGTTCCTATAACAGGTGTATGATTGACTCACTCTTGAAATAATACTTGTGTATAACAAATAATTATGATCATTTTAAACTAACTGGAAATAGCGAAAAGTGACTGAAAAACGTGATTAGTGGAGCGAACAATTAAGGAAAGTAATTTTCAAGTTTCAGGTTATTCAGGTACGTTTTGTATTATGATAGTCCTAAGGAATTGTATTTTGTAAAATTTTCAAAGTTTTGATGCATTTTATCCTCGAATTAGGGGCTAAGAGTATTAAGGACAACGTGTCTCTTTTTATGATACGCATGAAAAAAAACATTAATTACGACTATAGCGAAATGATTTAACGTGCTATAAAACATATCAAATGAACGAGAAAACTTCAAAAAATAAGAAAATATAAAAGTAAAACTGAAAGTTTAGTAGATTATACTGTTCAATGTGTCTGTGACATATTCTATTCTAAGTTTCTTGAACTTATCCTTTTAAAGTTAAGGCGATTAAGGCGTTTTACATGACAGGTTAAGTAGAGTAAGTGAAGATGGTTGAGAGTAAAGAATACAACCAATAGAATGGTGATTTATGTGAGTGTTTTGGAAGCTAATCTTACTTATATAATATACTAAATAGTAATTACTTAAAGTAATTAATTATAGCCACAAAGAGTCAAAGGTAACGTAAAAGGAATCACAACACAGGAGGCAAAGTTTTTTGTTTTTTTTAAGTTTTGTGTAATTACTCATAGGATGATCACTAAAAAAATCTCAATTTAAATTTGTGAATGTTTATGTGCCAAAGAAGAACTTGGAATCTGAGAGAAGAAATGTGAATGTTTAACTTCAGGTTCCACAGCAAGTAGTATTAGTAGAAGTACAGATTTTTTCAAGAGATGTTTGGAGACTGTAATTGAGAATTTCAAACTGAGTTGGAGAGTTTGAAAACCTAAAAGAAATTTTCGTGAACTAAATAGCTGTTTTGGATTGAAAGGTTTGGGTTCAATGAGAAAGTAGAGAATGGATGAAGACTGGCGAAAGCTGAGGGAGGTTATTTTTAATAATAGAGGAAAAAACAACTGTGAAACCCGTTTAATTAATAGCCTGTTTTAAGTTAAATGTCCATCTGTAAGACTCTATTGGACATGATGAGAAATAGATAACTTAGAGAAAGTATTACCAACATGAAGAGACTGCGTACAGAACTACGAATTGTAAATTTGCGGAGACGTCTTTGAGATTTGGCCTAAAAGAAAAAAACGAATTCCCTGTCTAGATAACAGTATTGACAGCAACTGCAGTTTTAGGAAAAACAGACCCTGGCTTTAAATAATGTATATGATAATTATAACCCTGAGCTGTCAAAGAAAAAGATGAATTTCCAAAATTGAGTTTTTTGTACAGTAATATGATAGTTAAGTCAGGCTTGAAGAAATGTCAGAGAGTCCATCTATGAAGCTTGTAACTTCCAATATGGCTCTATGAACAATAAAATAACGAACGTGAAGAACTAAGTAATCACTATTTCTGCTTATCTTGTTGTGGGTCTAATGTGAATTTTCTGCTTAGTTCTTTTATTTTAAGATAAATTATAAACAAAATAGCTTTTTATTGTACATCAAAAAGGAGCGATTTTTTGTTTTAGAGAAGAGAATTTTTTACTTAAAAGTGATCTAAACTAAGATATTGATAAGTACTACGTTTAATTAGATGACTGTTTTACATTAGTTATTAATTTAGCTAAATCCAGGTATTTTATTACCCATGGATTCATAGTGTGTTCAGCGCTGAATCTTAGTCTGTTGAAAATAAACGGCCAAAGGTTAAACTTTTTAGATTATTTACACATTAACAGTTACGTTAATTTCTACCTCTTGAACAAACCCGAGTTAGTTAATACAAAAAACAAACGAAAACAAGGGATTAGTTTCTTTTGAATTTCGCCAAAAGCTACACGAGGGCTATCTGCGCTAGCCGTCCCTAATTTTGTAGTGTAAGACTAGAGGGAAGGCAGCTAGTCATCGTCATCCATCGTCAACTCTTAAGCTACTATTTTACCAACGACTAGTGGGATTACCCGTCACATTATAAAGTCCCCGCGACTGAAAGGGCGAGCATGTTTCATGTGACGGGGATTCGAACCTGAAACTCTAGGATTACGAGTCGAGTGCCTTAACAACCTGGCCATGCCGGGCCCAAACCAAGGAAAACGTATATCATATCTGCTACACATGATAACAATTTAAAAATCTTTCAAACTGCATAGTTAGCTCTACAGTAACTTTATGTGACTGTTATATCATAATACTGATTATCTTGAAATAAGAATATTTAGGCTGAAAGTAGTGAAAACAATGTATAGAAAAATAAACATGACCACAATAAATGGTTCATAAGATTATTGTCATATTTGATAAATATTTAACAGATATCAATTTGAATTTATTTTAATTATTCATGAGCTATATACAACATTCAGTAATGTGTTTATAGTAACGCGTATCACACCTGAGAACATTTTATAACACCCAAGTATAAAATACAAATTTCTGAAACAATATTTTCGTATTTTATGTGATGCCATGAAACCAACATACATATATTTATTGTGAAATAATACAAAACTTTAAAGTTCAATGAATACGAAAACTTTAATGCACTTAAGCATTGTGCTTACCTACGAAAAACAAAACAGTAAATTTTCACTTATTTCATTAATCTCGAAGTGTTCTTTAACCAATATATTTTTAGTAAAAACTACGCAAAAAAATGAAATGGTATCGTGAGTATCATGAAAGAGACTTAAATAGCACGCTTGAGTCTTATCTCTGTATTTCCTTTCAGGAATGAAAAACACAGTGCGACATTCCGATACGTATTAACAACTATTTCGACTGCATAAGGGGTAAAAAATATTTGATAGTAACAAACGTTCATTCTTCTTTGTGTTTCAAGACCAATTAGGTAATATACGTGTTTCAGTTCCAAAGGAACATTTTAAATACTGATAATATAATGTTAATAGGAGTAGGCCTATTTGTAGTCTAATTTAAGCATTAAGCTTAATACATAAATATAAAGTAAGGCTTAGCTGCAACACAACGTAAATTTTATTTTGCTTTTGACTGCGACTCAATGCCATAAAACTTCTGAATTAAACTATTTTGTTATGTCAACAAAGTTATCAAAAACAGAAATAAACTTTAAATCTTTCTAACAAGTCAACATGAATATTGAGCATTCAGCATAAATACCATAGATGAGCTAAGAATAATCACGACATAATTTTGTTGTTAATCGATATTGTATAATATTTAGTATTACTTAAAATATAAAAGGAACGTGAAAGTGACCTCACAGGGTGACAAAGGAAACAAGTTTCGATAGTTAGTGATAATTTTAAACTCGGTAGTACTGAATAGCAGGAATCAACAATTATTCCAAATAATGCATACTCCGAATTCTTAAGCGTAAAACCGATAACGATATATTATAGGTATGTATACATATGTAAGTATAGTATAAACGGTAAACATATTATGCACGTATTAAATATTTATTCAACTAAATTAATTTCAATGGATAGCACTGTATACTGATGGATAGACATGCGACAGTTTTTAAAGGTAGATAGCCCTCGTATAGCTTTGCGCCAAATTAAAACCAAACGAAACAAGTATGACATATTTATCTGTAGGTCAAAATAAGGACTAAATTTTATAAATGTTTGATCGTGGTTTTAATTCTTATTTCTTACTTCTTACAGCAGAACTCCTACTTCGTTTTAAATTCATAATTCTTAATACTTTTGTGGAATGGAATTTAACACATTTTATGCATTCACTAAATAACTTTTGCTTGCTGGTGACGTCCATGATAATTCACTGTATTCATTAAAGAAATCCAGTTTTTGGTACGTGAAAAATATTCTCCACAGTTATTTTAAATGTTTTATAAAGATACTCGTTGATAAACTTATCTTAAATCAGTGTATGAAAGCAGACATAGAACAAAATCAGTTTTCTGTTTAGTTAAAGAAAGAGGAACAACAGTATTCATAAGTATTAAATATTTTTAATAATCCGCACATTCATAATCAGATGTTAAACAGCATATTATTTGTTACTTTAAAAATATTGGATGTTTCGTAACTCCTGCAAATAAAGATGTAGAGATAAAAGATCAAATAATATGTGAAGAACAAAAGTTTACCTCCAAACTCTTACATCATTAGGCAATAAGTTAACACGTATAAATTTTGCTTCTGAAGAAGAAAGGTCCACACATCGAAAACACTCGTGTTATTGGATTTCTATTTAATTTCTATCAAGACTTCTTGAACTTACGTGTTTTTTCTAATATCATGAACAAAAAAACTTCATTTGGTGGCGTTGGACCTAAATTGAGATCAGTACCAGTATGTGATAGGAATATTTAAATGCTTCACAGAATAGTTGGATTTATGTTTATTCAGTGAGTTACTTTAAAGAATAGTTGGATTTCTGTTTATTCAATGAGTTACTTTAAAGAATAGTTGGATTTCTGTTTATTCATTAAGTTTTTGTGGTATTTGAATTGTATTAATAAATCGCAAGAGATCCTTCCCACCAATCTTTAAGTTTCTAATGGAAAAAGCGCCTAGATGATTAGTGGTTGTTCTTGGAGTTGTGTAACTTGCTGGACATTTAGAAAATGTGGACCTAGATTTTTCATTCAGAGTTAAATGAGCTTTCATAGAGCAGTGTTTACATTAACACAAACATATTAATTCTTTATTTCAAATAGGGCATATATTCAAAGTATGGACACTTGTTCAAGTGATACACAGATCATGCTGTTCTTTAGCAAATTTGTAAACTTTTAATGTGGCAAATGAGTCAGCTTTGGAATATTAATAGACAACTTAATTTTAGGTCATCAAATCTTACTTAAAGTAGAGTTTATTTTACTTACTTTATACGCACTGGGTTATTTAATCATAGTGTATCTAATTAACTATGTTTAATAACTTTTTATACACACAATCATTATTTAAAAATATCATGAAGATGAACAAAATATATTTGTCTATTTGTCTGTAGGCACAAAGTTACACAACGTGATGTCGAGAAAACCCACTTGTTGAGAATTTTATATGCAAAAACAACTCGTTTGGGTTGAGAAAATATTTTACATAGAAGAGCGAACAACGTTTCGACCTTCTTCGGTCATCGTCAGATTCACAAAGAAAGAGGTAACTGACAGGAAGCTGACCACATGTTTGAAAGGGGTTGTGTTGAGTGTCGGAATGTAGAGGGCGGTGTTAGATTTTGAATATCTAATTTTATTTATTTTATTATATTAATATAGGTATAAAGGCGTTCCTTTATATTGGTTTATTTTGGGTTCAAGTTGTTTTAATTTTGCGTTTGTTTATATTTGTTTCTTTATTTAGTATTTGAGTGTTTTCTATGGTTATAAACTTCGCAATAGCACCTGGGTACATTCCAACCATAGAAATCAAAACATGTTTGGAAGACCTAGCCAGGAGACTTGTGATACTTTCTACAGAAAACAAAAACAAAGAAAAAACCAAAAACAACCAACAGAAAGAAGATAACTTAGATAATTTTATTGACATCCAACAGCCAAACTTCCCAGGTCAAATTACAAATTTATATTTTCCAGAAACACCTAAAACAACATCTTAAACGATTTTTTAAAGAATTTTCTTACAAAACCATCAACACAATTTCACAAAACAGAAAACTAAAAAACAACTTTACAAAAAGAGACATTAATTCCATTAAAAACCTAAAACAAGACAGAAGCATAAAAATTCTAAAAGCAGATAAAGGTAAGGCAATAGTCATAATGAACACGAATGAATACATTCAAAAAATGAATAACATCCTATCAGACATGAACAAATTTAAACCAATACACACAAATCCAACAAAGACGCACGAGACGCCACTGAACAAATTACTACTGCAAATGAAAAAAGCCAACACAATTTCACAAACACTTTATTCCTACCTACGTAAAACCGACTCACGCACACCGCAAATATACGGCATCCTCAAACCTCATAAACTAGATTGTCCATTACGACGAATAATGTCCACATATGAATGGTTTAATTACAATCTTGGTAAATACATAGCATGGGCATTCTCCAAATATGCAACATCAGCCAGCTCATTCATCAAAGACTCTTTTAATTTCAAGTCTAATCTTAATCAACTTAATCATATAAGCCTTAATGGCCAGTTTCGATGTTATATCCCTCTTTACAGAAATTCCAACAACAGAAGCCTGCAAGATAGCCTTAGAACTCTATATCCGAGACCCTAACCCAATTATAGACATTCCCAGTAACCAGTTAGCAACCCTCATAGAATTCACCACGATAAAGACAAACTTCATGTTCAACAACCAAAACTATGTACAAACAAATGGCCTAAACATGGGCAACTCAGTATCATCAGTTTTAGCCAATATTTTTATGACACAAATTGAAACACAAGCAATTAATACAGCATTACATCCACCACTATACTGGTACTGATATGTAGATGACACGGTTGCGGGATTCAAATCTACAGAAAACATACTTAATTTTTTCAATCACATTAACTCTATACATCCGAACGTTAACTTCACATGTGAACAGGAAGAAAGCAATCAAATATCATTTCTTAACCTCAAAATTACAAGAACCGACACACAATTCAAAACAGAAATCCACCGAAAAATCACCCATACTGGACTATACATTCCTTGGGACTCAGTACATGAAACAAAACAAAAACTCAACATATTAAGAAACCAGATAAGCACAGCCAAAAACCTATGCTCACCAGATAAAATTAACGACAAATTAGACAAAATAAAACAATACTTCATCAACATCAATAAGTTTCCTCCATAAACCGTAGAAAACATTATACGCACACACCTAAACGGAAAGCAAAATCAACCAACTAAAGTTCGTTGTAGATCTCACGAATGAAAAAATCACGAAACCATATACTGCTGTATACCATATATTCCTGACATCAGCAAACAAATAACCAACATTTGGAAAAAACTAGTAACAAAATATGACATTTCAGTTAATACTAAATTTATTCAAAAACCAGGCACAAAACTGAGGTCTATACTGTGTAAGAACTACACTGACAAACACCACACCAACATTATTTACAAAATACAATGTGATAACTGCCACGACCAGATTCAAAGAACATAAAAAGTCACCCTCACACGTTTTCGAACACTGCAAGTCAAATAAACACAACATAACCATAGAAAACACTCAAATACTAAATAAAGAAACAAACATAAACAAACGGAAAATTAAAGAAGCCTTACTTATACAACAACTTAAACCTAAAATAAACCAATATAAAGGAATGCCATTATAGCTATATTAATATTATAGATAAAATTATATATTCAAACATATAACCCTGCCCTCTACATTGCGACACTCAGTTACACAATCCCTTCCAAACATGTGGTCAGCCTCCTGTCAGTTACCTCTTTCTTTGTGAATCTGACGATGACCGAAGAAGGTCGAAACGTTGTTCGATCTTTTATGTAAAATATTTTCTCAACCCAAACGAGTTGTTTTTGCATATAAAATTCTCAACAAGTTGGTTTCTCGACATCACTGAGGGCTATCTGTGGTACCCGTCCCTAATTAAGAAATTTAAGACTAGATGGAAGGCAGGTAATCATCACTCGTCACTGCAAATTATTGGGCTATTTTTTTATCAACGAATAGTGGGATTGACTGTACCATTATGACGCCCTCACGGCTGAAAGGGCAAGGAAGTTTGGTGTGACGGCGATTTGAACCTGCGACTCTCAAATTACGAGTCAAGCGTCCTCACTACATGGCCGTGCTGGGCCACTTATATTGAATAATGTTTGACCTGTTCATTGTTTAGAGTTTAATGATATTTGGCCAGTTCACTGTATTGTCACACCAAACATGCTTGCCCTTTCAGCCGTACGGACGCTATAATATGGCGATTAATCCCCCTATTCGTGGGTAAAAGTGTAGTCCAAGAGTTGACGGTGGGTGGTGATGACTAGCTGCCTTTCCTTCAGTCTTACATTGCTAAATTAGGGACGATTAGCGCAGATAGCTCTCGAGTAGCTTTGTACGAAATTCAAACCATAAACACACGTAAGGACTAATTAAGTAAAATTTAATATCATTAACCAAAGCGCTCATACTAAAGGTGCAATCACTGTGACTGTGATGCAAGAAAGAAAAATCCCCAACATTTATGGCGCATGATGCAAAATTGAATATTAAATATGTAGAAATACTAGATTATGTACTGTCAAATTTAGAAAAAAATGTAATTACGTTATATATATATATATATTTGTTTATTTATCGTGAAGAAAAATACGATACCACATTTGATGTTGATTACAACCTTAGTACATTGAACAAGGATAAACATGTAAAGAACGTTACTAGACATTTATAAAAATATGAAATAAAGGAATAGATGTAAGGAAATGTAAGCTGTTAAAATAAATAAATGTAAGGCATGGTATGCATATTCAAGAAATTGTAATGAATAACATTTGGAAAGAAAGATGGTTAGACATTAGTAGAAAGTCTAATGTTTTTTCATAGACTGTATGTAAATTAAACGCTTAATAATGAAGAAAGGGATGCTGGTCACAATCCAATCCGAAGAGCTTTAGTGTATTCGAAATGAGGTTTTCTTTTTAATTTGAAATGACTAGCGAAGAAGAGATGATACTAAGAGACAACTCGCGCGTCTTGGGTCGTTAAGTCAATTGACGTGCTGGTTTTTAATGGAACCTTAACGAAGATAGTTTATCATTGAAATGTATATTTAACTCTAAGCAATTATAATTAAATTGAAGTTTGCGAGCATTTTAATTAAAACTTTGTAGTTTCAGAACTCTGTAATACTAACTGTCATTTTTTGTCCTTTCTTATAAACTTATTCAAATCTGTAAATTTCCTGTCAAAGTTAAAGGTAAGAGAAAATGAGGTAAGATGGCCACCATAATTTTTCAAACGGTTTTCACCGCTTTAAATGAGCACCTCGACAAAGCAAAATATTTTGTTATAAATTCCATTTCTAGATTAAACGGAGGTTGGACATATACTTTTTATAGATAAAAAAGAAATGCACTTCTTTTGGTTGGCTGTTGTTTTACCTGCAGCGTTGGATAAGATGAGATACAATTATCGCCATCTAACTTATAACAACTGCAAATAAAATAATTACTACATTTGGTAACTGTACTTAAATAACTTAAAACATCAATCAAATGTTTCCAGCAAGGATTGTATAGGCCCTGCAATATGCATAAGTTATGTATTATTTTGGACAAGGACGCATAAAAACGTAGGGTAATGACATTTATTGTGGCCATAACCTATGGCATAGGGGTTGGGTAAGATATACATTTTACCCTAAGTCATTCATTGTGAAGCGATCGCAACCATGTTATACAAAATCAATTAAGTAAAACTGTGTTTCTTCAACGGAATATTCGGATGAAATTAATTAAGAAAAAACCTTTGAAATATTTACCTTATGTGTGTATATGCAGGGGGTCACATGAGCAGTAATCATACTTTAAAATTTATACAGTGTTAGAAATAATTATGAAAACCAACAGGTGCTACACACAGGTGTCACAAATAATTGGTTAATTTCAACTAAATGATAATTTTGTCATCAACAAAATACAGTATTTCAGAAAATGAGAATATGTTGCGCAAGGTACTAGTATTCTGTATTTGCATTAAACATAACTGTATACTTTGCTTTATGACACCTTGTTTACATATATATATAATTTTAAAATATTATTCCAAATGTTCTTTATACTTCCACACAGTTCAACCAAGTTGTGTAATTGTTATTTGATCCTCTCGCTTCCTATATAACCCATCACAGTCTTAACAATTTGAATGCCAAGCTACGGTTACAAGAGTTCCATCAGCTTTGTTACTTCCATTTACCATTTTATTAACTTTGCGTCATATTTAGGGCTACTGCTTTGCTCAAAATGTTTTATTTCTGAGGAATAAAATTATGGATAAGAACAGATAGAATTGGGATTCATCTGTGAAGAGAATCCTACTTTGGTTTGGGCCATTTCACTGTTTAAATAAGATGTCCGCTTCAGCCTCATAGTTTAGTGGTCTTCCCTATCCAGTAGCATTTGAACAGATAATCAACTTTTGCCATTTTGTGCTAGTGTATATGCTATTGCTTTTTAAATAATATTCATACCTGTATTTGCAGATAAATCATTGTAAAAATCTTTGCTGGACTATAATGCACCACTCAACGAAATACCAGTTACTTAATGCGAGTTTTGTGCTTTGACCACTTCTATTGTCAAATGCACTAGTTTCATATACAGACTTCAATGTTTCGATACAGTTTTTATATTGATTGTTGGAATTTCACTCCAATATACTGCAAAAAGTAACATTCACTAATCAAGACATTGATGTTTAAATGTTAGCCATGGGTCATTTCCATCTGAGCAACCATGAATGAATTCACAACACTACTCTTTCTAAAGTACTGCTATATTTGTATAGGTATTATGCTTCTATAAGACTGTGTGGTTGATTATATGACACCAAATTAAGGTATAAACTATCAATACGTGATTGAACTTTAGCGCAACTCATTTTCATACAATGTAAGGGGGAAAAAGCACAGGATATTCATATTTCATACTAATTTTATTCAGTGTTTCTATCCCAACATTATATGATTTGTTTATCGATTTTAATAGAAGAGTTAGTTGTTTAAGTGCAAAGCTGCATAATAAATTATCTGTGCTGTGTTAATCACGTATCGAACTAAGATTTTTGGTGTATAATTCCTGAAGCTTACTGTTGAGCTACTAGAGAGTTACTTGTACAAGGCAAAAATTAATTGCAAACATTTTTATAACATAAATAATAAGATAAAAAAACGGATGTATTCATTATCGTTCAATAAGCGTCACTGTCAAAAGTCATCCCAGAAATTTACTGCTAAATGTTTTATTCTGTCAGCTCATAAGACAAACAGTATGTATGAACAAATATTCAGTTCTAGTCTTTACTTGGGGACTAAAATAGCAAAATTAACGTATTTGCATAATACATTTTACTATCGCCTATAGTACTTGTAAGAAATATTTAATATTGCAGTTGTTATATGTGGGTTTGTTTTTCAGTAGCAAAACCACATCGGGCTATCTATTGAGGCTAACGAGGAGAATCGACTCCTGAGTTTAACTTTGTAAATCCGTAAACTTACTGTTGTACCAGCGGGGAACTAGTTGTTATACTTTTGAAAGTCGGAATTTAAAGGACTAAAGATGCCAGCTTTCTGATATTAAATATTATAATAAACTGTTTTATTTACGTTAGTTAGATTAGGTAATTCACATAGTTACTTGAGTAAAGATACAAATATAACCATAACAATCTAATTATTCACCAAGAGTAAGCGGTTAACATCAGAAAATATTCTCACTGTAATTTACGATTATAGTTTGAAATTGAGTACCATAAATTATCAAGAAACAAAAGTTCATTTCTTATTCTCAAGAATATTATTTATATAAACGAGAAATATATGGTAAAACAGCATACTACATGAAATATATGGTAAAACAGCATACTACATGAAATATGTGGTAAAACAGCATACTACATGTTTTATTCAATTCCATTTCATATTTCAGGTCTGAAACAGTGAAACAATACACTGATAAGACTGCAAAACAAAGTTTTTGCTTCTTGAACACTTTTGGTGTTCCTTATAGATGTTTGGCTCCTGATCACGAAAATCACAGCCAAATGTGCCCATCACGTACCATTTCATCAAAATCTTCAGTTTCATCAAGACAACTGGAATCCGTCAATGCTTGCTGACTACTGATGGACACTGCAACGTGATGCACCGCACATTGAATACAAACGAAAATCAGGAGCAAAACACTTTTAATTATGTTGAACTTAATGGCGTATTAGAAATATAAACGCGATTAAATACATTATTGCCGGTAAACAGTTAACTGTCTATTGCTCAGAGTTCCTATGTGATGAAGCAAAACCAAAACTATATTTGGTACCTGTCACAACAGCAAAAATATTTCAGGAAGCAAAACTTTAAAAAAATTGTTGTGCAGTGTAATATTTTCACATATTCCTTTATTAATGTTTCCCAAAAGTGTTTATGGAATTAATGTATTTATTTTACGAAAACGAGTTTTCAAAAAGTAAAACAAAATAAAACATGGGTGACCCTTCTAGGTGACTTTCGAACTGTATATGCTTTTCAAGTGACGTTATTTAGGAATTAAAATTAAAAGTGAGTTCAATGACAATTTATTCCGTCATCGGCTTTTAGGAATGATACATTCACACATTATTAGAAAGTGAGCAAGAAATGATAATTTAACATTACGTGTTGTACGTCCAGAAATGTATCATCCTGCTACTGTTTATCATATCGTTCCTCTCATGTTAAAATTACATTAGTTATTTGACGTCCCCATGTACTTGAGGTTAAACGAAACTATGTTTTACGGTCATCACAGCGAGTCACCCATGCTAATTTATTCCATAAATGTTTTCCGCGCATGTGTTCCTATGGATACACCTTCTGCTGAAGCTATGGTTCTTTATGATTTTCCCGCTACTTATACGTTTATTTTCAAATTTATTTCATGCCACCCAATTTATGATGTATTTTCAACTCTATGAAAGTTCAAACTGAAGTCATGAATATTCCTTTTATTTACATGACATTAACTGCAATTTTTCAGCCATCCCTTCTCAGTGACAAAACAATATGTTTATGGAATGAAACGCTAGAAATCCAGTTTTGATATCCGGTGGGCAGAGCACAGATAGTCCACAGTGTACTTAACTTCAAGCAAAGCAATTTTCAAAACATCTTCTCTTTGTTTTTAAATAACATATATCTAGAAAATAGAAGTCATCGTTTTGTACAGGGATGACTTAATCTGACGATATCGGTAAATGTAATTGATAATAATATTTTTACCTGAATAAATTTGCCATTTTTTCTTACAAGGTTTGAAGTTAAGATATTTCTATAATATTCTAACATGAATTACTTACTTAATTTGTATAAATGCCACTACACGTTTTAATTGATAGTTGATGATTTATTGTTAAAAAAAACTTTATGTCAGAATTATAATATTTTAAACGTTACTATAAAGCTCATCCATGAATAAGAGCAGATTACCGAAGAGCATAATAGAAAGTTTATCAGAAAGATCGCTTGCTGGGATTTGATTCATGGCTCTCATTATAAAAGACAGGAAGTGTGGTATTATGATGTATGTTATTAGAAAGTGTGCAAATCGCCATTGTGTTATGTATATCACCTAAGGGTCATTTGTTGAAACAAGCAGTGCTCGAAGTTAATATAAGCTGGTGTTTCTACAGAGATCTACTGATTAGATGATGTAGACATGTATGATTCAGTGTTTATCATTAATACCATATGAGGTAGTGTAATAAACACAAGAGATGCTGGCTGATCTTGAAGCTAGGTATTGAAAGTTTAATATTCATTTGAAACAAATAAGAAATTCACAGCCTTTATATAGCTACGGGTTTTAATTATGGACAAGATAGATGACACAGTATACTAAATGACTTGTCTATACCAAATAATTAAATAAAATAATAAATATATCCTTAATTGACGATTCATTAATCACGTGCTAAGCTTGATCGAAACAAAATGCTTTGGAAAAAGGCATAATCATAGAGTATATCTAATATTTTAATTCTGGCAACTTTGAGATTTCAAGATAAACAGATATCGTGGATGATAAAATTAGCACACACATTTGGATATAAAGTTAAGGTAATAGACTTATATATATATATATATATTCATGTCTCTTTAGCGATTTTGAACAATTAAAAGTTTTTAAATATTTTTATACTTATTTTGGATGTAAAATTTTGAATATTTATTTTTGTAGTGAAATGTTTAAAAATTAATTTCTACCCCATTCTGTGCCATCCACTAAGATAACTTATCGTCGTGTGAGACACAGATTAATTCCACCTCTCGGTCCTCTCTATATCTGTATCATTTCTATATAATTGTGACAAATAGCCAAGAAGCCGCCGCTTTGACACCGGACTTTAGGTTTTTATGTAGACCTGGGAGGGTCAAGCTCTTCTTAGACCTATTCTTCCCTCATGAAGTATTGTTATTTTTGTTTGAATTCCATGAATTTTTATTATTTATTTATAGCGTTAGTTAGTCTGAATATGGGTGATTAGTTTGCTTTTTAACCCTATGCAGTTTTTCTATACGATTTGTATTATTGGATTAAATAAAATTTGCATTATGTAATATAGTAATGGTGTGAAGTTTTGTTTGGCTAATGTTATGAATAATGTGATACAGTCGTCTTAATTGTAGATTATGGTATTGTGATGAATTCAAATACAGTGTTTTTGATTGCATCTATAATTAGGTTCATTGTTCATTTATGACTCGTTTGGGTGTACGTTGTTCCTGTTGTTATGTAATAATGCTTGTGAGTTGAGGTTGTGTTTGCTTCATTTTTTCTCGTGTTTCTTGATTTTGTGTGTGCTGTCTGTGCATTTGTGTAAGTTGTAGTTTTTACGTTATTGGTTTTGGGTTCTGTAGCTTTTGGTGTTAATAGTAGGAGTGTTTATAAATTCAATTATGTGATTATTTGGTGGATTGTTTAGGATATAAATAATTAAATTGACTTTTATTGAAATATATTCAGTAGCAGGGTTCAAAAGTGCGGCGATTTATATTTTCCTAGAGTTATAGTTGGTGGCTACCAACGTGTTAACAACTATGAAAGACCGATCATCTGAAATCGTGTATAAATAAATTAATGTGCCTAACGTAAGTGCCTCTTTCATTGTTCTCTGACCTTCTCCTTAACACTATCCGATAGTTGTCACTAATGTAGAGAAGTTCATGTATTATCCATAAACCACCTTTAATTAAATCTTTCATTTTCAAGTATCCACTTTGTATTCGTGCACAAAAACAAGTATAAAGGAAGTCCGGGAAGAAATTAAACTATACTTTAAATGGGAATGAACACACGTGATGTATTTACCATCTTATTGCATATTTTTAGATGATCCTGAACCTTCATCGTATTTTAAGTTGTTTATATCATGCAACTATTCATGATGATAGGTGGGTCAATAATCTTTTAAGTCTCTTAAGTTTACCTTTTTCTTAATGTCTACTGGTTTGTTGAGCACTATGTCACAAACAGAGAGACTTCTGCGATACATGCCTTAGTGTCACATTGTGGATTACAGCTTGTTACTTGAGTGTGAGACTAGAAGATTAATATCTGATTAACTGAAAACAGACGGGATTCAAATCTTATATACTTTACTTATGAGAGCAGATCTTTCAGCCAATTAAGTTATTGCTATTATCTTCATTTTGTTCTTTATTTGCTATTAAAAACAGAGTTTGTCTAGAATCTTGAGTTCTGCCAATCGATGGTTGAGCTCAGAATCAATTTGTAGTTTGAAGCGCTATTGTAATCAAATTAACCATCAAAGTGTTAACTGTGTCATTAATCTGTTTTCACATTATTGGTGTTGGAAATAAAAATCGGTAAGGTTTTTGAGCTATTTGTATTACTTTACAAAATGACAAAAAATGTTTTGATGAAATGTAGTCAGGTGATCTTTGGATAAACTGTCGAAAGAAAAGCATGTTGTTTAAGTGTAAAAATACATAATGCTTATTAGTCTGTTGTACCTAACAATTGTTTCGTATGTCACATGGATGAACGTTAGACAATAAAGATTAAAATAAAGCCCAATTTATTATCTACAGTTGTTAAAAAGTTATATAGATACTGGGAAATGTTATCTCTCATTAGTTTCCCTGAACAAAGTTAAATATTTTTTTTTATCATTTAATTGCAGCCAAGGGTTGTTTGGGTATCAAAGCTTTCTATCTTCTTCGAAGTGATGCATTGGAACAGAAGATTTTCAGTGTATAATAGATGTGTGTGTAATTTTATGAAGACTGATGCGTGAACGAAGTTTACCAAGAAGTGAATGATTTGTAAAAGAAGCTTATTTGTGTTTTAAACGTGGAACCAATTAAGAAACTTAGACGCAAAAGAATAACTCACCTGTTTAAGATGAGTAAAACTTGGTGAATTTGGCATTAGGATGTCCCAGTAAGTATTAGTCAGCTGGGGCGAGAGTTTTTTCGGAGAACGAATGTCCTGACTGAATGCGTAACAAAATGTTACGTTATGAGAGACAAAACTTCATTTACCCTATTTCTTAAATTGATTTTAGAGTACATCTCTTTTGGAAGACTAGGAAGTGTAATAATTAAAGTTATTAATATGACGTGTGATTACAAAACCAGAAGAAAAGTATAAAAATGTAGGAAGAGTTAAAATTCAAGCAGTTTGACCATACGTCATGCAGAAATGGACAATGTACTTATATGTGCATAAAAGAAGAGGCGGATATAAACCGTAAGATTTCCTATTAGTCATAAGAGACTGAAATGTTGAGCGACTTCGTGGTTAAGAGCTACTGGCTGCAAGTTAGGTACTTATTGAAGATGAAACCTGGATATTTATATCTGCCAGAGGGCTGACGGTAAATAACAACTGGTTACAAGGTGATACCAAAAATGTTTTTGAAGCTCAATCTATAATTTGGTTCACTTATGATAAGAGGTTAAAATTCCTGAATTTTTTGTAACTCAGTGATAAATGGCGAATACAATGATATATTTGGTTCAATGTTTATTTTTAGTATTTTAAACAACTTGTCTGCTGAATAATTTAATTGAGTAGCTTAACATAATCAGTGCTACAGATTTTTGAAATATTGCGTAAATACAGGTTCATTAAACTGAGTATTACGTTTTTTTTATGTATGTTGACTGTAGACCAAACGCAACAGAAAGACACAGATAACAGCTTGTATAATTTATTACAATAAGCTATTATATATATGACAGATATAACATAAATTATATAACAACAACGACAGATATTAAGTTTAAACCTTCAAAATTAATTACAACACAAAATGGTACTGGCCTGTATCTAATATAATGATATAGAATGAAAGTCCAAAAGTTCAGATCAGAAATCCAAAATTCCGGTCTAGGGTGTGAATTTGGTCCCACGAAGAAATACCGAAGTTTGAATGGAGAATGACGAAGTTCTTTTTACGGTGTTTCTTGATGAACGTCTCAAACTTGCCGCCTTCCAATTTTCCCAGTCTCCCCTAAATAGTCCGTACGTGACGACTCTCAGCACAACCAGTAATTCGAATGAATCCCAAAGATTGACGAGACAAAATCACAGCTTCTGTAGATCTAGCTTCAGTCACAAATTCAAGTTGAATAAACTCACAGCAAACACTTAAACTTTCTCAAACGAATGACTGACTCTTCTCTCTTTTCTTCGAATAAAAACGAATGACTCTTCCTATTTCTCGCGTCTCCGTCTGTTTATATATTAGTAGGCCTCTTCTCGAACAATCGCGTAACTTCTGCAGAACTCCAGAGCAATCCGCGCATGTCCGTTCTTGCACGAGACTCAACGACTAGACACTAGGCCGCCATACATTTCCGTTTATAGTCATATATTTGATCTACCTAATTCTAGAAATTTCTAAATGTTATTTTAAGTGAATAACAACATATTTTATTGGTTTAAGCTTTGAAACAATAATATAAATATGGAAATATAAATAATAGAAATGAAAATTTAAACACAACACGAGATGTTGTCGTTTACAAAACATTTACATAACACTGAGTAAAGAACAATGGGGTACACGGCGCATATTAACCACATTTCCTTTATTTATGAAGTATAGGAGACAAAAGCTATAGATTTCCCCAGGGGCTCATCGCTAAGTGTGATGACTTATAATGCTAAAAACCAGGTTTCGATATCCGTGGTAAGTACAGAACATTGAGTAGCTTTATGTTCAAGAGAAAAGTGAAAATTGATAGACAAAGCGATTAAGATCGTATCAAACTTGACAGCTTTCAAGTGGCATCATGATTTCTTGCAGTATTTTCTGTTAGGAATTAATTTAAGTCTTCACTGTTTCATTAACGAATAATTTGTGTTTTAATTGCTGTTAATCAAGCCTTACTTTTAAGCTAGAAGTGCACATTTCTTTGTTTTGTGACATCTGCCCTCAATGGTAGCTTCGCCAAGTGGACTGACCGGACCGTATATACCATAATGATAAACCTCACTCAAAACATCCCTGCCCAGTAGGTGACAACACTATCCATGTGAACACTGTACTTATCATTGACTGTTATTCAACACCTATTGTTGTTTTTATCATAATTCTGTCCCTAGTCTAATTATCCTTGCTTACTTGCTGGATTTGACTGTAGGTTCACCAAAATAGTTAATTCCACTACACTGAGCACATCTTTAGCTAAATGACTCTTCTAGCGGATATTACAAAATTTCGACGCTGCTTCAAAGTCACTTATTCCATTTGATATCTAGACTTTTTAAATAACTCCAGTTTTGCTCACAATTACAATTTTCTTTTGTATTTTATTTGTGATACCTCCAATATTGCCCACTTTTACTTTTCCCACTTGTTCTTCAGCCACGTTTCTCATGCATTGATACAATATATCTGTATACATATGTATATTTCACCTGTTCATAGAAAGCTCCACATCTTCCTTAAATTTAGATATTTCTTTTGTTTGAAGAGAGGATGCAATCCTTCGCTGATCCACAAGCTTTTTTTTTTTATTAGGACTAAAATAAACCGAGAAACACATAAAGGAGAAAAATATCTTAGTATCCCAAAACATCTTAACTAACAAAAATTTTTTTTTTTACAAGTTTGATGTCTTTGTCGTTACATTTTCTTGGTTTTTATGTTTGATATTGTTAAACAGGGTTGGGTTCTCCAACTGTCAGGTGACAGTTGTGCTTAAGTTAAGTCCTGCTAAAAGTCTGATGAAGTAATTCGTTCTAACGCTTCGGATGTGTTGTTAAGTGAGTGTCATATCTTTACTGAAAACAAATGTGACACCTTCGACTTTAAGAAATTATGACTAATGACACTTTTAAGAAACTTAGATTGAATTTTTGTCTTTTTTTCCATAAATTCATTAAGAACATTTCCCTTCATTACTATTCTTTTCTAGTTTTTTATAAATCAACGTACTAAATACGTAAACCAGAAAACTATGATAGTTTTAACGTTCTCTGCTAATGAAGAAAAATGAAATATTTCACAAAAACAGTACCTTAGAACGAAGTTATTAATCGTAAAAACTTGGGTAGCGCGTTGTATTTCTCTCCATGAACATCAGTGGAAAAAATACTGAAGTGATAGAGATAAAAGTATAATTCATTTGAAAGATGTTTGTTTTTCATCTAACTTTTTGATGACACAATGTCTAGATACATTAATTTTCCTAATTATAATTCTGATAGAAGACAGAATATTCCTGGCATACTTGTCTGTAGAGTTCTGTATTGTTTGATATCTACTATCTTGTTAGTGTAATTCTCTATTGTTTTATATATCGAATACTGATTATTGATTCTCGATTTATTGATTATTTGTACTTTATTATTATTTGTAACATCAGTAGCATTTACATAGGTAAGACTACTATAAAAAATATAGGCAAAAACGGATGTGACTAGAAAGGAAGTTTGAAAGTATGTATTAATAGGTTTCCTCAAATAAAATCAATATAGAATATGTACTGTAGTTCAAAGTGAGCGACGTTACATAGAGCAAAACGTCTGGAGTACTTGTCAAACCTTTCGATTCATTAAACGTAGCTCTGAGCACAACGTTCGAGATGAAAATATTTACTCTTCAAGTCTGCGCTTGTTGATCTAACTTCACAACAGCGAGTCCTCGTTCACTGAAGCAGACAACTGGTTTCAGCTGCGTCTTCACTCCCATCGATTTTATGTCAGAAAGACTTTCTAGCATTTATATGATTTTGAATACAGAGAGTGAAGGCCACTCACGCTCGGTACAATTTTGATCAAGCTCTTAGTGGATGGCATTATCGTTGAAAATATCAAGCAATATTTATGTTCTCGGCAATGAAATGTAGACAGGAGTAGGGGGAAAAAGGAGTTTGAAGAAGAAAGAGAAAAAAAAATTCGATCGTAAAATTCCAAGCGAGTACCGTGGCAGTACTATCTCCTATTAATTCTAGCTGACAAGATCTGAAGGGAACATAATTCTTTTAAAAGGGTGTATATTTATTTTGAAATTAGGTTTTGAAATATTGTACGAATTCTCAATACATTCTTCTTCAGAAATTCTAGAATTAAAAAGAATATAGATATGAAGTAGCTTCTTATAGCCTCAATTCTCTTTCACGGTTGTCATACTGCCATCATATAAATATATCATTCCTTTAAAAGAATATAATAATATGCGTTTCTTCGTGTTAGAAAGGAAATATTTTCAGGGTTTACAAGAGTGAGCTAGTTTAAAAATGTGTTTTAAGTTGGTTAATACGACACGGCTTTGAAAAAGCAAAGATTATGGTTATTACCAACAGAACAACATTCATTTTTAGCGTTTCGTTTCACAATTAACCGCGTGGTTTAGGCCCACGAGTTTTGTGCGCGTAAATGTCGATGATAACATATTAACTAATTTTAATAAGTTTGTTTATTTGTTTGAATTTCGCGCAAAACCACACGAGGGCTATCTGCGCTAGCCGTCCCTAATTTAGCATTGTAAGGCTAGAGGGAAGGCACCATCTACCGCCAACTCTGAGGCTACTCTTTTACCAACGAATAGTGGGATTGGTCGTCACATTATAACGCCCCCACGGCTGAAAGGGCGAGCATGTTTGGTGCGACGGAGATTCGAACCTGAAACCCTAGGATTACGAGTCGAGTGCCGTAACCACCAGGCCATGCCGGGCCAATTTTAATAACAGTGATATATATATTTTTACTAAGATACAACAATGAACAAGTCGCTTGTGGATTAAATAACAAATTGGAATATTCTTCAATTAAATTATCTCCCGTCTACGGATTCACAACTCAAAAATTAGGGATTCGGTTCCCCTCGGTTGACTCAGCATATAGACCAATGTGGCTTTGCTATAAAAAAACACACACACATAAAACAAATTTCAATTAAAATGATCTTTAAACTGACAACGAGTAATTTGTTTTCAAAATTTGAAGAGAGGAAGATCACTTCAAAGAATGTGAAAAGGAAACAATGAAAAAAGAAAGTTTAAGAGTAGTTACTTTTCAGTGTACAATATTTTTGTACAAGTCCCTAAATGAGTCTCGTAATACTTTTTTCATTTTTGTTGAAACATTTCCTAAAAATTATGTTACCATAACAACTGTTCTGTGAAGAATTTTCTTACATAAATGATATCTTGGGTATGATTACTGAATTAGAGATGATTACAGATCTAAGTACCTTGCTGAAATACTGATTTAAATTTTCTTACATCCTGTTAAAGTAAACTAAATATTATATAATCCGCATTTTCTTTTCTCATGAAAGCTCATAATGTATTTATGAGTATAAGATTTTGTAATTTTAGTTAATAAATCTTGAAGTCCTCGAGGGATTGGTCAGCTAGTAAGTTGTTCTACTTTGCTGAAAACAAAATTTATTGGGTGGATTTAAAGTTGTAATGAGCCATGCACTAATTTTTTTTTACGAAATTTAAGATAAAGTAAAGCAACCCTCTTTTTTGTAATCTTTGGTGTAGTTAATTATAGATGCAAATGTGTATTAGCACTTTACACGAAAAATAAATTTAATGTCAACATAAGTATATAATATGTTTAGTGCACAGACGCGAAGAAAAATATCTTGAAAACTAATTTGTATTTGGAATATTCTTTTTTGTAATTGAAATAACATTTTAATAGGTATTTTGAAAAAAAAAGTCCATTTCAAGTAATTGTATTCAACTCTGATGTGACTAAAATGTTTTAATCTGTGACTATTGATCTAACATCTACGTTGAATAAATTTTATGAGGCTATTAATCTGTTACGTTGGCGATTGTTAAAAATACGGCATTAAACTTTTTCAATACCAGAAACACAATATAAACTATATTTTAAATACTTACCAATAGATGGGGCCAGTAATCATAAACTAACATGGTCTCGAAGTTTGAAACAATAGAATGGATTGCATTTTTCAGAAGGTAGGAGGAAGAGGTCAAAGTGAACCTGACCCTCCAGGGCAAATACCCAAACACCATCGGAAAAAAAAAAAAGTTTACTTTTCAGAAAACAACAGTTAGAAATATATATGAATGGCACGCTGCTCCAGATTGCCCAATCAGCAAAATTTTTAGGTCTGACTTATGATTCAAAATTAACTTGGATCAAACATGTCAACGAAATTAAAAATAAAATTTGGCGAAGAACCAACTATGTTGGGAGTCTAACTGGTAAACACAGTGGAGCATCCACAGATAATATTTTGAAAATATACAAAACATATATTAGACCAGTAATAGACTATGCAGCTCCAGCATGGGTAACTGTAAGTAATGTAACAATCAAAACCAAACTACAAAAAATACAAAATGCACTTCTCACAACAGCATACAGAGTTCCGAGAGCAACATCATCTAAATTCATCCATAATTACTCGAACATACCAATAATATCAGATAGACTCCTAAATATTACAATTAGGTATTTTAACAAAAATTGGAAGAAAAATGATTTGTTATGCGAACTAGATAGGTACCTTATACATGATGAAGATATTACTAAATACCTCTCCCCAATTAACATATATAATAAATATAAAGAAAAAATAAATAAATAAATTAAATTAAAATATGTATGTGTATAAATTTTAAATCTTGTATTTATAATTTGCATACTTATGTATTTTAAAATAATAATAAGATTAAAAAAAAAAAAAATGCCACCAGCAAGCTTGACTACTGTGAATAAGAGACTATAAATGGACATTGCCCTGAAAAGGACCTAACATAACATCACGAGTTAGGGAAAATATGTTAAGGAAGGAGGAAGAGGTCAAAGTGAACCTGACCCTCCAGGGCAAATACCCAAACACCATCGGAAAGTTTTTTTTCAGAAGGTAATATAAGTGACACATGCTTTATCTTTGTTAACGCCTTTAAATATAATACAGGGACCGAATTAAATATTTTAGTATGTTTATTCTAATACTTTAAGTGAACTTTTCTGTTTTATTTTTATCTTTTAATACGACCACCAAAATCTATAAATGCAACATTGATCCAAAATCTCAAGATAAAATGTACTGAAAACTGAAACAATATATTCTGGTTTCCTGAATAAATGTAATATCTATGACTACAAATAAAATGGTTTCTTTTATTGATATCAGTGACATTTTATGAATACTTGCAACTGCTATGTTGAATATAATAGAAGCTGTAACTATTTTCTAAATAATGAACAAGAGTTTAAAGAAAAAAATAAATTGTAAAAATAGCTAGTAAACAATCACAGTGACATTTTATTCTGCTACTGTCATGTATTACTAATACCTACCTTAAGACATTACAATTGATTGTTTGTGCTATGAGTAGACATTTATTAGAATATGAGCCAAATACACTTTCAACTGATACAAGGAGTTCTGGACAACGAGATTCAAATAGTTCTTGTGATAAATGACTGAATGCAGAGAAACATTGAAATCTGAGGCAGTGCTTGTGTGTCTCATACATGGACTTTATTTCCTTATTTTTGATTCTAAAATTCTGTAGTCTAAACAAGGTTTCATATTTTAAATAAATTTTAAAGCCACCTTTCTGTCCAAAAAACTGGTATTATTTTACTTAAAACGAACATAAATTTGATCAGGAACAAATTTATCTATCGAACTGCTATAGTTTAGGCTAGTACACTTAATCACAGAGAGATTTTTGTTTCTTTGTTGTTAAGGAGGCACATGATGAACTATTTATGCTCTGCCGATCATCTGTGTCGAAACCTGATATTTAGTGATATAAACCTAGAGATGTATCGTTAAGCCTCCAGAACGCAACAATGATAGGGAAGCTAAGCTATTTAACATGGTAAGCGATAAAATCACAACTAGGTTCAATTTGTTTGTATCGAATTTTGCCCAAAGTTACACAAGGGTTATCTGCGCTAGCCGTTCCTAGTTTAGCAGTGTAAGACCAGAGGGAAGGCAGCTAGTAATCGCCATTTACTGCCAACTCTTAGCTACTCTTTTACCAACGAGTTGGGGGATTGACCGTAACATTATAACGCCCACACGGCTGAAACGGGGGCATGAGACCGGGATGCGAAACCGCGACCCTCAGGATTACAAGTCGCACGCCTTAACATACTTGGCCATGCCGGGCCCTTAAAACAAGTATAAAAAGCAGTTAATAAATGACCAGTCGTACTTAAAATGTTAAAGACCAACTATCTAGGTTGTGATTTATAAACAAAGCCGTAATTTTAAAAATATTGACGTTCAAGCAGCTATTAAATGATTTATGTCCGTGTTACGTGATACTAAGGATAAGAAAACTATCAGTGTAAGATAATTTCTTTATATCAGGTAAACTACTAAACATAAGATTTGAAAAAAATTGTGATCATTATAATTTGTGTTACATATTTCAAAAAGTAAGACTGGTATTTTCAAAACAAACAGTTTTTTTCCACAGCATAATTTATACAGATAGGTTGTAAAAGGTTAGCCCTTATTATATAGCGAAAGACTGACTGATTTGTAGATAGAATAAGCTTAATGATGGTGTTAAAATCTTAATAATATGAAATTTGTTTATCTGCGTACATATATCGATCATTGCTAATGAATTACGCATAGCTTACAATATGGTTACGTAAGAGTCTCGCAATTATTAGATTAAAGCTAATTGTGAGGTTAATAAAATTGATTACTGAAACAACGTATCAGAAACCTCAACTGTGACTGTATAGTAAAAGTAATGTTTGAAATGTTAATTTAAACCACGAATCTAAAAATGTTAAAATTATATTAGAAATTTAATACAACTAACAAATATCTTCCCCAGTAGGTTCTCAGTTTAAAAATTTAATTATGCTCGAGGTTAGAGCAATTTATATATAAAAATGGAAAAGATTAATAAATTTTACTACAACGTTTTATTAATATATTAAATTGTAAATAGGTGTTATATAGAAAAATAAATAGCACAAAAGGGGTCATGTGGAATACGAGTCTGGTGTTTAAATGGCTATAACACAAAGTAAAAAAAAGACAACACAGTTACTGAGGAATACTAAAATGGAACATAAATGGGTTTACTGAATACAAAATTTATGATAATTTTACAAGAAAACATACATGTGATAAAAATGTAGCTTCTAGATTCAACGATTTATTTAAATATACATAATTTTGAGTTGAAAAAGTTAATGTGATTAACTGTCACATTATAACGCCCTCAAGGCTGAAAGGGCGAGCATGTTTGATGCGACGGGGAATCGAACCCGCGGCCCCCAGATTAGGAGTTAATCACCTTAACTCACCTGAACATACCAGGCGAGTTCAATTTGTTATAATTTATATATATATCTGAATTAGCTTTTAGTTTAAATTTTACAAACATTAGAGATTTAAGTTTTAGAGCTAATTTGTTGTTTTTCTTGAATAGGCCAGGTGGTTAAGGCTCGTCGCACCAAACATCCTCGCCCTTTCAGCCGTTTGGGCGATATAATGTAACGGTCAATCCCACTATTCGTTGATAAAAGAATAGCCAAAGAGTTGGCGGTGGGTGTTGATGACTAGTTGCTTTCCCTCTAGTCTTACACTGCCAAATTAGGGAGGGCTAGCGCAGATAGCACTCTTGTTGCTTTATGCAAAATTCAAAACAAACAAACAATCCCGAAAATTATGCCTTTGCAGAAGTTATGTGTGCAAACTTGAGTGATAGGGGATTCTTGCCAGATCGCTTTTTAAAATCTGTCGAGAAGTGATCTATTATTAGTAACAAATATTGTTATTTAATCTTAATATTCACATTTATTTTTGACATTATTATTCAACTCTACCAGTGATGAATGATAAATAGTTGAGCTTTCTGTAATAGCTAAAATGTTCGACCCTGAATTGTTCAGCTGTAAGTAATATTTTACCACAGTATACTTGTTATCTGTCTGTAATAACGTAATCAGCTACGTGTACTTTTATATAAGCCAAGAGTCACAACTTTAGTCTGTGTCTATTGCCTTCATAATTTATTCTATTAGTGCATAAACTGGATACATTTTGCTGCCAAAATGTATCTAGAAATATTGAAAAATCAACTATTACGAAGTACATTGAAAACGATTTGTTTTCCGAATTCATTAACAAGTAGAAGCTAAGCAATATTGGAGTCTTGTTGTAGAACCCGCTGTCCACTGCTGGGACAGCTGTAAATCTGGACATTTACAACACTAAAATCTTTTTCTTGGGCACAGCAGATTATCGATGAGACTTTGTTATAAAATTACATATAGTGCCAGGTAATCTGTAACATGTCAAATTGACAAGCACTTCTTGGTGGTTCAAGTCGTAGGTTAATTACTTTGATATTATTTATTCTCTTCCTTTTATTATCACTTTAGTAAATGTGGTATAAAAGGTCAACAACGTATGAAACAGGTGACTGTCTATAACAAACCTCTCTTGGTGTTAACGGTTGAGAGGTTGGTAGAAAAGTTGATTATTCTTTTATTTGTCTTCCAGCCAGGATTAAGTATTCATTTTACTAATGAAATAATTAATCCTGAAGCAAACGGAACTATGTTTACTTATTCCTCGTTAGAAACAAACCTTGCGGCATCTTCAAAAGATTAAACTACCATTTCCAAGTCCATTATATACATTTAAGCTTTGCTCCTAGGAGCACAAAGGATACCGACATGGATTAACTGAATATTCAATTTCTCTTTGTTACATATTCATTGATTTATACAATTATTTATATAAGTATTTGATGAACTAAATGTACATTGGATAAAATATATATCTTTCAATTATATACAAGTTGACTCGTTTGACTTCTGTAAATTTCTTTAAACTTTTGTAGGTAGTATGTGTTTTTAACTACGAATTTTGTGTTGTAAGAAAACAACAATGAAATAATAATAATGTATCTTCTTCAACTTTGATAACACGTAAAGAAGTACGAAGCATTTGTTTGTTTGTTTTTGAATTTTGCACAAAGCTACTCGAGGGCTATCTGTGCTAGCCGTCCCTAATAAAACTAGTGGGAAGGCAGCTACGAACCACCACCCACCACCAACTTTTGGGCTACTCTTTTACCAACGAAAAGTGGGATTGACCGTCACTTTATAACGCTCCCACGTCTGAAAGGGCGAGCATGTTTGGCGCGACGGGGATGCGAACCCGCGACCCTCAGATTACGACTCGCACGCCTTAACACGCTTGGCAATGCCAGGTCTGTACAAAGTAAATTAACATTTACGACGCTAACAAAATATAAAGAAAATGTGTATTTGCAAAATATAGAGATCATAATGAGACATAAAAAAAGGACCGGTTATTTACTTTTAAGCTTTAAGCAACACAAAGGGTTGTATCTTTCTGCGTACCGTAGTTATCGAAGCCTGATTTTTACCGTTAGTTTTCAGACTTATTGCGTCGGTTGCATCAAGAAATATATCTGTATTATTTTTATTCAAAGAACGTTAACATTTCAAAAGCAGCAGTTATGAAAGAATTATATGTGCACCTAGCTATACAATGAACAGAGTGAGCTATGACACCCCTCCCCCGCTAGTAGAACGGTATGTCTTCGGATTTACAACGCTAAAATTAGGGGTTCGATTCCCCTCACTGGGCTGAGCAGATATCCCCATCTGGCTTTACTGTAAGAAAAACACAAACACGCACTGATTTTGGTCAAAAATACAGAAATATATTTAATTCCATTTTTCTGTCAGACTAGGCCTGGCATGGCCGAGCGCGTTAAGGCGCGCACTCGTAATCCGAGGGTCGCAGGTTCGCGCCCGCGTCGCGCTAAACATGCTCGCCCTCCTAGCCGTGGGGGTGTATAATGTGACGGTCAATCCCACTATTCGTTGGTAAAAGAGTAGCCCAAGAGTTGGCGGTGGGTGGTAATGACTAGCTGCCTTCCCTCTAGTCTTACACTGCTAAATTAGGGACGGCTAGCACAGATAGCCCTCGAGTAGCTTTGTGCGAAATTCCAAAACAAACAAACAAACTGTCAGACTAACTGAAGTTATAACGTTACTGTGGATACGAGTGAAGAAAAAACGTGAAAACAATATTTTAACTAATATGTACATTAACGATCCATTTACTTCAAGCTACAACTGCAACAAAAAAAGGGAAATTTCAGCTTAATTTCCCTCCTCTTTTGGCACAGCGGTATGCCTGGGGACTTATAACATTAGAATCAAACTTTCGATAACCGTGTTAGGCAGAGCATAGGTAGTCCATTGTGTAATTTTGTGCTTAATTACAAACAAACAAATTATATCATGCAGTGGCTATGATGGTAAATAATAACAATACTGAAATTCACCTGTAGATTTACGATTATATTAATCTTACTGTGGATAACACGCAAAGAAGTAATTCGTAATTTAATCCAGAAAATCCCGAGTTTCAAAAGCTCTTGAGTCATCAGGTTTCTTCTTTTGTGACTCATAACCACTTTTATCATTTATCTGACTTCTTATAAGTAATTAATAATGTGAACAAATGGTAACTGTTTTACATCCTACTGCAAGTATCATGTAAATTATGAATGTGAAAATATCTGTGACCACTGTACATCCTTGAAACGAATCATAATATCAGAAATTACAGAATGCTTATGAGATAAGCTGATAATACTGAAAAAAGAAGGAAAAAGAATATAACACTTTGCATTCAAACGAAATTGCTGATTATTTATTTGCTGCACGCATTGAACTCTGCGTAATTATTTTTCCTATGCTGTTTTCCTTCTTTTAATTTCAATTAAATAACATTACCAAGTGATGCTGCTTTAAAGCAGTTATTACAATAATTTCGATGTTTTGTTTTTCTTGAAAAACTACATAGACCCAGCACAAAGAATCGTCACTAAACAGAAATTAATATAAAATGCAAATATTCCATCCATAGGTTAGTTGACATACGAATTGCACTATAGGACTTTGAAATAATATAACTAATATACGGGGTTATAACAGAATAGTAACTTTAAGACTCAGTCCTTAGAGTTTGATTGTCTATCAAACAAAAATATTGTTGTTGGTTTCTCAGCGCAAAGTTACACAATGGGAAATCTGCCCTCTGTCCAAGATGGGAAATCGAACTTCGGATTCCAGCATTGTATTTCCAAAAAACCAGGAAACAGTGAATAAAATAATTACAAAGATGAGCAAATTATTTCAATTCATATCTTATTTTTTGCATCTAACTAAGAATGTTTAGTTGTGTAGAAAAATGTCTTTTTTCTTGCTTTATAAGTTTTCTTGTTTTAATTTTCATGTACGGTAATAATTCAAACAAAAATTGTTAAACAAAATATCAGTTATTTAGGTATATGAAAATCAATATATATTTTCACTACAAAGTAAAATTTTCAAAGTAGTTTATGAGTGGATTATTTGCAAGAGTGAAGAAGGACATTGATTAAAGTTTTTTTTGTAAGTACGAACAAATTCCAAAATACTAAGCTGAATAATCTATTAGTTGTAACATAAATTGAGTTAACAACTCTGATGTCGTTGTAAAAGCATTATCTCTAATGTTTATTTGTTTTGAATTTCGCGTGAAGCTGCTCGATGGCCATCTGCGCTAGACGTTTCTAATTTAGCAGTGTAAAACTAGAAGGAAAGCAGCTAGTCATCATCACCCACTGCCAACTCTTGGGCTACTCTTTTACCAACGAATAGTGAGATTGTCATTTTATAACGTCCCCACGATTAAAAGTGCGAGCATGTTTGGTGCGACCGGAATTCGAATCCGCAACGCTCGGATTAGGAGTCGAACTCTTTTACACACTTGGCCATGCCGGGCCTTAAATTTAATGTAGCAATAGCACTTTCATTGCAAAAGAAAATCTAAAGTTAATTACGAAAATTAATAAAAGCTTATTGGCTCAATCATGTTTCCAAATTTTCCAACATCTTAACGTAAAACAGAAATTTGTGTTTTGGTAAATGTTTGTTTATCTTTTTTTAATATTTATTATACAAAATAGAAAATTAAAATTTATTGGATATATTTTGTGGAGTATTATAAAAAATAAAGGTAACCGATGCAAGCGATGAAAATAGTCAAAATGTATCAAAACACTTTTAACCATTTCTTATCAATAAAACACACTAAGGCTGTTGTACATAAAACATCTGCAAGAAATATAAACCAACTAAAAGGCTAAGAATCAAAATATAACAAATGGAAAGAATTTGCTATCTAACACGAAATTAAAAAAATGATTTGTGAACGATACAGTGCATAAACACACATTTTAATGTGAAATACTTCATGATATTACAGAAAAATTGATGTTGATCAAATTGTCTCATTTTAATGTGAAATGCTTCATAATATTACAGAAAAATTGATGTTGATCAAACTGTCTCATTTTAATGTGAAATGCTTCATAATATTACAGGAAAACTGATGGTTATCAAATTGTCTCTTTTTTTTTTTTACAGTCCACAATTGCAATCGAGTTATTTATAAGTACACGGTATAACTTAAAATAACGTAAACCATTTCAAACGCATTGAATTTTGTACCTGTCTTTAAACAATAGGTGTACTTTTTTAACGACTGCACCTCTGAAATACAGTGAATGTACCTCGAAAATTTTTCGTGTAAAAATTTGAAACTATTGAAAAGGATTAAAAATACGGAGAACATTTCTGTGCTTATGTGTTTCAAATTCTACTTTGTATTCTATTTGCAATTATAAAGTAACAAATATGTAATAATTAGTTATTACTAATTATAGGTTCAGTTCCTACTCAGTTCAGAGGTAAAAAAATAATAAAGTTATTGTATTGAAAATGTATCTTATTCATACAGCCTCTCTGGCTATACGAATGTTTTTTAAAAGTAAGATTGGTTTTAAGCTTCTGACGCCTACAGTTAAACAGCGATAGTAATACACAGAAGATGAATATATTAAACGATTTTTATGCCTCATTACGATACAGGTTATGTCACCATATTCGGTCATACGACCATGCTTCTTGACAATAGCCCTTCATTGCAGCTTTTATTGTAAAATATTCTGTTGTATGATCATAATGTTTAAAGCATACTTCTTCTTCCTACCTACTTTCAATAATCTGTCTAGCATACGAAGATCTTAGTTTTCTAACGCCTATTTTGGCAGTATGATCATACAGAAATTCCTGGACTGGTTTATCTCCGTACATTCTATCCTCATGAGCTGTGCAATGGCTGAACAGATGCATTGTAGAACAACTTGAATACGTATAAGTTGTGTTGCTTTTCCAAACTGAAATCCTTCATGATTAGGTTAAGTATTGTATTCAGATATTTTCATTCGTTACAAGACATCAAATTTTTGTTACGGTAGTTGGAGTCTGATTTGTTTCAGGTCTTTTTCTAAATAATCTGATGTCTCAAGTTGATCCATATTCCTTTGTTTTTCCATTGCCATTATGCATAAGGGACATTGTATCTCTTAGAAATTTTCAATCCCAGGTTGTAAAATATATCTTTATAATTTGAATGAGCATCTAAAAGAGCTGTTGTATAATCTTCTTTGAAACAATATGTTCCCAATGGCATTACAGTACTCAGAAAACGCCAAACATTAGCAAAATGTAGCTCTTATACATGCCATTCTACAATGGCTTTATATCAGTTGTAGTTATTATATGATTTACTGATGTTTCCTGTATGTGAAGTATGTTAGTTTGATAAAATAATATATCTGTTATTGTGAACTGTCGTTGTAATATTTACTTGTCACAATGTTTATGGTTTCGGTGATATTTTAGCGAAACAACTTATCGATTACTAATAACATTGCCCTCGAATTGTACCAAAAAGCTATTTATCATTTAAGTCAAATTCACTAGTAATGTTTACAAACCATCATTTTGTTTTCAAACAAAGTATAGTACTGAAGATAAAAGCTACCACAATTCTTTGTTTAGAGCAAAGATTTTGCTTTGAAAATTAGTTTCTCAAAAAAGTATGGTGATATAAATAAAATATTAAACGAATACATAAGTTAACCCTTTTCTAAAAATGCATTTCTAATATTAATCAACTTGATAATATTAACCGAAAACATCAAGTGTTAATCTAATATGAAGAAGAAGTAAGTATTATATTTGGACAAAAATCAATACATGCGATGATTCTTATAAGGAGAGTACAAAGTATACCAATGTATATGAAAGAATATGGGTTGTTTGGACAAAAAAATGTTAATCAAATAAATGGACTTCATAAAAAAAGATTAAACACAGAAACAGTTGTATTCATTCCTGGTTGATAACTTTCCAATTTATATTATAACATATAGTACGATTTAGTTGATAAAACAAAAAACAAGAGAAAGTTATTTTTTGTAAATGTTCAGTAGTTCATAAGATTTTTACGCATTTAAAATGATGCACCAGGTAATGTGGTATTTTTTTCAGAAAACTCCACCACTTTCATTATTTTTGTACTGAAAGGAAAACCAGCGAACATACTCGTCTTTATCAAAACTCGCCACCTGAGATCACTTTAAATATTGATGTTCCTAACCCTTTTCGAGCCGACAATGTATAAATCTTGAAAGTTGCATATCTCTGCAAAAATATATAGAATATCGACTATTCTGTCTAGTCTTATACGTTGATGCGCATGTTCATCAAAGAAGTAAAAAAAAATTATCCTGCCAGTTTTCATTATTGATTTGTCTCCCAGGGTTTACTGTATCTTCTTAAAAAGCATGAACATGAAATAGATTTAAAGTTTTGAGCTTTCCAGCACCATCAGACAACGTCTAGGGACGAATTAATCACTAAGTTACAATCGGCCAATGCGTGGAGGGAATAGAGAGAGAGAAAGAGAGGTCGAACTGAATTCCGGAAATAAAATTTTAAGTGATCGAGTTAGAACAAGGATTAATTTAGCGCAAGAGCTTACACATTCTCTTAGACCTGATAGATGAGTCTCACAATGCTAATTTCTTTGAAACTTTGAAAGAAGAATATTTTAATCAAGGTCGTAATCGAAAACGAAAAATCTAACTATATTAATTCATATTTGTGCACTTCAAAAGAAACATCTAATGTCTTTCTTTTTTGTATTGATTAATAATTTCTGGTTATCTGAGGAGGTAGAGAAATGCATCTATTGGACAACAAATGATCCGTGCTAATGGAAGATAACTTATGTGTTAGAAAAACGAGTAAGCACTTATTTTTTTGCAAGGACTTACAAAGAATAATAACGTTTAATATACAGTTTTCTCTAATATTAAGAAACACTCATACAACTACGAAAAAACACGCGATGTAGCAAAGTTTTCTCTTTTCTAATGACTTATTGTGGAATCAATCGTCTATAAGTTAAGTTACTCAAGTCTCATGAACTTTTAATTTGTTGTAGTAATTACCACAGTTGTTCGTTACAGAGAGAAGGACAGAATTTATAAATAATAAGTAACGTAATAGCCAAAGAGATTGGGTAAATGTTTTGTAACCGATGTGTTTTTCGTTGTTAAATTCGTTAGTGATGTTTGTATTTATGATAATTGGTTTGTTTTGAATTTCGCGCAAAGCTACACGAGGGCTGTCTGCGCTAGCCTTCCCTAATTTTGCAGGAAGGAAGGCAACCACCTACCGCCAACTTTTGGGCTACTTTTTTGCCAACGAATAGTGGGATTGACCGTTACATTATAATGCCTCACAGCTGAAAAGGTACACAGAGATTCGAACACGCGACCCTCAGATTACGAGTTGAGTGCCTTATCCACCTAGCCTTGCAGACACCCATTTATGACAAAGATACTAAGGCTACTTGCAAGCATTCCTGATTTTGAACTACTGACAAGAGGTTAGTTAGCAGCATTCGTCATAAGGGTTTGATAGTTACTTTTGTGACAAATTCACAGTTTAGGTGTGTGTGTTTTCTTATTGCAAAGCTACATCGGGCTATTTACTGAGTTTACCGAGGGGAATCGAAACCCTGATTTTAGCATTGGAAATCCATAGACTTACCGCTGTACTAGCGGACTCTCACAGCTTACACTGTCAGAAATTCTTTGAAGTTTTACATGATTCAAGCTTCGTTGCCACCTTAGATATCCAGGACTGTACTATAAAATCAATTCATGCTTCTTCAATGTATTTACCTTTTAAGATTTCTAAAAAAAGAAAGTATGAGTTGAAATTTCTTCCAGTAAAGTTATTATATATGTATATGTATTCTTTTATAATAAAGTTATTTTAAGTAGTCTGTGTATACCTGTTAATTAGCAAAATATTATAATTCATCTGAGCACTTTTATGCCCCCCAGTGGCTCAGCGGTATGTCTGCGGACTTACACGCTAAAATCCGGGTTTCGATACCCGTGGTTGGCAGAGCACAGATAGCCCATCGTGTAGCTTTGTGCTTAATTAAAAAAAACAAACAAACTGAGCACTTTTAATATATTGTCAGATTCAAATTCCTCGAATTGACACAAAAATCTAACATTATAGAAATAAGTTTTCTGAAAGGGAGAAAGAATTCACAAGTTCTAGTAATTTTGTTTTCTGTCAATACTCATATAAGAAAAATATATTTGGCAATCAACATTTTGCAGGTTCGTTCTTGTTCAGTACAATCGGTCTAATGGTTATTACATATGTTCCGTACGTATTATTTTACGAATGGAAAGACATACAGGATATGAATAATACATTAAAATATCAAAGTAGAGAGACAAAAGTATCGTTTCAGCTTACGTTTAATATTAAGAAATGAGCATTCAGAAACGAAAATATAGTAAATACATATAGAAAAGGTAGTATATGTAAGGAAATACAACAAATTAGAATAAACTTAGGGGTGAAGAGTTCAAAACGAAAACGACAAGAGAATATAGGAATACTCTTAAAAATAGCTGATCTCAGTTAACGTTTGTTGTTTTCGAAAATACGACACAGCAAGAAAATATTTCACCCATTATTTGTATATTAAAAATTTGTGAATCACGAGCTTACTCATTTTTACCACTATAATAAATTTTTTTGCGATTCTTTATTAAGAAGTGGTATCTACACACATTGTTAAATTAGTAACAATTTATTACTTTAAATATTTTAGCTGAAACAGAGGTAAAAGTGAAATATAAATGTGTGTTTTCTTTTTTTAGTTTTCCTCAGAATTTCATAACCGATAAAAGAAATAGGATTAGATTCTGATGTAAATGTATAGGTCACTTAAAAGATATTGGAAAAATGATATATTTAGACAGTGAACTTCATGCGTTTCAAATAGTATAAAAGTTGAATACTATAAAAAAATTGGAATATTATAATTTTTTTTATCTCGACATGAAGTTTTGTCAGAACTGTCTACTTCTTACATCTGATGTAGTAATACTTTTGGGAAAACTTCTTTGGCAGAGAAGAAACATCAAACAAGTCAATAAAACAAATTCACTGAATCCACTTGGGATTTTAGATCTATACGATAGGATAAGTCATAAAGTATTAAATTAAATTGAAAAGAAAAAAAATATTTCAAATAATATTTACTTCCCAGGAATTTTGTGGTATAGTATCATTCACTTTTTATTTCCATCATTTTTATTGCATTTAAAGTGGTCCACCTGATTGACTATATACTGTTTTTATTGCTCTCTGAACGTTAAAAGAATATTTTTGGAAAACCTTTGTTTCTTTACTCGATCTGACGTAAATCTTGTTCGATTTATATTCTTTTTCCTTCTGCAGTAGGGTTTTTACTGTATATTTTACAAGTTTTATTTTGGAGTAAAAGAAAAGATGAATTTTTCCCAGAAATACTGTGAAAATTGTAAGCAGTGAAACATGTGAAAATGATTATTCAGTATATTTATAATGAGAGATAAACGCGATTAATTAAAATGTTTGAACAAATATCAATAACTAAAACATTTCTAACTTTAAACTGATAATACCAATAGATTTGATCGAATCAAAACTGTCCTATAACGAAAAATGACTGGTGATTTACAGGTACTTGTAGGACGAAAGCGATAATTTGATATTTTGTATAATTTCTTGTTCTAGTAAATGAAAGGTGTAAGCACTTTGCTTAAGTGGGATGAGTAAATTCATAAAATATCATATGATGAAAGAGGTGTAAGTTTTTATATCAGAGTAATTACCATTGTAAAGAAATAAAGACGAAATATACATTAGTAAACTATCTTATTTTTTATTGCTGTTACAAATCCATTTCAAGGAGGCAGAATATAAGTTCCATATAGATTTTTTTAACTAAAATATTATTTTTAGAATGGTACTAGGATTGATTTGAATTTCGTGCAAAGCTACTCGAGGGCTATCTGTGCTAGCCGTCCCTAATTTAGCAGTGTAAGACTGGAAGGAAAGCAACTATTCAGCACCAACCACCGCCAACTCTTGGGCTACTCTTTCACCCACGAATAGTGTGATTTACCGTCACATTATAACGCCCTCGCGGAAAGGAGGAGCATGTTTGGTGTAACGGGGATTCGAACCCGCGACTCTCGAATGTCTTAACCACCTGCCACGCAGGACCTAGTGGTAGGAACATAACCTTTAAATAGTTTTATTTAAATATTTTATTTTATATTATATATCATACCTTCTTTTAATTTGTTATAAGTGAGAGAACACAAAAAAGGGTCAGTTTATATGTGATAAAGAAATTAAACTATTTAATAATTCTAAGAACATTCTTAGATATTTTAAGTTTTAGTAGAAGATTCCAAGCGAGTAATTGAATATCAATCTTAAATTTCATTTGCAGGCAAATGTCGAACTAGATTATTCACTAAAAGGGATGGGTGATGAAGTTGCATAAGGCAAATGAAATTTAGAATTTCACTCAATATTTTATTTATATCCATACGTTTAGTCCTTATAAGGTCTAAGTAGTATGAATAAAAGAGATTCATATAGTATTAGGTTACAAAAATACAAGCATCATAAAATATTTTTGACTATTATTTTAAGTTGAAAATAAAATTTGTTCCTCTCAGAAATTAACTTTTTACTAGTGTATATTTGAAGTGAGTTAATAAATACAACGTCTGAAGATAAGTTACCAAAGTTAAACGGTTTGTAATGTTCGAAATCTATAATTGTTTCTGGTCAGGTATTTGCAGTTTTCAAATTAATAAATGTTCATCACAGTTATAGCTTTTGAGGTTTATAGTGTACTAACTATAGCAAACCAACGATATTATACTGTTCGTGACGATGAGAAACTCACTTGAAGTAAAAATGTATTCTAAAGACGGCTGCTATGGGTATTAAAACTTTAATCAAAATAAAGTACAGAATAACGTTTCGACATTCTTAGGTCATCTTCAGATTAACAAAGAGTTAGCAACTGACAATTGCCGGGCACATGTCTCAGGCAGCCGTCTTAAGAATACAATATTATACTGTGTTTTGGCGCGTCGATTTATAAACGTTTAGGGTGAGGTTCTCGAAAGTTCAGTTGTCAACAATATTCGAAGATACGCCAGTGCTTTCTTAAATCATATATTGTTTATTCTTACACTCGAAAATCTTTTAGAAATTTAGAGAACAGGCGAGACTTATGCAATTATCTGTTAATATAAGTTACACGTATTTCTAAACTGAAACAAACATAGTTACTAAAATAAATATATGACAAATTCGTCACTAAATGAATGCAATGTTATAATGACCCCCGCTAGTACAGCAGTATTTCTCCGAATTTACAGCGCTAAAATCAGGGGCTCGATTCCCCTCGATGGGCTCATCAAATAGCCCGATGTGGCTTTGCTATAAGAAAACACTATTTTATAAGTATAAAGCCTGAAGCAGAAATTACGTCATTAAGTTAAATATAAGTCTTGTTTGTATACTTTTCTCTTTTGCAGTCCCCGTCGCGCCAAACATGCTCGTCCTTTCAGCCGTAAGGGCATTATAATGTGACGGTCAATCCCACTAATCGTTGGTAAAAGAGTAGCCCAGGAATTGGCGGTGGGTGGTGATGACTAGCTGCCTTCCCTCTAGTCTTACACTGCTAAATTAGAGACGGCTAGCGCAGATAGCGAAATTCAAAAGACAAACAAACAACTTCTCTTTTACTTTGTTAATTTTGCTTAAAAATTCATACAGCTCGAAAGTACCACATTTCCAGTGTTTTTTTGTTTTTGTTGAACATGATTTATATTTTTGTTTCTCTCTAATAAACATCAATAAACCTATTATCGAATATATTCTATATTTACACACTTGAAAAACATTACGTTGGATTTGCTATAGTTATATAATCCAAACGTTTGAAATGTTTTGGTGTATTATGTTGCAATTTACAATAAATTGTTGGTATACAAATAAACCAAAAACCAAATTTTAATTACTTGTGCGAAACAAAAGATATTTATTTGAAATGAGTTATATCGAGATACCAACAATAAATACTTTAAATAAGATGAAAAAAAGACGTTTATTTGAAATTGAGTTTTAACTTGGTGCCAACATAAAATACTTTAAATAATATTTTAAATTTATAAAGCTCCTATTAATTAATTATAATGAAGTTAACTGAACAACCTACACGTTGTTTTATTTTTCTTACTTTACACAATTTGTAAGCTCAATTAACTGGGCTTTCGACAGATGTAAGACGTTTAAGTGAAAGTGGAATATATGACTTGTCTTATGTTGATTTATTTGATTGTATTTTATTGTATGAGCTTCTATGTTGTTCACGATTTCTGCTTCCATAATACCTTAATTGATTATTCAGCTTATTCCATACCCTTACATCTTATTCACGACAAAGTTACATAATTATAAAATAATTATGAGTAACTTATTTTGAAGTTCATCTGATTAGTTTGTAAAATACAGGGTGGTCGCTAGAAAAGCGGAAAATTTGAGGGTCAGATGAGATCATGAATAAAATGCGTGCTCACTCATTTCTATTTTGATTTCTTTACATCATGAATAAAATGCGTGCTTACTCATTTCTATTTTGATTTCTTTACATCATGAATAAAATGCATGATTTTAATATCATAAAATGCGTGCTTACTCATTTCTATTTTGCCTTTAAAAAACTTTGTAAAAGTTATTTTTTGTAAAAATAAATAGCTGTTTGACAAATTTTCCGCTTTTCTAGCGACCACCCTATATATTAAAGATCGTATTGAATACATTTGGTTGACTGTGTATTTTCGATGTAAAAAAGATGCTTATTGTGAAGTGTTGTAAAAGAAAAAGGTTTCTCTTTTAATTATCGAATTGAATTTGATTTTTAGTTGCTTAGAATGGATTTATAAGGGTAGTTTCTAACATTTTGTATTTTCAGTTAAGCTTTTTTTAACAATTTATCGAATCTACTGATCGTGCACACTGTTTATAAAAATACTGAGGTACTTATCCCAATGAGAAAGACAGCTAATATTTTTTCTTTAATATTCTACCCCTTTCTATATTTCTCTCTTTTTATTTGTTCGAGTGTTTACGATAGGAGGTTCGTCACTAGAAAATTTTGTCAACATTTTACAAAATTTGGGTTTCATTGGAAGAACTCAGCCTAGCAAAATCACTTTCTAAGAAATACGCAACAACATGTCTAGATCTCTGGAAATCCATAAACGGACTAAAACAACAAAAGAAATGGCCATGATGAATTTCATAACACATTCCGGTTTACATAATAACGAATTTGAATGACATACGAAATAAATCTAAAATTATTATACTTCTCATAAAATCGTAGTGTATGTTGGCTATAATATTAATATAAAGCAATCACTGAAATAACCTAGTTCTTGCATTAATTAAATGGAACATCTCGCTTTGAGCAAGAGACCAGTACTTCTAATTTTTATATATCATGGGCTTCTACCGCTGTCTGTTAGATTACGAACTGTGTTCTTTATGATAGGTTACATACTACTCATTTTAATTAAGTTTTATATTTTCCTGTTGCTTCATACTTTCCAGACGATTACAAGGAAATTATTTTCTTATAATTGGAATTTAGAGAATATTAGAAAGCGAAATAATTAAACCAAATATTTGTAACATCAAACTTTAACAAATACATTTTCAGTTGAAATTGTGATCAGTGTAATACTAAATAATTCCACTGCATTTGCAATACGTAAAATTTGCATAAAAAATGTTTGTATATAATATCATGAGTCATGTTTCACTATTTTGTATGATAAAATAAGTCACAAAAGCTGTGACGCTTCAAGTTCTTAGTTGAATTATTCAAAACAGAATGTTTGAAAATGTAGAAAATAATTCTGAAAATTCTATCTGTAGTAAATATTGTTATTTTAAAGGATGTCTTCTTTTTTTTAAAAAAAGAGAGTAAAATACATTTTTCAGAGACAGAAGATTATTTTAGAATTGAGTAACCAATTCTGGATCAAAGTCATACCTCTGGTTTTACTTTTCTCTTAAAAGCAGTTTTCAATGTATTCGCACATCAAGCTGAGCTCAGCGATTTTCTGCCTTACTCATTTCGTTGGGGCAAAATTATTGTCGTTGGTTGTTGTCTCTCTCGACTATGTGTCGCTTACGGAATGTAATTCTTTCCGACACATTCTAAGGCAGAGTCACTGACGTAGAATAGAGACTCACTGAATCAGCTAAGCTTAATTTAGAAACCCTATTCTGTTTTCTGTTTAAAAAAAATGAGATGAGAGCTAACTTCAGACTTTTATAAGAAAGAAGAAAAGCGATTCGAGATTCCTTACGTTACGTTCATCAAATATATTTATTTATTCTCAATACCGTTTATGCTAAGAGGAAAAAATGTTAGGAGAAATCATATTAATTATATAAGATATATTAAATATTTCAGTGGACAGTTATCGGAATATAAGAAATATAACTTTAATCATTAATAGTCCTTATTGTTTGTTAAAGCTGGACATATAAAGTCATAAATAAAATTTTTATCTTTATGTCTGAAAAATCAGGAAGTCCAATTTACTGAAATTTTATTAATAGCGTAAATGAAACAAAATGGTAATTTTTTTTCATAGGATTGCTTGCTGGTTTTAGAGCAAAACCATATTTGCGTATCTGCTGTGTTCACTTCGAAGAATCGAATCCACAATTTTATCATTGAAAGTCCGTAAATTTACCTCTTTTCCATCGTGGGGGCTTTTTATTTTATACAAAACACTAGTATGACTAATCACCAAACATTAAAAAGTAATGGAAAAATATTTATTTCGTTATATACACTTACGAGAACTCGTGGCTTTACAAAATCAACTTAAAAAATAGTGAGATAAATTATCTATTAATCTCACTGGTATGTGAAACAATCGTGTTTGACGTAACGCTTTCATAAAAACAAAAAAATTCCGACTGTACCTGAACAATGGAAATAAAATTTGAAGACTTACGTTTATTTTCATAAATTTCTAACATTAACAAACATTATTGTTTCATTTCTACTTAGAATTGTAATTATTTGCAGTTATTTTAAGTTATATATATTTATATAGATTTATAACTTAGCAGGATGTAAGAAGAGTTCTGAAATATTATTATTAAGTGATTATCATTTGTTTTCACTTTTACCTTTTTTATTCGTAGGGTATTGCGAGTTTCTCTAAATGTGATTGTTGCAGAAATAAATAAATAATTATAATTTAAGGCTCCATTGCGTACATCATTATATGAAGATTGTTTCTATTTATTGCCTTTAAGTAACTCCCTGGTGTAGCAACTCTTTGAGCAACACAGTGCCTACAAGTTGCTTTAAGAGTATTATGTTGTTGTTGTAGAAAAACCATGTACAAACATCCTAACAAACATTGATTGTTAGGGTATTAACTGTACAGACACACACATCGTAGAAGTTTAGAGGTTACACAAAAAAGTGGTTTTCTCGATTTGATTTTTGACTTAATATATGTAATTTTTTGATATTTTGAATAAATAATAAACAACTTTAAATTATAGGTACGTTTGATGTTTGCTGGCTATCAATATTCTTTGAATGGTAGATGCTTTCTGCATGCAAACAAACCATTATGCATCATGATTTAACAGTCGAAATGGAATAACGAGGCCTTATTTCTCGGACAAACTCATAACTTTTATTTTACGACATTAACTGGTTAACAATGCAATCAAAACGTTACTTCATTCGAAAAACATGACCATTCTGGGTAAAATGATGGTCACTTTTGCCCTCACTGAATGGAACGCTAAATTCCTTATTTTTTATACTTTAACACGGCTTTTCATATCTTATACCTGCATCACGCAAATTCACAATTATATTTCATAATGTTGCTCATATTTTTTTAAAAGAACAAACAGTAATTGGTTCATAATACTCTGTAGTAGGAAAGTCTGAGCAAACTTGGGTGATCATGACAACCGGTTTATATATTTAATAAGCTCAATGATAATTGGCAGCTCAGTAATATGATAAAGGCTCATTGATATTCAATAACCTTGAGTTTTTTTGGTAATGACGCATGATCCAGCTGATAAGAAAGTAGAATTATCAATAATTATATATTCAACAGCAGTTAATAGGCCAAATCTTATATCAATTATTTGCGTTGAAATTTCTTTTGAACAAAATTATTTGTAAAACTTTGAAATATCTGATTACATTTTCAATATTAAAGGCTTTGAAATGAAAGTACACATGACGTTTCTATTGAATAATTTTAGATTAAAGCGTATTTTATTATTTAGAATAAAATGTTTGTTGTGATTTTTTGTTTTATTTAGAGAAATATTACTATTGCTTTTATGCTCGAATTTAAACAATATTAAAATATATTTCAAGTATAAGTTACTCATAAGACAAACATAAATTACGATTATGTTGTGTAAGCTTGTAAAATTAAAGTTTCAGTAATCAGCAATACTTTAAACCTATCCGTCTGAAGTAACCATGGGAGCTTAAAACAATAGTTTCACTTTGTTAGCTCTGTATAACAAGATATAGTAAACTTACTTGCTCGAGGCAGCTAGTGTAGCTTAAAATGATAATTTCCACAGCAACCAATTCGGGTTAAAGATATTCAACTCACTTGTAAAAAAGTCTTCCAGTGATTTAGTGGTAGGATTGCAGGCTTACGACCCTAAAATTTTGGGTTTCACTACCAGCGATGAGAAGAAAATATATAGCCCATTGTTTACCATTGTGCTTAACAGTAACAATCAAACCTATAATTCAAACCACTTGTCTGCACTAACTAGGCGATTTATCACTATTTGCATGGATAGTGTTTAAACTTTAATGATGGCAATAAAAGGGTCCTTAATGTAACTTTAATGGAGTTAAACTAGAAAATGACTAAACTGAATTGTATTTGCGAAAATAAGTGAAACTCAGTAGGTTTGATTTTGAATTGTTTGAAGTTAAGCACAAAGATACACAACAGCCTGTCTGTGCTATGCCCACCAAGGGTATCAAAATCGGATTCTAGCACTGTACGTTCCCAGACAAGCCGTCGTGATACTGGGGGCCCAAACTCAATTGGCTGTGACGTATTTGTCATAAACACAATAATTTAACATTTTCAAAGATAAAGCGTAATGATTTTCTGTATTTAGAATTAAAAGTATCCTTTACTGTAAATAAAGCTTTGAGAAAACATTATATGTATATACACACACGTATACAATTAATACAATAACACTGACGAATTGGATTTGCAGATGCTACGATATCAGCTTAATCTGATAAAACTAAGCTACTAGTTTATGTTTTCACACCAGTTTAAGATAATGTAGTAAAAAAACTGAGAAATTTCTGAAGTGTTATCATAGCTGTTTAATGCAATAAAGTTTATATTTTTTTCTTAGGCACTGTTTTACTAGTAACTTAAGCCTACCCAGAATGAATTTTGGTTTTACATAAGTCCTTCTAGTATATATATAAAAAAGGTCAAATAAGGTCATGCATTGCCTTTACACATTATCATTTGCAGTGGACGTCTCATTGCTTAATGAAGATTAAAAATAACGTGTACAGCTCTAAAGAGATTATAAGATCTAAAAATGAAGTATTCAAAGTCAAAGAATGGATTATTTTTAACCGTGTAATTATACATAAAGCGTGTGTGCTCTAATAACAAACCGATGAGAAATACGCTAAATATTATATACATATTTGAGCTACTTTCGCTAATGGTGTATCAAATGACCATGATATTTGGAAAATCCAAGTGTAATTTTACTTTAGGTAGATACTTCGCTTTGCGCTTTATTAAGTTTTAAGGATACAGCCTATTTTTTACAGAGGTAAAATTTCTGGTACATTTTATTATTGTTATTATTTTTCATTCAAAGTAGAAATTTTCGGTCGATAAATTATATTAAATAATTTTCTGGAAAATACACATTTTAAAACATAAAATGCAAGCTAGAAGTCTCAGAAAGCGCGTAACACTTTGTCTACATCGATTTCTCGGGTTGGTCATATCTGAGAATATATTAAATTTTATGCAACAAATCTATTAAGGAGATAAATTTATTTTATTCTTAATTTGCAATAGATGGCACAACCATCAAACTAAGATACTGATCCTACTGTTACAGTCCTTATTACAGTTAATATGAAGTGCAATTTTCTCTGCAATAACCAAGCAGATAAGCCAGCTAGCGGATAGACTTGGGGGCTCCTTAATAAACCTTTTTTGTCTGGCACGAACGTGACGGCTTTCATAAAATCGAGACGCACACAAAGGAAGCTTCAAGGGGATATAGAAGAGGTAATTTTAAGAGAAGAACAAAATCCTGTAGGAGAGAGAAGTTCGAACTGAATTGAAGAAAGATTTCTTGATTTGCTACGGTTTATGGACCAGGCTAGTAATGAATTTCTTTCGAAAAATAAGCACGAAGCACTAGATAAGGAGCGGCACAATAAGAACATATAGAGTACAAACAATAAGAACATGTTATAGAAAATCTGAAAGTCTGTCGAATTCCAGATATCTGTATAAGGAACAAAAATGGGCAATGGAAGTATAGAGTATCTGTGAACAGTATTGGAATATTAGTTGTCTTAAGCATATAAAGTTCCGCGTGTGTTTCACATATAAAAAACGTTTTCTTTATTCATTTATAATTACAAGTAGTTTTTATATGTTCCATTACAGTTATATTTATTTTTGTAACCATTATTAGCGCAGAAACAATTTGAGACGCTATAAAGGAAGCTTCCCAGTTGTAGATTTAATTTACGGTTTGTGTTATCTTGAAATATAATTATCGTTATTTCGATGTAAACTTCTCCTCGTTTCATTTGAAATAAGAAGAATGTAAAAGGAAGAAAGAAAGGACGCCGCCCCTTCCCAAGTGTCATTTTATGCTGTTTACAAAATAAATTTCCCGGCCTTTTTGCCGTTACAAAATCATAGCACTCAGTGATAAAATGTACATGTTTTTAATTAAGTATATTATTTCAGATACGTTTTCCGTGTCTTCGTCTCAAGTTAATATGTGCCTACAATTTGTTGCGCATTAAAACAGAAGAAAAAAAGCTCGTAAAACGGAAAAGACTAGAAATTCTTTTGGAAAGTTTTTAAAGAAACAAAACTAAGTAAAACGATCGTGGTAGTCGTTTAATAAGTAAACGTTGCAGTTGTTTGAGTAATCACATTAAAAGTTATTTACGGTGCTACCTATTTTCAGCTAGGGCTACAGTCTTAAGACTGTTGCATATTTTATAAAAGAAATTTTCATCACATGAACGTAAGCTTGATGACATAAAACAGTGTTGTTTAATGAAACCTAAGAGTAAAGTATTTTTAATTATACACCTACCTTACTAATTGGTTTCAAGTTTTTGGCAAACTATATTCTTATTTTAGTGTCAACAAACAAGCATGTTTGAAACTATTTTCAAGTTTTATTTTTTGTGTGCTAGGAGAAATGTGTTTTGAATATTTTATGAACATAGCTTACAAACTAAGAGAACTGATATTTAAGTTTCTCTTCACGGAGAAAGTTGGTTATCTAGATTACAAGAGAATGATTTGAAGACTGTGTATGTAATATACCGATTTAACGTTGAAAGGTTTGGAGTTAATACATTACGTCTATTGTTCAGTAATATTTCATTACAAGGGCCACGATTTTTACTCATTATGTGAATAATCTCTTATTTAGAATAAACTAAGATTTGAAATTACAATGTGACGCCTACCCTTAGAAATTTCTACGGCATTGACCTAAGACCCCCAAACGGTTCATAGCGACATTACATCCTATCTATATTCTACTTTTTAATTTATTTTCAAAGATATATTCTGAATCGATTATTAAGCGGTATGAAAAGAATTATTAACGTAAATTATAAAATAATTTAATCTTTTCGCCCATCCCTCTCACTAACTCAGATGTAAGACACATGTGGCGGGCATAGCACAGAGAGCCCATTGTACAGCCTAGCGCTTAATAAAAAAACAAATTACTATTTTTTCTTCGGTGAAATGTTTTACTTCATCACTTGCAGAAAGAAGCATTGATTCGTCTACTAGACTTAATTGATATTGTTATCCGTTTTAGTTGGAGTAATAACTTTTTATCCTTCTAGTACTTCTTGAACAACTTATGTATTGTTGTATAACTTCTTGAACAACTTATGTATTGCTGTATAACTTCATGAACAACTTATGTATTGCTGTATAACTTCATGAACAACTTATGTATTGTTGTATAACTTCATGAACAACTTATGTATTGTTGTATAACTTCATGAACAACTTATGTATTGTTGTATAACTTCATGAATTCTTTGAACATGTTGATTTAGACTTCTCGAACTTAGTGAGAAGACGAGTCTGTTTGTTTCAGAGTTTTCGTACAAAGCTACACAAGGACATTCTGCATATAATCACCCTTAATTTTGAACTGATGAGACTAGAAGGAAGACAACTAACTAACATCAACAACTCATAACTTTTTTGTGTGTGCTATCGAGTGAGAATATTATAAGGCACTGTTATGTATATGTGTAAATATTTTGTAAACGACAACATGTCGTGTTGTGTTTGAATTTTCATTTGTTTTATTCATTTTTCCATATTGATATTATTGTTTCGAAGTTTAAACTAATATTTTGTTATTCATTTAGGGTAACATTTTAGAATTTTCTTGAATTAAGTAGACCAATCATATGTTTGTAAATGAGTGCTGGTGACTTCCTGTCTAGACGTGTAGTCTCGTGCAAGAACGGACACGCGCGGATTGCTCTAGAGTTGTATGGAAATTTCAAGATTGTTCGAGAAGTAGGCCTACCGGTATAAAAGACGGTGACGTAAGAGAGATATTCATTCATCAGTTTTTATTCGAAAAAAGAAGATAGATTCAGTCATTAGTTTTATTCGAAGAAGAAGAGTGAGATTCAGGCATCAGTTTTAGTTATTTGAGAAAGATTAAGTGTTTGCTGTGAATATTCAACTTGGATTTGTGATTGAAGTTAGATCTACGGAAGTTGTGATTTTATTTCGTCAATCTCTACGATACATCTGAATTACTGCTTGAGCTGAGAGACGGCGATTTTATTGAACTGTGAACTGTTTCGGAATTTCTTCGTGGGACCAAATTCACACCCTAGACTGGAATTTGAGACTTTCATTTTAGATCATTACATTAGATGCAGGCCAGTACCGTTTTGTATTGTGATTCATTTTGAAGTTTGAAACTAATATTATTTTGTTTTGTAATTAATTTCGAATGTTGTAACTTAATATCTGTCACTGTTATTATATAATTTATGTTATATCTGTTATATTTGTTAATAGGTTAGTGCAATAAATTATACAAGCTGTTATCTGTGTTTTTTCTGTTGCGTTTAATCTACGAAGAACTTAAAACATAAAAAATACGTAACAGCACCCTCAGGCTCAAAGTGCGGGACACGTTTTTGAGACAATGAATCCTGGTATTAACGGCTCGCTAACCACAAGTTAGGTTAAGGATGTAAAGAACTTAAACATGTGATCATTAATAAATAATATCACATTTTTCACACATTCTCCTAATTTCGTTTTTAATCTAAATAACTGACACGTTAAACGTAATAAGAAATAAGCAAGTTGTTGAATTCAGCACCAAACGTGTCTAAAATATCAACCACTACTCTTATTTAACTATTACCTGTAACAGGTATGCAAGAAAACGACGTGTAAAAGCAGAAAAGTAAATCTTTAAAAAGAAGAAAGTTCTGTGAAATTAATAAAGAATTGTATATAAAACATCGATATGAGTGTGTATTTTCTTATAACAAATCCACATCCAGCTATCTGCTAAGCCCACCGCGGGGAATCGAATCGCTGGTTGCAGTGTTGTAAATCCGTAGATTTACCGCTGTATTAGCAGGGGCGGTAATGTGATAAAGAAAGTAATTATAAAAAAATAATCTAACTAAACTAATTATGTAGTGTTAAGTCATACACAGAACTTCTCAATAGATAGTATTTAGTTTATGTATGATAAGCTATAGCAGTGTAAGACTAGAAGGAAGAAAGCTAGTCATCATCACCCACCGCCAACTCTTGGGCTACTTTTTTTTAACGAACAGTGAGATTGATCGTCACATTTTTAACGTCTACACGGCTGAAAGGGCGAGCATGTTTGGTGTGACGGGGATTCGAATCCCCGACTCTCAGATTACGAGTCGAGTGCCTTAACCACCTGGCCATGTAGGGCCATTTTGTAAGTGAAACTATTGTAGAATGTCTGTGTTTACTGATTTAGAGTAGTAATTTACTATAATTATTAAATGGCTTTCAAATCATAGACGAAATTCCTTCTTCCATTTTATGAATAGAACTAATGATATAAATTATCACCATAAGTTAATATTCCGAATCCTATATTACCATTAAGATCAGCGATAAGCAATTAAATCTTACAATAAATTAGCTGTAATGTTTGACTTAATATGAGGAGGAACTAGAAATGAAACTAAACGAAAGCAAACTGAAAAATTACACATAATAATTTGATAATTAAATTTCTAAAGACGATCAACAGGAAGGTTAACTGAGAAATCACAAAACTAATTGAGTGTGAGATGAAGATTTTTAGCTATATAGAAGCTAGACTCTCCATTAAGTGTTATTTCACGATGGATTCAGAAAGGGGACGGTAAACTATACAATAGCACAGAAACAAACTATTCCAATGTAAACGGATTTAAAGATATTCAAGATTGAAGTAAGAAACTGTTTTCTGTTGTATTGCAAATTTGGAAATCTCCTATTCGTGATTATTGTTGATAAAATTGAGAATGTTATTCTAACTTTGATATCTGAACATGAAAAACTGGTGAAGAAGCGAGAGTTTATAATGCACAATACATTGAATAAGTATTATTTTAAAGACATTCAGTGACATCACATTAAAAATTAATTTTGAGCTGTGTATGTAGGCTTGTTCCTGAGGTAACATGACAATAGATAAACTTCCCAACATCTTCTCTCTGGTGTCAGACTGTGGAACTATGACGTTGTAGTATTATATATGTTTTGTATGCTGCAGATATGTTGGTTATATGTTATACGTGTGTGAAGATAAAGCATTTAGTAATATATAATGATTGTTTACAAATAAAAACTAATGTTGTGTGAATATAATTAATCATTTTATTTTTTACTTTATTTTTGAGGTGCTATGGTTGATATGTCAAAATCATCGTGATTGGTTGAGTATGTTTTAAGATATTTTTTCTGCTGAGACGGCAATAAGGAAAAATAAAACAAACCTATCAGTTCCTCTGTCTTTCTAAACACGTTTATCTGATCCAGTACCAATTAATGCATAAACTTGTGGCATAAACAAGCATCACATAAGTCCATCTGTTTCCCAGGGCAGGGGTAACTCATAGTGGTTAATTATTTAAACATATCGACAAAACGTGAGAGCTGCGAGATCATGTGTTTAGGGCGCTCAACACGCAATCTGGTTCAGCCATGAAGGTGTTGTAATGTCACATCCAGTCACATTATTTTTTGGTAAATGAGCAGCCCAAGAGATGATGGAATGTGGTGTTGACAAACTGTCTTCTCTCTAGTCTATTGCTGCTAAATTACGGAGGGTTAACGCATATTAGCACTTGTGTAATTTTTCGCGAAATTCAAATTAGGTTGCAGCTGTAGTTTAAATAAATTTTTCATATATTAGAATCAGAACTGCAATCTATTATAACTAATAACAACAATTAGAAAAGCTTTTAAGTATTATTTCTTCCAGTAGTGTACAATCTTTGAAAATTAGTAAACAAAAACAGTAAGTATTTTGAGTAATAAACGTTGTGTTAAGATTCGCTAATATTTAATAACCTAACAGTGAAATTACAAATGTACATTTCCAACTATTTTTTTTTCTGGTAAAACCAGAGTTGTAGCGTGTCCAAAGGAAATATGTTTTAATAGCGATAATTTGTGTTTTGAGCAAAAGCTGAGGAAAATATAATCTGTATTGAAGTCCCCAAAGGTATGTTAGCTGAAAATGTGTTACATTCTTTGGTTAGTTTCGTAATTAGCTATACTATCTTAGTTAAAGTTCACATTGTTACGTAATGACAAAAAACGACTTGAAATTTAAAATGGCCCGGTATGGTCAAGCGATTTAAGGCGTGCGACTCGTAATCTGAGGGTCGCGAGTTCGCATCCCGGTAGCGCCAAACATGCTCGCCTTTTCAGCCTTGGGGGTGTTATAATGTGACGGTCAATCCCACTATTCGTTGGTAAAAGAGTAGTCTGAAAGTTGGCGGTGGGTGGTGATGACTAGCTGCCTTCCCCCTAGTCTTACGCTACTAAATTAGGGACGGCTAGCACAGATAGCCCTCGAGTAGCTTTGTGCGAAATTCCAAAACAAAGAAACGAACAAAACTTAAAAAAACTTTGTCCAAGTATTCTCAAGTGACATCGAGAGAAAAGATAACAGAATCTCATCCCTGTAATGGGCGAATATAGTCAGTATTTTTTCATTGTCTTTGGCAACACAGACATTTTCAAAATTTCTGTGTAAATTACTTATATGTTGTTTTTGGCATGAAAACTCTTAGTTCAAGACCGTTAGAGTCTCAAGAGTAGGCGTAAGCTCATTTTCCTCTACCTGTGGAAAGGCGTTGACTCTCTATCGTTGAACACTATAATAAAGGAATCAAATCACTTGGTTTTATGTGAGCACAGAAACAATAATTTCTAGTGAGTGTTACTTGTTATTCAATCTAGAACATTATTTATTTATTTTTAGCTGCGGGAGCGAAAAATTGCAATCCTACACGGTATTCTAGTAGAGAGCCAGTTTGTGATCCATCTACGCAAGTGCGCCCATTGTTTCTTTGTTGTGCAATTAATAAACATTGTGTCGGCTGTTTTCAAAACGTGTCAAGAATTCTGCTAAGTTTTCAGATTCGGATAACTCAGAAGATTTGCTTTTCGACCCTGCTGTTATTAAGTGATCTTTTCCAAACTTGTAGAAAATCAGTTAATCTGGGAATACTGTGTTCCATATTCACTAAAAACTTTTCGTAGGATACATTAAAGAAGCTGCAATATATATAATCAACGTTTTGTAAAATAATAAATACATTTTAAATATATTTACCGTTGTATTGAGGTTCGTAAGATTTTAGATTTTCCTATAGTTGTTTTACCTCACGGTAATAAGTTCACCAGGGATGTTACTATTCTAAATTTCATTGTAAAACTTTGGGTTGAGGATATAGACAAGTGGCAAATTAAAAAAAATATTAGTCCATGGTAGCAAACTCCATAAGTTTAAAAAACGTATGCTTCATGATTTACGTTATGTCATTTTAACATAGCTACAACTTGCTCAGTCTTTTCAAAAGAGATTTTGAGTACAGGACTCGCACAACATTTTTCAGGGTATTTGCTAACACGTCATCCAGTGCTATGTCTGCGGACACATACTGCTAGAAATCGGATTTCGATACCCGTGGTGAGCAGAGCACAGATAGCTCTTCGTGTAGGTTTGTGTGTAATAACGAAACAAACAGATAACTTGCTAACATGTTTGTTATTCTGTAGGATAAGTTAAGTCTTAGGACTTATAATAAAAACTGAAGTTTGATTCCATAAAGTGGACAGGTCGCAGATAGCTCATAGTTTAGCTTTGCGCTAACAACGTAAACGACAACAACTGTTAATCAACCATCGTATAATCTATTTCTCGGGACTATATTATTTTAAATCTTTAAAACCCTTAGAATAAATTACTTGGAATAATGATGCTGTTAAATTTTAAACACCTCACGAGGTATCTATAGAGTTAATAATATGGGTTTTGGAACGGAGGGTATGGTTAACTGTAACTCTTATTAAGTGACCACAAATGTTAATGTAGGTCGTATTTAGAGGCGAATATTCGAACTTTTTGATTCGCAACCCTGAAGAATATTATTCTAAGCATGCTGGGTCCTTTGAGAAGAAAATAAAGTAAATAATACAGTTTGCTTGGTTTTGTATTGCTCGTCTCAAAATCTCAGTATGATAGATACAACTCACCATACAGTTTTAAGTAACATACTGGCAATCGTAAAGAATACATTTTTGGCTTATTGCGCTTTAAAACCTAGATCCCTTGCTGAAACACCGTTTTTTGTATTTTATTTTCATATTATTGTTGCTGTGATTTGGTGGATGAAGGATAAAAAGACTTTGGTTGTTTGAAAATCTGAGTTTAAAAACTTGATTACACGTATTAAGTTATCATAGTGCAACACATACAATATTTTTTAAAATAAAAATGTTTCCCGCGACTGTAGAGGAAATGTATATAGGATACAATGTTATTATCATTATTATACCTTTAAGGTTTTAGGCTAATTTTCAAGACTATATAAAAATGTAAAGTTATTTTCTCGGCTAGTCCACATATCTAGGATGGTGAACTCTTATCTAGAATCATTTACGACGTAAATTCAATTTTTGGAGTGTCGTAAAGACAAGGTTTGCAGTTTTGGTTTTATGACCGACAGAGTTTGGTGCAAGAGCCACTGGTCTTAAGACATTCACTTGTTTCAAGATACTCTAGTACTAGCTAGTCACGCATAACAAAGTGCACCTAGCACGTGGTGTTGTTGGATCGGTTCTTATTACAGACATCTCTGTTTCTCTTATTACCATTACTAAAGAACTCGATTAAGGGATACCACATTGTGACAAATGGATTAACCCTAGAAAAAAAATCCAAGCAAGAAAGTAAACTTGCGGATCACACGCATTAAGAAGGCCAAGAAGTGAAAGCTACCAGTCTGGGTAAAAAGAGTATATCATAATTTTTTAAAAGTGTAGGTGAAAGTCACGATTTTATAAAGCCTAGGTGGAAGTGAACATCACAATCATATAAAAAGGTGAAAGTGTTTAAAAAGTAAAGGTGAAAGTGAAAGCCACAAATATTAAAGAAGTTTAAATGAAAACATGAGTCACAAGTGTTTAAAAAAGTCTAAATAAAAGCGAAAGTCATAGGAGTTAAGAGTCTAAGTGAAAGCAATATCGTTGGTTTAGATGCGTAGTCATTTACTCACTACTGATAACCTAACCTGCTCTTAGGCTTACATTCCATCACTACACGAAGACTATTTCATTTGTTTCGTTCTCCCAAGTGCCACTGATGAATCGTGACTTTGGCTAAACTATTTGTGTTCTGGTAAAAATAGCGAATCACACAATAGATTACGCCTCTAAATCACCATTTTCCCTACTGAAATGCATTTGGCGAAAAAAATAAATTACAAATAAATAAATAATAAGTTTACCGTCTAAATAATAATGAATAATTAATTGTGACGATATGTCATATGTTATCCAAACATCTAAAGTATTTTAGGTTAATAGTAGTGAGTAAAGTACTATACTTCTAAACCATACTACGAAGATAAGTCATATTTATAGCTAGTAAATCAAAGTTCCGGTGGAGTCAGCAGATACCCCGGTGTGGCTTTGCTATAAGAAAAACACTCAAACGCAAAACCAAAATCAAAGTTCGAACATCTTTCGAGAAGTAAATATTATGTATTTAAATAAAAATAATTTGTTACAATTGTGAATATGCGTTTATTTACAAGATAAAGTAACGCAATTATCTTAATATAGTTTAACAAAAACAATAAATATGTCGAATTTAATTTAAAACAAAACAATGAATAGATCAAATATAATTTAAGATAAAACAATGAACTGGGCGAATATCACTGAAATCGAAACAATGAACAGGTCAAATATCAGATGACATAATGGGGCTAAGCATGGCCTGGTAGTTAGGACGCTTGACTCCTAATCTGAGAATCGCGGGTTCGAATACCCGTCACACCAAACAGACTTATCCTTTCAGCTGTGGGAGTGTTATAATTTGATAGACAGTCTCATTATTATTTGGTAAAAAGAGTAGCCCAAGAGCTGGCGTTGGATGGCGATGACTAGCTTCTTTCCATCTAGCCTTACATTGTTAAATTAAGAACGGCCAGTACAGCTCGCTCTTGTGTAACTATCAAAAACAAACAAAGAAATAATTAACTCAAGGCAATAAACAGGTCAAATGTAACTTAATAAAAGACAACAAAGAGTCAAATATCACTTAATACAAGACAGTTAGTAGGATAAATTTACTTATTAATACTGTTTGTTTGTTTGTTTGTGTTTCCTTATAGCAAAGCCACATCGTGCTATCTGCTGAGCCCACCGAGTGGAATCGAACCCCTAATTTTAGCGTTGTAAACCCGTAGAATTACCGCTGTACTACCGGGGGGCGTTAGTGATACTAGCAGTAAGCTACAAATGATGTTGCTTCTCTCCCTCCTGTGGGCACAGAGTAGACAACCCATTGTGTAACTTTGCTTTTAAATACAAAGTTTAAGAGAGTGCTGAAGCTGTGCATTTTTATCTTGATCAAAGTAAAACGCGATTTCAAATAGATGCAATAAAGATAACCGAGAACCTCAGTTTAACTCCAGTTTGGTTTAGAGTAAAGTCACAAATGGGTCATCTGCTGCGTCATTCACGGGAAATCGAACCTCAGAATTTAGCGTTGTTTTAAAGTAAATTTAGGACCGGTATGGCCAGGTGGGTTAAGGGTTCGATTTGTAATCTCGGTCGCACCAAACATGCTCGCCCTTTCAGCCGTGAGGGCGTTATAACGTCACGGTAAATTCCACTATTCGTTGGTAAAAGAGTAGCCTAAGAGTTGGCTGTGGGTGATGATGACTAGCTGCCTTCCCTCTAGTCTTACTCTGCTTAATTAGGGACGGTTAGCACAGGTAGTCTTTGAGTAGCTTTGCGCGAAATTGAAAACACAAACAAACAAACAATTAAGTGAATTTAATCTTCCTAATTAGGGTGAAGTCCATACGTTGTGAAACAAGTTAGTACAGGTGAGAAAACGCATAAATAGTGAAAATGAAGACATTTACTTTAAGTATTACAACAGTCCATGAAAACAATAATTTTACTTTCTGGTATTTTCAGCCATTCATTAATTTTGGTTGATTAATCAGTATGTGGTATCCACAATTATATCACGAAAAACCTTTATTGTAGGTCCTATAGAAAGTGTGATTTAGCTGAACAGAAAATAGTTCTTCTAAGTTTTTTAAACAACTTTTAATATGCAGTTTGTATAAGCTTTAACTTATTTTCTAAGAATATCCATAACAATATTCTTCAATTGTAATTATTTTAAGCTAATAGCTTATTGCTCGCACTTTGAAATTCATATTTTATCGATAGGCTAGAATATCTTAACGAGCTTTATTTTTGTTTGTTAATAATATATCACGCCCTTTAACGTCTACTGATTTTATTTCATTTTTAATTATAAAGTTGTTTTTTCTTTAAAAAAATAAACAAATAATTATCCTGTTTAATTAGTGAACTATAAGATGTTATATATACCAGGTCTGTTCCGATGTGTCGATATTTGAGTATTGTTGTTAAATACCCAGGAGGGTCAGGTACATTTGACCTCTTCCTCCTTCCCGAACATTCATAGCATCAAAACAAAAATTTTATTATTATTATTATTATTTATTCTTTTTATTATTATTATTTATAGCTTTGGGCCAGAGTAAAAGTATACCTTGATGCTCAGGCCCATTTCAGGGCTCAGACCATGCATGGACGAAACAAGAATTTTTTTTTTAAATTCTCTCTTGTGGTTTTTTATGTTTTTTTTAAAGAAAGAATGCTACTACTACTATTAGTAGCACGCACAAACACACAAATAAAAGTAAGTATATTAATAATTATTATTTAATAATTGTATGATAAATAGTAATCAAGGACTAAGAGTCTAGTGCATAGTGGCCAGCTTGAGTTACATTACTTAAATATAAGTTAAAAGGGGAGAGGTATTTAGGACTATTTTTATCATGTACGTGATATCTGTCGAGATCACACATTAATTCATTTTTATGCCAATTCTTATTAAAGTATTTTAGAGTGTTATGCAGGAGTCTTTCAGATATTGTGTCTATGTTTGCATACTTGTGCATGAATGTGGTTGAGGTGCTACGTGGTACTTTATAAGCTGAAGTTAGTACTGAATTTTGTATACGTTGAAGTTTCTGTATATGTGTAGATGCTATGTTAATCCATGCAGGTGATGTATATTCTATTGTTGGTCTAATGTGCGTTTTGTAGATTTTAAGTATGTTTGCTGGTGATGTTCCTTGGTTTTTACCTGAAAGACTTCTTACATAATTTGATTTTTTCCAGATTCTTGTCAGTACATTTTTGATATGTGGTATCCACGTTAATTTTGAGTCATAGGTTAGACCTAGAAATTTAGCAGAAGTAGCAGTCAGTAAAAGTGATCCATTCATATATAGTTTTGGTGGATCTTTTTTTTAGCTTATTCCGTCTGCTGAATAATATAACTTGGGTTTTTGGAATATTGATTTTGATTCGGTATTTCTGGCAGTATTCTTCAATGTTATTTAGGACTGGCTGCAGGTTCGTTGCTGCTATCGATGGAGTGGGGGCACTTTTCCAGACTGCTACATCGTCAGCGAACTGTGATGCATAACCTAAATTTAGGTCCGACAGAGGCATATTGCTCACGTACATGATAAATAGTAAAGGGCTAACCACCCCTCCCTGCGGAACTCCTGCTTCGGGTGAAAAGGGCCCTTAGTGGGCCCCATTTACATTAACTTTACACATTCTGTTATCCAGGAAGTTGGAGAGCCAGCGAATAGTTTCCTGGGGTAATTTCATTTCCAGTAGTCTATGTCGTAGACCGTTATGCCACACTGTGTCAAATGCTTTCTCAATGACGAGAAAGCAAGCTACAGTGCATTCATTTTTATTGAAGCTGTCGGTAATTGATTCTGTTAGTCCAATCAGGTGGTCTGTCGTTTGACGGAATTTTCGAAATCCGTTTTGTATTTCTGGTAATTTTGAATTTTCTTCTAAGTAAACTAACAGACCATTACTAATTATCCTCTCTAATACTTTGCCAATACAGGTGGTTAAACTAATTGGGCGGTAGTTGTTTGGTTTATTCGCTGGCTTTCCTTCTTTCTGGAACATTAATATTGTTGCTTTCTTCCAAGAAACGGGGAAATATCCTGCTGATAGTGAGAGATTAAATAACGCTGTTAGGTGTTCATATAATCTCCGAGTGCCTTGTTTTAGGAGGATAGCTTGAATACCATCTTCTCCTTAGGCTTTGTTTTTAGTGTTCTTAATAGCTGTTACGACTTCTGTTACAGTGATATGATTTATCAATTGTTGAGTGCTCCAGTCTTTTGCTTTTTCTTGGTGTGTAATTGTGTTGACTGGAAATACAGCTACACGGTTTTAAGTGAAGTGCAATTTTTTCTTTTGGCGGATTTCAGAATGAACGACCTGAAGGAGCAACGATTTGCTGTAAAACTTTGGGTTAAACTTGGAAAATCTGCGACTGAAACTTTTGCTATGCTTAACACGGCTTACGGTGATGTTGCTATGAAGCGTACGGCATGTTTCAAGTGGCATGAACGTTTTAAGGATGGTCTACAGTCCATTGAAGATGATGAGCGTCCTGGACGTCCTTCCAAATCAACTGACGACCAAGACGTCGACAAAATCAATACCCTGGTGCGGGCAAATTGACGTCTGACTGTTAGGGAACTTGCTGAAGAGTGTGGGATATCAGTTGGATCGTGTTACGAGATTGTGACCGAAAAGTTGAAGATGTACCGCGTTGCTGCGAAATTTGTGCCTCAGAACTCGTGAGTTTTTGGCCAAACACTCGATCACTGTTCTTTAGGATAAAAACCTAACGCTCTACCGACTTAGCTATTAGAGCCCGTGGGACGAATGAGCTGGAGAACATTACAAAAGAAGCGTACCAGGACTGTTTCAACAAGTGGAAACACCGTTGGGATAAGTGTGTGCGTTGGGGAGGAGAGTACTTTGATGTGGCCCAGACCTGTAATTTTTAAATAAATTACATTTGGTTTTATGACGTCAGTCCGCGTATTTTTTGAACAGCCCTCGTATATATATATATATATATATATATTTCAGAAATTAAATATTTTCTGCATTAATAATATATATTGTTGTCAATCATAAAGTATTTGAAACTCCTACTTACTTGTTGCTATTTTTTCATTTATCTAATGCTTGGTAAATTATTATATATTTTTCTCTTAAATACTTTAATTATTTAATTTAACATTCTTTTAGCCCATGCTTTCGTATAATATCTAAATTGAAGATTAACGGAACGTATACTTCCTCACTTACCCCCCCAGTGGCCCAGCGGTATGTCTGCGAACTTACACGCTAAAATCCGGGTTTCGATACCCGTGGTGGGCAGAGCACAGATAGCCAGCCCATTGTGTAGCTTTGTGCTTAATTCAAAACAACAACAACAACAACTTCCTCTCTTTACTTATCTCTTTTTGAATCTTGATATAAATAACCACTTAGTCCATACTTCAAGTTGTTCTCAGTAAATATTTTATACAGTATAAAAAAAATTAAACTTTTGAATTTCTTTATACTGGTAGCAGAGAACATCAGCGCTGTTTAGAAGCCAAACGTTATACATACTAAAACTCGTCCAGATCTCAACAAAACTGATTCAAAGAAAACCAAGGAAATAACATTTTGTATCGAGACTGGGACTGAACGCTAATGCCACTAGTCATGATGAACAACTTAGAGTTGTCGAGGAAATGAACTGTTAGTACTTCAAGAAAGAAGAGATAACTGCGGAACGAGATAGGTGATATAATTAAAGGTTTACTGTAAATACTGAAGTAACTCTAGAGCTTGTGAAGAGACTGTAATGAGTGAGTACAAGTTCTCTAAAAATGTGACTTGGAGAACTTCACACTGAAATATTTATAACTTAGATAAAAACCAAAACTAGAAAAAAATCAATGGTAACATTTCCTTCAAGAGACAAGATACGCAGACAAACTTTAAAAAAAGCTATTTCACACACACTCAAAAAATAAATATTCTTCAAACCTGTTTGGGGTTGTCTATTAGATGATATTGACAGTAAAGATTAAGAGAAAGCTAGAAAAATTCTAACCATACTGAAGGTAAGCAGTATTGTTCCACAGATAACTTTAAGGAACATGAGATACATTACTAGTAATAACAGAGGATAGGGAAACATACGTTCAGCTTAAATTCATGAGCAGCTTCAGTTTACAAAGAGGTTTTTATTGAAGTTTGAGGTTATTCTGTTGCAAGTCATCTTAACACATGAAGTTTTAAAGATAGAGGCACCTGGATAAGTAAAGGAGTTGCTATTTTCGAAAGTTCACGAAAATGTCGGTAATATTCAAGAATTGTTCCAACAATGAAAAACATAAAAAAAGACTTAATAAAACTGAAATGTATTTTTCAGGCTTGAGAAGTACATATAATACCAGAAAATATTATCTTGTTTAAAATAAGCGCAAAAATGTATTCTGAAAAATAGTGTGAAAAACTGTAGAAAAGAAACCTACTTAAAATAAAAATGTATCTCAGAACGGCTGGTATGGGCATTAACGCTTTTACTGATAAGGGAGAGAACAAGTGTTAATACCCATACCAGCCATCCAGAGATACACGTAGAAAAAAATATTAATATTATTGGATTATGGTGAGGTCTAAAAATATTAAGAATATAAACAGTAAATAATTTAATTAGAAACTGGTTAGTAACTAATCTTAAAAATCTGAAGCTTCATAACTGACATTAGGATTGAGTTTTAAGTTCTTTTAAAACTTTACTCTAGTTGAAGTTGTAGTTTTTGTACTTCAGTCAAATGTTGGATATCAAACTATTTTAAATTACAACGGTCAATCCTGTTTAATAAATCTCGTATGTGCACCATTCCTTACACTTTGATGCTGCTGAGTTATGTGTGCAGAATGGAGAGAAGAATTGAATCATTATATGTAGCTATGATTATCAACCTATGGTGCATTAAGATATTATTAACAAAATAAGATGTTTAATCGTGACCGTGAAATAAATTATCAGCTACTCTAATACCGATATTCTGAGACAGCAAATACGTAAAACATTTTATTCTTCTAAATGTCACTTAACCTTGATTTTTTCCCGAAAAATAGTTACTATGATGTAATATAGAAGTTATTAATATAGCATTAATGTGCCACCATTGTATATAGAGGGAGTATTATACTCTAAGACATGTAGGAGGAAAGGAAATCCTTATAGTGCTCATGGAAAGGATAAAGTAGTCTGTCAAAAATGCTTGGCATAGTCAGACTGTTAGGGCGTTCGACTCGTAATTTGAGGGTTGTCAGTTCAAATCTCCGTCACACCAAACATGCTCGCTTTTTCAGCCGTGAGTACGTTATAATTTGACGAGCAGTCCTACAATTCGTAAGTAGAAGAGTAGCCCAAGAGTTGGCGACGGGTGGTGATGACTGGTTGCCTCCTCTCTAGTCTTATAGTGCTAAATTAGGGACGTTTAGCGCAGATTGCCCTTGTGTAGCTTTGCGCGAAATTAAAACAGACAAACAAACAAACTGTTCAAAATATAAGTATCTTTAAACCTAGCTAGTACAACCGGTTGAAAGAAGACATTTCTTCATGAAAGTTACAAAATATTGAAACCTAAATTTACTTACATTTGTTCTTAGGAGAAGATACAAGTTAAACGGCAAGCTATGATGTGACCTATAAAGAAGGATTATCTGTCAATTGTACCTACCGTTTCACTTTCAAAGAGTTGGAATGAAACACCAATAAGCAATTAACCACTTTTTATATTTCTATTGTCTAACTTCTTTTTCTTTAATATCATAAGTAAAATTTTAGAAATTGAATAAAACACAATATTTTGAATTTTTACGTCAATGCTATATTATTTTATTTTATCAAATTATAAAGTTTGAATGTATTCATAGATGGCGGTAGTATCAATAAAAATTTAAATTAATTCCCTCTAGTCTTACACTGCTAAATTATGGACGGCTAGCGCAGATAGCCCTCGTGCAGCTTTGAGCGAAATTCAAAACAAACCAAACCGTTATGTTAATGAGCAATGCATGATATAAAAGAATTATACAAAAATATGACAAATAATTGTTTCACAGAGAATCGGTTTAAGCTATTTTCTTTTCAAAGCTTCAACATTACGAAACATAAGACGAAATATCTTAGCTTAATATGGATGTAAAGGAACAAAATTAAACATGAGATATAAAGTATTGGTATATTTGTTTATATAGAAAAGTTTTTATTTTATAAAATTCCAAGTTGTATGTATAACGGTTGTTGTGAAGGATCGCGATGTTTTTACGGAATAAACCACAAAGTTACATTCCATATAGAATTAACTTAGAAGTATCCATATGCCGACAATCAAATGTTGAATTTAACTTTTAACATGGCAATAGAGATTGAACTTTTCTATTTTAGTACCTAATACACAACACCTATAAAATACTTTTCTGTTTTATGGAAAGACGGATATTTGAATAGAAACTAATACAGATTTCTACGAATTAAATCATGTTCATTTAGAAGTATTTTTAAACAGACTGTGCATCAGATGTTAGGCAAAAGCTTGTGCTTGCTCTATGTATAACTTACTTTATGTTACAGAGGCTACAGAAGTTTAATTATGCGAGAAAAATACCTTGAAAAATTACTTTGATGTTCAACTTATTAATTTGGAATCTGGAAAATATTTTGTAGGAAAGGCTGGCTCTTTGATTTTTCTGTGTTCCGTTACGGATTGATTGCACGAAGTGAAAACACAAAATTAAATGCGCAGTTGAATCAAAGAAAATACCTTTTGAAAAATTTAATATACCAATATTTTCTGAATCCACCATGACTTTGGAAACAGAACAACAGTAAAAAATACTTAAAGTAAAATTACGAGTTGCACGTCTTACGCGTTTGGCCATGCCAGGCCCCATCTATGACTCTAAGACAGTGATTTGAATTATATCTGCTAAGCAGAAGGAGTTTACACGTTGCTTATTAAAAAGGAATGCGCTTCTGTCACATTAATGTCAAATTTCTTTATGGAGCATGTTTGTGTGAATATGACATGGATACTTATTCCCAAAACTTTATATTATTTGAGCTTCTTATTTTTCTTAAAGGTGAATTTTCAACAAATTTAATAATTGCCTTAGAAACTGTATTTTCGTTAGGTATAATTCCTGTGTGGTTGCCATATTTTTAAACAATTTAGTTTTTGAGTAAAGAATGAAACAAAATATGCGGGTTCTCGAACTCAAGTTCCTTTTGGTCGTTCGGCTATTTCCGTGACGTTTTACAACTATGACATAATAGTTGCCAAACACGCTTCGTTGCGCGCCAGCCATTTGTTTCCTTTTAGTGCTGGTGTTTTATGTAAATCTGTAGGTGCTTTTTGTCGGATTACATACTTTGTGAGACTATTTTTGTCTTGATATTGCTATTTTATGTTTGTTTTATGATAACATATTTTACTGCGTTGCTTATGTTTGTAAAAACGGTTCGGCATCAGGCAAAAGCTTCTTTTCGTTTCCTTGCAAGGAGAAGGAACCGGCAAGGTGGCGATAGTGGGTGCGGATGGTCAATATAAAGAAATGGACTCCTTCACACCATGCAAAGCTTTGTCAAGATCACTTTGAACCCTCATGTTTTGTGTCGGATCCCATTTTTTTGTATTCCGTGGGTTTCAAGACAGGCAGGTTGAGACTGAAAAAAAACCATCGACAGTAGACAGAATCGTCACCATCATCTATCCTCGTGTAGAGCTGAGGACTGAGCTCAGCCTGCAGCGTACAGGTTACACTCCTCTGAAGCCATCCCTTGCCATCACGAAAAGAACAAACTTAAATGTATGTGTGCAGTATAAAGCGATAAACAATAACTAGTATAATATAATAATTTAAAAAGTACAAGTTTTTGAAGAATGTAACTAGACATACACATTTCACATTCATGAACGTGTTTTGTATTTGTGGCACCTGGAAGTCAGTGAAACCTTAATTTCCTAGTCCAGACAATCTATCCCATATAGATTATATTCCAAGTTTAAAAGCTGGTAGATCATTCTGAATATGTTTTTGTATCATTTTTACATATGGAAAAGTTTGAAGAATACCATTTTTCAAATTTAACATTTCAAGATAAATTGAAATAAGAACATGTTGAAGTAATAAAGTACATGTTATGTATTTAAAAAAAACATTGTAGACTTGTAAACAATCAAATATAAACTCCATAACATATTTCCATAACTCATCATAATGAAATCAATCTTAACACATTCTAATCTTTGACATTTTCATGTTAAATGTAAATCTCATAAACCTCGTAAAACATGTTTTTTTAATATATAATCTTATTTCTTCAGTATCACTCACAGTTCCGCTACTCGCGCTCGTGGAACTGTCCTCATCACTAGAACTTGTCAGATCTGGGTCAAAAGTAAATGTTTTGGTTCGTTCAGAGTAGGTTTGAATTTATATGGCGCTACTCGACACTGTTCAGAACACAAAGTCAAAACAGACTCCGCCTCTGTTTCTCCGTATGCACTGGCCATGTTTATTTACATTCAACGCTCTGGCTTTGGCGGTTTGTTTGGCAACTATTACGTCCCAGTACTTTTCCCAGCGGCAAACGTAAAAACTAAAATGTTCGGATTACCGCTTGGAAAGGGCTCTTTCTGCATCATGTTCTATGTTTCATTTATAACCACATGTTTTATAAAAGATTTGTACCTGCAAAATTAATCAGTACGAGTAGTTCTTTTGACTGCAAAGTGTTCTTTTTTACTGTAAAACTCACCTTTAATATCAAATTATTGTAAAACAATAAAGGTAACAATTAGAATAGGAAATATTGTATCACAGAAATGTGGTTTCAGATTTAAAATTGAAGCGAAACATTGTAACAAAAACACAGTAAAAATTGAAGTTGCATCAGTTTCTAAAACAAAATTACAATAAACTCTATGCCACATACTGTCATCTTTATCACTACATTACAAAAGACTTCTGTATATTTTTGTGTTTACTTCCTTTGTTTAACACAAATTGCAGTGTCCTTGAATTCATCAGGTTCTCTTTTTGAAGCAAAGAAATGATCAGAGTCGTCATGGTGTTTAGAGTACCTGATTCGTCATTGTTACAAGAATATATTACAATATTTTATATTCTTTACTCCAAGTTAATTTTGGTGTTGATGAAATTAATTGCTTTTCGTTTTACTATTATATTTGGTTTCATACTTTTGGGATTTGCTTGCTTTAATTATTTATAATATTCGCTCAATTTTATTAAAAGTCGAGAAATCTTGGTTTTCTATAACAGCCTGTCAAAGACCTGGAGGCAGAATAAATATATTTTAAACGAAAACAATATATAAATATTAGTTTTCCTAATCATGAGATTGTTATATATTTGAATCTTCTTTAACGTTTGATTAATTGAAGCAGCTCATACGAAACGTTGCAGTCATACACTGCTGACCAAAATATTAAGGCCAATGAACATAAAGAAAAATTTGTTTGTTTTTGAATTTCGCACAAAGCTACTCGAGGGCTATCTGTGCCAGCCGTCCATATTTTTGCAGTGTAAGACTAGAGGAAAGGCAGCCAGCTAGTCATCACCAGCGACTGCCAACTCTTGGATTACTTTTTTACCAACGAATAGCGGTATTGACCGTCACATTATAATGCCCCCACGACTGAAAGGGCGTTCATGTTTGGCGCGACGGTCATGCAAACCCGCGACCCTCGGATTACGAGTCGCACGCCTTAACGCGCTTGGCCATACCGGGCCATTATAAAGAAAAAATATGCATTCTGCGTTGTCAAACTCAAACACTTATTTGAGGAGAGCTTCGAAATATCAAAATAAGAAAAGGGAATATAAAAATAAAAAACTTTTTGTTAGCATTTAATACTTATATTTAACGTCTAAATATCAGTAAATTTATTTATGTAAGAAATATTCTTATAAAGGTTAAAGAACGATTGTTTTTAATTTGAAGTCGTCTTAATTATTAATATTTATGAAATTATTTATTAACAAGCAGAATTTGATATCTATAACTCAATCTAATAAGTGATATGTTACTCCACGATCGAATTTCTCCAATATCTGGCGAGATTTTGCAATGTAATATAAAAACAGATAATATTATTGTTAATTCCAACCGTGGAATAGCCTGTTGAATACAAGGTGTTTATCCTACGGAATCGAAACCTGTTACGAAACATACTAGTCCATTTTAGCTGTGTGAGTAATATAATGTAGAGGTCAACTCAAATATTATTTGGTGAAGAGTATTCCAAAAACTGTTAGAAGATGGCCTAGCATATCACTTCAAAATTAGGGACGGCTTGTACAGATAGCTTTTGAATAGATTTGTACGAAATTCAACAACCAACCAAACAATCATACTGCCATTTCAACTTTACTGAAATTTAAAATACATACGTATTTCGTAATTCACAGTTTTTTAAAATGTTTAATAGCCGAGTGACGTGAAGATTGTTTACAATAACACCGAAGTGAACATTTATTATTGAAATTTGTATACGTAATTTGTTAATGAATAGAAATATAAACATATTTTATTTTCTATTTTATTCCATTCAATACATAGAAGTACTTTACAAGTTGCTAGCAAGATATTTACTTGCTAATTTGTTTCATGGAAAATTATTATAAAATTAAATGCAAATCTGACTCATTAGGTCTCAAATGGAATTCAGAGGAGAATGGTACTTATATAATTTCATAATTATGTTCATCTACTACACTATTAATACAAAAATGTTAATTATTTATGTCTTCTGATAACAAACGTTAAATTACTTTACATTCTTTGAATTACAATTCTAGCTTAAATTGCTCACTTGCTGAGTGAAGAAGTTTTTATTTTAATGCTTAAGTAAATAGTCTTTATTTTGAAACTTTATATTTTACTTAGTTATAATAACATCTCAATTTCTTTTCAATTTACTTTAGACTCAATAAACACCAAAATGCTAGTAGTGGTCATAGCTGCCTTATGGCATGAGACATATTTTCAGCAAAATTAAATGGGAACATTGACATTTCAGGATAAGCTTGGATGTTTCATTTCGTTGAAATTCACTATGCATCAAAGTCTTGTGTAAGACCATCATCATTAGTTCTGTTAGAATTATATCACCTTAAAATAGATGCCAAGTATTGTTGTTTAGAGCCTCATATTAAATTTACGTAGATTTAATTTAATCCTTAAATGCCATTTTATTACAACTAACCATAACAAACCTTTTATTAGAGAATTAAAATCGCTTTGACAATTTTAACATCAAGAAATCTGTCAATACACTAGTCAGTTTATCAGTGCGAAGAAATGTTACTTCAAAAGTCAAGGTAAAATTCTGATACTATACTGAAACCCATCAGAGTATTTTCTTTTAATGCTCTTCTAACATAGCAAAAATACATCATACACATTTTGTAACGATAATTCATCGTGTTTAACACAATAATGTCAATAAATATCCCCTATAAAATTAAATGTTAGTAATGTTATTAAAAAACTACAGCATATTTTATTAAGGGCCACAAACATCTTTATCTTTGCTTACTTTTAAATTCTGCAGCTAAATTCTTACACCACTACAATCGGTTATTAACACATTGAGATTTAAGTTTCTTAAGAGCACTAATACTCTGAACCTTGTAGGAATACATTGAACTTCTACGAATATTGAAAAGTTACTAAGTGAATAAACCTTTGTCGTTCAATTTTTATATTGTATTAGTTTATTCTGAAAATCAAATTACTGTTTAACTTAGAAAAATAGTAAATATAAAGTTTTTATAACAGTCTAATGAAATAGCAGAGCGAATATTTACTTCAAAATTAAGTGTCATTAATAGTTACTAAGACTTAACTTCGATTTACTTTTGACCAATTCTAAACTCTTTCAGAGTTGTGTCATTAATGGTTACTAAGACTTAAGTTTAATTAACGTTTTAGCAATTATAAACCCTATTAGAGTCGTTGAAGCTCTGTACCTACCAGCCTTTTCTTTCAGTCCATCAAATGGTTCAATAATTGAATCTATTCATGTGTCTCTATTCGTATAATGAAATATATACTTTGCATACCAAAAGGTCAAGGCCTATTTCATTGTATTGCTGGTTTTTGCCTCATTTTGTAAGGATCTTATGATAAAACTGGCTTTTACTAATGCTAGGTCTAAATAACTCCATTAATATTCTTGAACTGCATTGATATTTCTACATCATGAACTTATTTGCCAATTTTCCATTTCAATCTCGTTCTGAAGTGAAGAAATGTTCACCGTATGTATGATTTCATCGTGTTTGATAGCATCGTGAAAAATCTGGTCTCTTGAACTTTGTATTTCTTAATGGTTCATTTGAATGTTGAATGGCAATGTTAACTTTACTGACCTACAACAAGAGCGACATTTATTTGTGACGAAAGTCCCCCAAGTCACTATTAGATGTAATCCTGGATCGTTTCAACTATGCTAAGCTAATTTCGCGTATAAGCGACCACAGATGCCAGAAAAACAGAAAAAAAAATAAACTAAGGCCACAATATTTTAAATTTTCAATTATTATTTTAGAATTAAAGCTATAGCAGAATATTTCTTTGTAAGCTAACAATGCTGTGATAAATACACGTATGTGTGTTCAAGCAATTCATAATTGTCATCTCATTTTGAGATGCAATAAAGGCTATGATTTACTAGTGAATAGACGCTATACAATAGTGATTACAAGGGACACTGATTAAAATACTTTTATATGAGCATATTTAATGGTAGGCATTTTGATCATAATGCTTTTTAATGATATTGCTTATCTCGTTTACATAAAGGAAATATTGTTTTAATGAATTTCTGTAATAAAATTATTATATAATACATATTGTTCCTATTTAGTTCTTTTTTCTCTTTTGTTTCGCTAACGAGTGTCTGAAGGAAGATCAGCGAATACTCAGTTCTTGACGAAAGGATTTGAAAACATTTTCACTAACACCCAAAAATCACTCGATGGGCTACATAAACAATTTTGCGATGTATAAAAATTCAGATAACATGAAACACACTCACGCACTTTAGCTGCCTTTCTCACCATTATTATAAGACAGAAAGCTACGAGTTAAATACAATAGTACCCCAGTGGCACAGCTGAATATGTGTGAACTTAAACCGCTAGAATTCGAGTTTCGATATCCGTGGATGACAAAGTACAGATATTCCATTATCCAAAGAAAAATTGCTTTGTGCTTAACTTCAAAAACAATAAACACAGTAGAGAATTTTATCAAGAGTATGAAACACATAAAAGTAATGATATCATGTCTAAGATAATAAATACTGTCAAATTTGCCTGCAGAATATATGAACTTAAATAGAGAATAATACATGAGTGAGAAGGATCAAAATACATTCTTATTTTGTTAAACCATTGATATATGAACTTAATTGCTTATTTTATAAAATAATATAAATTTGTTTTACGTGTAATGATACAGTAAATTTTATATTATGCGTGTGCTACTCTTTGAAAGTAGGTCATTTACAGAAATATATGTTTACTTATATATATGTTTATATATGTTAATATATGTTTACTTATTTGTATGTTTATATTTGTTAATACATGTTTACTTATACAAGAGTGACAACTGATTAATAAATGAACCTCTGTTGAATGATGGCAGCTTTTAAGAACATTTTAACAAAAAATCCTGATTTTTATGATGTGAGGAACATTTAGACAATTCTCCCTGCCGGGATAGTGATAAGTCTGCAAATTTGTAATGCTAAACTCAGGGTTTCGATTCCCACGGTGGACACAGCGGATAGCTAGATGTGGCTTTGTTATAAGAAAAAAACACACACATTGAAAATCGTCACGTTATTGAAATAATTTTTATTAAGTAGAAGTAGATATTTTTTTATATTTGACTTATAAGATCATTTCTCTCTCTTTTTTTTTCTGCTCCTATTCAGTACCATCTAATGGCTTAGCGCTAAGTCTCAGAGCTTAACGTTTAAACAATGGTCTTCACTACCCGTGAAGCACAGGACAAACAGTTCATTGTGTAGATTTATTTCTGACGACAAAATACTAAGTAAGAATATGAATATTTAATAATTTCGATCGAAAGTTAACAAGCAAGTTGACACACCATAAACGAAACTTACATTTAAAGATCACAGCTACTTCTGATTATTAATTATATATATATTTTCCAGTAAATATTATGGACTCAATGCCGTCTCTACTGCTGACCCATAGAACCAGACACATAAGCTGACTGTCTAGGAAGAAATTTCAAATAGAAAATGGGATAGGATTAGCCACTCGTTCAGGAAGCCTCAGAACAATGTGAAAAGACAGGTGCAGAAATGGAACCAACAGAGAAAGAAAAATGGTGAGACATGACATAGCCTGGAGGAGATTTACAGATAAGTACATCAAGGATGCTGGTCTTCCATTGTCTTAGCTGAGGAGGACAATCCGAAGTCTGATCCGATGGTCAACCGTATTCCCGCCAGAGAAATAAGTCAATAATAATCTCACTTGTATTCACATTTTCTCTATGTTACTTGGTTTTCTATTTACATATTAAATTAAGCGCGTAAATCAATTAGAGTATAACCAGAATTTTTAATACTATAGATGTGATAACCATTCTTATAAAACAATACTAATATTCTCACTGAGTTGGTCGCTATGCTTACCAGGTACCTAAACATCAGTCATTTGACCTACGAGGTGATCAGTCTATGTTTTATGTAGTGATGTCACACAACCTTGTCTCCCCTATAACTTTGAAGTGAATAAACGACTTTAAAGTGCCTCGTGTTTTTTATAGACCATGGTTAGATATTTAAGAAGAAACTTTAATGTTTCCCTCAAGTAAAGATTTAATGAACGAACTGAAACTGGCCAATGAGAGCAGACTTTTGCAAATTGGCTAAAATTGTCTCGAAATGTAGATTGTAGACTCACTTTCATACCATGTGGTTGTACAGTTGTTCACCCATTCGAACAAAATACACTGTCATCTGTCCATATTGATTAACCGTTGTTGCAGAGTATTTGTTCTGAATCAAAATCAAATGATTGCTGCCACAACAACATGCCTTGATAGTGTATATATGGTTAGAAGCACTATTCACATAGACTGGTTCTAAGCCTTGCAAAGTTTGTTTGTTTGTTTTTGAATTTCGCGCAAAGCTACTCGAGGGCTATCTGTGCTAGTCGTCTCTAATTTAGTAGTGTAAACTAGAGGAAAGGCAGCTAATTATCACCACCCACCGCCAACTCTTTAGCTACTCTTTTACAAACAAATAGTGGGACTAGCCGTCACATTACAACACCCTCACGGATAAGAGAGCGAGCATGTTTGGTGTGACGAGGATTCGAACCTGCGACCCTCCAATTACAAGTCGAGTGTCTTAACCACCTGGCCACACCGGGCCTATTCACACACAAAAAAAACGTGTATAACTTTCGTCCAATGTTTTGAAATTCACTCACAATACATGGTGTGACATCGACATGAGGAGAAACTTCTATTTACCAAATGAGTTTGCTTCACACTATGGCCATATAACAAGTGTGTATTCATTTGGATAAGACTTTGAACAAGGCACAATCTCGTTGTTAATCAGGAACATAACGCATATAGTGGTGACAAAGTATTAGCAAAATAAGCTTAAGCAAAAGTATCGACCACTAAATCTTGCGAATGGTACTATTAATGTCACACATTATGGAATTTATATGATATAACTTTTTAGGCTGAAGTATGGACAGAAATAAGCCTAATGAGATGTATTAGCCACTAAATTCTGTGGATGATATTAGTTATGACACACATTAAAAGATTTATATTTTTCAATTCTGTGGTTTAAAGTATGGGCAAATTCAAAGTTAAACAGACGTATTGGTTAGTAAATCCTGCAGATGGTATTATTAACGATACGTCTTATAGGGTTTATATTCTGCAAGTTTTTGGACTGACATATGGAGAGAAATAAACCTGAGCAGACATTGTTGGTAATACTTTCTGGGAAATAGCATTCCTAGCAATACATTATAGTTTTTTATACATTTTACAGTCGACAGTGCTGTGAATGGTCCTTAATTATTCAGTCTAATGGCTGATAACTCCTGTACTTATCATACTGTCTTAAACTTGTCTATGTGTGACCTGAAGCAAAGAAGACTGACCAGATGGAAAGGGCTACATTGTTATTGGATTACAATACCATCGATCCGATCAAGTATGAAACATTCTTCAGAGAAAAACGAGTCACGTCCTATCAAGTGACTGAAGACACTACACGACTTGGAAAGAATGGAAATTTCAGAACAATGGTAAAGGATATCTGTAAGTATTATCAGTGAAGTAAAATATAATCTATAGAGATGTTAAGACAACTCTTGAATCAAAGGTTCGTTTACGAGCGCAAACTTAGTGTTCAGTTATTTATATTTCAGATTATACAATTGAAAGATTGTTGCTTACTTTTCACTAAAATCAAATAGGGAGAAGGATGTTTGACATCATTTTATAGCAGTGGTTTTGCAATTTTACAGCGAAAACGACTATTGTTTGTTTCGTGCAGCGTATTTTGTCATAACACAGTATTATCTTGAGGCGGTTTGAAAAACAAACGATAAATAATATAGCAATTATTCATATGAAAGAATGGTCGTTTCACTTATGTACGAAATTTGTATTTAAGAGAGAAAATGATAATTAAGAAGTTATTTCCGGGGTTCTCTAGCACCATATAATAATAATTATCAATTATATCTTTTCAAACAAAAAACATGGTCACTAGTTTCAAACTGATGATATTAAAGTGTGCTTTAGGCAAAAAGAAACCTTCCGTGATAGATATTTCAAGAAGTCGTAAACATTTATCATAATACGTTCTACTATAAGAAAAAGAAACTGCTGTATTTATTCAACAGACTACACTCTACTATAATCGTCATTGTTTATCCTTCTACGTCCATTTTAGTTTACATTAAATTCAGTTGCGTTTATATTTTTCGAATGGGAAAAACATTACTCTGATTAAAATTGAGAATGCCGCACTTTGGTGTTAAAAAATACCAGCAAAAGACATGCATCACATTGAAATAAAAAAATACAAACAACATTTTAAATCACTTGGTTTCTGTTTTGGTTTAAAGTTTTTTGACAAACATACATTTCATAGAGTTAAACTTGGGTCATCATTTTTGTACAAAAACACACAACAAGCCGGAAAAAACACATTTACCCTTGGGATAATAAGTGTGACTACACCTCACGATAAGAATGGTTACAACGTTTACACTTAATTACTCTAATAATGTTTTTCAGCAAGTAAAATTTAATCAAACTTCTGTTTGGCTGGATAAAATATATGTTTGGTATAGTCGCTCAGCTGATGTGAAGTTTTATGGAGCGCAAAGTCTAAGGTGTAATAAAACGTAACTGGTTGTAATTTTAACATTCATAACTGATCTACTGTTTGTTTGAAACGAAAAGTTACCCAGTGGGCTATCTGTGCTCTGCTACCTAGGGGTATCGAAACTTGATTTTTAGCGTTATATAAGCCCACTAACTTTACGCAAAAAGCACCATAATGAGTTGACTGTGTTCTACCCATCTCAGGTATCGAAACTCGGTTTTTAGCATGACAAAACTTTAGACAACGCTGATCCACTGGGGGACATCTAATTTTGTTAGAGACCACTATTAGCAGGTTTTGTAGTTATACAACATATACATTGTTGATTTTAAGACTAATATAATATATTTTTCAATGAAACTTTAGTTGTAATTTATTACATCTATTTGTTAGTTTCGCTTACACGGTAAATCATAGGAGAAATGACGATCAACACATATCGTATTTGTAATGCAAATATTCATTGTAGCCCAATACTGTTGAAGATATTCTCATAAAATAGATCGAGAAAATATACTTAGATAATAAATATTTTATACTATAAAATCTGTAGAAGATAATTTAAAATTTATATTTTGAGTTAAATTTTTCTAAGGAAATAGGCTATTAAAAATAATTAAAAATGGCTAAAAGCAAATGAAAACCGAAAGGAAAATATGCTAAATAAATAAAAATATTAAAAAGTTAATCACATCTGGCGACTCAGAGATAAACTTAAGTGCTTATGACGCTACTATTTAAGGTTCTATTGTTGTGGTGGAGGCAGAACATTGAGCAGCTTGGCACTTAACAACAAGCAAACTAACAGAAAATTCACTAGTATGTTAAATTTTTGTATTGATAATTGTGAGATATGACCCGAGTGTTGTTAACTTTAAAACAGGAAGGGGAAATTACCCGAAAAGAATGCGAGACAGATCCATAAATGAGTCATTTTTACTTTGGAAATAGTTTTTTTTTTACTTATATAATTTGTATAAGCAGCAAATTATTAGTTTAAATTATGATAATTTATACTAATATATAGAATATACTAATACTAATATATAGAAGTTGTTACGTTTTGTTGAAACCAATTGGGGCGATAGAAATTAACAGTTGTTATGTTGAATTAAGCACAAAACTACCCAATGGGCTACCTATGCTCTGCCCACAACGGGTATCGAAACTCAGTTTTTAGCGTTATGAGTCCGCAAACATACCACTGAACCACGGGGGGGCTAGAAATTAACCTCTCTACACATATATTTAACTGTGGTATCCAAGAAAAGGTTTAATATCAATTCTGAGGTCTGTTTCTTACCGTGCTAGTAAATAATTTGTAAAGAAACTTTTAAACATTGTGGTGGGTCGTCAACAAGGGCGTAGTTTTTTACACCCGATGGGGGGATGAGTTTTGCAACCACTTATATGGAGTGTTCAATTTGTAAATTGGTAATCTCTGATTACGTGAACCTGAAAGCTGTAAACATGCAGTCACAGAGTAATCTTGTCGCCACGATATTTGGATGTATACTTAGGCCTACTGACTGATACTTAAAAAGTTACGAACTATAACTTAGATCGACAGACTTTGAAGCACGCCTATATTAAAGATGCACCTTTCGGCTACTGAAAAAGCCTACATCTAGGGCTAACTATGTAATTCGATTGGTAAGAACACAAGAACAAAATCCTTCCCCCAGGATCTACGCCCCTGGTCGTTAAAGTAGTTTAACTATCCTGTGTTTAAAAGCAAGCAAAGAAGGTTAAAGGAAATTATATATATTCCAAATTATAATGTTTAGATGTAGCTAATGTGAGCAAACTAAAATATTGTGATGGAATATGGTATTTAGTTTTAACAATAATTTATTGTATAATGATAATATTGAATGTGACATTAGAACGAGATCGTGGGATTTTTGTTTCATGGTTGCTATTTATTCTCAACCAAACTTTTCATGAAAGGTTAACATACTTGTGAATTACAGTTAAATCGTAAGTTCTCTGCAAATGATTTCCCGGAATATCAGCGGCAGCTTACGCATTATCAATGCTAAAATCCTGGGTTTGATTCATTTTGCGCTAAAACAACAGAGACAAAACAGAGTAACAATGAATAGATAATAATCTAAGGCTAAAACTAATCAATCTGACATCTACGGAAGAAAATATTTCTTGTTTCATGAAGCCTTACCTATGTTATAAAAGAGTGTTATAAAACTTTGATAAGTCTTGTGGTTTGATGAAACCAAGATGGAGATCGCGAATAATATTAGTAACTTAGACGAAAATTTTTCATCGCATACACGTTTAAGGCAAATATTTCTCGTATTGTGAAGCTGTTACTTAATTCTGTAGATTATTTAATATCTCTCAAGTTCCTAAGATATAAATGAATACTTTTATCTCGTGATTTCATGGCAATAAAATTACATGTATAAAAGCAGCAAGTGTGGTATCTTGTAGTTAATTTTGTTTTTGTACATTAAATATTTTTACAAATTACAATATATTATTGTTGCGGAAACTAACTGATCACATGCTTTGAAATATTCAATTAATAGCTGAATATTTTTTTCTTTGCATATTGTTATAAACCACAGCAAGTCCTCCTTGTTGCACAGCGATGGCCTGGCATGGCCAAGCGTGTTAAGGCGTTCGACTCGTAATCTGAGGGTCGCGGGTTCGCATCCAAGTCGCACCAAACATGCTCGCCCTTTCAGCCGTGGGGGCATTATAAAGTGACCGTTAATCCGACTATACGTTGGTAAAAGAGTAGCCCAAGAGTTGGCGGTGGGTGGTGATGACTAGCTGCCTTTCCTCTAGTTTACACTGTAAATTAGAGACGGCTAGCACAGATAGCCCTCGAGTAGCTTTGTGCGAAATTCAAAAACAAATAAACAAACAATGCACAGCGATATATTTGCGAACTCCTATTGCTAAAAACCAGGTTTTGATAACCGTGATGGGCAGAGCACAGATAACCCATTGTGCAGATTTGTGCTTAATTCCAAAACAAACAAACAAACCACAGCAGGATGGGTTATTATCTATTCGCAAACATTGTTCATTTGAATATGATTTTCAGAAAGACTTGGTTTGTTTGTGTCAGAATTTTCTTCAAAAGCTATTTAAGCGAGGTAGTTTTCCTAATTTTCAACTGATAAATTAAAGGGAAGTTTGGTACTCAAAAGCACCCACCGCCAACTCGTAAGTTAGTTTTCTCTGAATGAGTAGTGAAAGTTGACAACCTCTGTTACTGAGCTCTATCGACCCGAAAGTGTAAAGTGCCTTTATGAGGCAAGGGAACGTGAGCCATAAATCCTTAAATTAACACACCAGGAACTCTAACCATATGTCATGCTCGGCCCTTAACGTCCCCTTATTCGATTAAGAAACCAGGAGTTACTGTTGCACTTATTTGTTTTAAAAACTATTTGCTTATTTGAAGGAAAGCAGACGTAGTTTTAAGTTTATTTTTATTATTATTATTAGATCATTGTATCTTACACGCTACAATCCGGGTTTCGATACCCGTGGTGGGCAGAGCACAGATAGCCCATTGTGTAGCTTAGTGCTAAATTTAAAAACAACAATAAAAACATTATTGTATGTTTGATTAATAAACATTCTCATATCATAACAAATTTAGTGGAAATTAAGCATCAGATTAAAATAAAAATACTTTCACACAAACAATGTAGAAGAAAAGATAGCATTTTCATGTAGGGTGAAATAACACCTAATATATATATATATATATATCACATAAAGTTATGAATTCACACCCGTCGTTATAATTAGGTATTGTATTTCTCAAAAGCAATAAATAGTAACCTAAAGTAAAATTTCATACTATGACCAGCTATATGGATTCTCGAGTGATCAAAATATTTGTATATTATAGCTCAGAATACATCCATTAGATAATTCAAACCAGTCTCAAATAAATGTGTGAATTCACATCGAAATGTGCAAGAAAACACAATGGAAATAATATTACCTCCATGAAAACAATTTGAAAATTAACGTTCTTCGAAATGAAATTCAATTTTTTTATTAGTAAAGGAAGAGTTGAATCGATAAAAAGCATAGGCGTTTTTCAATGTGCTTCAAGTACATTTAATCTTGCCTGAATAGCCACACTCTTACAAAGTCTTCGATTCAATGAAAGCGTTGCTTATCAAGCTCAACCAGACGTCAGCCTGTCCAACCACACCCACTCTCGTGGTTACGTGGGCTTTTAGGAAACGAGAATATTTTCATACTTGACAAACCACAGTTCACCAGCTTCATTCAATAGATACATAGTTTAGTAATAGCGCTGCCAAATATTGTATCTTAAATACACGTTTTTAGTATCTAAAGTGTGTTAGAAATATTATTTTACAACAGACTTATCTTTCCTTATACAACAGAAAATGACATGTAATATATCATCATAGTAAATGAAATTACTATTTAGAAAATGAACTTTAACGATAATTTTAAACCATAGTGAGAAAAATGTATTGTTGTTACTCATGCTGATGTAAAAAATCATATTTTACTTAAGCCTTGTCTGTAATTAGAAGCACAACAATACTCAATTGACTCTCTGTGGTCTGCTCACCAAGGGTATTAATATCCGCTTTCTTGTGTTCCAAGACGACAAGTATAATGCTGTGCTACTGGTTGGAAGGGGACATTTTTTATAGATTCGTGCAACTTTATTTGTATTAAGAATAACTTAACAACAGAAGTACGAAGACTGGTGTATGTTCAAAATTAAGTTGACTTGGTGCTACTTTAAGGACATAAAATTATTAATTCTAATATCGCTTGACAATTTCAAATAAAGTAATGAACATTCCCAGTATTTTAAGAGTATTTTCACGTTATATAATACTCTATCCACCCCTGCATTTCACAAAGGAATATAAGGTTTTGATCGGTACACACTTTTTGCTAGTGTACTCTAGTGTATAGAATAGTAACTACTTGATTTTCGCTTTGTTTTCGAATTCGTGGACATATAAGCACCAAATTATAAAATGTATTGTAACTATGAAGACAAAGACCTTAAAAATAGTTGGACCAGTTGAAATTGCCATGAAAAATTAGACTTACTACGAAGTTAAATGTGACAGGTGGCAAAGTGAAGACGAAGTTACACATAAATAATTAATGATACATTCATTTTGGAATGGGAAAACATCATAATATGTCTTACAAACTATGAGGGACTAGCAAGGAAACGTTTAACAAGAGAACTATAAACAGTCCAGTCAGTATTCACATACACATTTTTGAGACAAGTATAAGGAAGGCCATTAGCCTCTTCTATCAAGAATCATGATACTTCCAAATGCATTATTAATTAGTTTTGTGTAGCTATAGCAACTGTAAGTTGTCACTTGAAGAGTTCGTTTATGGCTAGAAAGCTAAGCGTAGGTCATATACAAGACAGTATAAAAAGTTTTGTTTGTTTGTTTTGGAATTTCGTACAAAGCTACTCGAGGGCTATCTGTGCTAGCCGTCCCTAATTTAGCAGTGTAAGACTAGAGGGAAGGCAACTAGTCATCACCACCCACCGCCAACTCTTGGGCTACTCTTTTACCAACGAAAAGTGGAATTGACCATCACATTATAACGCCCCCACGCCTGGAAGAGCGAGCATTACGACTCGGATTACAAGGCCTTACGCGTTTGGCCATGCCGGGCCAGAGTATAAAAAGTAAGAAATCCATAGAAGCCGAATTTGGAGATAGAAGTTGTTATTATTAACTTGTAACTATATTCTGAAGAGAGATATCTGAAATTATTAAAGTATGTTTAAATATTTAGGTTTGTAGGCACTTGCTTACAAGACGTTTTAGAAAGAGAACTAGTACGTGTTTTAAATATTTAGGTTTGAGGCCAGTTGCTCACACGACGCTTGACAAAGAGATCTGGTTTGTTTGTTTGTTTTTGAATTTCGCGCAAAACTACACGATGGCTATCTGCGCTAGCGACCCTGAGATTACAAGTCGAGTGCCTTAACCAACTGGCCATGCCAGGTCAAGAGATCTGCTATGTTGGTGTAGGTTCGTTTACTTTGCTATAATTTTATAAGCTTCCTTTACTGAGAAGCATTTTATTTTGGTGCGTTAACATTCGATACTCGACTTTTATCGTTTAAAGCACGCAGATAGAGTATCCTAGCATAAAATATAAAGGTAGCAAACCCATTCAGAAAGACAGAGTTAATTTACAGCGATTAACAAGAAAAGAAATCACAAAACGTTCAATAACTTACTCCCAAAATCGAAAGTTTATTTTTCTCACTTATTTCAATCTTACTAGTGTATAAAACTTTTAATCAACAAACATATTGCATCAAAATATTGGACTATAGTCAAAATATAATATAGTAAAACAATTTCGATTCGTATTGCCTAAATAATAGTATTGTAACGCAAAAGTACTTTACAGTGCATTTTGTTCAGGAAGAAGCAATTTAGTTTTTCGAGCACAATGTAAAAGCTTATCGTTAGCTATCACTTTCAAACAAATATTTATAACACTGACAAAAAAATACCTCTTCACAGTCTCACTCGCCTGTGACATACTGGTATTAAAGTTCCTGTCAAAACGTTTTGATCTGCATGTATTTTTGTAGATTCAATATCCTTACACAGGCTCATCTGAACAATCTCACCTAGCAACAAGCTGCTTCACTGAAGATGTAATATGTTCGAAATGTCAAAGCTTCTTTTTTTTTCCCCCGAGTTTGTTCATAATTTGTTTTCGTGATATTTGAACATCAGTAGGTTAGGCGTACCATGGTAACGAAGATACCACGGTTCCATCTAGAGCAGAAAATGCGACTCAGTTTTTCAGGCGTTTTTACGTATTATTCTTATTGCCATGGAAACATAGTTTGAATGTACTATATCGATTAATAGACACTAACTTGTATGTAAGTAGAACAAACTGATTAATAATTAAACACACCGAGATTACAAATGAAGAAAGTATCGTTAATCAGTCTAAGGAGTTAAAAATATTGTTTTTATTTAGGTTAAGGACAAAGGTTCATTGCTAGTTGTTTCCCAACGGCTGTCATGCAATACTAGTGAAGTGGAAGACATTGGTTACGAGAATAACATAAAATCAGCGTTACAGAAAAAGTCAAGTATTATTTCTCTCTCTATTTATAAGACTTAATAGGAAACAATATAAAACGTGAAACATATTTTCCATGGTATTTATCTAACATTTACTTTCAGAAACACTAATTATGTTACCACAGCTTACACATGGTACTGGTTTATCAATGTCACTACTGCCATAGATGTTTAGTGTAGGTGACTGTTTGTTTACACCGTATATTAGTGCATAAGGTCCATTTCCAACGATATTTTTTCGATCCGTGCTAATGCTGGGTGTATAAAATATGCATTTAGGAAATATATTGGAATACATTATACCTTGCAACGTGTGTGTGTGTGCGTGTTCGTGTTTTGTTATAGCAAAGCTACCACGGGCTCGATAACAATAAGACTTGAATTGCACAGAACGTTTTATTGCATTTTCAATGACATTTTATTAAATTTGATTTTATTTTTAATGGTATTTTGTTAAGTAAAAGAAGTAACAGATTGATGATAGGACTGCGTTTAAGCAAAACAAACAAACAAACAACTAACACACTTTGAATCATAAAAGTATAATATTTACAAAGTAGTTGAAGCTTTAAGATATGGACACATTAAGTTAATCGTATTATTTAATGATTTTACTTTAACTTGTTTGACCTCTGAAACATAAGCAATTAGCTCACAGAGATACTTGATATTTGTGACATAAATGTTTCCGAGAAGATTAAGCCCCCTGAGAAAAGCAGGCAAATGGCAGTCAATAGGACTTTCACAAAACTGTTTTACTTTTCAAATCCCACACGAAACATTACTAAAAGGGTGGCTCAAATCTTGAAATCTCTGAAAAGACGTCTAGTCTTCTTTGGCGGTCATCAGGGATTCCGGTGCCGACGCTGTAGTAATTTCCTCCGCGCGTGCCTTGCCAACAAGATAACTGTCTAGCTTTAGAGCGGAAATCCCAAGAAATCTCGCAAAGCGAGATCTCCGCTTTGATTCAACAATAAGCCTAATTTTCTTTGAGCACATGTCAGATTTACTTTTGTTTCTGATTTTTTTTTATTGTAAAAAGCAGACTTACTAACATAACAAACATTTATCTTCAGAGAATTTACACAAACCTGAATTAATACGTGTCTTATTCAAATATGTCTTTGTCTGAAAAGTTTATGTTAAGGTGTTCGGGTACGTGCTTTTTCTCATAAAGTAAGAACCGTTGAATCACGTTTAAACAAGCTAACAATTCAGATCAGAGTCTATCAGGATATATTGTTTTTTGTAACAAAATTTAGGATTACAATTAATTGAACTGGTAAAAGTCCATAACATGTGCTTTGTAAAGAGTTAACTTCGAATTTTTCATTTTTGTAAGTTTTATTATTCCAGCTGTAACCATGATAAAAAGAGAGAGAGAGAGAGTGTGAGAATGAAGGAGTTCCTACCATATTGTTTCTTTGTAAAAAAGACAAGTGTTGAATATAGTCTACAGAATATATACATACACATTTATATAAAACGTCCTTATTTTTCTTTCAACAAAACCCCATACAAACTGATATTTGGAGCCGAAAGCAACCATATCACATAATCGAGGAAGTTTGATTTGGATTTATGTTGTCGCATATGGTCGTGGGAACCATGTGAACAGGCGGCAGGTTACACAAACGGTATATATGATTAACATAATTAAAAAGAAATCTTAATGCGATGGTTTAAACTATAATTCTTGACTTGAAGAATGATATATTTTAGAAGTATTTCTCCCTTTTGAAACTGAAACAGAAGAGCTGACAATAACGACTCTCTGAATAATTGTTTGTGAAAACTTGGCTCTCTGTTATTATTAAGCTAATAATAGTAGAAATCATTCAACTTAGTTTCACCAGCTGTTATTATATGTGTTTAAGAAAGGAATATGAAGTTTTCCGGAAACAACGTCTGTTATTAGTATTAAAATTAACATTTCTCCCTTTATAGAACATTTATTTATTGATTAAAACCACTTTGGACATCCTAGTTTTGTGTTTTCTTTTTAATTTGTCAGAATATGTCATAGATAAAAGTTATGAAAATTTATTAAATTCAATTCTACATGCGCAATTAACGAAGGCGTTCTTGGTCCAAGGAGTTGATATTTTAGTATATTAACAGAAAATCCTAACGTTTTATCACAAGTAATCGAAGTTATTACATAATCTTTCGCTATGCGTGAAATTCATCAACACAAATGTTAAAAATTCAATTTCTAATATCTTATAAGCGATTTTAAGATAAGATCCAAATTAGCATAAAGCACAGGAAGAAATTTCATTCACAATGTGAGAAAAGCTTGTTCAACTGACATACGAACATATCGAAGAAACGATGATTTAAAAATTGTCAGTGAGTACCAAAATCAGAAATATAACTAATTTCTGTTTAGATAAACATTGTTTAAATGTGTTTTCCTGTAATGTATAGAATGAACCAGTAATATCTAGTTGCTGCTCAAACGTCCAATCATATGGAGAAGTAACAGTAGAAAATGAGTTAGAATATATATATTTCACTTCTAACATTTTCAGTGGGGTTCTTGAAGAAGTTTAAGCAGTTTAAGTGTGTGTATTTGGGAAAAGAGAAATGTGTCAGTTTAAACTTCTTTATTGAGGGTATGAACATTATGAAAGCATATAAGCACTAATCTTCATCGTATGGGTATCTACATATGCTAGAAACATGTTGTGACGTCTAGGGAACGTTATTCGTTTTTTTTTAAATCTGCATATATATATACACGATTTAAACCATAGCCTTAAGCATTAAGAACTGTCGTCAGGTTGTACTTAGTTATTTTTCAGAAGATAATATTTCTTATGTAAGGCTTTAGGGCATGAAAATGTAGTCTCAAAATAAATAGGTTTACCTGCAAACTTCTGGTACTGTATACTTATGTTTTTAGAGGTAGAAACTGTTCTTACTTCTTTACTTATTTATATAGATACATATGGAAAAGGTGTAACGACGAGAATATTAATTTTTTTTTAACCATTTCGACAGGGAGATGATTACTGTGTGTCGGAAGTTAAAGTGGTTACAGCTAGAAACGGAGTGTGAATGAACGGAAACTTTTACATCCATCAAAGTTATTAAATTCTAAGGAAATCAAGCACCTGCTTTCGCTATTAGGTGGTATCTAAAACTTGAATGTAAGAATAAAACATACAAGGTTTATGAAAATACATCAATAAAAAAAAAGAAATTTTGGTAGACATGGAAAAAAAAACATACACAAATAAGAATATCAATATGAAACAATTTGATTGTTTTAACACAAAGCCACAGTCAGGTACGTGTTATTCTACCGCAAAATGTTGAACACTACAGTTTAGTGTCGAAAATCCGTGAACTTACCGCTGGCTCACCGAGGGATCCAAGATAGAAAGACTGTGGTAACGTTTGTGAAGTTTAATTAGCAAAAGTTCTTACTATTTATACTTGTGTAAGAAAATTATTATAATTTATCGAATAGGGTTCCCTATTATTTATTAAAATGTACATTTATTAAGAAAGTTAAGTGACAGGTAGTGAAAGAAGCGATATATAGTAATTTCATCATTGATTCTTCTAAAAATGTTCTTGAATATAAATATCTTACATCTACATGAAAAAAAAATTTAACCAAAATTTGATGAATTCAAATATATTACGGTTTTACTTCCTCCAGTAAAAAAAGATTAACTTGTTTAAATGCAGTTAAGTATTGTTACGTATTTTTTTTTGTTTTATGTTCTTCGTAGACTAAACGCAACAGAAAAACGCAGATAACAGCTTGTATAATTTATTACACTAAACTATTAACAGATATAACATAAATAATGTAATAACAGTGACAGATATTAAGTTACAACATTCGAAATTAATTACAAGACAAAATAATACTAGTTTCAAACTTCAAAATTAATCACAATACAAAACGGTACTGGCCTGTATCTAATGTAATGATCTAAAATGAAAGTCTCAAATTCCAGTCTAGGGTGTGAATTTGGTCCCACGAAGAAATTCCGAAACAGTTCACAGTTCAATAAATTCGCCGTCTCTCAGCACAAGCAGTAATTCAGATGTATCGTAGAGATTGACGAATTAAAATCACAGCTTCCGTAGATCTAACTTCAGTCACAAATCCAAGTTGAATAATCACAGCAAACACTTAATCTTTCTCAAATAACTAACTCTCTTCTTTTGAAATAAAACTGATGTCTGAATCTCACTCTTTTTCTTCGAATAAAGCTAATGACTGAATCTATCTTCTTTTTTCGAATAAAAACTGATGACTGAATCTCTTGCATCTTCGTCTGTTTATATATTGTAGGCCTAAACTCCTCGAAAGAACGCGAAAGTTCTACAGGTCTCCAGAACAATCCGCACATGTCCGTTCTTGTACGAGACTATACGTCTAGACACGAAGTCACCAGCACTCATTTACAAACATATGATTGGTTTACTTAATTCAAGAAAATTCTAAAATGTTACCCTAAATGAATAACAAAATATTAGTTTAAACTTCGAAACAATAATATCAATATGGAAAAATGAATAATAGAAATGAAAATTCAAATACAACACGACATGTTGTCGTTTACAAAATATTTACACATATACATAACAGTATAGTTTTACTTACTAGTCGCTTGGTGACTTCACTCGTTCCAGAGGAAACTTCCTTCGGCAAAACAAGAATTTATCAAGTATATTTATCTATATATGTATATATAATGAAACGACATAAAAATGTTTAAAATATTTTTAGAATAATCGTTATTATTATTAACTTAAAACAAATGAATAAAAACACTCATACCTAAAGGTATAAATAAGGTTTAGTAACTTCGAGAATTCTTTTCGCTTTCTAAAGTAAGGCACACATTGGTAAGACCTACTTAACAATAAAAAACTTCCTTTGTTTTATTTTAGTTTAAAACTTTATATATATTTTAAACTCCCTGTGGTTTTAAATTCATTAATAAAATATTTTTACCGTATTACATGGGCTTATGCTTGATAAGGAACGTGTGTGTGTGTGTGTGTATATATATATATATCATGTTAAAACATTTTTTATCTCTTCATTTTTGGGCGTACTCTTTTGTGTTTGGAAGCTTCACGAACTATTTACCTTTTTTAAGCTACGGTTGTTATGCAATTCATCAAAATATTAGAGACGGATACTGTTAATGTTATAATCATTATATTTTTGATTTTCATCATTACTGTCCTTATCACTACATCCCAGGCATTGTGCAACCAGATCTGGTGTTAGAGAAATAAATTTGAATTAAAAATGATTAGTTCAGGAACCTTTATCACGATGACTAACCCAATCTATCAGCGGTTCAAAGCGTGATGATGTGGGTGACAATTAATGAATTAACGTTTTAAAATATTCCTTCATAGTTACAAATTTCAACGAAGTGCAACCTCAATATCTGAGTATGAATGAATGTTAAAATAGAGTCTGGTTTTAAAAGAATTATTAATGTTTTCTGATTTCAGAAATTCAAGGCCAGGAACAACTAACTTAATGCAAATGCACCATTCTATGGTTAAATTGTCAACCATTTAAATAGGGCTGTTGATTTATTTTGTTCATTAGTGTTGCACCGTAGAGGTAGTCATGCTTAGAGTCTGTCCCGAACGGCTTTCTTTGTACTTGCCTGCGCTTTAAGTCTATTGCTTGAGAGAAAGACAAATAGTTCATGTCAGCCACACAGAGGATCTATCCAAAACCGCATGACAAAGAGTGCGTTTGAAACGAACCACCTATTAAATCAGCGCAGAAGAAATTCTCAATATCTAGTTGTTGTTTTTTTAACATGCTGCTTATCTGCTGTTTTAAGTATAGAAAAGAAATACCATTTTCTCTTGAATATATGCCATTTAAAAGAATGGCAACAGCTCAAAAGAAGGGCGTACCCAAGGGAAAGGTAACGGGCAATCACTCTCTTTTCTCAAAATAATGTGAAGTAGAAATAAGAAATAATGGCTGTATAAGAGTTTCTCTGCCGAACCTTAAAGGCATTCCGAGAAGTAAGCGAGTGATAAAAATAACTTAGCATAACATCTGCTCCGTTTAAGAAATCAATTTACTGAAGAACAGTAATATCTTTGACTTGAATTTCATCTGGGCTAAAATGTAATAAATTGTCAATTTGTTTCGGAATCAACTTTTCTGGATAATTTATTGACAGAAGCATAAAATATGTTAAATAAACATCAACACTTTACATGCTTAGAAAGTGGGCTTTCTAAATTAACGAGTAACGTGTAAATGTGAATTTTGGCTCTCCAGTGCCCTAAAATTTGAAAATATTTTTCCATATGATTACAAAAATGTGTTGTGTAACTTTTTTTTACAGACAGATAGTGAAGACTTATTGAACTTGCATATGAAAAATAATGAAAACCATATTTATACAGTAAGTCGGTTTATTTTCTTACTTTTATACCCAGTACCTACCCTGATATTAACATTTTAAAATGCTGTCCAGAAATGTCTTATTATGGTATGTGAATCTACAAAACTTTAGCCGAAATAAAATTGTAGCCAATCAAAAGTAATATTGACAAATCCCACCAAAAACATATTTTGAAGTTTAAGAATTTTGTTCGACCTTTAAGAAAACAAAGCAACATAAAAATATATTTCATTCTAACTAAAACAGGAAATGATAATACACGAGTTATTATTACATACCGAAAATTAACAGCAAAAAACGCGTGCAGAAAACATAAATAACCACATGTCTTAACAGAAGGTGAATACTCTTTAGTAGAACTAAACGTTTAGATACAGTATTTTTATTGAGAATTATCAAATTTGCCCCCCAGTGGCTCAGCGGTATGTCTGCGGACTTAGACGCTAAAATCCGGGTTTCGATACCCGTGGTGGGCAGAGCACAGATAGCCCATTGTGTAGCTTTGTGCTTAATTCAAAACAACAAATTATCAAATTTTGTTTTCTATTGAAGCTTCGATAGTAATATCGAGAGCAATGAAAGAATTGAGGAAAAGTGGAACAAAAAGCACCAACCTGTATGAAACTTTTATATTCTTTAAACTTAGCTCAGCAGGATACGCTCATTTTACTTCCCATTTACTTCCCGTAAGAAAGTACGTCAGCTAGTTTCTCTCACCAGATCATGTGGATGATTCAAAGACATCTGCAATTCAACAACAACAACATCAGCCAATCAACAACAGCTCGTATTAAACTTGCGAACGCAATATCAACAACAGTATACTTACTTAGCTGCTACAAACAATGGATAGTCATTTCTCGAACTTTCAGAAAAATGTTTAATTTATGATCCATTCTTCTAGTTCTAGCTCTCAAATTGCAATAAAACGCTTCCAAAAGCCCTTTAATGTTCTGCTGAGGTTTAAAATTATGGATCCAACACTAACTGGAGATTTCTGTTCATTTTACTAGAAAATCCTCAAGGATTTCTTACAAGATCATAAGCTTGAAATTTCCAAAACGGCTGACATAATGGCATTTGACACTCCTACAATATTTAAATGCAAATTTAATTTATAAATCAACAAAAACGTAATTAATACTTATCTCATAATTGTTAATTTTCATTAACAGTCCAAATCACCTGAGTGAGCTGTGATTATTCGTACTTTTTCCACTGTCTGTTTGAAAGCATATTCATCTAATCTCTCACATTTGAACGTATATGCTTAATTAGAACTCTATGAGCTATTAAATAAAACTTATCCAGAATCAAATAGTATTGAAAAAAGAATGGGGTTTCAGCTAGTATAAAGTAAAAAATATTGTCAGCTATCAGAAAAACGAAGAAAATAAATTAATTATACCAGTACTTAGTTTAATTCTGCCCAACAGATGGTCCCGAGGCAAGTAAGTACGTTTGATGAAAAGCATATTTTTTTATACTAGCATTTAGTTTATTCATTTTCTTACTGAGATTTTCTTGATTTCTTGGAAAGGAAAACTCGTCTGATGGCAAGTAATAAAAATATCGATTATTTATTACCAACTTACATTCCTATAATTGCGCACTACTTTTTAATATACGTTTCCTTAATGAAGTTTCCTCTAATTAATTAAGTAAAATAAAATGCAAACTAACGGCTAGGCTATTATTAACACGTTAACAATCTTTGTACTATCAAACGCTCTTGTTTAAGCGACGTTTATATGAATAAACAACAACGAATAATATGAAATTGTTTACTTGCTTGTAGTACCATCCTAAATTTTCTTACTTTCTAATAAAACAATTATTCAACTTATTAATTTCAATATTTATTGCACGTCTCTTAAAGAAGGGAAACATGCAATGACATCCGATTGTGAATTCATTAATAAAATGTTTTTGTAGTCAACAAGTGATGTGAAAGCTTTACAAGGCATTACTGTCACCCAGATTGAAAGATTAAAAGTAATTATTTGTTTATTGCTTTATTATATTAATTAGTGTTCTCAATTTGAAACGCTAAAATATTTAAATGAATTGAAGAATTAACGAAGCGTCTTATATGATCGTAATAAACTTTATAAAATAATTGAAGTTGGCTAATGGGATTTCTTTTCTTTTCAAGCACTTTTTATCTTCTATTTTCTAATTGAAATTAAGATAAGTTCAGCATAAGAAAGAATGGGACCTAGCATCTGCTGGAGTATTATTAGATATTTGCATTATTCGGACCAGTAGTAAGCTCATTTTACTCCTTAAGTAAGAATGTCCAGACGACATACCCATTGAACTTTTATTAGCCCTTAAAGAAGTGGGAATCCAGGAAGTGACAAAACTACTGAACACTATTTATGACACGGGTGAAATACTGGAAGACTTTAAAAAATCAGTCTTTATTGCATTGCCGAAAAAGCCAGGAACAACTGACTGTGAACAGCACAGGATAATTAGTCTAATGAGTAATCTTACCAAGGTTCTTCTAAGAGCACTCATGTCTAGAATGAGGAATAAGATAAGACGAGATTTCTGATATTCAGTTTGGATTTATAGCTGATAAAGGCACTTGAAATGCGATTTTTGCTCATGGAAAGATCACTGGAAGTACAAAAGGATTTATGTCTATGTTTTATCGATTATTCCAAAGCCTTTGACAAAGTGAGACATGATGACCTATTCGACATGTTGTCAGACCTGAACATCGATGCTAAAAATCTAAGAATCCTTAGAAACCTTTACTGGCAGCAAATGGCAGCTATCAAAATTGAACATGAATTGAGTAAATATAGACCAATTGAAAGAGGGTGAGGCAGGAATGTGTATTTTCACCAGATCTTTTTAACTTATACAGCGAAATAATCCTACGAAACATCAATGAATGTCAGGGAGTCAAAGTAGACGGATGCAATATTAACAACTTGCGTTACGCTGATGACAAAGTCTTCATTGAGGACTCCGAACGAAATCTACAGACTCTCCTCACAACAACAGTAGACGAGAGTGAAGAAAAAGGCTTGCAGTTAAATGCAAAGAAAACAGAGTGCATGGTTATCTCAAAACAATCAATTAAACCCACATGCAGCATAACCGGCAAGGATGTGAGAATAAAACAAGTCGAAGCTTCAAATATCTTGGATATACTATAACATCAAATACAGAGAGTGACACAGAAATAAAGAAAAGAATTACAATGTTCAAGTATACTTTCAATAAAATGAAGTCCATATTTACAAACAGGAACATAACAAATATCACTAAAATTAATACCTTGAAATCATATGTTTGGTCTGTTTTCTTATATGGCTGTGAGAGCTGGACACTGAACAAAGATACAGAGAAGAGATTAGAAGCTGCTGAAATGTGGTTCCTCAGAAGGATGCTAAAAATATTATAGACTGAAAGAAAAACAAATGTGGAGGTCATGGAACTGGTAGGATACAAAAGGTCCCTCATGAAAACTATAAGAAAGAGACAAATAGAATTTCTAGAGCACATCTGCAGGAAGAATGGGATAGAGAAACAGATGCTATGTGGAAAAATAGAAGGGAGGAAAAGAAGAGGGTGTCAAAGAACTAAATATATCGACAGCCTCAATAACTATGTCACCAAGAACTCAATGAGCAACATCGAGTTGATAAGGAGGATTGACAACAGAGAAGTCTGGCACGCCATGGTCGTCGATGTCTGCCGCAGATTTGACACATGAAGAAGAAGAAGAATGTTTGAAGTACAAATTGTATTTGATGTGGACTTAACAGTATGTGGTTCAAATATTTACAAGACTCACGTTATAGCAGCATAGCTTTCCAGTTTTGGGAGAAAGGAAAAATATTATTCTGTTAGTGTCTACTAACAACTTTTAACAAAAAAATGTTTAAATAGAAAGTTAAGAACGTATAACAAGTACTCGGTCATATAAACGCATACATCTGATCTAAAATATTAAAGAATATTTCATTATGGCCAAAGTATATTTGCTTTAGTCTATTTAACTTAATTTTAAAATAATGGTGATTATTCACAGCAATTTATCAAATTCTTGCTTTGAAGACATTTGTTGATAAGTGTGTTATCACGTAAATCACGTTGGATAGTGAACTTACTCGTAAATCTACTTAATGCTTAAAAGAATTATTTAAAATTATTTTTTTTGCTATAGACGTGTTTTAGCCTCTTTGTCTTTTTATTCAAGTCTTAAGTTTAAGTGACATTGTTTACTGTAATGTAGAATTGAAATGAATTATTATTGTTTCATAACCCACACCTATATTTTAAGATAATATATAAAAAACTACCTTTAACTAAGATTATGTTTTGTTCTCGAATACCTTTTCGTTTTTATTGACTACAATTATTTCAATTTCCTGTAACAAAACTTCCTATTGTTTTGATTTTTCGCTGGCAAATTGTTTGTTAACAACATAATAACAGGTAATTTTATTATCAAAAAGACGAAAACAAGCTTTGAACTACCCGATGTTTTATCTATTTACGAGAAAAATGTTCGTTTATAGACAATTAAATTTTAAATTCTAAAGTAAAACGTACTATAAGGCCTTCCTGTTTGTTATTTTTTAATGTTATCCCAGCTTTTTAATTTCGTTTTATCCAAGCATTTGGTGGAACTTTTGACAGATAAGATGTAACATAAACAAGTTTCGTTGTAAAACAGTGCTTAGAGATTTAAGTTATTTTCTTTTTCGAAATTGGGAAAAGATAAGGAACGCTCTAAGGATACATGCAAGATGCCATGAAACCCCTTGAGGTGTAATTTTCCAAAGCGTAATTACAGACATTTGAGAGGATAAATTGAAAAGTTTCTTTCTCTACCAACGAAACCCATCCATGCCTGATAGCCTAAGCGTAGTGAATGAAAATCATCTTTGATCACGAGCATGAAGACAATTAGTTATATCCTTCACTAATAGGCAACGATGCATAAGTGAACCCAGCAAGTAATTCAACACCAGTGCCTTTATTCGTTCAGTGCCAGAGGTGATGTTTTCGGGAAAGAACACTGGTCTGTACGTGGATAAAGAAGCATATTATCGACTAATGGCTTTGCTGTTGGCTGAAGAAATACAAAGAACATTAGATACAAGCAAGGGAGATAAATTTTAAATGTATGGCTTACTCGTGTGTTTTTGATTTTATATGTAATTAAATCGAACAGTAACAATAGACAGTCATATGAATAAAAAATGAATCGTATTTTCCCTTGAAGAGTGCATGTATATGTCTTGCCTAATTTCGTGTTCCCTTTAATCTACTTCTACTGATATATCATACTAACTGTATGTATATATATATTTAATAATGAACAGTTTTTAACGTAAAGTACACTTAAAGATTTATTGTTCATTTTTAAAAGATCGAGGTTTGATTCATATGACAATATCCTTTGTTGCTAGCTAGATTCAGAATTAGACAGATTACAGTTGCAAATTTGAAACACCTTGCTACACTTAGCAAGGATAAATAAAACATTAAGCTACAACTCTTCATAGTTTTGTTTCAATTAATTTAATCGGATATAAATGGTTGTAAATTATCTTTGCTCAAAATAATGAGCAAGGCTAAAGGAAAATATTTATACAATGCAACAACGCATAAATGTTATTACTGGGGTTGAGTACGTTATATCAAATGGATTTTGAATCCTAACCACGTCATTACAGTTCATGTCGTCACGTCCTGTCATGCTCTATCTGACGACTATATTTCTTGACAAATAACCGTGAAATACAGTTTCTATTGCAACAGGCTCAGTCGTAGGGCTCTCACTTCCAAAGCACACTCATCTTCTAAACAGAATTTCTGTAGTAAATTATATAAGAATGATCAACAATTCGAGCACAAGAAAGTCTACAGAAGCGTCTTGAGTATTGTTTTTACATATGAAATAATATGAGCATTCGCTTCTTTCTCCACGTGCTTGAGGTATGCAACAGTTGAACAAATACATTATGGATCCAAGCCGTACACGTAATTTGTAGTGTTTATCCTGATAGAGGTTCTTTTTTAACTATGTTGCTTACTGTTGCCACTGACATTTGTGTTCATAATTCCACATGTTACACTATGCCAGATTACTTATCACGGCTACGACTTATCACAGGTGTTTATCTGGATTATTCTGGTAATCCACATCTACACGTATTCATTTGTTTCTCAATGTCATTCAGTACAAAGGTTATTCCTGTCTTTGACACCATAAATCTTTGAGGTGAACACTTCTTTCCTATTTGAGAGTATTAATAATTTGTAAATGAAAGTTATATTACATACATTTACAAAAATCGATAAGATTTCGGTGGAGTTTCTATCTTTGTAACGTAAACATTTAGTTCTAAAACATTTTTAGCTCAACCGTTTGCATAATTACTGAACAAAACTTTGCGGAAGGAAACAATTTAAATATTTCAGTAAAATGTCACATTAAATATTTAAACGAATCATACAAATCTAAACATTTAAATTTAGATTCAACCAATTTTCTTATTGCAAAGTTTTAACGATTGCATTACTGGAATAACTTCACGTAATTGATAGTTCGTTATTTCTTTTATTAAAAAACTATTATTGGAAGAACATCAGTGGTGTTACGGAAATAAGTGTCTGTCGAGGTCAAATAGCATGCATTAGGGTCAAATTCAACATCCTCCATTTTAACGAAAACTTGTTAGTCTGTACTTATCTATTTTTTTGAAGATTAAACTCCATAAGTATATTATAGTTAACGTCTTCTTCTTTATTGATTTATGATATTAATAGCATCATGTAGTCAATCAACTACAGTAATTTACTTTCTCGTCTTGATTTAAAAAGTGACTTACTTTTGATCAGAACAAAATTCTTCATGTATTTTATGTACGTTTAGAGTTTAGATATAGTGAAGTCACATTATAGTGAGAACTGAGGTTTTTAAAAGAAATTACACTTACGTGTTTCAATAAATAGCATTTACGAAAGCAAGTTTGTCATGTTTACAATATGCAAAGAAAGAGTCTTACATGCAACAACAGAAATGACTACTGCTTGTAAGAACACACAGCCTCAAAACTAACAAGTCCATGCTATACTCTCAAAGATGTTTATCACTCGATCACAAACAATATCGTTTAAACTTCTTTTCAATGTATAAGTGTGATTAGCAAGAACAGATATGATATACAGAAAGGTAAATCATGCTATATAAGTAAAATGTTTGATTAATCACAGGTTTTTTTTAGGTTTTGGTATATAGAACGACGTTTGTATAGAGTTGTTTCACGTTTAGATAAATCCAGTTATTATACCATATATCACTGTTATGTACTTTGGCTGTCATCTTCAGCTTTTCGTATTGACAAATAACTCAAAGATTTGTAACATAAAATACAATGAGCTCTTGGGGGTGTACAAAGCTCATATACTGTGTACTTGTATGAAGTGTCTCAACAAAATATGACTGTTCAGTGAGGATACGTTTTCTTATGACAATATTAAACATATCAGTTGTTTTAAAAGAATGCTGATATTTCTAGTGGTGCTATAGATGTATTTACCTCAAGAATTAAACCTTATCCTGTTTTAATTGTAACGTAAGTTATCAGATATTATCACGGTGCATCAAGAAGTCGTAATTACAAATTAAGCAATCAATATTTACACTATAAAGTATGACGTTTGTTTTTTTTCAAATAATTAATTCATAAAATCATTACTTGTAAATAAAAAAAATTAAATACGACTGCATAAATCAGTTCTATTTGTCTAAGCAATTTTCGCTGTTACTAGATCTTACATTCTTTGAGACTAATCCATCACAGAATCGTCGTTTTCCATTGTCTATGATGATTAGGGACAGCAGTATTCCGTAATGGATTCTTAATACCTTAAAGGCCATCTTCAATTATTAACACTATCATTAGGACTTTACTTCTGGAAGTCTTTTCTCTTTTACTAACTTTAATTTTCTGTTTGTCGTAGAGTTGAACTTTCAAAGAATATATACAACTCCAGTCAGATATGACACTGAAAATCAGCTTTCATTCATTTATAAATGACTTTTATTGAACGATTTTCTTCTATAATGATGATCCCTTTGTAACATTTTTTACTGAACAATCTTTCCCTTGCAAGTCTGTCATATGTAATAAACTACGTATCATCAAATACATATATATTTCTATTATTATCGATGACGGTACATGGGTCCTTCTAGCGTCGAGGAGGTTTTTTTTACACAAGATTGCATAACCACATTGTACATCTATACAGAAAATTCAGTACTGACTACTATTAAACCTTATTTCAGTACCGAATCTTCTTTTTGTTGCTAAATGGTTTGAAATACGGTTTCTCAGTATTACCATCTTCATCTTTAAGACAGCCACAGAGAAGGTATAAGAGTATTTTTAGTTTTGGATTAATTACGAGAAAAACATAAATTTAACCAATGCAGTTACCTATTTATTTTAGTAGGATATCGAGAAAAAAGGGAAGGAAAACCTTGTTCCATACTTTGTGCCTTTCTTTCAAATACATAAAGAGCTGATTTAGTACTATTTGTTGTTGTATCACATGAACTGATTTACCTTAAAATGATAAAATACGTTACTATTTGGTTCAGTATTGTGTGATTGTATTGCCTTGCTCTTTCTTAAACAGAAGGGCAAATATTTATCGTTTTGTTATTGTTGATTCCCATGACTTTACACGTTTTAACAAACAACGCCACATCTCACTTTTTAACCAGAATGAATATTTATAGACATCAAATAGCTTTACAGTAGCTGATTGAATAATTTTCCCTAGAGTACTTCATTGTTTTCTTGGTTTGGAACAGCACGTAGCTCTATGAATCAGTCTCTCCAATGAAGTGTTTAGTTGAAACACCTTTTCTTAAAAGTGTGGTACTCCCAATACAATACTGTTTTTTTTTCAGGTTTCTTTATTATTAAAATACATTGTTCATGTTCGATAATAGTCATTTACAATAACCTAGAAAAGAAAATCCCTCAGGTAGGCATTTCAATCAAATTTTTAAATTACAGTCTATGTAATACAGAATAATAGTATTTGCGAAATATTCTATCTTTCAATCGTTACACAATATGTTTGTGTTTGGCTTTTTTGAATTTTGCACAAAGCTACACAAGGGTTATGTGCGCTAGCCGTCCTTCATTTAGGTACATAAAAACATGCTTGCATAGGCCTAGTTCACGTATTAAACAATGTAAATATACATTTTAACTACATACAATTTGCAGTTTTGTACATAATACGTGAAAATTGTAGGTAAGTTCAATTTACATATGAAGTAGATTTTATTTAGGGTTTTGAGAAGAAAGTTTTCTACAAGCCTGGATGTATCTAGGATCAGTTATAAAAAAACACCATTTTTTACATTTTTACATTTGAATTTATTATTATTATTAGTTATCATCAACGGTATAAACATACTTCTGAAATAAAGGTAATAGTAATTTCTTTTACACGTTCTATTTGTAAGGATCAACATAGCGTTTTCGTCACTAATATTTACAAACTTAACAGGAGTAACAGGATGGGCAATTTCTTTTAGAATTCTAAATTCTAGAATTCTAGAATTCACTATTCTAATTGCAGAGTCAGCATTATATAAATTTACACATCGTAACTAATCCATTATAATGTGGTAAAAAGAAGACAAGAATTATTTCTGTTATATCAAAATACTAATTCTACATCGAGTGATATGATATAAATGGAAAGCGGTTACTCTTAGAATTATATCATAATAAAACATAAGAAAGGGGTGTAATCAAACAGAAGACAATAATAACACATCAAGATCGGGCGTGGCCAGGTGGAACTCGATTCGTATTTCACGTCTAGAAGTGTATTGGTAGATACAAAGCTTATTTAAATAATAACATATTACGTGATTTTCTTCTTTAGTCGAAACTCACCCATGTTATTGAATTAACCAATGGCTTTTCTATAAGCTTTATTAGTGCCATCACTATACTTTCTCTCCAAATATTTAATATAGTTAACTTTTATGGTAATATTTTAAAGTCCTTTTCTTTCAGAGCTTAAGGTGAATGTTCTTTGCTGAAGTTGAAGTTTTCCTTTCTAGTTAAACTAATAAATGATTCTACATAAAATATTAATGTATTTCCAGTATTTCTTTTCATTGACAACTCATTTGGGCAAAGCCATGCATTTTCTATGTAAATTACATTGTTGGTCTCAACAGAAATTAGTGCGGCTAATTTATTATATTCGTTAAACTTTTCAGGTTACGTCTCTCTTATTAGAAACGCTGCAACCAACAACATAATGAGCTGACAACCAGTTTAATGAATAAGTATTTCATAAAAAATGTGTATCAAACACTGATGAGATATAGATTTCAGTTAGTAATTATAGGGTTAAGTTGAGCAAAAATATAATTTAACCTTGTATATCTGTTTCCAAATTATTATAGTTTCAGGTGTTATGTTACTAGTAAGGAAGAAACGCAATTAGTGAAAGATCAAAGCACGAGGCATTGGGAAGTATCTAACGTGGTAGTAAAGAAGAGTAATCGATTTGCTAATGAATTGGCTACTGAAAGGTGAATAGCATTATTGTTAAAGTTGTCTATACCCTTCTTAGATTTGACTGTGTGCTTAAATGTTTTATGTATTTGCAATTAAGGAAAGTTTATTGGTAGACAGAAATTTACGAATATAGTAGCATCTCCAGTAACCAAAAGACGAAATTATGTGAGAGAAAAGAAGGGATGGTTGAGTTACCATGCTTAAATTGTACTAAACTAGGCTATAGTAAATCCTACTACATAAGGTAATATGACAAGACAATCACTGATTTCGAGTACAGTTTGTTTTGGCTGCACAAATGCTAATTTACCTAATACCTAAAATTACACGAATTTTAAATACAAATGCAAATGGTTTTATTATGAATACACAACATATAGGAGAAAATGTGAGTGATGACATTATTCTCAATAATTTCCATTAAAATAAGTGAATTGTGCAGATCAGAAATAAGGCTCAATCAAGGAATTAACGTAACTAAGTTAACATATTGGTTTAAATAAGAATTTTTAATGCCATAAATATATATATTTCAGGTTTTGGAGTTCGTATGATCTAGCGTTTCGAAGGATCCATTGAAACGTCGTTAGATTTTGAGAAGATCAGTAAGTGAAGGTGGATTGAAATATTGTACAAGTTGAAAGTGCGATAAATACTAAACAGATCAGGATATAATGAATAATACTAGATATGTGAATTTAAGCAAAAGGATTTGTAAGTGGCTTAGAACACCAAGTAATGATAGCTAGATTAAAGTCTGATTTCTTTGTTTGTTTTTGCATTTCGCGCAAAACTACTCGAGAGCTATCTGCGCTAACCGTCCCTAATTTAGCAGTGTAAGGCTAGTCCCACTAGTCATCACCACCGCTCATCGACTCTTGGGCTACTCTTTTCTTAACGAATAGTGGGATTGACCGTAACATTATAGCGCCTTATGGCTAAAGTAAGTTTAGTGTGATGAGAATTCGAAACTGCGACCATCAGATTACGAGTCGAATGTTTTAACCCACCTGGCAATGCCAGGCTGATTAAAAACTGAAGTATTGAGTTTATAGATACATTGGAGTAAAGGTAAAACAGGAAGATTTTCTTGGATGATGTCAATTCTCCACAGTTTAATTTCAACACTTTCTTCTAAAAGTAGTAAAATGTGAGTAGTCACAAAAGTGCAGTTCACTACAACAACACCAATTTCATAACCTTCTGAGTTGGTTATGTTAAACAGAAGAGTTATTGTAAATAGAACATACCTTAATAAAAATATGTATTTTAAACAGAAAAAAAGCTGAATACATTTTTCGTTCGAATACTGTACTATTCTTCATCATTTTTTATTATTCTCCTGAAGCAGGGTAGTGAACTATTCGAAATAGGTAGAGTTTTAGATTTCGTCTGCAAACCGTTAGAAAATTTTCGAATATGAGCCTTTGTGTTAACTTCTTAACTTATATCCCACTCAAGGACCTCAGTTCACTGAAAGTAAGCTATCTCTTGTTTTACCTTCCTCTAGAAATGTTATTATTAAGTTTCTCCATCAACACATTTCCTACATTAACGACCAACATCTTGTAATTAAACCAATCAGTGAAGCCAATTTATTTAACCTTTTAGACACTGGGACAGAAGTAATACAAACAAAATGTAGTTAATTACTTAACAGGATATGCTTTATTTGATTACCTGTTGAATAAAATATTTAATAAAATGTTTTACAATTCGAGATTAATCCATCCTTTATATCTTAGTTTAAAATATTCATTACTTAACTTGCTCTGCTAACAAATAAGTTACTTGTCACTGAGTAGTAAACACGAATTAAATCGTTCCAGAGTTTTATTTTACGTGTCGGTTTAAAGAAACCATTATCTATCTTCTAGAAGCGATAAACCTATGAAATAATATATAATGCACTATGAAGAAATATTACATTTTTACGAAGAACCAGTACTGAAGCAAACTGTTTATAATGTCTTGTTGAAAGAATATTTCAGTAGCTTCGCGTTTGACTTCCTTATTTTCTTCCTGACGGAAATGATAAGACTCCAAAAGGGCATTCTCATATCAATATACAATCAGACTGATTGGTTGACTTACCTATTTAGTGACACGAAATGGCGTAATTGTAAAAAACGATGAATGTACAATAGTAGTTACTTTAAATTGACTTGAAGAGCTAATTAAATTAAGACTTAGTGGAGAAGATTAAAAATATTAAGATAATATTTACGCCACTTACCTCATTTTATGGAACCACTAAAATAGATTACCTGGCTCATCAGAACTCCTTTTTCTTTTATCGAATAAATTTTAAAGAAAAATACTGAACAATATTAAGGTGACTGAAGTCACGAAAATATTCTAATCGATTTTAATAAGTTTAAATAAGTTATTAAATTTTAGTTGTAAAACAAAAAATAATATGTTTTATTTTACAAATTGTATTTATTTTTTCTTCTTAAAGTATAAAAAAGAATGTTAACAGACGAGTTTCTATAATGTATAATAAAAACAAATACTTAGTACAGAATATGGTAATTGAAAAATTAATTGAGAAAAACAAAAACTGGTAAGACGTGGGTATTCACAGGATTGGCTTGCCAGGACGATATTTGTGAAGGAATCAAACAATTACATAATTTAGCTGGAAACAAACGAAAGAAGTATTTGTCTCTGAAATGGATAAAGTATTCTATAGAAATAACCAGTATTTGATCAAAACCCATGTGGCACAACGTAAACCGTTACAATGTGAAGAATTTGGAGATAAGGCATTAAAAGAGATATCTGACAATTTACCAAAGAATAAGTGAATTGACAAGTTAAATAAGCATTAAATTTCACTAAAAATATATGTATATATCTGTTTACTCATCTTTATGTTCATAGAATGTGAGCTTTTAAAAACTGGTTGGGTTTTAGTTGTTATTGAACTTATCATATTGGCCTGGCATGGCCAAGCGCGTTAAGGTGTGCGACTCGAAATCTGAGGGTGCGGGTTCCATTCTCGTCGCACCAAACGTGCTCGCCCTTTCAGCCGTGGGGGCGTTATAATGTGACGGTCAATCCCACTATTTGTTGATAAAAGAGTAGCCTAAGAGTTGGCGGTGGGTGGTGATGACTAGCTGCCTTCTTTCTAGCCTTACACTGCTAAATTAGGGACGGCTAGCACAGATAGCCCTCGAGTAGCTTTGTGCGAAATTAAAAAAAACAAACTACTCATATTTGTAAGGTGACCTCACTCGCTCCATTAGCCCGAAACTAGATATATAGAGAAGAACTAATAAATTGATTTGTTTCACAAACTGAATCTTATAAAGATAGTTTTTACTTATCATGATATTAAATTACCCATAATGGGAAAATCTTAAGAATATGATAAATCTAATCTGCCAGTGTTGTTTGTTCGTAGTTAGATGATTATCTCTATGCAGAATTTTATTAAAGAAGTACTAAGTCCAAATTAATTAGTTTTCTAAGATACTTCTGAGATATTTTGTGTGTTGGCTGTCTTAACAATAATATATTAGACTTTCTAAATGAAAAAAAAAAGAGTTAAAGGATTTGAGATTTTAATCGTAAGACAATTGTTATCACTCAGGGAAAATATATAGTTACAACTGCATATATATATATTTACATACACTCGTTAATTTCCGTCTTATCAATTGTCAAGCTCCTCTCGAATTGCAGAACTCAATCGAGAAACGATTTTACAGTTTTGGAGTAGCAAGTAAAGAATTAATTATAAATTAATTAAAGCAAGTTCGGATTACCAAGACCGTCTTTATGATTACCAGCTCTTTGCTCTTCTAGTTACCAAAATCTTCTACTTACCGATTAGAAGAGGATGGGCCGAAAGGGAAAAGATTAACTTCCTCACTGTTGGGTTTGTAAATGTAATCGTTAACAGTCATTATCAAGCGATCAATTGAAGATATATTTACATATCAAGAAAATTCGTTAAGCTGTAATTATTTTCAGAGTAAAGTTACATTTGTATATTTTCTCTGTCTACCATGTGGAATCGAGTTACGAATTCCAGTGTTGCAAGTTTGTAAACTTATCGCTGTCCAACAGGAGACAATAAGTTAAGTTCAGTTAAGTTAATTTTAAGTAGCTTCGTTGCTTGATTTTTTTATCAAAATGTTTTGCTCGCTAATAGAACAGAATGAGGAGATAAAGGAACTGCGTTGTGTTTGAACTAAGTATTTAAATACTCGTGTTTGGTTACTACCAGACCATGCGTGACCTAAAGGACACCCAGATAACGAATACAGAAATATGTTCCATACATTGGCGTGACAGCCAGACAGGAGTAACCCAAGATTTGGCAGTAGGTACTGTTAACTAGCCATTTAATTCTAGTAATTTTGTTTATTTTTGAATTTCGCCAAAAGCTGCATGGGATACCTGCTCTAGTCGTCCATAATTTCTTAGTGTAAGACTAGAAGGAAGGCAGCTAGTCAGCACCACCCACCGCCAACTCATTCGAATTCGAACCCACAGCTCTCAAATTACAGAGTCGAGCGTCCTAACCGCCGGGAAATTGACAGGACGTTAATCTAGTAGTTGAGTTGAAAATGAGAGAGAGTTAAGCACCTGGAACCAGAGTGTACCTTTGTGTAAAAATAATATATAAAGTATGAAGAACTTACTATTACATGCCAAAAGAGTTTTAAGTCCGTAACAAAAAGGCTAACTTCAATCTGTTATAATTAAATACTTTACAACTATCTGAGTTTTTTGTTTTATTTAGAGTTTTCAGATAGAGCTTTCTTGAGAAAATGTTTTAAGCCACTCAAAGCTGATTGTTTTGGTAATACTCCTATGTTTTATTCTGATTTTATAGATACCATAGACATAATAAAGATTAATAAACCGCTAGGTTGTTAGAGCTGTTATATAATTTATGTATTCAGAAAGTAAAAATTGAAATAAAATGTGTTATATAACGATCATAAAAATGAACAAATGTACAACAAAACTTCATCATACACTTAAACGTATAAAAACAAAAATACACCATGCATTGACAGAAGCAACTGAAAGATAAATAGAAAATGCTTTGCTAACGAATGAAGATAAAATAAACGGCAAATTAACTTAGGGTTAAGAACAAGTTAAAGACAGTAACTTCAAACTATAAGAGTGTTGAAGAAGTAACGTAACCAAAGATGTGTAAAAAGTCGTGAAAATGACGACCTTTACTGGTTGACTGCTTGACACGAACTGATTTCGTATTCTGAAAAGTGATATAAAACTATTTGTAAAACATAGGCACTCAGCACACAATTCAAGCTCGAGGAACCTGACAATTATTTACACAGTCCGTGACAATTGCAAAGGGGTAGGGGTGGATGCTAACATCATTTCAAATAAATGGTTTGGTTTGGTTTGGTTTGAATTTCGCGAAAAGCTAAAAATAAATGGCTCAGTTGAGATAATGCATGAATGTGTGACAATAAAATCTACAGTTATAGCTGGGCTGTTTACTTCTTTAAAATAGGTTTTTCGTTTTTTATGACAGAAACAGGAACAGAAAAATAACACAAATCTTTTTATCCTAACTGTAGGGCTATGTTTGTTTGAAAGTATACACAAAGCTACGCAATGGCCTATCTGTTCTCTGCCTATTGAGACATAGGATTATGATATAAGAATAATGTTGCAGCCATATCATTGTATTAAAACAAAACGAACAAAGGAAATGCATTACTTTAGCACTAATTCAACTAACTGATTAATCTTCAAACAAATTCAGTGTTAATTGCCGTGTCAATTAAAGGAATTTGTTCACTGAAAATATTCATCGAATCGTTAGCAGAACTACATTTATTAAATCTCTGAAAACAAAGTGTTTATCTGCTTATATTTTCTTCTAGCCAAACTAATTCACTTATTTAAATAATGCGATCCTTCTGTAAGAAATATTTTAATGTAACTGTTACTCTGTTAACCTTCTTAAAGTTTACTTCGCTCTCAATTGAGGAAGTTTTCGTGCTTATTTATCAGACGATTTTATACTTTGAACAAAAATGAGGGTTAAGAGAAAAAAATCTAAACTGTAGTGATGTTTTCACAATGTATTGATGCACTGATGAGATTTTGCACTTGTCTTTATACTCGTTTATTTGGTTTAGTATAACAATAAGTACCGTAAACTGAAATGATTGGATTATATCTGTAATAAGTGTTTATTGTTTCTCAAACTCTTAAACATGTGTGTGTTGTTTTACTCATTTTCTGAGATAATTCGCTCAAGATAGAGGAAAGGTATCTTACAAAGTAGTTCTCTGATTAGTCGCCCCTAGTGGTAGAGCGGAATGGTAGATGGAGATTATCCTCTAAAAATATTTCTAAAACGAATAAAACTGAATTAGCCAAGATTCTTTGAGATCCATTGGGATCTTGATAATTAGTAGCAGATCCCTAGTGGCATAACGGTATGTCTGCGATCTCACGCCATTCAGAATCGGGTTTCGATACCCGTGGTGGGCAGAGCACAAATAACCCATTGTGTAGCTCTCTGCTTAATTCCATCAATGAATTTAATAATTAATGGATTTTATATAAAGTTTTATTTGCTCAGAAATTGACAAACGTACTTTTATGAATACGAAAAAAGAACAAAATACGTTTCAATACATTTCAAGCCTAAAAGATCCCCGTCTATTATATCCGTTTGTACGTTCTCGTTAAAGCTCGTTTCAGGGGTCTACACAGTCTCATAACACAAGAGTTAATAAAACATTTCAATTTCTTAAAGGTATTACACTAGCTGTACTTTAATTGTTACTTACAAGACAATAATTTCTTTTGACAAACTTTTAGGAATGTTTAGTTTGTTTGTAATTAAGCGTAAAGCTACACAGTTGGCTGTCTGTGCTCTGCCCAGCATGGATATCGAAACCCATTTTCTAGCACAGACATACTGCAGTGCTACTGGGGGCTTTCAGAAATATTTGCAAACTCGAGACATAGCAGATAAGTGAGTTATATCTTATGCACAACCTTAAAGTACAGGGTAATAAAAAAGTACTTCCTAGAGTTATAGTGTTTGGATTATTTGTTTAATTATGTTTTCTGCGACATATTTAGCACTATGTAAATTAAATTCCGATATTTTCTTATCTATTGAATTGAGGAACCTAAAATAAAGACTAAACTATGGCAAAACAAGTTAGTTGAATCTTAAGTGGAATTTAGTTCCTAGACAACAGAAAGTCGTCTTACCCCAAGTAGAAGACAAATTCAAAATGTATTGAACCAATAACAACAGGTATTTATAGCAAATAATATGAAAACTTTTATATGCAAAAACGGCTGTTCTGGGCCCAGAAAACACTTCAAATAGAAGAGCGAACAACGTTTCGACCTTCTTCGGTCATCGTCAGGTTCACAAAGAAAGGGTTACTGGTCGGAAGCTGACCACATGTTTGGGAGGGGTTGTATAATTGAGTGTTGCAATGTAGAGGGCGCGGTTTGAATATATAATTTTGTCTATAATATTAATATAGGTATAATGGTGTTCCTTTATATTGGTTTATTTTGGGTTTGAGTTGTTGTATAAGTAAGGCTTCTTTAATTTTTCGTTTGTTTATGTTTGTTTCTTTATTTAGTATTTTAGTGTTTTCTATGGTTATGTTGTGTCCATTTGACTTGCAGTGTTCGAAAACGTGTGAAGGTGACTTTTATGTTCTTTGAATCTGGTTTCCATTTTTCTACTTGTTTCTCCTATATAGAAGTCGTGGCAGTTATCACATTGTATTTATAAATAATGTTGGTGTGGTGTTTGTCAGTGTAGTTCTTACATAGTATAGACCTTAGTTTTGTGCCTGGTTTTTGAATAAATTTAGTGTTAACTGGAATGTTATATTTTGTTACTAGTTTTGCCAAATGTTGGTTATTTGTTTGCTGATGTCAGGAATATATGGTATACAGCAGTATATGGTTTCGTGATTTTTTGATTCGTGAGATATATTTACTTTTGTTGGTTGATTTTGCTTTCTGTCTAGGTGTGTGCGTGTAATGTTTTCTACGGTTTGTGGAGGAAACTTATTAATGTTGATGAAGTGTTTTATTTTATCTAATTCATCGTTAATTTTATCTGGTGAGCATAGTTTTATGGCTGTTTATCTGGTTTCTTAGTATGTTGAGTTTTGTTTGTTTCATGTGCTGAGTCCCAAGGAATGTATAGTCCAGTATGGGTGATTTTTCGGTGGATTTCTGTTTTGAATTGTGTGTCGGTTCTTATAATTTTGAGGTTAAGAAATGATATTTGATTGCTTTCTTCCTGTTCACATGTGAAGTTAATGTTGGGATGTATAGAGTTAATGTGAGTGAAAAAGTTAAGTATGTGTTCTGTAGATTCGAATCCCGCAATCGTGTCATCTACATATCTGTACCAGTATAGTGGTGGATGTAATGCTGTATTAATTGCTTGTGTTACAATTTGTGTCATAAAAATATTGGCTAGAACTGGCGATACTGGGTTGCCCATGCTTAGGCCATTTGTTTGTATATAGTTTTGGTTGTTGAACATGAAGTTTGTCTTTATTGTGGTGAATTCTATGAGGGTTGCTAACTGGTTACTGGGAATGTCTATGATCGGGTTAGGGTCTCGAATATAGAGTTCTAAGGCTATCTTGCAGGCTTCTGTTGTTGGAACTTCTGTGAAGAGGGATATAACATCGAAACTGGCCATTAAGGCTTTATGATTAAGTTGATTTAGATTGGACTTGAAATTAAAAGAGTCTTTGATGAATGAGCTGGCTGATGTTGCATATTTGGAGAATGCCCATGCTATGTATTTACCAAGATTGTAGTTAAACGATTCATATGTTGACATTATTGGTCGTAATGGACAATCTGGTTTATGAGGTTTGGGGATGCCGTATATTTGCGGTGTGCGTGAGTCGGTTTTACGTAGGTAGGAATAAAGTGTTTGTGAAATTGTGTTGGCTTTTTTTATTTGTAGTAGTAATTTGTTTAGTTGCGTCTCATGTGTCTTTGTTGGATTTGTGTGTATTGGTTTAAATTTGTTCGTGTCTGATAGGATGTTATTCATTTTTTGTATGTATTCATTCGTGTTCATTATTACTATAGCGTTACCTTTATCTGCTTTTAGAATTTTTATGTTTCTGTTAAATATCTTTATCAGAGGGAACATTTTGGTGCAAATTAATGGACAGTCTATATCAAAAATATTGTTTCGAAGCCAGTCTAGACGACAGGTGAGATATTGGTGGAACATCCATTTATTTAGTTGGGGTAGATAATGGAAAAGGTAGAACAAACAGATTAACTTATATTACATATTATTGTACATTCATATCTCATCACATTCTCATGAAATTCTGATGTGAATATTTTACTATGATTTTTTGTAATTACTAGTGTTATCACTAGGTATAAAAAACCTTTACGTCTGGGTTACTTCTTATGCTCAACTTTAACTGTATTTTAATTTGGTTTTTGATTCGTTTAACTGAAAATTGTTACTGTTGAAATTTGGACTGTTTTTTCTAGCTACTCTAATTTAGCATGAAAGGTTAGTGATATGAATGCTAATCAACACCGCCAACTCTTGGGCTGGTTTTTTATCAACGAATAGTGGGATTTATTATTACTTCATTACACCCCCACGGCTGAAAGAACGAGTATGTTAGATTTTACGGGAATTCAAATCCATGGTTTATAGAGTACATGTTTCATGTTGTACACTTTTATGAAGCACAAACATTCTCATGATTATTGTCATTTTTGAGCAGCTTGTTAAATTTAAAACATCTTTATTTTGAAGTTATCGCCCATACTTTGAAAATATCTACAAATTATGAATTTGTAATTAATATTGAAACTGAGCATGCTCCTTTGCAACAAATGCAATGTTAAGATATGATTCTATAGTTACAAATTTGTAGCTAAATTAGGAAGCCAAATCCGTGACGTCTTTCTTGAAAAAAAAAAGTTCCTGACTGTTTATTTTATTTTTTTTCAATAATATTTATCTGTACTTACAATATTTTGTTGGTCTAATCGGTATTTGATCCAGTATTAAGACTTACTTGCTTATCATTGCGAAAACGCTGGCGTGGGTGTGTGTATGATTAGTTAAATATGATATAGCTTTAGTACAATTATCTGAATGGTACATTCAGCTATAATTCTGAAGGCTTATGATGATAAAAACTGGTTTCAATACCGAAGGTAGGCATAGCGCAGACAGCACATTACGTAGCTTTGTGCTTAAAAAAAGAAACAAATTGAATGGTAGATTTCGTTGTTGTTTCTGCCTGAAGAAAAATGGTTTTCACACTGGAATTATATGATTAGGCATAGAGTTACCTATGGTTGTGTGGCAACACAAATAAATATAATATTCTAAGTAAACACACACTATCTTCTGTTTTTTTGAGGGAAGTTATATTTCAAGAATATTTGTTTAACGCTTTAAATGATATCTAAGTATAATGCATAGTTGGTTCACAAATAATGAAAGTTCCGAAATGATGCCAGACATAAAAAAGTAAAATTCGAAGAAAAGTCGTCATATTTTGTGTGATATACTGATTACTCTGAATTATTTATCAGTTACTACTCTTTTCAGAATGCAAGGAGAAGAGAATGTACACGCACTGTTCATAATTATTCAACATTCAAAACTGTGTTTAAACATGAAGACAATTATCAGTACTCAAAGTTTAATAATATCCTCTTGTAATTACTAATAGTGCAATTTAGTGTTTCTTTGATATTTCAGTTAACTTAATTCTAGATATGCGAGGCTTACTTAATTGCTAGATCTTTGAACCATTCGCACACTTAATTCTTAATAGAGTTATATTTTCGTAGAGAAGAAGACATACAAAGTCTTAACAGTGCTAGCTCCTTTTCCTGATTAGATCTAATTACTTAGAAAAGCTCTCTCTTGACTTAAAGATTTGGTTGAGAAGAACGTCTAAAAGAAATTGAATTTGACTTACGAACCTAATTCTTTTTTCTATTCCGTTTGTTAGAGATATTTAACGCATAATTAAAATCGTATACTCTTTCTAAAAGATAAATATAAAAATGTTGGCTTGCGTGACCTCATGTATAATATCTTATAAAACCTTCACGGAATGTTACAATGCTGGCAAATTTGTTTTTCTTTGGATTTGCTTGAGAAGAAGGCCAATACATACTCGGTAGTAGAAAATCAGCATAGCTTATGTTTTCAAAATTAAAACGTTAGAAGACACGTTCCAATTTCTTAGGTTTCTCAAAATGCATTTCAAACAAGACAGATAAAAATAACAGTAAAATTATAATCCTATTTGCGTTTTTGCTATCAGCAGTTTACTATGTAAATCGATAGTGGCACACGTTAACGACGCACGCACACACACACACGCTGACACTAAAAATTAACAGTAGCTCTACATTCTAAGGTTTTCCAATTCTGAGCTACATTTTGTTCCATCTTTGATTAATTGTTAAACAATGGACTGCCTGTGCTCTGTTGGCCGTAGGTGTCGAAATCCGATTTTTATAGGTCCATAGACTTGTCGTTGATTCACCGTTATATAACTTCCAGGAAATTATGTAACAAGTTTTTAACAACAGATTTGAGTGTATATATGTATATATAAAGTGCTTTGAATTTTTTGTTTTTTTAGAAATGAAAGTTTATATAATTTTATTTACAAATATTAGGTTTTGGATACAAGTTTGTTAGCTTCTACCCTTACCAGCTGGCTTAAAGAGCTAAAATCTATTTTTCAGTTGTCTCATATTAAGTTTAATATTACTTCCCGGCATTAAAATATAATGAATGTTTCAATGTATACTTTTTTAGATTCTTTAAGTATTTTACAAAAGTATCGCACTGTGGTATTGTTTTATCTATTTTATTTTATTTTTCCGCAGGGGAACAAAACAGTGGGATAATAATATAGTTCCAAGAAGATCAAACTACTGATGTACATATTTAACATAGGAGTAAAAGAGAAAACAGAACTAGAGACTCAGAATACACCTGTCAGAAACAACCATGTACAAACTTAACAAAGTTACATGGGCAAACCTAAATATATCTTCACCTTTTCAAGCAGGGAGGACATAAAATATCTTTATTAAAATAATGAAATATTCAGAGTTTCGTACATGGGGCTTAAGTTGCGAAGAGCTGAGGATATAAATCATGATTTCTTTTTGCCAGTTTTAGGCAAATTTAGGTTTGGAGGAAATGCCTGGGGCGGTTGGCAAAAATTATTTAAAATAAGGTCATATTACGGAGAAATGGCTTGGAATACTGAGATATTTTTATAGCATGGTTGTATGGTCCATGCTTATAAAATATACCCAACAGTAGTAGAGAAAAACTTTAAAAATTCCAACGAAGCTGTACAAAACACGCTTTTATAGTTTTAGCGAAAACACATCTAGTTGTTCAGCCACTGTCCAAATTCCCTACATGTAAATGTTATTAATACCAATCGGACTATAAAAATGAGCCGATTGTTACATATTTTCATAATAAAACAACTGCATAAAACCCTTTATTTTTTAACTTGCGTGAATATTATTTCTTTTTGTGCAAAACATCCATGAAACTTTACTTCATTCTACTATCTACAACACTTATCAAAGTAGCAAATTAACTGCATGTCCCTTTAAAAGTGTGTGTTACTATTGTGGAAGTGTTAGCATCTTGTTGAGAAATGAATTAGTATTTATGTAAAACTGGTTACACAAGAGAACAATTATATATAGCTGTTACTTACTTTGTACAGCCGCAGTTTGATTGGTGAACCATATATTATCCACGAAAACGTATGTCTCTTTTTCTGTGTACCTGCAATTTACAGATACTTCTCCATATCTGCTAGTGTAGTGTGTATTTGTTGAAACAATGCCTAAAGAAAGATAACAAGTGTCACGCTTCTGCTCGTTAAAGGTCACCCTATTTATTTAAACAACTGAGAATTTTTAAAAACCTTCCGAACACCTTCGAAAATGGTTTTGGACAGAGAGAAGTTGTACACAAAATAAATAATATATGACGACACTTGCCTTAAGTTTCCAAGAGTATTTTGTTTATTTGTAGTTAATTACAAAGCTACACAACAGACTGCCTTCCATGGGTATCAAAACCCAATTTCTGGTAGCGTGAGTCCGCAGACATAGCGCTGTACCACTTGGGACAACTTTATATCAACAGAAATGTAAGTCTAGTTTAGAGTTTCAAAGACCTTCTCTCCAGTTTATCGAATTCAATCTGGAAGCACTGGTAAAACGCTACTAACGTTTTCACACCAACCCTAAAACGCGTTCCTATAATAATTTGCTTTACCAACATGTCTAGCGTGGTGTCGCATACCAGCAGAGTGTTGCCACAGGTGTTCCTAATGACGTATATAAAAAATTAGCTTATTTACTTTTTAATTTAGTCTAATGTTAAGGAAGAATACGTTATCATAAACTGTGTCATTTTTAACTTTCGTGATGTTAGAAAAACACATAGGTTCAAGAAGTGTGATAAGAATTAAATAAAAACCCTATAACCCGAGCGCTTTCGAAAGGTGGACCTTTCTTCTCCAGTGTCCCCCTGAATTTTTACTCTATGGGACATTCTCTATAGTTGATGTTATTTACATACAAATTTTGATTGCAATTGACTCAGTAGGCTTGGAGGATTTAGAGTGGAAATCCACATTTCCTCTTTATATGTATATAGATGGAACATCTGCGACACTCAAATTAGTTTTGTGCACAAGTAAAATACAACGCTTTATTATCTTTCTCAGAGGCTCACTAATAACAAAGAAAACAATACCCACACAAAATTGATATAACTTAGCCATGCGTAAAAAACAGGTGGTTAGAGCGCTCGACTTGTAGTCTGAGGATCGCGAGTTTGAATACTCGTAACACAAAGTACGCTCGCCCTTATAACCATGGGGGAGTTATAATGTTACGTTCAATTAAACTATTCGTTGATAAAATCGATGGTCATGACTAGCTGCCTTCTTTCTAGTCTTACACTGCTAAACTAGCGATAGCTAGCGCAAATAGCCTGTGTATAGAATTTCGCGAAATTACAAAAACAAACAAATCTAAAAACAAAACAATAAAAAGAAACCATATAGTTTTAAAAGGCTTAATTTTCTTTTCAAATTTTTAACAAGTAAATATATATATATATCTTGTGGCTAAAATTTGAGTATGTTTACATAATGTTGGTGATTTGTAGTGCTTGGAATATAATAATGTTTAAGTATATTAATCACACGTTTTTCTTTATTTAGCCAATGAAAGCATATAATTCCATGACTAATTAGGATAACCTGATGTATTTTTCGTCACACGTGTGTATTTTTGTTGTGCTTCTTGTATAGAACAGAAGTGGAGTTTTTTTTTAAGGTAGTGATTCGTACGAAACACTAAACAGATGATAGAATCCGTTGGAACTAAGTTCAAATAATGTGATATTCAAAGGGAAAATTCTAACTTTTTCTACTCTTTTTCAACGTTTCCAAACGTCTTTAAATAACATATATAAAGAATGAGGGATTTTCATTTGTATGGAAGTTTATAGGGCTTTATAGATAAGAAAGGTTAAAGAATAGCATTAGGACAAAAAAGAAAAGTACTAGAGATGAACTTCACCAACAAAAACGTTTTGATCAATTTTGAACTTTTACCCAGTTTTAGTTTCAAGGCAAATACTGAACCATTCGCACTCTTCCAAATTTTAATATTAGGTCATCATTAGTGTATTTAAAATATTAGTAAAGTCGAAATAGACAATACGGACAAGTTGATTAATATTTCATAAACACTACATTGTTTTAAAATTATTGGAAATAATTACATTTTTTTTGGTTTCCATACTCAATTTTTTATTTCATCTTACAAAATTTACTTTTAATTACAGAAAAAAATTAGTGTTCTTAAACAATATTATAAAACAAATAATTTTCTTTGTCAAACAGGGTGTATTGCTGTCTATGTAGAGATTGCTCGAATTATTCATCTAAATAGTATTTTAAATATCTCCTTAATAGGTCATTAGAACTTACAATACTTACAAGTCTTCTTTTTATAACAACGTTCATGTAACAATTAAGTTACACGCTGTTACGTTTTTTTGTTTTATGTTTTTCGTAGACAAAACGCAACAGAAAAACACAGATAACAGCTTGTATAATTTATTACAACAAACTATTATATATGTAACAGATATAACATAAATTATATAATAGCAATGACAGATATTAAGTTAAAACCTTCAAAATTAAATACAAAACAAAATGGTATTAGTTTCAACCTTCAAAATTAATCACAATACAAAATGGTACTGGCCTGTATCTAATATAATGATCTAAAATGAAAGTCTCAAATTCCAGTCTAGGATGTGAATATGGTCCCACGAAGAAATTCCGAAGTTTAAATGAAGGAGTTCAGAAACAATTCACAGTTCAGTAAATTCGACGAAGTTCTTTTCACGATGCCTCCGATGAACGCCTTCCAATTTTCCCGATTTCCCGTGAATAGTTCTACACGTGTTGACTACTTTCAGTATAACCACTGATTCGAATGAATCGTAGAGATTGACGAAGTAAAATCACAGCTTTTGTAGATCTAACTTCAGTCACAAATCACAGCAAACACTTGAACTTTCTCAAACGACTGACTCTCTTCTTTTGAATAAAACTAATGTCTGACTCTTTTGTCTTCCTCGCATTTTTGTCTGTTTATATATTGTAGGCCTAGACTCCTCGAAACACCGCGAAACTTCTACAGATCTTCAGAGCAATCTGCGCCTGTCCGTTCTTGCACGAGACTAAACGTCTAGACACGAGGTCGCCAGCATTTCATTTAAATACATATGATTGGTCTACCTAATTCTAGAAAATTCTAAATGTTAGTTTAAATGAAAAACAACGTATTTTATCAGTTTAAACTTTGAAACAATAATATAAACATGGAAATATAAATAATAGAAATGAAAATTTAAACACAACACGACATGTTGTCGTTTACAAAATATTTACACGACATTTACATAACACTCTCCCCCTTAAAAGTAAAAAAAAAGTTGAACTTGTGAAAACCTTTTTTTGTTTTTTTAAACCAACTCAAAGGGATTAAATTCAGTAGATTCTTGCATAACTTCACGAACTGCAAACAACAACAAGGGAACACCCTCATCTCAGTTTCTTGAGTGTTCGTGGCAGTAATTTGGTGGAAACGTTCAAGGACACCTTGTGACTCAGGATGGTATGCACTGGATGAAACTTGATGGATGTTTAGTTCATGCATAGTTTTTGAAATAGTTTGTACATAAAATTTGAGCCTTGATCTGATTGCAGAACATTTGGAATCCCGAACGTGGTGAAGAATTTGACAAGAGCCTTGACAATGTTGGGAGCAGTGATTTTTCTCAAAGGGATTGCCTCAGGAAAACGTGTAGAAGCACACATGATCGTCAAGAGGTATTCATTTCCTGCTTTGCTTTTTGGCATCGGGCCAACACAGTCGATAATGACCCTTGAGAACGGTTCTTCAAAGGCAGGAATAAGGTGCTGTGGTGCATTGGGAATCCCCTGATTTGGTTTTCCAGTCATTTGGCAAGAATGGCATGTCTTACAATAGTCAACAACGTCTTGGCGCATCTTTGGCCAATAGAAATGTCGTCTGATACGATCTAAGGTCTTTCTTACACCTAAGTGTCCTGACAACACATGGCCATGAGCAAGACTAAGAATATCATTCCGATAGCATTTTGGAATGACGATTTGGTGAATAACATTCCACTCTTCATCAGCAGCATCGTCAGGAGGTCTGTATTTTCTCATTAACACACCTGACTTCTGGTAGTAACAAATAGGGACAGTTCCTATTTTATTTTCATCAACGGCCAGTTGTAGAAGAGAACGAGTTTCGGGATCATTGTCCTGTTCCTCAACAAGTTTGTTACGATAAAGAGAGTTGAAAAATGACTTGGAGCCATTAGTAGAACTCGAAGTTGAGTCAGAAATCTCATCGATGTGAGAGATAAATGTATCAGATAAAGGGAAATTCTCTTTGGACTCCTGAAAATGTTTTTGAGAACGAGAAACAGCACAGGCGGGAAAAACATCAGGAAACTCTTCAACGAGTTGCTCTGTACTGGGACTAACAACAGGTGCTTCAACAACACGAACCTCTGGTACCATCTTACTACCAGCCAAATCATTCCCCAAAAGCATAGACACACCTTCAACAGGCAATAAAGCTTTAATACCCACAGTCACTGGGCCTGAAACTAAGTCCGAATGTAAATCTAATCTATGAAGAGGAATAGAAACGACGCCACCTTCTACACCAGAAATGAGCACACTGGCCCTAATGGATGACTTTTCAGAAAACGGAAGTACACTTTCCAAAATCAAACTCTGAAAAGCTCCAGTATCCCGCAGGATTTTAATTGGTTGCAGATGTGAATCGCCAACAAAAGAAACAAAACCTTCAGTGATGAAAGGCTTAAATTTGTCCTCAACAAGATTTTCAGGTACATCAGTAATATTGGACTTGGAATCCACAGTGGACTGGACAGGGTCAAAATCATTGGGAACCAATGATGTATCCAACGAGAGCGAAATGAAACTATGGAGTGATGGCTTGTTTTTGATCTTATAGCACTCGGAAATCAGATGGCCAGGTTTTCTACAATAAGCACATGTTTTGGATGAGAATGTCACGTTTTTGGTAAATGACGAGCTTTGAGAATAAGATGAAGTCTTTGTTTGAGAATCAGAAGTTTGCTCTTTTTTGCCTTTGTCAACATTTGAATAACGTTTAAATGAGTCATTGGGTTTCTTTGCCGTGTGATTTGTTTTGCTTTTGTATGAGAAATCTTTGTGAGTCAAAGCATACTCGTCTGCCAAGACAGCAGCATCATGAATTTTGGAAGCTTTTTGTTTGTCAATGTAAGTTTTGAGCTCTACGGGAATATATCTTTTAAACTCTTCAACTAACATGAGTTCTCTGAGTTTTGTATAATCATCTTTGATTTCTTTGGAATCACACCACCTCTCAAAAAGAGTTTCTTTTTCACGAGCAAATTCGACATAAGTTTGGCTGTCAAACTTTTTGTAACCACGAAATTTTTGTCTGTATGCCTCTGGCACCAATTCATAAGCATTCAAAACGCATTTTGTGACGTGCTCGTAATCATAACTTTGCTCGGCCGTGAGTTTGGAAAATACTTCCTGAGCTTTACCTTTGAGAACAATCTGAAGTAATACTGTCCAATATTCGGTAGGCCATTTTAGCCTAAGGGCCAATTTTTCAAATTGCTGAAAATATTTATCTACAGCTTTTTCATTGAATGGAGGTACTAAACGAATTTGTTTGGAAGCATCAAAATTATCCAACCGCATTTGGACAACTTTTTCTTCCGTCTGTTCCTTTCTCATACTGATTTCCTTATCAGCTTTAATGCGTTCTATTTGTATTTCGGCATCAAGGCGTTTGTTTTCTTGTTCTGCCTCAAGACGTTTGTTTTCAATTTCTATACGAAATTTCATTTCCATTTCCATTCTTTTTAATTCAAAATCTGGGTCAAAATGAGCGGCGGGCAATTGTTGTACAACTTTTTGAGGTAAAACGTTTTTGCTGACCAAATGTTCAACAACAATTCGTTTGATATCTACTTTCTTCACTGCTTGCTTCACTTCCAAATTAAAATGTTTACCAACATCAAGCAATTCAGATTTTTTTAATTCATTGATCAATTCGAAAGATGGATTCTGATTAAATTTGTCTATAAACTCTTCGTGTTGGAATGCCATTTTGAATATACAAGCTGTCTAGCTGTATAGAATATAAATCTAATTTTAGAATAGAAATAAATTGTTTGTTCGATATCCCGGACGAGCCCCCAATTTTCTGTTACTTTTTTTTTGTTTTATGTTTTTCGTAGACTAAATGCAACAGAAAAACACAGATAACAGCTTGTATAATTCATTACAACAAACTATTATATATGTAACAGATATAACATAAATTATATAATAGCAATGACAGATATTAAGTTAAAACCTTCAAAATTAAATACAAAACAAAATGGTATTAGTTTCAACCTTCAAAATTAATCACAATACAAAATGGTACTGGCCTGTATCTAATATAATGATCTAAAATGAAAGTCTCAAATTCCAGTCTAGGATGTGAATATGGTCCCACGAAGAAATTCCGAAGTTTAAATGAAGAAGTTCAGAAACAATTCACAGTTCAGTAAATTCGACGAAGTTCTTTTCACGATGCCTCCGATGAACACCTTCCAATTTTCCCGATTTCCCGTGAATAGTTCTACACGTGTTGACTTTCAGTACAACCACTGATTCGAATGAATCGTAGAGATTGACGAAGTAAAATCACAGCTTTTTTAGATCTAACTTCAGTCACAAATCACAGCAAACACTTGAACTTTCTCAAACGACTGACTCTCTTCCTTTGAATAAAACTAATGTCTGACTCTTTTTTTCTTCCTCGCATCTTCGTCTGTTTATATATTGTAGGCCTAGACTCCTCGAAACACCGCGAAACTTCTACAGATCTCCAGAGCAATCCACGCATGTCCGTTCTTGCACGAGACTACACGTCTAGACACGTAGTCACCAGCATTTCATTTAAATACATATGATTGGTCTACCTAATTCTAGAAAATTCTAAATGTTATTTTAAATGAAAAACAACGTATTTTATCAGTTTAAACTTTGAAACAATAATATAAACATGGAAATATAAATAATAGAAATGAAAATTTAAACACAACACGACATGTTGTCGTTTACAAAATATTTACACGACATTTACATAACACAAGCTCTGTGAATGTCTGTTGATATCATAGGAAACAGCTTGAAATTCTTGTTTTTAGTTCTTCTACTTCTTTTGTATTACATGATAACTCAAAAACCTAAACAATTGTGTCACCAAACTCACTGAAATGACATAGTTTCAAAGAGATTATCCATTTTTATAAGTAATATTAATAATTACTAGTAGTAAAAATAAATCAATTCTAGTGTAAGGGATGTTATCAGTACTTCCTGAAGTAAGATTTTTTTCACATACATCTGGTGTTCCTTCAAAAACATAGATACAGAGTGGAACAGAAGTTAATTTCCAGCCAATAATAGATAACAGTTGTGATTTCTTTGTATTTAGAAGTTGATTATCAATAAAACTTTTCTATTTCTTTTGAAATACTGCTTTAAAAACAATAAAATATGTAAAGAATTTACACACACCAATTACAGTTGAGTTTAATTTAACCTGTTTTTGTCTGTTAACATTCTACTTCACTGTATGCTTGTACTATTATGTAGGGATGATGTAACTGTTATCCATTCCATCTTGTTTGTTTTTGAACGATTTGTATTAGTCATCCTATATTTACTTCTTTTTTGAAGATGTTTCCTTTACTTGTAAATTAATCCATGTTTTGCACATTTTATTTCCGTCTTTCTCAATACCTTGAAAGGGTTAATATGAATATTTGAAACATAAAAGTAAAACTTATTCAGGACGTTGAGTTTAAAATGGTTTTAGTTTTTGAATAATTTCTTATGAGTGAAGTAGAGATAATGATAATCTCTTTTGTCTTTTATGGACAAATGAGGATGTCAATGATGGAGTCAAACTTCTGCAAAAATGCCTGTAGAAAAGACGTTCGGTTATTTTGAAAACAACAGTGCAATTAATGTGTTGGTGACTGAACTTTTGTTATAAATGGAAAAGGCTATTTTTCTTTGTTTGCTACTGAGACAGAACGATATGACCTTTAAGCTGTAAGATATAAGTTGTGGTTTCAAGAGATCTATTTTCTCTTAGGTTTCATTCAGAAAGGGTGATATATTTATAAAATGAAATATTGTCCTACTCATAAGAGATTTTTCTGAAATAAATCTTTTTCCTAGCCAACCTGAAACCCCAACACAATAATCAAACTGTTCAGCTGATACAGAAAAAATATTACTTTTATATGTTTCTACAAATTGCATGCTTGTTTGTAGTATTCATAAAAGGAATATGTAATTTTTTTCTGTGATTTAAATAAAGAATATCAAATTAGAGTGGCTGTTAAAATGTTAACTATTTTATTAAAACGTTTCTCAGGCAGGAAAGGTAATGAATTTAAAACACTTGAAATAGAAACGTCAAGGATCTACTGCTCGATTTCAAGAGGTTTTCATTTCATATTATAGAACTGTTATAACACCTGATCAGAATTATAAAATCTTACAGATGAAAATTCACACATACAAAGAGCTGTATTTTTATTTTGCAAATTACTAACAATTTGAATCATGACGGTTTAGGTAAATAAAAATACATTTCGCTGTGATAATTTTATCTCATGAAACTCTATTTTAACATTTAGTACACAAAAATTAACTCTTTCTAGATATTACGGGATAATTTCATCAGAGGTCATCTGTTTAAACAGATTATAAAACAATATTATAAAATTATTTAAACAAAATTGTAAAATATGGAACAAATGCAAACTATTAAAGAACGATTTTTTAAACAAGAAATAATATATATATATATATATATTGTTCAACTCTGGAAATGTCTATGTGTTAGTACATTGTACAGAAGCAATATGTTATGTCTTACATATAGTTTGATCAGATAACAATGTTTACAGTTGTATGTCATAAAGCATAATCCGAAGTCAAGTTTTCATAACGAGTCCATAATATGCGCAACAACTTCCAGCTGAAGATTAAAACACTTTGTTATAAATTTTCGAAAAGTCACATGTTGAAGCCGTTTTATACATAAGCTTTTTTATGACAAGAATATTAATTCCTCGAGAGAATGGAATACAAAGATATTAGCAACTTTTAAGTGATGCAACCATTTGTGTACCAATTCCATATCACACAGTTTTCGTGTCATAAAAATCAAAATTATACAAAACTAAATATTTGAAGGCAGTTTCTTTTACGTTTCTGTAGCTTAAAAGCATTGAATACATTCACTTTATATCGTTAGAAACTGTTATGTTTGAAATTTTTTTGTTTATTAGATAACGTTATTAAGATACCTTGGGCGATTAATAATTTAATAATTGGTTATTACGTTTTAAAAAAATTCTAATTAGCTTAATCCAATCGTAAAAAACATTAGATTATCGACAATTAAAACCTGGAACAATACGTGAAGACAGCATCCGCTTCTGTAAGTGAAAAGCTGTGCTACACACAAGCAGTGAATTCTTCAAAACAGCAAAATGTTGAATACTAAATAACTGACTGCTTTGAATGGATTTGACATCTTCATATTTTATGCTAAAATACTTTATCCCAAACTTACACCAGCTTCACTATCTCAATTTTACGTTTAAGACTTATAACACTAAAATCCAAGTTTCGATACCTGTGATGGGGACAGCACCGATAATCCATCGTGAATATCTGCGGTTAATTAACGATAAACCAACCAAACAAGCAACTAACCCAAATTTTCTTTGATGGGGATTACGAGCACGTTAATTTTTAATAAAGGACAATGGAGAGAAAATGGATAAACAAATTATTTTTTCATAGTAGCTGTAGCCTAGGTAAAAAAAATAAACTGATTTTAAAGAACAATTTATGAATAAATCTGATTCAACTCAACAAAGAAACTTTTAATATCTGTGTTAAAATCAAATTAAATAAAACAAATTCTTTAAAATAACTAAACAGTTTCTAGACTGTTTTTTTTTAAATCAATTACTCGGAAAACCTTTCGGTTTGTTTATTTTACCAGTTGTTTTGTTCTCTTTAGATACAGAACTTTTGAACGAAGAACAATGCCTATTTGTTTTCGCTCGACTTCCGCGATACTAAGTACACATATATACTAGATTTATTGGGCTGAATATCAAATAAATTGGAGCAATGGCTCGGAATAAAAAACGCCCAATGCTACATGCTGTTGACTTTTCCAGAAATTGAACGTTATTCTCATTTCTTTCTGATATATAACTTTCTAAATTGCAGCAAGCTTGAATTGGAGACAATAGTCAAGTGTCAAACGTTTTAACAACAACCGGAATCACACTGCCATTAAAACCGCTCCTTTCTGGTTACAAAATGTGGATAACTTTCTGTTGGGTGTAAATTACAGACAATTTAAGTCAGAATTGCACCGTTTTCCCCTCTTCTCTTTATCCAAACCGTTACCCTTATTTACTGTGTTTAGAAGTTGGAATCTTCAGTGCTTACTCTTTCATAAAATGTGACTAATGGGTAAATTTTTTAAGAGCGAAAAATTAACATATAAGCATATTTTGTTATAACGACATATTTATAATATTTTAGTGTTAACATAATATATAGCTGTTATAATTTTCAGGAAAAATAGACTTGTGGGTTTTGTTTTTTATATTTTAAAAATCTAAGTGGGAAATGAATGAATGTTTCGAATTAGCAGTTATCTTAGGAGCAAGAAAGAAAAGCAGATAAAAATTAAAGGGACAAATAAATATTAGAAGATATTATGGAATTCTTATTCATCTTTCTGAGTTATAAATGATTTAAGCATGTTTTAGATTTTACATTAAAAATATGTTCGCAAAAAATACTTTATTATCTTAATATTTTGGATTTGAAAAAAAATTCCTAAACATAGTTTATTTCTCACGTAGGGCTGATCTTTATATTTTCCATGTTAGTACTATTTTTAACATTATTATCATTTGTTGAATATATGTTTTTAAGTTGAAGAGACTTAGGACTTGTCAATTTTTATCGGGCATGCCCGTTAATGTCTTCCTATTATTTTATGGTGTTGATGTAGTGAGATTACTTTTGTAAAATCATATCAGACGAAATTGATAACAATATTAAAATGTTTTTGATAATTATGACAGTTTCATAAAATATAGTTGATGTTCGTGTATATACTCATTTATCTTTCGTTGAAAATCAATAAGTACTGAATGAATGTTTTATTAAAATAACATGCTACAAATACTTTAAGCAGTTGCAATTATATAAACCTGTAAAATAAATAGTAGTATTTATTTAACGATGCTTTTGGTTCTTAATATTACACTGCAAGTGCTCACTTTTGGTGTTCATATTACAAAAAACAACAAACGATGTATTAACTTTTTGATGAAAGATTTGGTTAGCACTAAGCTACACAATGGGTTATTTGTGCACTACCCACCGCTGTTATAGAAACCTGGTTTCTAGCGTTTTGAGTTCGCAAATCTACAGCTGAGCTAGTGGAAGGTTTGCTAAAGGAGAATCATTTGGATTAATGATGTTTAATGATGGACACTAAGTTACTTTTAAAAGAAAGTAATTTCGCGTTAAGAAGTAACGAGGAACATCATACATAATTACTATTTCATAAATAAACATTTGTGCTTATATAATTTCTTTCAAAACTGCTCTTTTGCGCCCAAAGTTATCTTTGGTTCAAATGAATGTTTTAAACTCAAAATACCAAATATTTGTGGTTTATTTGGAATATTACGACTAAATAAATAAAAAAATGGTCTTCAAAATGCATTAGTAACAAAATATTTTGAGATACATGAAGATCTAGACCTTTTTCCCTCGTGCGACATCATTCCAAACACGTTTGTCAATTGTGGACTTCATCGAATAATGTAATTTAGAGACGGCATTAGCATATAAAATAAATAAAATCTATCGCTCCAGTTACCGAGACATTAAATTCATTCGCCTGGGTAAGCTGTATAATATTTTATTTCCCACTTGGAAGCTAATGATTCGCGTATTTCTTCTTTCAAAGACAGGTGTTCGCCCGACTTTGCATTTATGTTCGTGAGAAACTGGACAACGTCCTACTGAAATAGAAGAGCGAACTTTCTCAACCCAAACGAGCCGTCCTACTGAAATGTTGGATTGCCCGTAAGGAAACGCTACCTTGAGCGCCGCGCTTCCCAGATTTAACTCACTCGGATATTGGTCTTGATGACATATCAAGTGTACGGCCGTATTACACATGGCAATCCCAAGGAATGTATAAAGGAAATTATGGTGTAATTTTAAAACGCGTACTTGTCAATATATTTTATAAATTGCGAAGACGCTTGAAGAAATGTTCTGAGGTCGACATGGTTCATATATGTATGTAAGTGGTAGAAAAACCTGAGAATTATGAACACATATCACATGCTTTATTTTGCCTCGTTTAAGACTTATTAAATTTTGAAATATGCACAAGCCATTGGAACGTGTTGAACTTATAAACGACGTGGACTGGCTTTGAAATTTTTAATTACTACTGAACTTGGTTGCGCATTATCGCAAAAAGTAATGTCACTTAACCCGTTTCTGTTGCTTTGTGTAGGTTTATCGACGGCAATGTAGAGTTATCTATCTTTGCGCTTAGTGATGAGTGTGGCTATTCGTGTTTGCGTTGAACTGACTGACACTCATGTATTTCAGTTTTTCATAAATGACGTAAAAAGCTCATTTGCCTGCTTTGATCCATGCCTATTGCCTTTTGAATTATGGGTCGTCTTCTTAAAACGCTCTGTTAAAGATCTATTTTGATTCACTTTATCATCCATATTCATGCTTTATTTGGAACTTTACTAACTAACATTACAGTAATTTAGGTTTTATATCAAAAATTCCCAAAGGACTTGAGAGACAACCAGAGGTACTCAGAAACTGTCGTTTTTCTTCAGGCCAATAAGTTAAATTAAAGTTTGTTCATACTTGGAATGAAGAGATGATATAGGCTGTAAGGTCGGTAATTAAAGTTTGTTCATACTTGGAATGAAGAGATGATATAGGCTGTAAGGTCGGTATACCACGTAGCCTTGAGAATGATTTCGAGCTTTTCTCTTTACCTTTATCAGCGTTTTACCTATTTATTTCAGGAACGGATCTACACCAAGTTTAAAAATCCTGGTTATTACTATATCAACAACACACACAAAAATAGGTTTAAAACTGGTTTTAATTCTTACTCGCAATATTTTTTCACTGTCTCTTCGTTTATCTCTCCGTTCTCATGTCTATATGTCTTCAAATTTCGTCAAACACAAATGTTTTATTTCGGATTAAAACCTTTCACAATTTCAGCAGTCAGTCTGAGTGCGTTTACCGCTAAAAACCGAATTTTGATAGTTTTGGACAGAGCACAAATAATTATTTCGTTTAGTTTTATGCTCATCATAAACGAACAAACAACTGATCATATGAGGTTGTTGTACCTTCTGAATCTACTGAACGTCTATTTGAAAGCTGACTGGGTCCTTTTTCTCGGACACTTCTTGTGATGTTACAACATCTTCGCATTTCTGATTACCTGATACATCTCATGACTAGCCTATTATACACCTGCAAAGAACAATGGTGAGAAAAACGCGATATGATGAACAAAATTTTAGAATAAAATAGAATAAGAAAACAGTAAAGAAAAAGTCACAGAACATTCATTTGAACTGTTATGAAACTTAACTTTCCTTTGATAATTCTTGATTATTGTTATTCTTTCATGTTATTCTCAGTTTTACAACAAAACCATTTTAAGCACTCTTTTCAATACCAATTGAAGCAACTTATAGAAAATATATTATCTAAGGTTACATTTAAATGCACAAATGATACGTACATGAAGTTTAGAGAAATACTTAATAAGACGATATTTAAAACTTCTCAAACGTAATTATGATGCAATGAGGCAAAAAAAATTACACCGAAAGCTTTTAGAAATGAATCGATCAACATTCATTAGATCTATATTTATCCGTCTTTCTCTTAAACAGAGAGAGACAGATACAAAGAGGGAAAGAGATCAGTATACGTACATTACCTGGTCTTTGAATCTTTAATAGTTAATGCACCATTAGCTAAGATTAAATTATATACTCTCTTATCTTTGAGGTAACATGTGTTTTGTACAAAATGTTCTCTTTTTTTTACCTCTGGTATCTTCTCCAGCTGTATATGATGAGTAAAACAAGAATGCAATGAAAGCTCTCGTCCGCAGGTCTGTAGAGAGATCATTTAGCTGCTTTATCAGCCAAGGTAGCAGTCATTAAGGGAGAAGACATTTCAGTACTTAGAATCGTTAAAGAAAAAAAATCCGTAATATGGAAGGATGAAGAAGCTGGCAACATAATTAAAGGGGAAAAAAGATTCTTTTTTTTTAGATTTTTTGATAACGGTTTTAAACATTAAAGAGAGCCCTCACTGTTAAAATCCTTATGAACACCCAGTATTCAAAATATAAAACAGCTTATCAGAAAGAGAATCCTTATTTAGATACAGAGATATATCTGGATGGCTCAGATCGAGATTGTGCACTGCACACACTTATTCCTAGCTGTTGTTATTCCGTGGAAAGACGGGTTACCTGTCATGCTTATCAGCAGCTAAACATCGTTTTTTACTTAAGTAAATTTATTTTATAATCACATTTATCAAAACTCTGCTATTGAAGATTCTAGGTCCGCAATCAACTATTTAGATATTCCTTAAAAGCCTTTCACAAAAGGGAAAACGTTTAGGCCTTTGAAAGTAGCTTACTTCACGTGACTTTGCACAAAAATGTAATGTAAAAATAACATCAAAACCTAACAAACGATATTAGAAACATAAAACACACAGCAAATAATTGTGTAGTTTTTTAAAAAAGGAAATTAGGTTGAAAGATATCTAACTACCAGTAACAAAACTAGTTTAGGAGACTATCGAGTTACATTTTGTGGTGACATTTTCGTAAGATTTCATACGATAGTTTTATTTTCATATTTATGTATGATTTTAGACTACTTTACATGATAATAAAATGAATTTTCAGTAGTATCTAAATATTTATTTCCGGTGAGAATACTAAGGCAATCGAAATTTTAGAATAACTTCTTTTTAATGAGTTTTTAGAATAAAATAAATAAATATAATATATAAATAATAATAAAGTTAGAATTAGAGGAAAATGTAAACATACTTAAATTGGTTCAAAGCCGTCTTTATTTTGGAGGTCACAAAACTTTCAAAGTGTCCTTTAATTTCGCTTCGTCATCAGCGAAATGTCTAAAGTTAGCAATATGGATCTAACGGTAAACCGTTTTCAAAAAACTTAGTAAACAAGAACTAGATAGGTTATGTCCAAATATTTGTCCTTAATTTTAAATGTAATTCTTAATGTAGATATCAAAAACTCATCCCAGTTAATTTTAAGGACTTTACACGTTTACGAAAATTCTTAGAATTATTTAGAAAACATACATATATTCATAAACATAATTCCTTGAATATGGTAAAATTGTAACTATACTTCTGGGAACAATAAACCTCAAGAACTCAGTGAAACTTAATTCCAACATTCATGGGCTTAAAATATCTGAGTCCACTATAAAAACAACGGCCAAAGTATGTTAGTAGCTCAAACACATTGAATAAAGGCAAAAATATGCGAGTAATCCAAAAAGATAGTTTAAAAGTAACAGTTCTTAAAAATACATATCTAATATATGTATATATATTAAAGTTTCCCTTCGCGTTTTAACATTGCAAAAATTATCGAGTGAGTTAATGTAACTGAAACATGAATTTGAAACGCTCTAACAATTGGTTTCTATAGTTATGCTGTGATAAACCACAGTTATTAATTTTATATCCCAAAAATTCAGCCACAACACGTTCAGGTCTGGTACTTGTATTGACTCCGTAATTGTAATAATGAAGGCTCACATTAAAATTGAAAGCCAAATGGAAAAATAACAGAATATTTGTCTGGAACTCTAATATTTAGGTTACCTCTAAGAAAAAATTATTACAGAAATGATTATTAGTGTATCGGTCTAGCTCAGGTCAATGTCAAAATTCGATTAATAAAATCAATATCAAGGATAAACACATACACTGATTGCACAGCCAAGCATCACAAACTTTTCTCTATAATAGTCTGTTGAACCACTTTTGGGCACAATAATAACCTTGATTCCTTACAGTTATAAAATGCTGGAAAGTGTTTCATTCGATTGGAACACATTTGTAGAGATGTAAGGTCTCAGTTTATTCACACTTGCCGACAGTGGTTTAAGACGGCAATCGTGGTTATCCCAGTGATTTCAATTCTATTGAGCTCCAGTGAGTATGTTGACCAGAAAAGATGATTAAAAGCACTTCGAAACGATTTAAAACAATACGAGCATAAAGGATTGCTGTGGTATTACTTTGGCAAGTTTCTTGTCTACCAAAGCGGAAGAATTGATTTGCTTGGTGAACATGACTGGAAGCAATTTTCAAGCACACTCCTGGCGTTATTCGCACTTCTAAAGAAATTAAAGGATCCACAACCCTTGCCATCAGTATGTTACTAATTGGTCAATTAGAAGATGCTTCGACCTTTGTTTCACTTGATAATTTTGTCCAATCGTTTTTCTAGACCCACTAACCAGAGGTTGGCGGACACACTTTAATTTCCATAATGATAATTATATATCGTTTGGGCTGTGCTTCAGTTTATAGATTCCGAAGAATAGTAAAAAGAAAACGATGTTGATAACGAAGGCCTTGCTAGGTGGAAATTGACCTTTTTAATTGACGGAAATGCTTTTGTTTTTTGTTGTTTTTCTTTGGAATTTCGCGCAAACCTATACGAGGGCTATTTGCACTAGCCATCTCTAATTTAGTAATGTAAGACTAGGGCAAAGGCAGCTAGTCATCATCTCTCACTGCCAACTCTTGGGCTAGACTTTTACCAATGAATAGTGGAATTGACAGTTACAATATAACGTCCCAACGGCTGAAAGGGCGAGAATTTTTGGTGTGGCTGGGATTTGAACCCGCGACCCTCAGTCCTTCTTATTCATTGTATTTTTAAATACTCATAATGCGACTACGTTTCTGGATTTACATATTTATCACCTGACGTTCTGGTAATATGACTAGTTTATGTTGTATTTGCAAATAAATAAGTGTATATAAACATGTGGATGCCACAATGAAGTGTCTAATCAGAATTTCAAATATTAAAATAACTGATTGTACATTTTATAAAGAAACATGGTACATACATCATAAATGTTAATAATTAAGCACTAAACTGCACCCATCAGATTATCTGTGCTATTTTCCACCACAGGGTACGTAACCCGGTTTTTAGCATCATAAATCCGCAGACCGCTGTGCCATTGGTGAGCATCTGAAATGTTTCATTAACGTAATTAATTATTCTAAATAACTGTATTTCTTATTATTCCCAGCTGTATTAGTTTCTTTGGATTATCTTTTCATATTTGTTGTTCAGGCGGACTCGAATAAAATTTGTAATGTAAAACAGTGAGCTGAAACGAAAAAGTTTTACATTGTTTTAAGAAACTGAGAAGTAGATTATTGTGGTTTTGTATATATAACCTTTCAGTTCTATCCACTATTGAAAGCAAACTCTAGGCCAGCTAAATATTGGTACAATGAACTACAACAAACACTGATTTTACTGATAAAACATTAAAGTTTATCGGGTTTTTTTTCTTTAGGAAAATTATATACATATACATGTATTTCCTTATATGTTATATTGAATGAAGATGCCTTTAAGGTGCTATTTATTGAATAAATGTTAATGCCGATGAAGAACAACGGGAGACACAAAGGTTTTCTTAATTAACCAGAAGACTAATCGCTGAATTTAGATACAAGCATGTTTTACTTATTTTTTATAAAATAATAACAGAAAATCGTTGTGCTCTGATACCAGATAATTTGAGAATTTAGCTTCATGAGATCAAATTTTATGTATAATTTTACAAACATGAACTCTTAAAAATATAGACATAATCAATTCTATGCATATGTTGAAGTTTAGGTTTCTACAAAGTACTCACTTAGCTTTCAATAGATGGGGGTACAAGTAAATATGTGTATACTGTTCACCTGATGCATGTGTTGAAAGCTGATTCAGCGGAACGTAAGCACGTTTTCTGAGTTGGTTAAGCAGGCAACTTGATGACACATTTGCGTGCATCTGATGGAACCTGATGGTTTAACACGCAAAAGTGTTGAAACTTCAACAGCTAAGCCAATTATGACAACGTATATAAGGCATATGAATAAAGTGTAAGTATGGTATAATATGTGTGTGTATGTGTGCATATATATATAAGATCACTTGTGCACATATACCTTGTGGAATTTATTTCGAAATTGAAGTATTTTCAAATAATGTTTGCGAGATATGTTTGTACTCAATAATTGTTTCATTGCCGTTACATAGTATTGGGGTTATGTTGTTTTTCATTGTTGTCAATCTCCCAATATTTATAAATGTACGAGGCATGCGTGGCCTGGGTGTTAACGGACCAGGCTGTGAACCTGTGTGGAGAAAATGAAAAACAAATCGCGCTAGGTACTTTGGAGGGGTGGGTGAGTCGTAAGGGTGATGGTTAAAGTTCGCAATTATTTGGTTAGACAAGAATAGTGGAAGAGCTAGTGGTGTGTATTGTTGGTTAGCTGCCATCACTATATTTAGCTCAAAATTAGCGACGGATAACTCTCAAGAATTTTCGCGACGATCGAGAAACAAACTTTATATATATATATATATATACATACATACTTACAATGGAATTGAGTTGTAGGATCTAGATGACGTAAATGTTTATTTGAAGGAATAACATTGTGAGAAAAATCATAATATACATTTTTATTTTTCTTTGGTGATTTTAAAACGATTTTTCAACCATGCATTATTGAGTGAAATAAAAAAAATCAATTCTGATTACATATACAAAATTAAATAGAAATTTTATTACACAGTGGAAAATAGCTTACAATATTATAAACACACTAAATACGGTTCTTGCAGCTTCAATAAATTATTAAAGAGTTGCATACGTTCCTCATAAATAAGCGCCCCCAGTGGCATTTCGGTATATCTGTAGAGTCACACTGGTCACAGTGTTAAAAACCAGGTTTCGATACCCATGATTTGTTTGTTTGGTTTTGAATTTCACGCAAAGATACTCGAGGGCTATCTGCGCTAGACGTTCCTAATTTAGTAATGTAAGACTAGAGGGAAGGCAGCTAGTCATCATCATCCACCGCCAACTCTTGGACTACTCTTTTACGAACGAATAGTGGGTTACCGTCACGGCTGAAAGGGCAAGCATGTTTGGTGCGACGGGGATTCGGACTAACGACCCTCAGATTACCAGTCGAACGCCTTAACCCACTAATACTCGTGATAAATAGAGCACAGATATTTATTTGTGTAGCTTTGTATTTAATTCCAAACAAAACAAAACAAAACAAAAAGAAACTTAAATAAGCACTCCCCGTTCACTTATTAATATATCTATGAGTTTATAATTCTAAAAATCGGGTATCGATACCCACAATAGGCAGAGCAGAGATAGTCTATTGTGTAGCTTTATATTTAGCAGTGAGCAACAAAAATTAAAAAATACTGATAACAAATAAATTAAAACAAACTTCTTACATTTCCTTCCTTCTCCATTATTTTCATATTAATGTACTTGTGTTCGATAAAAAACTACCTTCATATTCAAACATACAGGTTCGGTATTGTAATTTATATCTATGGGCAAAATTGGTTACATTCATTATGCATTTCTTTCAATATTTTAATAAAATATCATTCGCATATAACTCTATGTTTACATATCCAGAGTGAAAAAAAAATATTTCAACCGTTTTTAAAATTTGTTTTGATACAGTTATGAAATGATAAATAGTCTCTTAGAATTAAATTAATTTATTCATTATATTATTATGATACCGAGAGTTCTTGTTAAAAGTCCATTTAGTATACATTCAGCAATCTTTCCTAGTAATTTGTAATATTAACGCAATAAGCATACACTGAAAAATAAAATGCTTTAGATAAAATATCCATAGAAGGTGAAAATTTTCTTCTTGACTGAACATTCCTTGTTGAATAAAATAATTTGTGTTATTAATTTTTTGTGTTGCGTCATAATCAGGAAAACCTGTACTTTTATTTTTCTTTCTGAAATCCTTATCGTTTGTTTTGTAAATTATTACACCAGTCAATTGAATACTTGGATAAATATGTTTAGAAGTTTATACTAAGATGATCTGAAATTCTTAATCTCCAATTTCAATACATGAAAACATTCAACTAAAAGATCTTCCTTACTATTTACGTCTCACTTACGAAATAATCAGATTCAAAAACATATCGAGAATGTTATTTCAGCATTTAATGCTTTAGTTTGACCACTCTAAAATAAGAAATCTGGGGCCTGTGATTGTCAGATGGCACTCGACTTGTAATCTGCGGGTTCGAATCTCCGTTCCACGAAAATACTTAACTTTAACCATGGGAGCGTTATAAAATGCCAGACAATCCCACTCTTTGTTGGTAAAAGAGTAACCTCAGAGTTGGCAGTGGGTAGTGATGACTAGCTGCCTTCCCTCTAGTCTTACACTGCTAAATTAGGAACGGCTAGCACAGATGGCCCTCGAGTAACTTTGTGCGAAATTTAAAAACAAACAAATAAACAATATCCCTATGTGGCTTTACTATAAGAAAACACACACTCACACTTAATTTTATGACCACTTCTCCCTTTTTAACCTTAGTATTTCATGTTCAAAATTTAAAGCATAAAATATTTTACAAATTGCAAAAAAACACTATTAAGTTTTTAAATATATTTTATTTCTATTTTTTTTTAGATGCTGTATTTTAAAGTCTTAATTTTAAACTCAAATTTATACAATGCCTCTTCACGACACATGCGCATTTTGGAGAGTTAAAGGTGAATATTAATCACATCAAAAATTTTTCCGCTCTGTATCTATTGAAAATAATTATCTAAGCCTAACTTCATATTTCTTCAATATTTAATATTTTTTACAACGGGCTTGGTATGACCAAGCGCGTAAGGCGGGCGACTCGTAATCTGAGGGTCGCGGGTTCGCGCTGAATATGCTCGCTCTCCCAGCCGTGGGGGCGTATAATGTGATGGTCAATCCCACTATTCGTTGGCAAAAGAATAGCCCAAGAGTTGACGGTGGGTGGTGATGACTAGCTGCTTTCCCTCTAGTTTAACACTGCAAAATTAGGGATGGCTAGCACAGATAGACCTCGAGTAGCTTTTTGCGAAATTCCAAAACAAACTTTTTACAGCGCTATTAATATCAAACCTATTTTTTTATTAAGTTTATCTTATCATTCACTAATTATTTTCCATTCATATATGTTTTTTATTTTTATTTTGCAATATCTGAAGTCTCTTTTCTATGTTGTAGAACATTTATTTTTGTACAATGCCTCCATATTAATCTTTTTAGTGTTCTCTTTATATTATTTTAATTTTCTTTTGAGAAACCACGATTTTGTCTTTCATACTTAGGGGTTCTATTCTTATATTCTCATTAACACTTTATCCTGTTGGTTCTACAGTAATTATAAATCTAATTTAATCCGAGGTGTTCTTGTCTTTCAATTACTCCATTCCTACTTTTTTCGCGTCTGCTTTCTTCCCGGATATCTGTGATATCTGGCACTTGTAATGACATTTTCTTATATGTGATGCTGTAAAATTATGAAGTCTTTGTTAATTTCACATAATTCGACTGAGCTTTTCTTTTCCTCTTTTATTCCTGGGTGTTGAAGGCCATCTTACAATCGGTGTTAATCTCGCCTCTCCTTTTCAGGTATCCTCATATTCTATGCTTTATTTTCAACAGCATTTTTTTTTACAAATACTTTACTACATTTTTCTCATTATAGTCTAAAATTAATGTTTCCTTGATTTTATTTTGTCTGTTTTTGTAATAAAGCACTACGCTAAACAATGGGCTATCTGTGTTCTGCCCATTATGGGTATAGAAACTTATTTTCTAGCGATGTTAGTTTGCAGACATACCTCTGTGCCACTGGGGAGGTGGTGTGATTTTATAGTCTACCTTAAAATGTTTTATTCTTCGCATTTTAAATTCGGTGCTAAAGGTTCAGTTTTAATTAACTGAGACTGGATGATATTTTGCCAATCAAAATGATATCTTCATTGATTGGTTTCTTGAGAGGTGTGTGTCATGAAAGGTAGTAGATAACATAGTTATAACACAAGCTTCTGTACTTTGCCGCAACATCACTTCTGTTAGTCGTAACTATTACTTATCAATGAGAATACGGAATGGTTGATGTTTACTGTGGTTGGACATGACTCAGTAAAGATGTCTCTCTATCCCTAGACCTGAGAACCAGACAGGGAGTGGTTGATATTTACTGTGATCAGAGTTGATCCAGTAAAGATAGCCCTCCATTCATAGACTCAAAAACATGAGGGGGAGTATTTGATATTTACTGTGGTAGAAGGTGACCCATTGAAGATGGCCCTTTATCCATAGACCGAAGAACCAGACAGAAAGCGGTAGATGTTTTCTGTTGTCGGAAGCGACCTAGTATAGACGGCTACTCATTTTTAGACTTGAGAGCTGTTTGTAAAACATTTTTCTATTAATGATGGTGCTCACAATTGTTGTCGGAAACTTGTATCATTAATACTTCTTTTGTGACTTAAGTCACGAAATGATACTAAAACCGAAGTAAACAAGTACCGTTACCTTTTTGTTTGTTTGTTTTGGAATTTCGCTCAAAGCTACTTGAAAGCTGTCTGTGCTAGCCGTACCCAATTTAGCAGTGTAAGACTAGAGGGAAAGCAGCTAGTCATCACCACCCACCGCCAACTCTTGGGCCACTCTTTTACCAACGAATAGTGGGATTAACCGTAACATTATAACGTCCCCACGGCTCAAAGGGCGAGCATTTTTGGCGCGACCAGGATGTGAACCCGCGACCGCACGCCTTAACACGCTTGGCCATGCCGGGCCAGTTCCGTTACCAACTATAACTTTGTACTCTTATTGACACTCTATAATATTTTTTTTTCTCATTTGAAGGCTTTTTATGAAATATCCACAATTGTTAATATTGAAACCCCCCACAGTGCCTCACCGGTATATCTGCGGACTTACAACGATAAAAACCGGGTTTCGATACCCGTGGTGGGCAGAGCAAAGATAGCCCATTGTGTAGTTTTGTGCTTAATTCAAAAAACAACAACAACAGCTACTATTAAAGCCGCGCTTAGGTATTTTATTATGTTATTTAAACGTAATCTTATTTAAAACAGCAGTTGCTTTTTAATGCACGCACATTTCAAATCGTTTATTTTATCAGGTACAATTAAAAGTTTATCGGTTAGACGTAGCACTTTTACAAATAACAAAAATTTTAACACACTAAATTATTTTGAAATGCGAAATTTCTGAAAAAAATAGGAGTAGTCAAGTAGGAACTATGTTAAGACAACTAATTTCCTCTCACTCAACTTATATCTCTTTCTGAACGAATATAAAAACTTTCTAGATGAGTCGTACTTCCAGGCAGAATATGTATAGATGTTGTAAATCTGATAGGTCTGTATTTTTCCTGTTAGTTCACACCTAAGAATTTATTTTCACTTTTGTCAATTGACAAGACACTGGTCTCCTAGTAGGTGAGCGACCAGTTCACGTACTTATAATGCTAAAATCAGTCATTCGATTCCCCACGGTAAACAAAGCGCAGATAGCCCGTTCTTTAGATTTGCTTTAAAACAAACAAACTGAGGAAACACCGGGTGTGTTTGTGTGTTTTTCGTATAGCAAAGTTACAAAGGGCTATCTGCTCAGCCCACCGAGGTGAATCGAACCCCTGATTTTAGCGTTGTAACTCCGGAGACATACCGCTGTACTATCGGGGGAACTGAGGAAACACATCATCCAGTCCCTTGTTGTTAAGTAAATATGATAGAAAGATGAATGGTACAAGGTTTCAAGATAAATAGAAAAACACAAGTTAAAAATTCACCTTAAAAGATATGATTTGTTTTATGTAAGCCGAGACATTATTTAATTTCAGCCATTACATCTGTTAGTTCGATTTATATTTATTCTAGAGCTGCATTAACTTTTTAATTTTTTATGACATTCAATTTTTTTTTCTCTTAAAAATTACTAATAATGAAAGTTACATTCGCGACGTTCTGAAACTCTAGAAATAGTAGAAAGTGAATCTTGTTTTTGAAAATAGAGTTAAATAGTAGAAATGTAATAAACACAAACGAATATTTAATGTCATTAATTCTGTTCCTTTTTATAGACAAATCGAATTTGGTTCCTTTTATTAAATAGTATTAAATCTTTATTAACTCTACGTAAACGAAATACCATTTTAACTTATATAAAACAAAGTCTCTTAACATTCAGACTTCAAATTTTATGCAATGTAACAAGAAAAGAGTATTTAAGATCGAACTTTTATTTCCCGAACTTTCGAACCAAAGCTGACTAAATTGTTGATCGCAACAGTACTTCGTTGGAAGTCTGCCAGTTTTGTTTAGTGTGTGAAAATTAAACGAAGAGATCTTGAAGTACAGCCGTTCTTTTTGCCCTGGTGCAAAGCTTACAGAATAGGCTGCCTGCGTGCTATCTGCTCTTGGAATCAAACCCCGGATTGTAGCGTTGTAAGTCCGTAAACTTCTCAATGTACCACCAGGGAGACTCAACTACACTTGAGAACAAGGATGTATTGTGGAAGTATTTCGTCATAATATTTTCGTTTTGTCTTTGAAGAATTTTATTTACCTGCAATCCGCAAAAACAAAACAATAGTAAAAACAACAACAATTTTAAGAAACTACTTAGCTCTTCAAAACTTATTTGGTAGTGTAAAATCAAAGATACAATTTTATGAATATTATTACTTTGTTTTCCCCATGTATTGAGGCTTACAAGGTGAGATATAATGTTAAAAACATATAAGTTACCTTTAGTGTAAGATCAGCGAGATGTGAAGAATCTTTATGTTGTAAATTAGTGTTTATTAAAAACTGTTTAGTATTATCAATGGTAAGTTGCTTTTTCTTCATCCCTCGCTGTAACAGTAATGAACAAAAACAAAGCAATAAATGTTACTGATAGAGATAGTAAGTGATGCAAGACCCAACTATTACTAAGTATAATAACATAACTCATATAAGGCTTCACATACTCTAAACTATCCATTCAGGCAAACAAGCTTTATAATACTGACATACAAAGATAAAAGTTTAAAGGAAGGTTAATTGAAAGATAATCTAAATAAATTGGAATTATATGGTATGAGCTAAGATTGAAAGATGAATACTTTCTGCGTGGCTTTCCTAAAAAGTGTCAACCAGAGATTGTTTCAAAAATATATGGAACCAATATATGATAAGATTGAAGATGTTCTCCGCAATGAATTTTTTACAGATAAATCATTCCGATAAAATTAATAATGAGTAAAACACAATACGCATTTAAATCGTATTATGTTTTCATAATAAACTAAAGTAAAAAGACATGAACAGTTCGGAGGTTCATACATTTTTGTGTAAGCCGTTCTGGCAGATTTCTACACTGAGCTAGTTGTTTATGAGTGACATAAAGTTCGATTAGACGTGAAAGCGTAATTGTGAAGAAATTAAACTACGCACGCTAGGGTTTATTAGTATTTTATTTGTAAGAATTTCATTCTATCAAATTTATGCTCTATTTACTGAGTAAGAAAAAGGATAAGAGAGCGTTACAGTTGTAAGCCTAATGAACTCAGATTTGACAATGTAACAAGTTATCACGGTGCTGGTTTTACTGAGCTGTCGTTGTGCATTTATCTGAGTTACGCATACAGTCTAGGGTTTATAGACGTAATATTCTGGGTACGCCTTATTTCGTGAGCGGGACGACGTTTCTATCTTTATGACGTCGATGCTGAGTGTCCGAAACGTCATCTTGTTTAGGAAAACAATAGAGGAATAGAAAACTTAAAATGAACTTTTATGTTTATTTTGTCTTGTTTCTAATTTGTTGTACGTTATTTCTTATTTAACCATAAACAAAAACTAAGACTATTTGCTTTAGGTAAAGCTGTAAGGAGAATCAGGGATACACAAGAAGCGAACATGTTTCTTTCACCTGTATCGTTTATTTGAATTGTAATGAAGTTAGATCTTTTAATATACACTTTTCTTATTTTAACAGTAACTATAGATACAAAAAATCCTTAATATTTAATGGATTCATTAACACCGTTTAAGAGCACCTTCCTTTTCTAATAGTTATTAATCTAATCACAAATTATTTTGTACTTTCTATTGGTGTGAGATTTGATAAAACAAATTAGAAAATGAACAAAGATATTTAATTCATCTTTGATATACGTTATTAAATCAGATTTTTTATAATTCATAAAATCTGGAGTCATTTTGAGGACATAGATAGGATTTTAAAGCTTTTAAACTCGAGTCTTTTATTCAATAAAAATATCTCGAAGTGAAGCTTTATGATGGAGTAGAAGCTAGGGATAGCATAAAAGGATAAATTGTGGTTAAAAAAGAAGTTTTCCAAGTTATTACCTGACAGCTGGGCAATATCAAGAGGACTTTTTTTCCATTTTTGAAAAATTTGAGAGTGCTAAGAAGTTCGAGATATCCACGGTTGCGTGTCTTTACAAAACCACAATCTTTTATTTATACCTCATCATTTTTTCTTCTTCCCTCTCATTCCAACAATTCTTTCTGCCATTTCGTGTGCCTGCCATTAGAATAATGGTTTTCAGTATCGTTGGAAAATTTTGTGTCCATTTAGACACATTTTCGTAGCCTCCTATTACCCCACTCGACTCCCGATGGCTGTACATACTGTCAGAAATGAAAAAGAATCGCTATCGTTATATTCAGCCTGCGTACCTCGGAAGATGTACCGTTATGGCTTCCAAGCAGCGCGCCTTAGCTCTCATGAAATATTTCGGAACTTTGGAAAGAATTTCGCCAAGCTACGAGGTATACATATCATACAGGAATCGGTGCTAAAGTTACGCCTGATATAGACGTTCGAATAACCTATTATATATGAAAGTTTAGTTTTTCCAGGCACAATCATTCCACTGTATTACAGTTAGTATATCCACTGAGTAACACAAGATAAACCGTTTTTTTGGTTTTTAGAGTTATCAAACTGAAATCTTGCTCAAATTTGTAGCTAAAATATTTCGTGCTCCATCTGAAATCTGTTTATGTTTTAAAACGAAAACGAGAAATATTCATATTTTAATTCGTCTGATGTAAAACGTTACAGGATAATAAAAAAATAATTCATACTGCCTATTTTGTTTTTTAAATTTATTTCACAAAATTCATGTTTTTAAAAACCCATTATTATGTAGCTTTAAAAGAACGTATAAAAGGAATGAATGGCATTACATGAACACATGGCCCGGCATGGCCGAGCGCGTTAAGGCATGCGCTTGTAATATGCCGGTTCAGATCCCAGTCGTACCAAACATGGTCGCCCTCCCAACTGTGGGGGCGTTATAATGTGACGATCAATCCCACTATTCTTTGGTAAAAGATTAGCCCAAGAGTTGGCGGTGGGTGGTGATGACTAGCTGCTTTCTATCTAGTCTTACTCTGCTAAATTAAGAACGGCTAGCACAGATAGTCCTCGAGTAGCTTTGTGCGAAATTCCAAAACAAACAAACATAAACACACCAAACTACAAGCAGATGAAAAACATTTACCTATTTTTTTATCCTGTGAAAATATAAGATTATGTACGGTAAATAAAACATAGAAATACCCAATAAACAGGAACTACTTTAATGTTTGGTGATAACTGAATAAATCTTGAGGAGGGATTCGTTGACATATTGCTTAACACGGCAGTTCTTTATCATTTTGGTTCGTTTGTTTCTATCAACCGTGGGTATCGAAACCCAAGTTTTAGGGCTGGAAACTCTCTAAGCCATCGGAAAGGCATCATTTTGTTATTATCCAAAATAGATCATTAGAAAAATGAGTGTTTACATTTTTATGAATGTTTTGCTCATACCTTTGAAACGGAAATTAATAAATGGGACAAAATATAAAACGTAAACAAAATTTTCGAAATTGTACGTTAGAAGCTTATTCGCGATAAATCTGACAATAGCTTGCCATGTAATTCATAAACAAGCCCAAACCAGGAATGTCAATTAGTTCCTGTAATATATTCTTTCATGACAAAATGCTGAAAAATATAAACGACACATTTCTAAAAAATATGTCGAACTCGAAGGAACAACAACAACTTTAAGGCGCAGTTTGAAACATTTCAGTCATCACAATATAAAAATTTAAGTGGCTGCTTTCTTGTGTTTTGTGCAAAGACACACAGTTACTGTTCATACTCTGTACGCCACGGGGTGACTGAACCTCAAATTTTATCGTCTAACTTTGTCAACGTTGTTCTACTGTGGTCAAAACTAATAATCCTTTAACTAATAAGCGTAAATGATTGTATTATTAAAATCTATAACTTTCCACAAAAAATAAATATTTGTTTAATCTGCAAATAAACGAATATTTTCCTAGACTATTTTTTCAAAAAGGAACATCCTATAAACACTTTAATTAGGTTTATGAAATTGTCGTGCGTGTTTTATTTTACAAAACGTTTGTAACTGAGTGTGATATTATGCAATTTTTGTTAAAATACTACCTTAAACCAAATTTGTTAATCTTCAAAAATAATTTAATAGGAACTTGAAACAAATAAATCTGATGCTGTTTCTATTTACCTAAATATTTCTAATTTTCTAACTCAATTGACTACATGATAATTTTCATAAAAGTGAATAAATAGTGAATATATATTATTTACATTTGAGTATATAGAATCCATAGAAGTGTGTTCAACTTGCTTCTTACATTTTTTTTTACTGAAACGTTTTAAGGCATTTGTATTCCAGTATTGTTAGAATATACACTTCACGTAAGTTAATAGTTTGCTCTAAATTAAAGAAATAAGTAAACTAAGCACTTCTTCACTTAATTCAAAACTAATATTTTACTTCAGTTATTTTAGTGCTCCTTCTCACTTTAATGACAAGGTTTTAATATAAAGTATCAAAAGTTTCTTTATTATTACAATTAATTACATTTAATATAAATATGGAAGCTCGGAATGGCGTTTTTAGATAATTTTTAACGAATGCACTTTGTCAATAATTTATAGGGTATTTTTTTATTTTAATTGGAGCTTTAATACTAACAGTTCCTACACGTTTACATAATATTTTATCTGAATTAATATTTCCAGTTTAATTTATTAGTATAAAGTATAAAATTGCTGCCAAGTGAACTCAGAAATATTCTTGAAATGGTTTTACTACTGAATTACCGAATACTGATCTTCTGCCTTGGTTCTTAACTATTTGAGTAATTTGGGTAGCTGAGTATTATTTTACATATATCTTCATTAAATGTTTATTGAGGTAAAATTAATTTGTTACTACTCAGTATGGGAATTAATTTAAGTTTAGTACCAGAGTCACGAATACATTTATAAATAATTTCTCTATTTCTATAAACATCAAAATTATCAGAAACGTGTGCTTTCGCGCTCATCCTTACTTAATAATAAATTAGTACTTTGATTGGTTTGTATTGTATAAAAAAGTTTTTGTTCTTTTCTTTTTGGTTGTATGTTTCACCAGGAATGTAGTGAAATGGTTTTTGTCAATGCATGGTAATAACAAAGCTACAGATATACGATAAGTCGAGGTTATTCAGCTAAATAAAGAACTGTTATAATCCTCTCAACAATACGAATAGTATCCATTCTTTTATTAATACAGTTTTATACAGCTTGAAAGCAGTGCAGAACAGTTTTAGCTGATATATAAGATTAATATAATTTTGTTAGTTGCCACCGCACACGTTGTTTTTCTTTTCTGTGACACATAATTAATATGTTTTTGGAATAAAATTATCTTGGAGGAATGTTGTATATTTTGTGATGCTATTTTATTTTATTTTATGTCAATTCAGCTATTTTAATAACTAACATGTCATGCATAAAATCAACAGGAAATACTTACTAAAACATTCTGGTCATTCAGTGACTCAATGTTTTTCTTAGTTTAAATGTACCACATATCGTAAAATGCTAACACGATAAAAATAGTGCGCAATACATGTGCGCTTTTTTGTATAAATTCCGTTGTTTTAGCACAGAAAAAATCACATATTGACAAAAATAATACGTAAAATCGAACAAGAATGACACTTATACAGTGTTGTTATTGTTATACTCGGTACAACAAGGTGGCATAAATAGCAGTTTCATTTGGAAGAAGTACTCTCATTTTCATCTCTTGTAATATAATGTTATTATATAGTTAGTCGAGTCTTTATAAGGTATTATGTTACTGTGAAATTACGCTTTCTAAAGCGAGAAAAATTTGGGTTTGGATATACATGGTGGACATAGCACATGTAGCCCATTGTGAAGTTTTGTGTTTAACAAGAAAAAAGTCCAATGCAAATAGTTTTATTTCAAAACTTTCCTTTATAATTAATTAAAAACGCTATTTTGATATTTTTATATGTTTATAAAGATACAAGACGTTAAAACATCAAGATATTGTTTTAAGTAGAACACCAGATTTTTTTCATTTGGCTTAAAAAGATGAACCTGTATTTAACAAAATTTTGAATATCATTTTCATATTTGCATACGTTAGGCTCTATATTTATATAGAGAAACTGAGAGGAGATCTTATACGAGGCTCGGCATGGCCAAGCGTGTTAAGGCGTGCGACTCGTAATGTGAGGGTCGCGAGTTCGCACCCAGTCGCGCTAAACATGCTCGCCCTTTTAGCCGTATGGGCGTTATAATGTGACAGTCAATCCCACTATTCGTTGGTTAAAGAGTAGCTCAAGAGTTAGTGGTAGGTAGTGGTGACCTTACACTAAATTAGAGACGGCGAGCACAGATAGCCCTCGAGTAGCTTTGTGCGAAATTCAAAAACAAACAAACAGATCTTATATGTTTTCCAGATGTATACATTTGGTGATTCCTATCAGTTAGAAAAAAAATTCGGTTTAAATCTGAATAAATGTATATTTTTTTCTGCTGTATTTCAATTTATTGTAATTAGTATCTCCGAGAATACTATAGCTTAATGACAATTTTGTATAATAAGTAACTAATTATATCGCTCTATTTGGTATTTTTTATCACCAGTTTATTAATAGGATAATAGAATAAATATGTATTTTGATATTTAAGAGCAACAACAAAAAACAAAAGCATTTAATCGTAATTATAAAATGACATTATATAGTCTAATTGTACAGTTTAATGTTTAAAGGGTCTCACTTTGTAAGAAACATACACAACTCATAATACAAATGATCATGTACTTTAAGTTAATAAATGAACTGTAGTCTGGCTAAAGAAATCCGATCAGTGGTAAAATTCTGCCTTCATTACACTCTGATAAAAGAACTATTATTAAGTATTTTAAAACATAATCGCAGTGGTATACACGACTCAAAATCAATGTTTACGGATTATTTGAAATGTATTCAAATGTATTCAATGGAGCGTTTATTTACAAATACATCCTGGCTACACGGATTCATAAATATAGTCAAATATGGGCATTATTAAAAAAGTAAATAGTCTAACATGGCAGGTGGTTAAGGTAGTCACGGGTTCGAATCCCCTTCACACCAAACATGCTCGCCCTTTCAGCCGTGGCGGTGGGTAGTGATGACTATCTGTCTTTCCTCTAGTCTTACACCGCTAAATTAGGGACGGCTAGAGCAGATAGTCCTTGTGTAGCTTTGCGCGAAATTTAAAACAAGCAAAAGAGGACACTGTTTTCAGTGTATACACACAATAGCACACAGAAGATATAGAATTTCATGAATACTTAAATAAGGAAAAGTGCCTTGCTCAAATTTATAAAACAATAATAACACTTCAGCGTAACAAAACACAAAATAATAAAAATTAATTATTTAATTTTTTGTACATAATAACCCTGATATCTTATTATTGTCTTCTGTCTTTTTTTGATATAATCATTTCTATTTATATCATATTACTCGGTGTAGGATTAGTATTTTGATGGAATAGAAATAATTCTTGTCTTCTTTTTATCACATTACGATGGATTAGTTACGATGTGTAAATTTGTATAATGCAATTAAATAGTGATCTAAAAGAAAATGCTCGTCCTGTTACTCCTGTTAAGCTTGTAAAAATTAGTGAAGAAAACGCTATGTTAATCTTTACAAATAGAACGTGTAAAAGAAATTACTATTACCTTTATTTCAGAAGTATGTTTATAGCGTTGATGATAATAATAATAAATTCAAATGCAAAGACCTCATGGTGTTTCTTCATAACTGATCCTAGATACGTCCAAACTTGTGGAAAACCCTTTCTTCTCAAAATCCTAAATAAAATCTATTTTATATGTAAAATGAACTTGCCTACAAGTTTTAAAAATTATGTACAAAACTGTACATACAAAATTGTATGTGGTTAAAATGTATATTTACTTTTTAATACGTGAATTAAACCTATTGAAGATAAACGTAGCGTTGTAGTTATTAAGATCAACGCACATACGCACAGCATGTTTTATGTCATTATTTTTTTACAATAAACAAAATTCTAGCATATACATTATTTATTATAGCTTAAAGTTAAACAAGTGCAAAAAGTAACTCTGACAAAGTACTTCTCTTTGTATATCACCATATATATCTTTTATATTGTTACTGGTGGTTACAAGTAAATAATGCATACGTTTCTTCCCTTTAATTTAACTTGTCGAGTAACGGCTGATTAATTAACTGATTAGTTTTGTTTTTTTAAGTCACGACATGAGAAAAGCTGTCGTTTTATCTCACAGTTCTCAAACTTCTTGATGAGGTAAACGACGTTTTTTTTTTTCTTTTTACAAAAGTTTAATTAAAGTACACTGACTGGAAAGAGTTTGGAATTCGGAGGTTCAAATAACGTTTTCTAACAGCGGAATATATTGAGTTGTTAACATTTTTCTCAGCCAAGCACAATTTAGTAAATTATTACATTTAAATTCAGTAAGAGTAAAGTTCAACATATTAGTTTATGTTTAGTTTCAACTATTAAGTTGACCTTCCCAACAAGTCGTTAACAATCGATCATACGGCTAGGCTTAACATTAAGGAATAATTAAGCCAGATATATTTTAGAAAATTTTTGTATTATCCTTGAAATAGACACTTCCATTTAAATTAAAGTTCGTAACACAGTCTTTTTGTGCCTTCCAATAAAAAATATTTTCAGTTGTAATAAGTGTTTTATGAATGTAAAATCAGTCAAACATTTTACTAATTTTAGTAGAGTTTTGAATGGCCGTTATCCGTTCTGTTTCATTATTATATTCATGTGTACAAAATTACTATAAATGTATTACATTAGACTTACACCTTAAGGAATAACATTAATTTCAACATTGTCATGCACAAACGTACTAAATACGCTTTCAGTGTTTGTTGTTTTTACCCTTAGATTACGAGTCGCACGCCATACCACGCTTGGCCATGCGGGCCCTCATTCAGTGAATTTTAGTAATTTGTCATCATCATTAAAATGATTCTGCGCTGTGTTATTTGTTGACAGGTGGCTTACTATTTTGTTACGTATTTACGTATTTATAAAAAAAGCACATACCATCTGTTGCTCTGATTTCTTTTTTATACAAAACATTTGAATGTATACTTTATTACTGCGTATTATTTCTATTCAACCTCTTCCATTAATGTTAGTAAATCTTCTGTAATCATCATCTTATTGACTGCAATAATGTTTTACATACCTTTATATACCTTTTAATACTTAAAATTATTAACATCATCGAAAAAGATAAGTGAACGCTGAGGGAAATGTTTATCAAAATACACGTTCTCAATTTCATGTTGTACACAACAGTATATTTGTATTCGGTCTACCGCGGGTTCAAAACCTGATTCTAGTGTTACGAGCTCTCATACTTACAGTTGAGTCACTGAGATTGCTTAAATTTTGTTTTACTGGTTTATTAAATAACCAGCAAACCTACCCGAGAGATATTTATACTATTTGGCCTTAATAATGAAGTGAATAGTCAAACGGAAGGCAGATATTCAACATATCTACCGCCTATTTTTGTGCTACTCTTTATCAACGAATGGTTGACAGTGAAGGATTCCAATCCTGTTACTGGCACATTAAAAAGCAAGCGCCCTAATCATTAGGCCATGCCAAATCCTATAGAGTTAACACCTAATTATTGTCAATTCGCAATTTTGTTTCTTGGTGAAAGTTTATTAAATTTCCGATATATTATTTCATGAAGAATAATTTGTTTTTGCTTGTTTATTTAATTTCGCACAGAGCTACTCGATGGCTATCTGTGCTAACCGTCCATAATTTAGCAATGTAAGACTAGAGGGAAAGCATCGTCACATTATAACGCCTCCAACGGCTGAAAGGGCGAGCATGAATCGCGGGTTCGAATCCGGAATTACGAGTCGAACGCCGTAACCTACCTGGCCATGCCGGGCCGCAAGAATAATTACAATATTATAAATGCCTCACTTTTCTTGGTTTACTATAATTTTGCTTTTACATAATTATTTCTCTTGTAATTGACAATTAATGTACTGGAAATTACCTTTGAACAGAAAAGACGAAAATTTATTCTCAAGTTTATTTTATCAATAACTAGTGTAGATAAATTACTTGGTTTATATCTCTCACCAGTATCACATAATGAGTAATTCTTCGGATATAAAAATAATCATAATATATAACCAAATACGATATTCCTAATGTAGAACGTATAGAAACTGTGAATTATTTATTTATATTTTTGAAAAACAGCACAAAAATTATGATGTATACAATATCGCGTTAGTGAAGAGGAAAACACAAAAAACATGACCGTTTGATATTGTATATGTTATACAAGACGTTTTATGACGCATTTTTGTATAGACGAAGAAACCTATTAGTGACATGGAATTACAAGCCTTAAGATTGACATGTACTGTTTATTGGCATTGCTAGTCGGTATTTCTCTTGTTAAAATTGTCTTTGTTGATGTTCGTTTGAAAATTAATAGGAGACATTTACAGTGATTGTTTGAAATTAAATGTAAAATGCACAATTGTCTATATGTGTTATGCTCACCACAGGTATCAAAACCAGGTTTCTACGGTGGTTTACGGACGTATCGCTGTGCTACAGGGAGAGGGATAACTTTGATAAATTGCAATACTTATTCATTTTTAAATTTCAAAGTGAATTAAACGAATTTTTTTAGGATTAAAACATTATTTTCGTATTTCTTTAAATTGATATTTTGTTTTGTGTTATTAAGCAAAGAAGAATAAAAATATATAATAGCCTTAACTCTATAGATGAATGTTTATTAAATTTAAATCACAAAGAGTGTGTGTATGTTTTCTTACAACAAAGCCACCGAGGGGAATCGAATCCCTGATTTTAGCGTTGTAAATCCGTAGACTTATTGCTGTACCAGCCGGGGCCAAATCACAAAGAGGTAATAATGTTTGCTAAATGAATGACTAATTTTTTATATATTTAATGATTTTTGACTAGAACTTCAAGAAAGAGTAAATATTCTAATACTCACATTTTCTTGAAGTATCGAGCATATCATGCACGTTTATCGATAAATAAAAGCATATGCATTGTATCCTCAGCTGAAGACATACTACTCGTATAAGCCGTATTTTATTGGGCGCATCATATGTACTTGACCTAGGGTAGGCTTATCGATATACCTGAGGATTCATGAAGCTAAAATATTGGGTTTCTATATGAGATATTGGCAAAACACAGACACCTCGTTGTGTACCTTTGTGCTTGACAACACAAAATACTGAACAGACTCAAACAGAAAATATTAAGAACGATTCAGATTGTTGTGTGTTAATTCTTTAATTTTATATCACTTTAAATATGAAGACTTATTATAAAGAAATATCCAGGCTTCGTAACAAGCGTATTCCTTTGCATATCAACATAATTGTATGTCTTTATGACATTTTAATAGTAAGGAGTAACGAGATGAAAATTCTACAGAAATCTCTTGAACAAAGAAATATAAGTGTGAGTAGTGTGTTCCCTCTTATGGTTTAAACCTTTATAGCTTTTGCTAATGTGTTTCACACTTATTGCAACTTTGTAGAATATAAAACAGGGACAATTGTTTATCAGTAAAATAACGCCCATAAAATAAGAACGTATTCTGTGCCACGAATTTTAACTAATATTAAATCCATTAATAAGAAAGCTATAAGGCTGATAATACTCAGTAAATACTTCCAATAAAAGTTATATTGTTTTGTTACCTTACTTACTTCACTGACACTTATATATATATATATATATGTAAATTACTCTTCTAGACAGCGTATTAATATTTTGTTGCCCATATGGAACTTCTAACTGTTAAATTTTACAAGTTGAAAGGGGACACTTTTTTCCTACTGGTAAATTTCCTAAATCATATGGCAACTGTTATATGGCTGTTGGGAGAAACGTATAAGGGCTCATGACAGTGAAACAGTTGAACATGTAATGTCGTTTGTTACCATACGTAACTCAGGTTGACCTTTAATAATCATCACACACTGTCCCTTGTAAATATTTTCACGTGTTTAATAAGTTCTTTCTATCGAGTTTATGCAGAACGTTTGTTGAAACAAAGATGCTTTAAGTTAACGATTAATGCAAGCGTTTTTCGCCTACTTAAAAAAACAAAACAAACATAAACAGAAATAGAACCACAAGACATGCCATTGGTATTTGTAATGATTAATGAGATATATTACTTTAATTTTTGAAATTTAGAAAAACAAGAAATATGAAAGGCTTAGTTCATCCTTTTTAACGATCACTTCAAGTATTATTCGTATGCTGGTAAACTTCATTAAATTACAACACACTCTCGGACTGTATTTTTATGGTATCAATTTGCATATAAAGTAAAGAATTTTAATGAATGATTTATTTTTGTTGCTTTCTTGCTTCATTTTGGAGTAGATAAACTATAAAATTGTCAAAACTCAGAGTTTTCTCAGTTTTGTTATTTAAGAATTATAAAATAAGTCAGTTTTTTCTTCACAAGGCTTTAATGTTAAAGCACAATAAGTTATATAATAATTTACATTTTTGCGTGTAATTATCGCTATTTTTTGCTCCACTGAAATTATAATTAAGCGATTTTAATGATAAATGGATCTGTCACCTATATATTTTTATCTGGTAGATGTAACATTAAAATAAAACTACATTCCATTACAAGTTTCCTGTTTAAAGGCATACGAGTTTCTTAAAATTGAATTAAAAAATACATGATATGGTGACTTCATAATGATCTTTGTTATCTTTCTTTTTATTTCACTTCAACTTAAGTTAAGATAAAGAGAATTAAGTAAAACTTAATTTAATTAAAAATATTAATGGCTTCAGCCACAGGAGAAGAAAGAGATGGTATAGAACTTGTTTTTTTATTGATTTATATCTATGTGTATATGTATATGAGCATTTCTTATCACGCGTACAAAAATAATCTATATTTATCATAGTCCGACAGGAGCATATATTATATATGTATAACAAGTTATTTGGTTAATTTTAACTTTGGTTTTTAACCCATTTCCTACTGGGGCTTCCCTTGTAAAACCATTTATCAACCAACAAGCAAAATCCTCTAAGGACCTCGGTAGTGTGTGAGATTTAATAATTATCTTTGAATGTTAACTCGAGTATAAATTAGCTCTTCAGATACAAATGCGCAATCTCAATGAAAACATAGCTACAAAGACTTACCTGAATGAAAATATCTTTCAGGACATTGGGTACATTGATGCTGGTCTATTACACTTACTCTTAAATGTTTGTTTAAAAACTGGCTTCTTTATTATAAAACCATATACAATGTTTGTGTAATAAAGATTAAAGGCGGAATTTGTTAAGTATGATTATCATAAGTAAATTTGAATGTTTTTAGATAAATGCTCATAATTTTTCGTTACCTGATTTCTTTAATTGTAAACCTTTGGAAAATTGGGACGAAATGATCTAACAATTTCCACGTCTAACTGAAAGAATAAAAATATTAAAATAAATTTGATGCGATTTCTTTCATAATTTCAATATATGAATCATTTTAGGTAGAAGTAAATCATTCAATGATATAGAGGTTTAGATATGCGTAAACGTAAGATGATATTGAAATAAGTTTGAGACTCCTGTGCAGAAAGCGAAAATAACCTAAGCAGTTACCTTTGGTAGGCATAGTACAGGTGATCCACTGCGTAGTTTTGCACTTAACAACAAACAAATAAAAGTTTAAAAACCATAAGAATGTTTCATGTGTTATATGGAGACACACGAAACAAACATATCCTTATTCATGTATACCATATGAATATGGGGATAAAGTTTATGGTGTTTTAGTTAGTTGTTTTTTCATTAGTTCCCTGTTACATTTTAGGCTTAAAAAGATCAGACAGCAATATTATGGTCTTTTGGTTTTTTGATATCTTTAACAGAATATTCGTGAAAGAAATATTTATTGATAATATCTTTATCAACTTATGACGATTTAAAAAAGAATATTAAGAACTTAGTGTTTCTTCCACCTGGGGGCTAACTTCTGTGACTTAGATTTTGGAGATTATCACCTTTCGTCAGAAACTCCAGACGAAAGGCAAGACTCGACATCATTATCAAATTTAACTACACATGTAATGTAGTCTTAAAAAATAAGTGAAACGATTTATTAGTAAGTATTTGAAGTGGAATATAAGGTAATACGATTGCTTTGTTTGTTTGTTTATTTTGGAATTAAGCACAAAGCTACACAATGGGATATAACGGTCAACAGTCATACCCTTGTGCTAATGGGGGGCAATGCGATTGCATCTATTTATACACATTTCCCGGTGTGGTCAAGTGGTTAGTTAGGAAGCTCGAGGGTCGCGGGTTTGAATCCCCTTCCCACCAAAGATGCTCGATCTTTCCAGCTGTGGAGGCGTTATAAGATGATTGTTAATCCAATTATTCATTGATAAAAGAGTATCCCAGTGTTGGAGATGTGTGATGAATAAGTTGCCTTCTCCCTAGTTTTTTTACTGTTAATTAAAGAGAACGAGAGAAAATAGCCATTGTGCATCTTTGCGCGTGATTGAAACAAAACAAATTACTTGTAGATAGCTGATGACGTTAATTACAAATTAAAATTTTTAAAGAAATAAAAATCAGTTTACATTAGATAGTAATACAAAAAAATCCATAAATTTGTAAAATATCTGATAAATTTCCAAATATAAATATTTGTTCACGGTGGCAAATATGAACTTACTAATTTTCACACTTCTTTTTATCTTTGTTTGGTAAATTATTTTCCTCTCCCCAGTGCCACAACGGTAAGTATTTAGAACGCTGGAAGCTGGGTTTCGATAACTGTAGTGCACAAAGAACAGGTAGTCCATTATACAGCTTTGTACTTAATTACAAAAAAAAAAATATTTTCTTGGTTATGAATAATTTCTTTTGTTGTTGTTGTTGCACTGGGTTGGTGGAAAAGAGCAGACATTGTCTTTATTATTATTTTTATCAAAGTGTTGCAGCTGTGACAGCGGTAAGTCTGCAGATTTGCAACACTAAAATCAGGCGTTCGATTCCCCTCGGTGAACAAAGCAGATAGCTATAAAAACACACACGCACTTATCAAATCATCTGTATCACAGCCAATAAAGTTTGAGTTTCTTGATTTGAAAATCACGTCTAAGACGTCGAACCACGACATTTACTAACACAAGTATACGCTTTATTTTTAGTTATGAAACATGATATCGACGGTTCACCAGCTGGACTAATCCCCAATCAATGTTTGCCTCCTAAAATAACATTATTAAGCTCATGTTAAAACCTAACCAAATGAAGTGTATAATTTGTATATTTTGTTAATTTGCAGTTGAGCAAAAGGCCTTTCAATCATGTCAACTCAATATTAACGTTTAAAGATTATCGTGAGACATTTTCTAGTGTGTGTGTGTGTGTGTGTGTGTGTGTATATATGTAGTAATTTTATCATGAGGTCGAATAAGAGGATTAGGAGACTACGATAATTAAAGTTTTACTTCGTTTCAGTGAATTTTAAATTTTAATTTACTACAATTACATTGTCAGATAAGCTGCTTAAAAAGGTATTCATTCTTACTTATCAATAAAAAAACATCCAAAAATGGGCAAAACTAGTTTGATTTTTCGAGCTTAATTAGAAAAAGCTTCGGAGGAAGTCTATGAAAACGTTGACATTTAAAACTAAACTGTATTTTCGTCAGCGATCAGCAAGGAAGGTAGATTTAAAGAACATATAAAGTCTATAGGCTATTCGTTGTGCAAACACTAATCCAGGATTTTCCCAATCAAAACACAACGATGTGTGCCAAAACGAGATATCGGAGACAAAAGAGAAAATAAGATGGCAAAACTTGGTATTCTCTCATTTTCTCAGCTGTATTTTTATATAAAAGTAATAGTATGTGGAATTTATTCAACTCTCCTATTCCCCTCACGTAGAAAAACTGTTCAAGTGAGATTTTAAAAAATCCTGGGATAAAATATGATGGCTTACACTGTTCAAAATGAGAATTTATCGAGTACATATTATATAAGAAATATCATCAAGATGCTAAGAAAAACGTGCTTAAGTTACGAATTAAAAAATGTATCGAAAGAGGCACATAAGTACTATATTATTATGAATTTGTAGTAGGAGCTAAAATATTAAATTATATAATGAAAATACATTGAAGTATAAGGGATAGAGTGAAGATCCAACTTATAACAAACATTTTTGATTACAATATGGCTTCTTATAGTAATCAGATGTTTGTATATCTTATACTTTATACATTTCTGAAACATTTGTCAAATAGCTAATTACACAATATAACAATGAACTGTATTTAAGTTTCCTCATACTGATTGACACTAAATTAATTAGCAATTTTAGTTTTGTTTTTCGTGTAATTGATTATTACGAAATCATGTACTTGTAACGATAAAAATATTTCTAGTCATAGAATAACTGAGTTTTGTAAACTTACTATATTTAAACAATTAAAACAATGACATTTATATAAAATCAATTTAGCAAACAATCCTGTGTTTGGTACAAAGAAGAAACTTAATACTGATATTATTTCAAGTGATGTACACAAGTTGATCTCACATGTTTTGGACGACAGTACGTACATACATGCTGACTGGGTGGATTCAAGTTTACATTCCTTCAAAAGATTGGAACTATACAATTCCCTTAAATAGAATCATTTAAGTATATAATTTACCTTCATTTAACAGAACCTCAGAATATTTATATATGTTCAATCATTACCTTTAATAACGTCTTATATCATCATTAACTCAAAATAATGAACATTTGTATCATCATTGTCTCTAATAATGGTAGCTCAAAATTTGAGAAAGCGGTTTAAACATTTACACCAACAGCAAAATAATTTATTCGTTTGTGAATAATGGATATTAATTTTTATGGTTAACAGAGATAGGAGTACAATTATTTTAACAGTGTTATTTTACTTATGAATATACACTAGTTGTTATATACAGGGTAAATCTTCACCCTTTTTCTAAAAGTTACCTTTCGGAAATTTTAGGGTTTCTTTAATTAGGGGCGTAGCTTGGGCAGGTGGTTAGGGCGCTTGACTTACCATGTGAGGGTCGTGAGTTCGAATCCACGTTCCACCAAATATGCTCGCCCTTTCAGAAGTTGGGTCGCTGTTACGTGTGGTGAATCCTACTATTCATTGAAAAAAGAGTTGCCAAGTTCTCTTGGCTGTGGTTTTGCTAGATAATAAATAGGGACAGTGGGAATCTCGTTAATCCATTTATACCCGTCGTTAATTAGATGATGAGGCATTTGGCTACCTTAAAAGAGTCATAGGCGGTGGGTTGTGATGACTAGCTGCCTTCCTTTAGTCTTACACTGCTAAATTAGGGACGATTAGCGCAGATAGCCCTCGTAGCTTTGCTCGAAATTTTAGACATGCAAATAAACATCTTGGATTAGTAATATTTAACTACAACTAACATTTATTGCTTATTGCTTTCATACAATTTATCACTTTCTTTGAAATAGTCCTAAATATCTTATAGCTGATAAATAAAAAAGGTTTTAGAGGAATTTATTTACAATGTCTGATGAAAATCTCTGGCAAATCTGCTTATGTTCTATCATTGGTAACTGGAGGTGCCTTTCATTGTCTCTTCAGAATGCCGTGTTTACAGGATTAGCTTTAACTGACTGTTGTGACGACGATCCTGTGTTTACAAGGCAGAACTGCCGGATATATATATATATACGTATTCTTACTCTGAATGACTCGGCACGGGTTGAGACAATTAGTCTTAGTTCATATTTTTTTTAGTAAAGAATGAGATGTAAGTTATCTGTTTTTCAATATTTGATGCTTTGGTTTCTCTGTTATTCTGTTCTTTTGTGCGTGAGCTTTAGTTTCAGATTATACATAGAATGTTTTAGAGAGAAAACTGTCTTACTTCAGGAGAGCTGGTATGGGTATTAATTATTTTACTAATAATACAGAGAACAATTGATGGTCAATTGCAAACACTCTGTTGACCTGAAGATTACCTAAGGAGATCGAAACATTCTTCTCTGTTTATTAGCAAAAGTGTTAATATCTTTACTATTCGTCCTGAGATACATTTTTACTTTAAGTGGATTTCTCGTCATCATGAAACTGTCTTATCATTTGTTCTGTTTTTCTCTGATATTCCCGCAAATCCACACAAGAGATTTCTCCATTAATAGTCTAGGTGTTGAAGTGAACAGGAATATGTGGTTGTCAACAATACCCGATTCCAACACTTGGGCAAGTCTCATCAAATAATGTGATTTGCTTTTTATTCTTATAACATAGTGACGGTACCAAAGTGCCGCCAACCCACAACTGATTTGATTTTACCTGGTTGAAGGATCAGGTAGTAAAAGATGTTAAGCTAAATGCAGCTACAATCTTATCACAACACATTTCCTTATAATACGCAATTTATACAGTCGGATGAGGTTTAAAATCAAGAGCTACCTGAACTTAATTTCACACGGCGATATATTTTCTATTTTGCCAAATTTGTTTTTATTTTTAGTTGGCGCGAACCTTTAAGCATTATTTATTTACAGGAAAGCACAATGATAAATGCACACCTCCTCCCTCCTTCATGGGTACAAACAACTCACTGTTACAAGTCAGTTTTTCAAGATTATGCTAAACATGTGATTTTGGAGATATACATTTATCATGGATGAAAAGAATGTCAAACATTTAAACATTATTATATTATTATAGAAAACTACTATTGGCTTTTGATCTCAAAGGTAGAAAATGACAGAATTTTGCTACCAAACTTTTCAGGCTTTTCAGGTCTTTATATTATAGTCTTTTTTTAACAAAATAACACATACGATTCATTTATTAGTTTCATCCAATACTTCTTTTTGTAAGACAAATATACCACACTCAGTAACCTGAGCACTTTCGAAATAAAAATCTTTCTTCTGTATGGAAACTGGCAAACTTCAGATTGTTAATGAAGAAGAGAGGATCTTCTTTGAAAAGTATTCAAGACGTAGGTTATTGTATCATGGTGTTAAATTAATTTCTTGAATCTACGTGTCCCTCTAAAAATTTCTTTCTAAAGAGTAATTCTAAACATCTTATAATTAATAGGAAGAAAATTCAGAGCAGCATATTTAAAATAACGGATGAAATTATCTTCTACATGAAATTTATGTTCTACCATGCAAGTAGTTGTCTTAAGAAGTAAAATTTAAAAAAAAGCATATATTATTGATATACGAGTGAATCTGAAATTCATTATATTACAGATTTATTAAAATATATTAAAGAGTACTCAAGATGAGATGTGGGACACATAGTGATATGCTATTGACAGGAAAAGAAAAGAAATGCGCTTCACTTATCTGAAAGTTATATCTTAGAATCAAATACATATCCTCATATAGAACATATTTAGTGTGTATTAAATCAGTCTATTCTATATTTATTTTTGTTTCGTCAAATAATGCGCTAGTACATTTGTTTTAAATGCGTAGTGGGTCAATAAATGTTGGAAGTTTATTAAACCAATAGACACCTAGTGGCATAACGGTAAAACCGTGATGGGCATAGCACAGATAGCCTATTATGTCAGTTTATGCTTGATTTCAAGCAAATAAATAAAATAAAACCAGTTTATAAAAATAAGTGACTAGAATTCTACTCAATTTAATAATTATAATGTGAAAGGAACCTATATGAAACGGAGTCTGTGTTGAGGACTAATTTGGTAACAGCAAAATTGTTACAAACAAACAAACAAAAAGCTTCAAAGTATGATCCTGATAAACTAATTTAAATATTGTGCATAAAACATTAACGAGATATAATAATGCATTACAGCCTTAACATTTTAGGGTTTTAGCATTCGTCTTAAACAGCTTGTCTTTATTAGCTGCACTCTTCTTTTTCCCACAGTGCTCGTAGTAAAATCATAACAACAAATAAATCAGGTGATTTTGTGATGTGACTAAGCAAACAGGATATATAACAAACACATGGTACTGATTAAGACGGCAGCGCAGATAAATAGCTAAATAAATAATCATTTTATTGATCGAGAAGCTTTTTACTTATTTAAACAATAAAACAACTTCATATTCATTCTGCAGGAAAGACATTACGATTTTCTTTAACTTTCAGCTAATCTACAGACTGAACCAGATGGTTTAGGCAGAGCATTTATGATAAACAAACAACTGCTAAGTTCATGGTGACACTTTTAGAGAAAGTATTGGAGAACTAATCTACAAAAGTAGTTCAGGTAGGAGCTATTTTTGTAGATTAGTCCTCCACGACGTTCTCTACAAGCGTCACCCGAAGTAAGCAATTGCTGTCCGTTTCAACTTTGTTCATCAGAGCCGATCCTATTTAAAATACTTGCTTTGAAGATTCAGTTACAAAATAACGTATTTGAGAACTAAGGAAAGTGAAATAACAAATGGAAATAGGTAATACAAAATAAATTATTTGGAGTATCAATTTTAGAACGGCACTCAGTGAGAGCAGATTTGCTGATATGATTTTTACATTAATCAGCATAATGTTTACGTCAAACAATTCATCATCCTTTAAGATAAATATGGATTTAGAAACCAATACCAACTTTAAATCCCAATGTATTTTCCAGTTTCTTCCAAGTTACTATCTTTCCTCCTCATAAACACACGCACATACAGCAATGATAACATTATTGGGGGTGGGGAAGATAAATACTAAAAAACAACAAGGCATGGTTTGACAGTAAGGTATAGCTTTTATTGATTTTCATCCAAGATACATTATCTAATGAAAAAATACTATAAACTGAAGAAAACCTCAGAGTTAGTAAAATTGGTTTTAGATATAGGAGAAAAGATGTGGATGGAATTGTGTCGTTTAAGAGTTCTTTGTCAGTTCTACAAATCTAAGGAGGTCTTTATATGTACGTCTTATTGTTTTCTGAGACCATCCATGAAAAAAAAGCTAAACTAATGGCAAAAACTGGTTTATTAACTCTAGAAAGTTTATAGCATTGAGATTTTTTATTTGTATTAAAAATTCAATAATAAGAAGAAAAGAAGAAAATTAAAATATTTTTGATGTAAGAGAAGAAAGCCAGGGTTGTATTTTATTACCAGTCTTATATTTTTGAGGTTATGGAAGGAGTAAGGCAGGGTTGAATCTCTTTACCAATCTTATATTTTTGAGATCAGGGAAGGAGTAAGATAGGGTTGACTTTTTTAGCAATATTATATATTTGAGATCAGGGAAGGAGTAAGACAGGGTTGTGTCTTTTTACCAATCTTATATTTTTGAAATAAGAGAAGGAGAAAGACAGTGTTATGGAGTAAGACAGGGTTGAATCTTTTTACCAATCTTATATTTTTGAAATAAGAGAAGGAGAAAGACAATTTTATATCTTGCTTCCAATGTTTTATTTTAAGGTTAGAAAATGAGTAAGAGAGGCTTGTACTTTGTTACAAGTTTTATATTTTGCAAATATTTTGGGGTAAGAGAAGGAGAAACCAGGGTCGTGTGTTGCTCTCAAACTTAATCATCCTACTAAGAAAATTTCAAGCATGATAAGCAACTTATAAGGGTTATGAAGCAAGAATAAAGGGAATGAATTAAAAAACAAATTATAATTTTACAAACTATATATCGAAAAGCTATGGGGATGACATTAGATGTAAATAAACCTAATGTTACGATTTTTTGTAAATATTCGGAGAACAATGCATCATTCATTTGGAAGAACCAATTGGATCAAATAGAATAAACTTTGATATTGGATCAACGAAGATGCTTGATATGGTTAGAAAGCAAAACTGTGAGCGAGTAGTGACAATATAAGATGAACACACTAATAACACAATTCTGAATTCAAAATATTCTTGTTAATGCATCGTAGCTGTGGAGGCTAGAATTCAGGAATGCAAAAAGTGAACTAAAGCGTTTGAATTGTAGTGCTCAAAATCGGTTGGAGAGATAAAGTAAACAGCAAAGAATTTTAAAGAGAATGAGATAGGGCAACAAATGTGGGGGCGTTGTAATGTTACGGTCAATCCCATTATTCGTTGGTAAAAGAGTAGCCCAAGAGCAAGCTGTGAGTGGTGATGACTAGCTGCCTTCCCTTTAGTCATACACTGATAAATTAGGGACTGCTAGCGCAGATAGCCCTCGAGTAGCTTTGTGCGAAATTCAAAACAAAACAAACAATAATTAAAGCAATATATTTTAATTAATATAAATATTCTAAATACAAAATGTTTCAAATTAATCTTAAAGATAGTATAACTCAACCCGAGTTTATTTTTAATTCGACTGTGTAATTGGACTACAGTATTATAATGTATTTAATAGTGAGTGTACAAACTTTTATAAAGGTTGAAATTTTTTTTATTTGCATTGAAGATTGCTCTGCTAAGTAGAGTAAAAGAACCAGACAGACATGGTAGGTATTTTGGTTAAATTATTCTTCCGTTCTCAATATGTCGAATGGAAAATAACCAGGGGCGGTCAGAAACTACTGTTCCTCTTCACCTCACCCAAGACAAGAATAAACTGACTGATTGCAGAGGAAGTTAAATAGATCAGAGTGTCGTGCTAGTTATGTATCTAACGTGATGGTCATGAGTGACACGGAAGTCGATGGTTTGAGATTAATTGAGGAGAGTCGAGAAAAGCTGAGAAATGTTCTGCCGGCCTTAGAGACAACGAAGAAAGAAGGGGAATGCTCAGCATCACACCCACAAGTGTTCGGAGAATTATGTATTGAAAGAGAAGATTGTCGTGGAGTGAGCAGGGAGATGCAAATGCAAACAGTACGTCCGCTTGGTTATAACACATGATTTGTATATTAAAAATTGGAATTTGAAATGACTAAGATGTGTTCTGACTGGCCTCTTTTCAGGGCTGGGATCTATAGATCCTATAAAACAAGAATTTTGATGTGGGGGAAACGGGAGTGCCCCGAGAAAACCCACTTTCATTGGTGAGGCGCAAAAGTAAAAGACCACATTTTACGGGACCATTTATATAATAATTGAACAAACACTAAAATAACTCATTATCTGTCTTTCAATAGCTAAATTACAATCAAATCATTTAATACCCGAACATTTTTTTCTGCGCCACATGCTTTTAATTGAAGCTAAGCCCAAAGCTACATGATGAATTATATGTGTTCTGCCCAATAGGAGCATTGAAACTCAGTTTCTAGCAATGTATGTCCGCAAACATAATATTTTAAAGAATACGTTGAAACGTCGTTTTTGTATACATTTCCAAATGTTAAAAATATGCAATAAAACATAGACTTATACAGGTAATTGGCTTAATTATTAATTTAAAAGGAACACGATGAAGGAACAAAGAAAAATATCGATTTATACGCATTTGTTACATTTGTACAGTTTTTATATATTGTTTAATCTTAATCACAGAAATGCACACAATATTACAAATAAAATATTTAAAATATATTTAACTATATCTGTGAACAATGAAAAAATTCTACTTTAATGTTACTTGAAAGTTAAGAGATGATAAAAAATCAGTACAATACTTATTATTCATCTATTTTGTTAGATATTATGTATACGAAATTGCTGTATGGTATGTTTTTGCAGCAAAGGAAATATTTTAAGCAGTTTAGCCATATAACGAAGTTTATAGAAAAGTGAAACCGGATATAAGACGGAATTTGAGAAGTATGAGCTTTTCTATTCATTACGTTATTTTGACATTCATAGGGTAAACATTTCGTTTTCATGACACCATTTCCAATTTTATAGTTGTTCAACAAGACAGTAAGAACAGGAGAAATGTGTTTGGAGTTGGTATTTTTCCTAAATAACTCAGTTTGACTTCCTCTTATTTTTAAGCCAGTTGCGATATATCTGAAGCACGAATCTGCCTCCCTAACCACTGTTAACATTGTAAAATATGAAATGATATTTTGTAAGAGCCTTTTGAGCGCATTTCTTATAACTATCAAGGGAACTTTTCTTTGTTCCTTTTATAGCCATCTTCACCGAAATCAAATTTTCAAGTAGATTTATAGAACTTGATTTCTTTCCTTGGGTGCCACCAGGGTATTTAGGATAATTTTCCAAGCAATTTTTAAACCATTTCTCAAAATACATACGATTTCTGGCGAAGAAAATATTCAGCAGAAGTTTTCTTTAAAGATTTAAGATTTTGATAAATACACCTATCGGAGTTCATATAATGTAGTTTTGATACTCATAAATACATTTATTTTCACTATCTTTGTAAGTTTCTTCTCGTGACCATGTTCATAAGTGAGATTTTTCTTTATATGAAGGTTAAGTGAGGCCTAATAGTAAGTGTGTTGCACTATGAATCTACAAATTCCACGCTCACGTCCCATTACCGAACAAATCGTATTCAGCACATTGAGGCCGTTAGTACGTAATAGGGGTGAAGGCAAAAAGTCAACTAGTCGGTTTGAGAAGATCAGCTTGAGAGATGACGAAAGGTGTTGCTGCCATTATCTATCCTGAACCTACAATGTTTGCGTGTCAAAATGAACTGTGACTTTAGATTACTATAATAGTTGTCTATTTTTTATTTTTCATCACCTCACAGTAGAGGTGAGGGTTTTCACTGCTAAAACTCAAGTTTTCACAATCGTGGTGATCACTAAAGATTAACCATTGCGTAACTTTGTACTTAACAACAAGCAAACAAATAATTTCGTCAATTAGCTTGATCTTTAGAACAGTTCATCTCATTGCCTTCATTCGATTTACCTGCAAATGGTGAGAAGATAGTCAAAGTCCATATTAACCAGATTTGGCAATTGTTTTGAAAATCTTGTTAAACGTATCACCATTGTATTTTAAAGACTCATTAACACATAGAAAAGGCAATGTAACGACTCCCTATTACATTTTTAATAGACCTGTATATATAATTAGAATAGACACGTCCGAGCCCAAAACATTTGTTGAAGAGTGTCAGTTTTTTAGAAATGTAAATATATACTGCTGGCCAAAATCCTAGGTCAATGAACATAAAGAAAAATATGTATTTTGCATTGTTAGACTCAACCACTTATTTGAGTAAAGCTTTGAAAGATGAAAATCAAAAAAGGGAAAACAAAAATAAAAACTTTTTTAGCATTTAATAGGTAAAATGTGAAAACTATGAAATTACCCTGAATACTAGCTGGTCAGAAGTTTAAGACCATACCAAAAATAAGTCCTTAGTAATGTAGGAAATGCCCAATGTTATAAGCAGTATTACTTGTCTTTTTATTTTCAGCATAGATAAATATATACTTGCAAAATTTAGGAGCAAAAGTGCTTTGCATATTAGCATGTAAATTAGCTAATATGAAACAAAGTGACTCTTTACTTTTAAATCCTCTCTACTGGCATATTTAGAAAATTTTATTTTAACTGAATTAGGTATTCGACGTATCAACAGAGTCATTTGAAGCACAATTAACAAATGACCTAAGAATCATGATAAGCGTACCTAAAATAAATGACAAGAATATCAAACTTATAAGTTCCTAATGTGTCTTAGTGCTTTAAGCTCAAAATATTGGCAGCAATAGTTTTTATTTATTTATCACAAATTATTCACAAAATGGGCTCAAATCTTATTAAAAGAACACATTTGTCAGTTCCTTGTTTTCACAAGTTAATAATCATTAAATGGTTTTCAAAAGTGACTGGAACGAAAAATATCAGAAAATACCGAGCATGCAAATCACTTTAACATTGTGCTTCTTTTTGTGATATGAGTCACAAATTAACTTTCTTTGGTGTAACATCTCGCTTCATACTGTTTCACTTTATTTTGTTCTTTTTATGTCCTGCTTCTGTCTCATTAACCTAACGTATTGGTGTCATACATTTAGCGGATGCTTGAGTTACAAATTAGCAGCTTAGTCTTAAAGTAACAAAAGTATATTTGACAACATACAAAAAAAACAACAAATAAAACAAAAGTTTTATCAAAAATGAGCGTTTAAAGCAAAATTTAGTCTAAAGATTGGGTTTATAATATCAAGCTCTTCATATTACTAGTTGTAAGGAAATTATAATGTAGTACAAACTGCTAGGAGCGTCTCTATAAAACAGGAAAGTAGTTATTGTAAGGAAGATTTGAGCTTTTTCAAAAATGGTATAAAATGATGTTATTAGTAATGATTATTCTTTTGTGTTTTTAGTGAGCACATTGTTTATATCAAAATGAAGATTGTGTATCTCTATAAAACTTGTTAATTTGCACATTGTTTATATCAAAATGAAGATTATGTATCTCTATAAAACTTGTTAATTTGCACATTGTTTATATCAAAATGAAGATTGTGTATCTCTATAAAACTTGTTAATTTGCACATTGTTTATATCAAAATGAAGATTATGTATCTCTATAAAACTTGTTAATTTGCACATTGTTTATATCAAAATGAAGATTGTGTATCTCTATAAAACTTGTTAATTTGCACATTGTTTATATCAAAATGAAGATTGTGTATCTCTATAAAACTTGTTAATTTGCTAATTCACGCTTTACGTTGGTATTTGTTAATACATGGAAGAACGCAACTATTATTATTATATGAATGAATAGAAGTTGGCGTCGCTGATAGGTGTAAGTGTTGTCTCAAAATGACTGTGATAAAAAATGTTAGTCTGCAAAATTATGGATTTCGTTTTGATTTGTTTACTTTAAACTATTTAGTTTTTATAGTGTACTAGCTGGAGTATCCATCCAACAGATGGGTAAAACAAAAACTCGTTTGTAAGAAAGGATAGGAAAATGCACTTCTGTTTTATCTTTACATAATAAATAATAAAAAAATGCAATAAAATACATACGGTGTTAATAATGAAAGTAAAAATTAAACTGTTTTCAAGAATTACATTATTAGATTGGGGGTCCAATCCCTCTCACGGCCTTCCTCATATGATTCCGTATCATTGTGTCAAGTTTAATTTTAATTATTCAAGAAACGTGAAAACATATACTTACACATGCTGACGTTTATTTATAAAGATGTCCATAAAACTGACAGCAGAATTTTCATAACATTATAGTTAACAAAAAAATCGTCTTCATTTTAATATTTTATTTGCTAAACTTGTTTTGTAGTTGTATTTATTTAATAACAGCGTGATCCAACTGCATCTTTCCAGGTAAATTAATATAAAATTATTGTAAAAAAACACGGAAAAAAAACATGTATTTAGAAAAAAAAGATCCCTCAACATACTAACTTGTTTATGTACACTTTACTATCGGTGGAGTCTACACTTTACATCATATTCACTAGTTTTATGTTTTTACAATATTTGGTATAAAGAAGAGACCAGGCATATTGAGTTAAATCACTCATTTTCTATGTAAATTATTCATGAAACCCTAGCAGTAATTAGTGAAAGAGTTTTTTTAAATAAATGATGTTCTTGTTTGTAAAACTTGTGTTGTTTATATGCTATTAAGAAGCCCCGTAATCAACAAATAATTTATTGAATAAATGATTTGAAAAATTGTTTGTTTAAAAACCGACAGTACCTGTTTGTAATTCTTGTTTTAAATGCTAAGATAATCTTGTTCAACACAGTAATCAGAGAAGTGCTTATTTAAAATAATGGATAAAATATTAACATTAGTGCAAACTTTTACAAAGTATTTAACAAAATGTATTTTAATAGCGTTTATATTATTTTAAACACTATTTCATAAAGTTTAAAATTACTTTATACTTTAAACACATTTAACGGGAGTATGTCATCCGAAAAAAATCCTTTAAAATCGACAAGAATATTAAAACTATGAAAAGTCAATTCAGTATACTAAATATACTTTGTGTTTTCAAGTCTATAAGACTACTAATAGTACATAGAAAAAGTAATGAAAGACACTCTTTGGGGGCCAAAGTTTTGTTATGAATCATTTGAAAATAGTAAAAGTGTCATGTAAAAGCGTTATAAATGTTTCACCTCTCTAATCCAATCCTAAGCATCTGTTTTAAATGAAACTTACACTATGTTTGGAGTTGTTTAAACTATTAATAAGCTGTTTAGTAGTTACGAATAACATGTTTTCACCACCTATTCTACAGAGTTGTGTCGCTATTTTAACACCATAAGGAAAACTTGAGAATATTTTATGCTATCAGTTTATTCGTTTATTTACTGTCCAAGTCATTTATTTCTTAACCTAAAAAATAATTATTGATATTTCGATATCTCTTTTTCTTGATGAATTGTTTTCTTGTACTTATTTGTGTAAAATGTAGTAAATAGGTTTTCAGTTCCTTTTATTTAACAAGCTAGTCTGTTCGTTTTCGTTTTTTTTGCTTGTTTGTTCTTAGAATGAGTAAAATACACGAAAAAAAACCCAATGATCTGGAAAAAACCTCTATTAGCGAAACAAAACTTCAACAAAAGCTCAGTCACCAAATAAGACACATTCAAATGCTGGTCACATAGTCAGTCCTCATGGCTCATGGACGAACGTATTACGTCTTACATTCAAATAGCTCTTTATCAGCATTCCCAAAGGGAGCTTTATTCCGAAGATCTTTCCGATAGCAAAGTAATCAGAAATTGGCTATGCTATCTTCGGACCACCAGACGCCAAGAAGGTTTTCAAACCAATATGTGACGTCTACCTCCTACTTCGCTAAATTGTCTTTTGCTGCACCACTTAACCTTGACTAAATCTACAGATAGTCCGCTTTAATTCGCTTTAAACGCCAATAAACAAAATTGTTCCAGCTAGAACGAATTAATTTGTTTCTGCATTGATAACCATTGGGAAACTGGGGTTATTTGAGATTCAGTACCCCCATATCAAATTGGCCAATAGTAGCATTTGTTCAAGACAATGCAATGTGGACGTTTCGACGACGAAAACCTAAGTTAACCCAAAGTACGAGTATATAGATATTTCTATCTCATTTTCAAAAAAATCGAACAAGTTACCCAGATACCTTGTGGAAATTTAAAAAAATGAAAGGAAACGCAGTTGTATAAAATTTAATGTCGCTGTGCTTATGCAACTTTTATTTAAAAGTATTTAGCTAAGCCACAGACAAGTAAGTTAATTAGAAGTGAGCTTTACTAAAAGTAAAATGATAAAAAAAATATGGGAACAAATTCTGTGGTAAGGTGAATCTACACACCAAAGATACAATATAATTAGGTTTATTGTCAAATGAAGTCACTCTACGTGATGAAACTTCATTCTACACAATTTCGATCAAAATACTTTAATATAGCTTATTTTCTATTAGGAAACTAATTCAAAAGTTGGCGTGGAGTTTCTTCTTTAGAAGAAATCAAAGTATTGGTGTTCATGTCACGTACCTCAGGCGCGAGCCCTGGTAAGAGAATAAAAAACTTGGTAGTAGCTATACGTTCTAGTTCTTTCAAGTTAACTAAAATGTTTCTATAACTACTAGAACTGAATTTAAATCAGATATTTCTCACTAGAAGACTTCGAGAAATTCAACAAAAGTGTCAGTTATGACTTCCCCCACTTTTCAAAGTCCTATAATATAATCACATCGAATCCCCTGGGAGAAGATGTAACAGTACATTAAGAAAAAAACACAGTTTCATGCGGTTTGAAACAAAAGTTAAGTTCTAAAGTTTGTTTGAAAAGTAAGTTAAAACAACTTTATATACACCACTTTAATACAAAAAACGTTGGATAAAAACTTTTTTTCGAGGAAATAAATGCTAATAAAAGAAAATGAGTAAATTGATTTTCCATTTTTATTGAAAAACTTGATATTTTAGTAGATTTAACAATATTGGAAAGGCCTCACTTAAAAGTTGATTATAGTAAATAAAATATATGCATTCAAAATAAAAAAAGTTATTATGATCGTTAAGACTATTTAGAAAAAAACAGCTCTGTGAGAAAAATATAATGAACATATCTGTCATGTATCCACTTCCGTTTGGAGTAACTTCCATTGGAGCCCGGAATCGCGCAGTGGTTAAGGTACTCGACACGTAGTTCGAGTGTCGTGGGTTCGATTTCCCCCTTCGCACCAAACATGCTCACCCTTTCACCATTTTGGGTATTATAATGAGACGATCAATCTCACTTTTACGTCGGTATAAAAGTAGTCCAAGAGCTGGCGATGGGTGGTGATGACTAGCTGCTATCCCTCCAGTCTTACACTGCTAAATTAGGGACCGCTAGCGCAGATAGCCTTCGTGTAACTTTGCGCGAAATTCAAAAAGAAACAAACTTCTATTATTGAAGAAAAATACTTATTTCCGTTTATTTACAGCTATAGAAATAAACAACTGTAAACAATATACTACTTAACTAAATTTCTGAATAAATATAATAATGGTGCTTAAAACATAAAATTAAATTCATTAAAATAACAACAGTAAATAAATAACTACTAGGGTTCTTCTTGAAATGTCAGTGTTTAAAGAAAGTAACTCTAATATTGATACAGATGATGTGCTAACAAGTTGAGATTGCGTTTTTGGAAATAATGTTCCTGTTTTATATAACTATGCAATAAAACATAAACTTCTATTAAACAAATTTTACCAAAAATGAACAGTTAAAGAACTGAAACATAATTAGACGTTTTCACATTAGTGGTGATGCAGATTCATCGTAGTAACTTTAAGTATCATTATTTATAGTAAATAAATGGAGTTAAAAAACTCTTTAGCGATAAAGCTATTTTGACATTTGAAACTGCGAAAGCGATTTGAATAACTGAAAGATCTGATTAATAAGAGCAGTAAAGAATGTTACATTCCGCAAGGGACGATTGTCTCCCAATTGTTTCAATGACAGTCTGTGGATCTGCGATTCGAATATTGGTGTTTGGTTACTGCGAAAAATCAAATAGCCGTTGTAATTTGGAACACGGGTGAATTATTAGGATGGCAGTAAGACAAGAGTAGACAAGAATCAGTAGTAGGTGCTGTTGAAGGTGCTGCCTTCCCTCTGGTCTATTAGTTCAAAATTGGTAACAGTTAAAAAAGAGATATATTTTGAGTAACTTGGCACAAATATATAAAAAAAATAACAAAAACCACCTTCAATCAAAATCTTATTATATGAAACTACATATCGAAACACTGAGAACAAAGCTGTTAGTTGTGTTATGTGTAGCATAGTCGTTCATTTTTAACATATCATACAGAATTAACAGAAATATTCTAAAAATACACGTATTATCAAACTTTCTCCCATACCTATTTCAACCATGTACAGAGAGAAGAATTTAATGTTCATAGTATAAGAGCAAAACAGTATGTTTACAGGAACAAACAGAAAAACAATAAATTATTATTTCATATTAATTCGAGCAGTATCAATGTCGTTCAAAACGTTCAGGATAAGGCAACTATGTTCACACCAATATACTTTCTGTTATTAAAACTAAATATATGTTAATGCGTGTAAATGACTACATTAATTTTAATAGAGTTTTAAAAAAATGTTAACATCAAAATATCTGTCTATTCTTTTATGTTACTAAACAGCTGTATGGCGGGTTTTGTGCCCTGTAGTGGGGATAGTACAAATAGCCAACCCATTGTGCAACTTTGCGCTAAACAAGCAAACGGAACATAGATAAATACGAAACCCATACTTTATTTTGCGTAGACTTAGATGGTTTATTTAAGTAAGTAAAATTTTCGTTCTAAAAATGTATAGATATAGTTAGCCTTGTTATTTTATTTTTTATTGATATATGTAACGAAGTAATTGATTTTATAATTGTTACTACACTGTATATCATAAATCTTAATCGTAATATGTAATCAGATTCAGCGGTGATTATACTAGTAATGTGTTAGAACTAAACTATCTTACTTTATGTCGATCCAACAGTACCTAAATACTATATAACAGAGAATGAAGTGATTCTATTAGTTCTACAGTTTTTATTTAGTTTGACTAAAAATGTTTTCATGAAAATGATAAGTATTTGTAAAGATAGTCTGTTACAATAGTTTTATTGTTAATATTGTAGAAATACACATTCTTGTTCACTGAGATATTACACTGGTGAAGCCAATGAAATTATTTCTTGATGTAAACATTTTTTTTTCAAACTACTTTGTACAGAGAAACATTTCTTCATATATACTATATTTGATCATTAGAACATTTATATTATAAACTGGTACCGTCAATATCACCATTTCTTTTCAAATTGATCACTAGATTTATATGTATTTTTTTCTTATAGCATATAGAATTATAGTTTTTGTGTATTGTGACTGACCATTGAAAATCCATTACAATAACACTGTTTCAAAAAGATGAAAAAATTATAATATGCAGACTGTTTTTATTTTAATACAGTAGGGTTTGATAATGTTTTTCGGAAAATGTTTTTATCGAGATATAGCATACAGTTTCACAAGCTGTATATTAGAAAATAAAAAGTTAAAAACATTTCTGGAAGTGCTGCTCTTTTGGGTAACATGATGTATACATTAGACTTTTATATCTGCTAATATTTTCTGTAAACGCTCAGATGTTCTAAAAGCGGAGCTATAATTTATCATCTTTTCACTGATTAGTGGCTCAACGGTAGGTCTGACTTCACTGATTAGTGGCTCAACGGCAGGTCTGACGACTTATAATGTAACAAAATTAGTTTTCAGTACTCACTGTGGGGAGAGTACACAGAGCTCTAGACGCTAAAAACAATCTGGGACTAAATGACTCTTGCAAACGATAATAATCCAGGATTAAATATAGCAAAATAGCTTTGTTGAGAAACTGTATAGAGTTGTACGTTTTCAATTTACAATTATCGTCACGAAAATGCTCGATAAAAAACGATAAATGTAAGGAGAATGTGCTGAACACATCTACACACTGAGACTGAAATATCTCAGTAAAATAAGTATTTATTATATAATGTGAGCTTACATAATGGAAAACAACGTTATGTAAATTTGCCGGGTATTAACACGATCATATAATTGGAAATAATTAACTAATGTAAAGTTAAGCCATAGATACTTCTACACATCTAATTAAGAAGTGCAATATCCAAAAAATGTTATACCATTTCAAGTAGTGCAACCTGCTTCAATAAATGTTGAGTTTATATCAATTTACGATGAAAACGAACGTAAATATTGTCAATTCTGAATTAATTTTGCTATGGTTGTCTAGTTTGTTTTCATTCTTTGCTGGTAAAGTCATTATCAAATTTTTCCAATGAAATACGTGAAACATTAGGAAATGTTATTGCAATTAATTATTTTAAAGAATGTTCCACGTTCGATGTAATTTTTGTGTATAAAATTGTTTTCAGCGAACCAGAAATAAGATATGCCTGCACAAAAGAAGATGAAAATCAAGGCAAGCCTTGCATCTTTTTGTAAGTACATCTACGTATGTACGTAGTGTCCATCTTTACTTCTCTCTAACACTTCTTTCAAATTTATTCTATTCTGTGATTGATTAATATCACCAAATTGATAATGATAATACACGTTTATATTTTTTCTGAACTGTTAGTCATTTCACGTGTAAGGTTTATCTCTTGTACTAGATACTTTCGCACACACATCAAACTGTTCGTTTCCTATCAACATATCCTATCTCTTCTTTCACGAGCTCAAGCACAGCAAGTTGCCCCAGCAGGTAGACGCTGCTCTTATAGCTTTATTGCTATAAAGGAAAGGCACATTTGCTAGCACCGTGAGCTTTTACTAATTTCATTCTCTTCGGGTGTAATAAAACAAAATGCAGCCAGAGGAAGTAACGTAGCTAATATGTATGTATAGCTTTTGTCTTGGGTGGCATTATAAAGAATTTGATCAGTTCATTACCCTTGCCAACAAACTCGCTGCTTACTATTGTGTAAACAAGTTAGATCTAATGTCGGAAGGCAGCTTTGTGTTTCGATGATCCAAGCTTAATGAAATACTGGTCAGACAACCAAGATTAAAAGAAACATTACATAAAGGAATGCTTAGAGAGAAAACATTTTAATATCTTTGGTTGTCAAATCTTTTAGTTGTGTCACGGTGCCCTATGGCAGAAGACTAAAATAAAATTACTAAACCGTTGAGCAACTTATCCGACATTACTTTAAAATCGTGTATTTTGATTGTAAAAGGCTATACAAAAGACAGCAAGTATTTAGAAATCAGTTAACTATAAAGATGACACCAAATCATTTCTTAAGGTCATTTGATGATGTTGCTTTATACCTGAGTATTTCACATGATTCTGGACTAAAAGCAATTGAGTTTTATTTTGAAAATTACATGGAATACACTACTCAAAATGTAATATGGGATCATTTTAATAGGTCTAAATCTTGTTCAATCTATTTTTTTTGTGTTTGAAGAGGAAATATTCAGAAATTTCTATTGATACTAAAGTTGCTCCAATCTACCTGTATGTTACGTTCATGACGTGTTTCTCTTCTGTATTTTGATATTGGCTATTTATATTATTTAAAAGTAATAAAGAATAAATTTGTAGACGTCTGTTTTATTATTTGAAATAAAATATATAATACTGAAGTTTCAAACAGATTAAAAAAAACAACCAAATTTACATTTGGTTATAGTGGAAACATCATATCGTTCTTAGTTGTTTTGGATGTTTATTATAAACCAGTAAATTCGCATAAACATCTCTATGTTTTAGCAATCATCCCCATTAGTAGAATTAAGTATGCATGTCGCTTTGTTATAAAGGTTATATTAATTTGTGAAAATTTTCCCTTTATCTGTCTATTCACTTATGACATTCTCAGGTCAACTTATTTCCCTACAAATATAGAATAGAACCTCTAATAACAGAAGAACTGAATAAGAAATTTGCTGAGTTATCTGAATCTGCAAATTTCACTAGATTTTAAAGTTGTACGAGAAATAAAAAGATGTTACACGTTTTAAGAGCAGTGAAACGAACATACATAACAAAAGAACGAGTGTACATATCTTTGTTTACGATCCCCTCTATAGTAAGTTAATATTCAGTCTTTTTATCCGTGGAGTACAATTGTTATAGTATTAGTCACGATGAAAGCAAAGTAAAAAAAAATCCCGAAACATGGGTTTAGTGCTCACATGGAATCATCAGTTTCTTTTTTTTCTTGTTGGCATAACCACTCGACCAAACATTCTTTTTCTAACATTTCAATTCTTAGAAATTTGAATGGTTGATCTTCATCCAAATAAATAATACGTTTACCAGCTCAAGATACTTTATTTAGATAATGGAGGCTTAGAGAGACAAAGTCATGCTTTACATATTTTTTATAAGAAGCAAACTACGCAAAATTTTCGAAACTTTCTATATTGCTAAAGACAGTGAAAACGTGCATGAAATAAAGAATACACGTTTTACTCCAATATCATACATTAATATTTCATCTGGGAGTGAAAAATCTGACATTAAAATAATTGAAACAAGTACTGGTAAAACTTTGTTATTCAGTTTTATTTTCCAGAAGACTTATTAGTGAAAATCATCGATAAAGGTTTTAATTTGATGAAAAGGTCACAGAGAGAATTGATTAATTGATTAATTTCAACATTTCTGAAAACAAACTCTTCAAATTTTAGACGGTCTGGCAATATTAAAGCACTTGCCCCGTAATCTGAGAGTTGCTGGTTCGAATCCTCGTCACACCAAATATACTTGCCATATCAGTCATGAGAGCGCCATGATACGACTGTCAGTTCGACTATTATTTGGTAAAAGAGTAGCTTATGAGTTTGTGGTGGGTAATGATGACTAGCTGCCTTCCCTTCTTACCTTTCATTGCTAAATTGTGGATGGCTAATGCAGATAACTATCCTTTAGTTTTGTGCGATATTCCAAAACAAACAAACAAACAAATTACAGACAAAAGAAACTACAGACACTTTTTCGAAAATTTAGAAATGATTTCAGTCAAATAGCAATTAAAAATATATAAAGTTATGAGCAAAAGGATATCGTAATACATAATAGAAAAAAATGTATTTATGTAATTCAGTATCTCGAAATAGCAAATTAGGAAATAGTAGGAATTATTAAAGATTAAAGGTACTTTTCATACTAATGTTATTTATGCTTTAAATATTTTATTTGTATGCTGAAAAACTAATAATTTTTTAACAGTTAATTACATAAATATCATGTTAAAATATGGAAATTTGCCTCTTCCCAGTAAGTAAACATTTTTATTATGTAATTATTGATTGAATAAATCTTTAATTTTTTCATATTTTGAAAAACGGGCTCATTTTTGCATATAAAATTCTCAACAAGTGGGTTTCTCGACATCACTGAAGTCCTCCAATGGTTCTTCTTTGTCTCAAGTACAGACCTATTCACTCTTCTTGTCACAGAATTGCTCATTGTGGATGTATACAACATTTTGTTGTGATTTTGCTATCTGATGATGTCAATATTATTAAGTCTAATCATTTATATTTACTAAATTTTAAGTGTTTCGTACCGGTTTATGCTATTCCTAATGTTTAGAAGCTAACCAGTTGTGGTGTTAACTTTAGTGACTGCTACTCAACAAAAGCACGGGAAATCATTGCAATTTTACCAAGAATCTTGTTGTTATATCTGGCGTTTCTCTAGGAATAATTGCAGTTACAATTTACAATGAATTTACATGACAAAGGCATTGTATTCTTGGAGTTCGACGACACTGTCGAACAAGTAATTAGTCATATATGATATCTATGGTACTGTCGACATTTTCTTAAAGGAGTTTTCCTCCAACTGCTAAGAAAGATTCGACTAATCTCATGTATGGCTTTTTTATGGTACTTCTGATTCAGAGCTGTAAGTGTCAACAATTTGGACACATATCCTCTACCTGCAGAGAAATCTCTGACTTTTTATTTTCAGTAGATCTTATTAACATTTGCGACATACCAAACTTAATTGTTATCGTACAAAACTGTAATGGTTCTCACTGTGTAGGGGCGACTGCACCTAGTGTCATGTGAACAAGAATAGTTAATAATGCCCAGGATATCATTGGTATTGAAGCCAGCAAGCTTATTTCATATCCTTCTATATCAATACATTAATTCAGTTATTCTCATATTGTATGACAATATTCTAGCATTTTGTTTACCTTTTAATCCGCTGATATTTCTTCACACCCAACTTTTATTTCTGTGGCAGTTGAAAGTAGCTACGCGGACGAAGACACCAAAACCAATGTCTTACATTTAGGGGCTTTAAATCAAATTAAGTGTTGGTTCACTCTTTTCATAAGTTGTTATTGGTTGTAACAAGTTTAATAAACACACTTAAGGTGTAGAAACCTTTTCTTGAGTGACACATAAATATTTTCTTTTTTGCTGATTTCGTTTCTAAAGATCTTCTCAGTCCACTACATTGTTAATATGGCATTGCCACTTGAGCTTTTGAACCAGTACTCAAAGCCTTCTTTCCACATTATTCAGGTGTTTTTGTTTCTCATTTATGTTCTCATATACAGTCTTTTTAATTAAGCAAGATGTTCTATTTTACCAAACTTTTATTCTCAATGTTGCACCTAAGGTAATAATGAGCTTATGAGTATTTTATTCTCTATTGGTTGACAAATCCATGTGTAATCTTTCAATCATTTTCACTCTTCATCAGTTAAGGATAAACTACCATAAATTCATAGTGCAGATTTCATTTTTTTACAAGAGTGCATTTCTTTTGATATGAATGTTAGTTTTTTGAACAGTTACTTTATAGTGTCTCAGTGCTCATCTTCTGAATTCTTATAAAGAATAGTGACCTGTCCCAGATCATACTGTTGTTTTGAGCCAGACTGACTCAAATGTAGGTTGTTCATGTAAACAACTCAGATTATCCTCAAATCACTTTGATGGTTGCAATGATTTTCTTTCACATGTTATCATTTTGTTACCTGTTTGGAGAAATTTTCTACAGTAGGAAACACAATGTTAAAAGATATGGACCTTCTTTTTCAGTCTGCTGAGATATTTATCATTGTAATTATTGATGCAATTTACAGACCCTCGAAACTGAATAATTCCACAAAGTTTTCTTTAAAACAGCACCATGTTAGTATGCTGAATGTAGTAAACTAGCGACTAAGCATTGAGAAACGTATCTATGGCCAATTCAACATCTCAACCAAGATTAATTTAGATTATGCAGACAAATTGCTAACTAGTATATTAGAAATTGCAAACGTTTTATGCATCTGAAGACAGTTTTTCTCCTCCTTTTTGAGTATGGAAACGTTTTCAGCATTTTCAACATGTTTAAAGTCTTATTAAAAATACTACATGGAAGAGTTATAGAATTTCTCCTTTATTTCTTATCTATTACACAAACTAGAAGTTTTTAGCGTTTTTCACAATAGAGATTACATAACTCTATATTCCAGTAATTTGCTGAGAAGAGCAATGACAGCTACAAACTCCATTTCTCTATGACAGATCTTGTTTTTTATCGTAGTTAGGAAAACACTACTTTTGGAAAATATCCAGTAAGTTATTCTTTGCTGTTCCATAGATCTAAGGCAATTCCTACTGTCAAATTTGACCATTAAATTTCTTTAATATTAAACATAGCTAAGACTTTTAAATACATGATTAGTGCTCAGCTCACCTGGTTCTTCAAATGCTTGTTTGTTTTGGAATTTCGTACAAAGCTACTCGAGGGCTATCTGTGCTAGCCGTCCTTAATTTAGCAGTGTAAAACTAGAGGGAAGGCAGCTAGTCATCACCACCCACCGCCAACTCTTGGGCTACTCTTTTACCAACGAATAGTTGGATTGACCGTAACATTATAACGTCCCCACGGCTGGGAGGGCGAGCATGTTTAGCGCGACGGGGGATGCGAACCCGCGACCCTCATATTACGAGCGCATGCCTTAACGCGCTCGGCCATGCCAGGCCTCTTCGAATGCTATATTTGTTTCCCCTATGGTCAACATGAAAAGAATATAAAGACGCACTATTCAAAACTCAAAGTGCTATTTTAGTTACTTTGTTCAGAAAACACAATTGCCGCATTTGATGATGTTTGCATCATTGGTTTTATTTGAAAAGTTTACAGACAAGAATACCATGGCCACATAATGGTTTAACAGTGCTTGATAATGGGTGGCTGGTCTACTATTTTTGCCAAAATTACCATTATTTGGTGGCAAGGGATAAATGTTGGATTGCTTTTTTCCTATCCAGACAACTTTATACTTATTATAGAAATCTGAGCTTATCATTAAAATTTGTATGTTGCTTCTCTTAAATGTAAATATCCAATTTTATCCAGCTGTAAATTAACTGTTTTACTCATTCTAATTTGGCCATCGAAAGAGCACATGAATCATATCTCCTGGATATAATTTTTGACAGTTATTCTTAGAGACCATGACCACACATCTTAGCTCTGTTGGATATCTGTAGTCATGTCTTATATTTGTTGCGATCTGTTTCAGGCTATAGTTGGAGGCCAAATACATTCACTCTCTTTATGTCGTAGTTTAATTCGTTATCATCTGGGTTATAAAAATATTTGTTTTAGGATTTGCACGTACCACCCTTTTATAACAAATGAATATTACTCAACATTGCTTTGCTTAGAAATTGGTTTGTCATTTTAATTCTATTTCTCAAAAAATAAGTAGTAATGACTCTTGTTAATGTGTAACACCTGAAACTATCCGGCGCGTTATTCTGGAAAATTACATCTAATAAGCTTATCACAAAATCTTGTCTCATTGTTTGTAATTTATGATATAATCTTCTCTCAGAATGTTATTCTATGTATTGAAATTTTATCGTCATATCAACGGTTCTGTAATATCTGTAGTTCTTCAGGTTTTAAGAAAAATTTTGTTTGATTTGTTGTAATTTTTACTTTTCTCTTAACAGCCTCTTAATGCCATAAGTTATTGAACTCTCATTAATTCAACTTTCTCTACCCCTACCTCAACTATGTTAACGAATCTGTTGTAAATGGGACTATCGACTTAGTAAATACCAACAACCCACCTAGAAACAGCAACAAGAACCATTAAGGTTATTCAGAAGAAAGTAAGTTAAGTATACAATTAGAAAAAAAAATAGATGGGAAAGACTGTGTATTATATTGTAATAAATTTATCGTTGATTTGACTTATTTTTCTTATCTAGTAGCAAAATTAACACCTATATTACCAGTGCTTATCTCTTAGTAAACAAACGTCTTGGCTACTGGTTGATTTTAATTTAGAGATACGTACCTAACAAACAGATATGTATTTTAATAATTTTGATCCTTTGTTTCCATTTCAATTAATAACATTTCTGACAGATAGATGATGTAAAATATTGTTGACTTTATAGCAGCTTTTTATGAAATCTTAGTTATTAATCTGCAACTCGTGAAACTTTGATAGAAAATGCAGTTTATTTAGGCTGAACGTGTCTGCATTGTTAAAAAAGAAACAATATTTTTGAAGGTCTTATTCTGACTCATGTCTCAAATACAATAAAAAATAGGTTTCGTGAAGTAAATATTATGATGTAACAAAACTGAAAAATCTCAATTTTATTGCGATTTAAGAAGAACAACAACAAATTATAAGCTATATGAATTATCGAATAGACACAACCTACTGGTACTAAAACACATAAACTCAATCGTGTGTAGTGTATGAATAGTTAGCGATTGAGCGTTTACGTGGGTATGTACAGGACTGGGGGATTACAGAGTATATATATAAATAGGTATTAAACCAGGATGAAGTGAAAATTAAAGCTGTAAAAATTCACATCTTCCCATATTTACATAAGATATTTTAGCACTAATACAGCAAATATCCCATTGATTTATAATCTTTAAAAATGGTGATTCAAATCCATTATTTTTATAATGTGGTTTTCACAGTTGAGTTTTATGATATAGTAAAAAAACACTTGACACCTTTTATCATTACTTCCCCTACCCCACCCACAAAAAAGGCGTCGCGCCGTTAAACTTATTGGAGGAAGAAGAAGGATAAGTCGTGTGACATGTGCTAGGCCGTGGTAATTTGTTCACATTATAGTTTAACGCACTAAGCTTCATTCCCGATATTAAACCGCAGGAACGAGATCCACAAATTTATTAGGAATAACCGGGTGACGTTTAATGAGCACATAACGAGAATTTAGCAGTAGTTTCTTGATCTACTAAAAGCCTTAGTACTGACATATGTGACGTATATCACAGCTCCTTGTGGCGGTAAACCTAAGCTAAAGAGCGGTAACAACAACACACTGTGTTCGTAATTGGCTTCGGCATAAGCTTTCCTTGTCACGCAAGGTTTGGTTGGTTTACTAATCGCATTAACTAAGTTGGAGGGGAATCCACACAGTTTGTAGGGTTTAGATAGCAATGACTATGGAACAAATTTAATAGTAAAGTTTTCTAAATGGTATTAATTCTAATAATACGAAAATGGATCTTTGGATAGAACATTTTTAAGCATTTATAATAATAACATTAGCGTATGACATATACATAAAGTGTGAATAACTTTATTATTAATTTTTTCCTTCACAAATCACTGTCTGATTATCTCGTTGTTTGATATTCTGATTTGTGGTGTTACTATTTGTTAAGCATAAATACATTTATGATTTAGAATCTGTATCTCGCTGCTACAGCGGCAAGTGTACGAATTTACAACACTAAAATCAGGGGGTCGATTCCCCTTGGTGAACTCAGCAGGAGACTGGATGTGACTTTTTTTTATAAAAAACGCATACACACTTAAGAATCGAAGTATTGCACTTATGTGTATCATTGTTTATTTTATAAATATATCAAAAATATTGTTTTAATAACTCTTAGGCTAAACATTATTTTAGGAAAAAGTGTGACTTAATAATGTAACAAGTAATAACAGGTTCTTTGTTCTAAACGCAACTAGAACAAATTTCATAAAGTTCACAAAGCTTAGTATTACAGGACAAGTCATTTTGCTCTACTCCAACACATGGATTTGAGGATTCTATTTTTTAAGAAATATTAGGTTTTCAGATTGTTCTATAGAATTTCTGTAAGGTGATTTATAATGAGGTAAATTTAATAAAAGATACCTTAACGTGAATTAACGTTTCAAAATTGCGCGCTTTTATTTAAAGACAGTTTTCATTTTCAATTATTTTCGTTACCATGAATGACAGAATAAAGTTTGTCATATAGGCTGTCCTAAGTTGGTGTTCTTTTCAAAACTTAAAGTAGTAGCAAAAATTAAAGGAGGTTGAAATTAGAAAAAGTGTGAAAAATTAAGTGTAATGTTGGAAAAAATTACTATTTTTAACAACTTTATGGTCTTTTTGATATCAATGACTATCAGGGCTATGGCTTTTTTTTTTCCCATGTAGCAAAATTCAAGTTCAAACTATTCTCGATAAAGAAATAAAAAGACGCGCTTTTCTCCCTTATTAATCAAAAGTAATAATTAAAATCTAAACTGATAAGGTTGTTCCATCTTTTGTAATCATGGTTTGATATTTATTTTAAGCACAAAACTGCATAATAAACTATCTGTAGGCTGTCTGACACGGGTATCAAAACCCGATCTTAATGATTTTAAAGCTGCTGACTCAATGTTGAACAATCGCATACTCTCTGGTTTGAAGTAACTGAGTTTTGATGTGCGGTGTATAAGCTTTCTAAATCAACATTTACCTATGAGAATTATCCTGTAGAGGTTTAGTGGTCAACGAAATTTATGTTATTTTATTTATGCTTAACAAAGCTAAGAAATGATGCGTTTAGAACATTTATAGTTAGCAAAGTTTACTTAATAAAACGTTTGCAGCTATCACGGGAGATAAAAGTCTCTCAATTCATAGTACAGCGGTATGTCTACGGATTTATAACGTTAAAATCAGGGATTCGATTACCCTCGGTGGGCTTAGCAGATAGCCCAATGTGGCTTTGCTATAAGAAAACACACACACACTCAACTGACAGAGGCCGTAAAAGTAATAAACCAGGCTGCAAAGTTTTACTTCAGTCGTGTTTTGTTGGAAGTAAATCTAAGTAGGTTTCAGAATAGTCATGTTAAGTAAAATGTACAGTAAATGTTAAAAAATAAAGCATAGTTGACAAGCAAAGGGCTATTTAATAAAGGAGAGTAGAACTCAGTGAATACAGAAACTATTATCACAGTGCGTACAGAAGATGTTGGTTAGAGTATTTGATATATCCTCTTTTATTTTAATAATTTGTAATGTTATTTCATGTTCACTATTTCAGTCTTTTACTTAGTATATTGGTATGTATGTTTATTTCTGATGTATTTAGTTAGTGTGCTCAATCGGAAGTTAACTTTAATTAGATATTACAAAAATAAAAAGAAAGAAAATGTTACACGTAATTATTTTGAACTGTATTGCCGTTAGGTGTTGTTTGTATTCTGTAATGCAGAGAAGAGTGAATCTCATTAAAGTATAACCGATATCGTTGACGGTTAGGCTATTGTATTCATGCTTATTTCATTATAAATGTACATATAGTCTTCTAAAAACAAAGTTTGTTCAGTACATAAGGAAACAAACATTTTGTGTAACATTCTTCCCAATTTGCTACATTTTTCATTTTCTCTGTGTTAATGCTTATATATATTACCCTACAATGTATAGATATTTTCAACTGTTCATTGAAACGAATAAACTTTACAATAGGGATAGTTAGTTGCAGGTTTGGATGAAAACGTTTTAAGTACTGTAGTCATCACTTATTCAATGGATAAGATGTGTTGTGTGTATCTTTAAATGAAAACCTTAAAAATAAGACTGTATATAGAGCAGATTTAAAGGAATTTTGTAATTAGTTACTTTATTCTGCAGAAGCCATTTATATATTAAGCGTGCTTATGAAACTGAATGACTCATTTTACCATGGCTAAGGAAATGTCAAAGTTATATCCGGGTTATGTGACACGGGGCGCTTTGTTGTATGTGTTTACAGTCTTTGCCTTTATCGGCAGAAAGTTACTACATGTGTTATTGACATCTTCTTCTATTGGAATGCTCTGTTTTCCTGTCTGCTAGAGATGGAAACGACAGTCAGAAGAAACGGGACAACTCCCACAGTCAAGTTTTACCGTGTCAGTAAGAGGACATCTATATTTTCTAAAAATGAATTGTTACTGTGTATACAGTTAAACTATAGTTGACACACAATAATAAAAGGCAATGCAAATGAGTATCGATGATTATAATTTTGCCATTTGAATTATTCTAGTAATTAACTTTTGATAACCTTTCATAACTTTCTGTTACTACATTTCTTTAAATGTGAAATTGGCCATTTAGAGTCAAGCAGTTACACAAGTGACATGATTTAATGATCTGTGTAGATTATGCCGTTAATACCATGCGAGGATCTAGGAAAGTGGTATATAAAAATAAACTGGGTCACCTTACAAGATATAAAGTGAAACCAGTGATAGCTCCTATTAATATTATATAGGATGTAGAAAACAAAAAAGTATTGGCTCAGTAAAGCCTATGAAAAGTCAAAGGAGTTTCAAAACACATATGCATATCGCTTAAAAATATAAATATTTTTATAACATATGGAGAGAAGAGTTTCAGCTACAGGAATCTTTTGTAAATATCGGAATATATTTGTTAGTGTTGGCTCTCATCTGGAATGCATCATAGTGTCACCGCATCATATAAACACTGCAATAATTCTGATTCTATGATGAGTATTAGCATGAATTTTACACGATAGGAGTTAAACTGGTTTCTAAGATATTAAGTTTTCAGGTACATTCGTGTAAAATATATGTATAACAGAAGTAACGGTTACTACTGTTCCGTCTTCTTTTCTTATTTTCAAATAAGTATTGCATGTTATATCTATTCAATCTTTCTTTTCAGAACGTGAAAATGCATAAATAGATACACAAATTCAGGGCATAACGGTCCTGAAGTCTAAAAAAAACAAGAATTGATTAGATGAGTTCAGTAGTCAAAAATGGATATTAGCATTAGCTGTTAGTAGCAGATGTTTATCTTTCCATCTCAACGACAGCCATTTGTTACAGGAATTGTTATTGTTCAACCACCACTTATAGTTATGATGACAAGGTCATAACCACATTGAAGTGACCTTTCAGGGTGGAAGATTAACTAACACATTAGTTAATTTTGTAATTGCTATAAGAGGATACAGAATATAATTTTATACTAAAGTCAGTGACATGATAACCAGAATTTGTACCCATGTCATGAAGACGCAGAGTCTGTCACAGCAAAAGTATTTATCACCAAAGTAACAGTGACATGGCTATATAGCACATTAATTAATTATCTGTAGAGCCAATCTTTCTACAGATATTATTTTATTATTATAATACCTGATAGCGGTTTAGATAATTAGTTTCAACTTTAACCAAGAATCGTAACTAAAGATATCTGAGTTATAAAATCGCCTACCAACTTAAAACACTTAAATACGTTATTCGATTTCCCGCAGTGGACAGAGTACAACTTTTTGTTTAGACAAACACATTTTTTTGATTTTTATGATTTCGTAGCTAAGACGTTAGACTCACAATTTTGTGGTCGCAGACTAAAATTTTGTAATATAATATGCTCATCCTTTCAACCCTGGAAGCGATAAAAAGTGACCATCAATTCCAATTGATAGCTTAGATAGCTCTCCGTACCTAAGCGCGAAATTCAACAAGCGAACAAAATTCCATACATTTTCCATTTTATTATTAATGAAAGTTTTCATAGGTAAGCGTTATTCATTTTTGTGTGGTAATTATTGCTTAGAATGTTTACCATACACTAATGAAAGTACACGGATGTCAAACATAGGTATATACGTTTTTATATTGGAAAACTATCAGTATCTAAACGATTTATTATTACTTTTAAGAACTTTAAAAATGAAGGTTTACTTTCTATAGTTATAGTTTATTAAATTATATTGGTTATTTGTTTTTGTGTTCTGCAATTTTCGCGCAAAATTAATTTTAAACTGATAGTCAAAATGAAAGTCAGCCAATAAACAGTATCCAGTGCAAACTCGTGAGTTTCATTCATCTGATAGAATAGTGACTATTATAGCGCACCCACGGCTCCAAAGGGCCTAACATGTTTTCGCAAAAATAAATCATGAACCACGAACCCTCGGTTTCACAGACCAGGATTACTATTATTTAAACCACAAAAGATATTATCTTGGGATGAATGTTCACGTTTTAGGAGAGTTTATCCATTATTTGGTACTAATTTCTCATCAACATTAGGTTAACTATATAAATAAGAACTAATAGACAATTTACAAGATAAATAATAAAGATGAATTTGTACAAAATATTGATTTAAATTAATTACGGGCCAGAAGTACTCATACCAGAAAACAAAAATCTATAGTGATTATAATGTAATGCCTTAACTCATCAGTTGGACACTCTTGATATAAAGATAATTTTTGTTCACTGTAACAGCCTACGAGGTTCAAGAGCATTCGGGAGATTAAGATTAATCCTAAATTTATCTATAAAGTTAAATACAAAATTAATATCACCATATCTGTAAAGTCTAATTTAAAAGGCGCTCAGGTTAATTTTGCATATTATAATAAAAAGTTTACATAAATTAATTAAAAAATTACTATTTACAAAAATTATAAGTCATTAGTGTTTTTCTCTTGACTTTTACTCTAACTGAAACTTGACACATTTTAATATATTTATAATTATTTCTGTATTTGCAGTAATATGCATCTAACATTGAAACCGTTGAAAAATAGAGAGAAAAACATAAATCAAAAGTAATTATGTAAATCTCGTTGATGTACTGTCATTGGTTAGCTTTTTTGTTAAGCGTAACATCAGTGTAAGTAAACTGTTATGTAATCTTCCTAAACAACGGCGAGTAATAATTAATTTTCATTGTTAACTCTAATGTGTGTGCATTTAGAATTAAGCTTTTTCAAGCTGGCGAAATACTTGCGAGACAATAATGGGATTTGGGCCAAAAATATTGTAATTAAGTCATCATTAAACGCAATCTAATTATTACAAATTTCAACGCTTCTAACTATTTAATATGTAATTAAAGAGTTTTCTTAATTCGAACATGCGATTGCAAATTATTTTCTCAAAATGTTCTTCACTGAGATGTTCCAGATGTTAAAAATGGCAGCACATGTCCTACATTGAGGCGTGGCTTAAGCAAATGTTTTTATATACTTGCATGAAACAAATTCACTCTATTGCAAATGTTTTACCCGTAAATAATTAAGAAATGGATATTTATCTTTGTTTGTTGAATGTTTACAACGGGGTAATTCTAATTGACAACAATATTAAATAATTTTTTGAATCAGAACACACTGCCCTTTCAGAATTCAGATGACATATTAGTTGACGACGTAAACAATAAAATGTCACATCAGATATGGAAATTTAGCGTGTTTTTTAATTGATCACTGTCATTTCTGATTATTACTATCGTGATGACAACGTACTACTTTACTAAGTAGCCAAAAGTTCACATTATCTTATACTCTGTTTGTTTGTTTTGGAATTTCGCACAAACCTACTCGAGGGCTATCTGTGCTAGCCGTCCCTAATTTAGCAGTGTAAGACAAGAGGGAAGGCAGCTAGTCATCACCACCCACCGCCAACTCTTGGGCTTCTCTTTTACCAACGAATAGTTGGATTGACCGTCATATTATAACGCCCATCGCAGGGCTGGGACGGGGGAGCATGTTTGACGCGACTCTCAGATTACGAAGCGCACCCCTTAACGCGCTAGGCCATGCCGGGCCCATCTTATACTCTACTGCTCAAAGTAAGACTTAGCGTTTAATATAAAGAAATGTACAGGGTGTTCGGAAAGTAACTGTGCACTTTTGTATGTTTATAAATATATAAGTGCACAGTGACTTTCCGAACACCCTATATAATATTTTTATGGTTTAATGAGTGCTGAAATTAGCATTTTATCCATTTCACGTCCATTTAGTGCCGGGAGCAGATAAAGTAATTAAAACTTTATTGGTTAAGTTTATTGATGTTATGGCACGTCATTTCGTAGAACAGCAGTAAATAAACGGACCACCTAATTTACAGACGTTGGAAAGGGAGATGAAACTCTCAGTGAATGTATGATTTATCTGGGCTACTGGCACTGATCGATGTTTCCAGAGGCTGTGAGAAAATACTATAAGATTGCATGAGTACACAAATCAAGATGATAACAAATCGCTTATAGGTAAAGATAAAGTTGTTAGCCATATATTAGAAATAAATGAAAAGTAACTGGGTGTATCTATGATTTGTTTTAAATAAATCAACCATTACTCATCTCAGTTAGTGTTGATTTATATTTGGTATTTCGGAAGATGTGACACTTAACTATGAAATTTACTAAATATTAATGAATAGAGCCAAATAAGCAAATATATAAAAACTGCCACATAGAATATATAAGATGTTAATAATTTGGTTAACAAACAACTTGGAAGAACAGTTGAATAAGGAAAAATACCACACGAAGGGGTAAACAGAATGAAGAAATCAACAAAGGTTGTTATTTCTGTGAATTATTGAAATTTTTTTTAAAAAATTCTTGTTAGTTTGATTTATTTTGAATTTCGCACACAGCTACACGAGAGCTGTCTCTGCTATCTGTCCCTAATTTAGCAGTGTAAGACAAGAGGGAAGGCAGCTATTCATTACCACCCACCGCCAACTCTTGTGTGGTTTTGTGTTTAACTTCAAACAAATGAAGAAAGATGATTAAATAATGTTTTGTAACATGTGTGGTTTACACACTGAAGCTGATCTTGTAAGGTATTAAATATGCTAGAATAAATATGTAGAATCCTCTGGCATTTTGAAATTCGAAAAAAAAAGTCGAATGAAATAATAATGTAAAGTTGTAAAATTTAATTATGTTTAATTCAATAACCATAAGAATTGGTTTATTTAGAACTGTTAAAACATGGCTAACAAGAATATCTAGCACATTTTAATCTTGGAAAGATATGAAGCCAAATGAGCTCAGATCTATAAGTTAAGTAGCACTTCAGATTATTACATCTTAAGTGAAAAATGTTGGAGTAGTGTCAGTTAATGTGGGCCGTTTAAAAAATGTCTAGTGTAAAGGGTGGAGCTATACAAATATGTAAATATTATGTTTAAAACATTTAGTATATTATGTGGTATAAGACGTTAAAATTTAAATTAGAAAATTAGATCGATAAGATAAGTAAATAAGAAAATTGAAGTGACATTATGTACAAACTACTATATATTATTGGTAAATAATATACTCTTCAAAAATAGAAACGCAAAAGCCAAAATTTCAAACATTTTGTTAACAAGTTTATTCTGGGTAGTTCTGTATGACATGGGTGAAACTTTGCACATTCACTGCTGAACATCCAAAGTCTACAAAGGCGAAGTCCACGTTAAGTTTAACGTCACTCAACGTCAATAACGAGTATGCCCCCCGTGAGCACCAATAACTGTTTGGCATCTCCTGCCCATGGAGGCGATGAGATGACGAATCACATCATGTGGAATGGCTGTCCGCTCAGCCTGCAAAGCTGCTGTAAGCTGAGGTAGAGTCCGCGGTTGAGGTTGTCGCCGTCGCAGACGTCGGTATATCTCGTCCCAAAGATGTTCGATGGGGTTTAAATCTGGTGATATGGAGGACCAGGGAAGAACGTTGATGTTGTGGTGTCTCAAGAAGACAGTGGTGAGTCGGGCTGTGTGAGGACGGGCGTTGTCTGTCATGTTGAAAAACGTCGTTGACGTTCACCATGACGGGTTGCACATGGGGCCCAAGAATCTCGTAGACGGTTGCGTACGGTCTGATCGGAAATTTTACGCAGCCCTGGTATGGTTGAGCAGTAGACGTCGCAGTGGTGGTCCTATCCCGAAGGAGATGTAACCGGATGTACCGATTTTGTGCGGGCGTAATCACACGAGGTCTGCCAGATCGTGGACGGTCACGAGTTGATCCATGTTGTTGGTGACGATTCCATAGCCTTGTGATGGTGCTTGGGTGGACATTTACAGCTCTGGCAACATCTGATCGAGATTCGCCTGCTTCCAAGCGACCAATTGCGTTGTTGCGTTGTGCTTCATTCAGTCTTGGCGTAACTGTATTGCGTGTCGGTGACTTAATACTGAGTTATGGAAGCCGAGAACCCGTCACTTTTACAGGGATTTTGCACATGTTGCACTTGCAAAGCATGCAGATCTCTCAAACAAATTTATTGGACACGAATGCGTTTTGGCGAAAAATCCGATGTTTTCCTCAGTCAAATGTGCACAACTTTTATTGTCATTTTGGTCTGACAATTAGTGCCTTAACACGCGTAACATCACATACTCTGAGCTTGTAACGTTATTACATATATGTCTTTTTAAAATAAAAAATTTCCCTTTTGCGTTTCTTTTTTGAAGAGTATATATTTTATCAATAAATAAACAATCAAGTAACATTGAAAGAACTCATTTTTGTTGTTTAACTGTCTTTTTAAGTAACTAACCATATTCCATTTAAAATTATAAAGGTAAAAAAATTGGAAAGCATGAAGATCATAAATAGAAACAAATAGATGTATTATAGCGGCATATACAGGAAATAAACTGATATTTTTAGCATAAAATTAATTCTAAGGACGGCTGGTATGAGTATCAAAACTTAACTTAAAATAAAGCACCGAACAGCTTTTTGATATTCCGATTAACAAAGACAGAAATTGTCGAAACGTTGTTATGTACTCTATTTAAATTCAAGTACTGTTTTATATGATAAAGTAGAGACAAACACACTCTCTATCTCGCTATATGTATATTACACTTATCGCAACATGAAAGTACTTCTATGATATTGGTTTTATTCTGGAAGTCTACTATTTTAACATTCATGTGTGTTATTTTTGGTTCCAGCTAGTTTTGGCTATTTCTTCCTTGTTAATTTGGCCTTGCTTGTTGGTTAGGGTACTGGATTTTGTAACCTCTGAGTCGTAACTTTGAATCCCGTCACCGGCCAAGCTCACCCTTACACCGGAGGCGCGTAATAACATAACGAGCAATAACACTTTTCGTTCGTAAAACAGTAACCTGAAATTTGAAAGTGGGTGGTGTTGATTTATTGTTTTCTTTCTTCTCTTCTAAATTAGTTACAGCCGGCAAAAATAGTCCTCCAGCAGACTTGAGCAAAATTCCAAGAAACAAGAGAGATATGGATGATTTTCTGAGGGTATGAATTGAGGTTACTTGCACCGTGGTGATAAAAAATTAACATTACTATCTGTTCACGAAAACTGATGATATGAGTAGCACCTAAACCACAGTTATGTCTGTCATATCTAAACCAGTAGAATAAAGACTGGTATTGGGAAAAAGGCTTTGTGGGCACTGGATATAGCAGACATAGCATATTTGACATATGTCATATCCTACTTTGCTTTTACCCCTAAGTCGTTAGAATTAAAGACATTGACATTAACTGTTTTTGAGATCAATACATTTGAAACAGACCGACGTAGAAAAAGTATTTCAAGTTTTCTAAAGTTGTTTTATCTTTTACAAGTCTGACATGGCCAGGTGGTTAGGTGCTCGACTCGTAACCTGAAGGTTGCTGGCACGAATCTCTTTAACATGGCTCCCTTTTTAGCCATGGGGGCATTATATATTCATTGATAAAAGAGTAGCCTAAATATTGGAGGTATGTAATAATGACTAGCTGCCTTCCCTCTAGTCTTACGCTGCTGAATTAGGGAGCCTAACACAGAAAATGTGAAATTCGAACAAACAACCATTTTACAAACTAGCAGTCGAACGTTGCTCATTAACTGTTAGTAAGTTGCTAGTTTATGAGAAACAAAGGATTCTGACTTTATTTGGAATCTGCCCTATTACTCATTTTAATCAATTAAAAGTGATCAAAGTTTTGATGACATTTTAGTACGTAGGATATAAGCATTTCATTCTGATGATTGTATTAAGATATTCTTTGTTTATCGAGAGTCATCTGCAAAGTGCTTTTAGTCTGAGGTTTTCTTCCGCTTTTGCGTATACAGTTTATTGTTTGGTTCTGTTGTGAATCTTTCATAACGGTGACACAAAATACTGTCCCTAATTGGTTTCTTGGCTAGAAAAAATGTGTGTGTGTTCGACTAGGTCTGCACCTTTTAATATATAAAGCACGAAGTAGAGATCTCGATTACTTGATTCTCGAAAGGGCGCAGATAGCCTAGTTGCACTGCGCCATAAAACGCTAAACAACCAACCAACTCTAGAAAAAACAAAAATTTCATCCTTAAAACAACACGATGTTCAAGATTTTAATGTTTCCAGCAATAAATATTAACGTGTTTTTAAGATATTTTCTATAATGTTAAAGAATATTATAGGAAGAGAAGAGCATTCACGAAAAACATAACTTCGCCTGTTTATAGACTTACTGCATTTCTGATATCACTGAAACCACATCAGCGACAACTGTAGACATTTGTAATCTAGCTTACTGCTGCTCGTCAAAGAAATGGACCATCAACATGTAACTGGATATAATGAAATTAAAGTGAAACACTTAGCATACTAATAATATAAGTTAGTTCATTACCTTCAGCTTAAAAATAAAATTATGGACAATTGTATTCTAATTTTGCACTAGATTGCAGGCCTTATATTATACAATCGTGCAAAGTGCGTGTATTATAAATACTTCAAGTCTTTAATGTTACCAGTTAACGTTTTTTCGTTAATTTGAATTCATTAATTGTTATATATAAGATATGAATTTCAGGATTACGAGGTTCTTTAAATGTTTCTTAGTTTTAATACATTATTTCTCAACTATCTGGTATTATATGTTTTAAGATATATTTTAACATTTAAAAACAAAATTATTCTCTATTCCAAAAACATGTAGAAGGTAGTTTGAATTTTTATATAATATTGTGAAGAGTATAAATCATAATTGAAAAGGTCTGTAACTCAAGTTTATTGTAGAAGTAAACCTGAGAGCATAAGAAATGCACTTAGTTTACTCATATGAAGAAAAGTAAGTAAAAATGGAAGTTCAAGTTATGGATTTTTCTAATTTCGTAATGCAACATGCTTTCTACGTAAAAAATTTTCTCTTCTTTATAGTTGTCGTATTCTCATCTACAACTCTGTTGTGACGTAAAATTGCTTTCTTTTACGTTTCTTAATATATATATCTTGTAAATAAAATTGAGAACATGGCACTGATAAAATATCCCCAGCTGGATCTTTTATAAATTCCTAAGAGATCAAACAGCTCTTTTACTTTTGGGACCATCAATTCAAATTCCAACATCGTCACTTATTCAAATAAAATAAAATGTCTGATGATAAAAAATTAAGTGAGTCATACCTTATCTCGCAGTCTTACGGCTTCAACCTCAGCTGGGTATTCTTGGCTGCCTAGCGAGTAACATGTGTACAGTAGCATGGTAGCAAAATGCATGAAAATGACTAAATTATGCATTATATTATACCACGTGCTGTCACTAGCCGAACTTGGAAAATAAAGTTCTTATTGTTCTGAATAAAGGTTTATATTTTATGCTTCGATTACTTATGTAAAGCGTCAGGTGGTCTTTCAATCCAAAGTAAGCACTTTACTTCCAAGAGTTGAAATTATTTAAAAACAAATATCTTTCCTCACAGCAGTAGTAACCTAACTTACTGGTTTTATACAACAATATCTTGCCAAGCTCTCTTATGAATAGAAGAGTCGTGCTGAAAAGTCCCATTTCACGATCCATGTAACAAGGACCTGCGATATCCAAGTGAGAATTTGACTGAGACTAAAGCTTCTATTTGCAAAAGATTATCTTTTAAATGGCTACACGTTAGAAACAAGATCATCACCGATTTCCATGAAATGTTTTCAGTTTGTCATACCTTTAACAACAATTTTTAAAAAATAAATTACGCTTATTAACAGTTTTTTACTCCTTATATTTATTTATTTATTTATTCTCAAGCTCTTTCGTTTTATTCTCATTATGATAAAAATCTTACATTATGTTCGGGTTAAATATATTAATTTAGAGAACGATAGCTTATGAGTCCACAAAATATTGTCTAGAAGGAAAGTGGCAGAAATAGTATCATAATAACATAATTAGCCATTTGTGTTGTTTAAGTAAATATACGTTGCTTAGATTCCGCCTGAAATAGTCGTACATCTTGGCCAAAACAATAATGCAAAGAATTTTGTCGTGCTTAATGGTAGCAGGTTTTCGTTAGCCTTGGAATCAATATTATAGCTCACATTTTGACACTTACTGACATGGTAGCACGCCTTTATTCTTCAGCTGGCGTGGTGCCAACTTGGCATGGAAACGTGATGGAACAAAGCAATGATGAAATAAATTACACTCTCTACTGAGGTTCTGTGAAATACTGAACAGTGTTATAATAATAGCGAAGATAATTTATATAGTAATCATACCAGTATGAGAACATTATGGCTATATTGTGTATAAAATCTTATAACAGTATAAATGCGCTAAAGTTGAGCAGACTTAATGAAATAGATTTTACCAGTAGAAATCCGTATTCCTGGGTTCTAGCTAAGTGTCGCAAAGCTAGTAGTGCTTAACTTTCATAATGTGTAACAATGAAATATTATTTAGAGTTTAAAATGAACAACACAATTGATATTATATATTTTTTACAAGTAATACATTTTTTTAGTTTAATTTCGTTCAAGTTAATACAATTTAACATTACTATATTTATACCACAATAGCTTCTTTTATTTAAATACCATAGGTATCTTTATTGTGAATTTTATGCAAATTTATGGATTGTATTAAGATATCATGATTACAAAAAATGTAGTACTTTTTACAACTAAACGTAGTTCGAGCCATGTTTGTTGAAGTACTGTAGTGACATTATGTTTCAACACACTTTAAACGTACCATGCTACATTACTTGTGTTATATATTTTTGACTGAAGAAATAGAAAGTGTTTTATCCTCCTAATGCAATGTTACTTTGATTTGAATTTTCATCCATTCTACCCATGCAGTGTTTTTGTTATTTAAAGAACATTTTATGTAAATATATTTAGTAGTTTATATTAAAGCATGCCGAGCTATCCCACACTTTAATAGAACGTTTTGAGGTCCGGATAACTTTTCACGAGAATAAAATATTTTTCTTTCTACTTTTAGGCTCAGATTACTACAGTCAAAGCAAACAGATGTCAAAGATAAAAATAAAAATTGCGAATGTCAAAATAAGTAGGGTTAAGAAACTTCCTACTAAACGTATAGTACAGAGATTTTGGCATGCTGTAAGTTTACTAACCTTCATCTTTGTTTAAACAGTTGTTTTTTCCTCTGAAATTCGAAAACCTTAAACTAACGAGAAATATATCGAGTATAAATCTGTTTAGCTACATGTGTGTTGTTAAGTTAGTTTTACAGTAACATTTGATTAAATCTCAATTATCGTCAGTAAAACGCTTTTATTTAAAAATGATCATTTGGGTTTGATGTTACGTCTATGCTAAACAGTCTACTAATGACGTAAGTAAATATATTTTTACAGAATTTAGTATCTTAAAACAGTAGAATTTTAAGCAAACGTTGTATTACATTTTCAAACTCGGGACATTATATTGTGTATGTATTATTATTAGTTAGTTTCCTTCAATAGCTGTAGTCAAGTAAGTACGTGACTAAAAATCTTTTTTTATAGACTAGTGAGATAAAACTGTAACAAGTTAAAAACTACACATAACGACATTAAAAAAATCCAGGCACATTTACAATTCATTCTAAGGGACTTTTGTGCACAAACAAATTGGGTGATGTATTAACTTATTACATGAGTAACATAAGGAGCTTAAATATAAGCAGAAAAAAGGGCTAAATTTTCAGAAAGTATATTACGATTCATGTTTTTTTTTGTTTAATATACAAGCGAAGAGAGAAAGAAACATGAATAAACTCATTGTGCATTATTTTCCTCTTACAGTTCTTTAAACAACTATAATAGAAATATTCCTATTTAATATTTTACTACTATCGTTGTTACAAGTGAAGTGTCAGTAGACGGGATGTGCTACAGTTTTTTCATGTCGAATGTAACAGCGAAGGAGTGAAACCCAAAACATCTTTTAACTTTTTTTAACAATGTTCTTTTTTAATGTTGTTATTTACAATAGTTATGTTTAGATACTTTTAGTGACATCGTATAAGAAATTTCTTACTACAAGTAATGCAACAGAAAGTTTTCTGAGAATACCTTTATTATTGAAGTATTTTCCATATTGCTCTTGAGATATAATGTAAAGAAATACATATGTCTGGAAAGTCTTCACTGAAAAAAAATATGTTTGATATCTTTGGTATTCTGTGTTCGTATTTCTCGTAGAAAAGCCACATCGGGCTATCTGCTGTGTCCACCGAGGGGAATCGAATCCCTCTCCCTGATTTTAGCGTTGTAAATCTGTAGACTTACCGCTGCGCCGGGGAAGACTTCTTTGGTATTACATATACCTTTGATTACGATCAATAAGCTGCTATTGAGTTTCATTTAAAGTTGCGAGTTTATCTGTGCTTCATAGTAATGTGTATAATACATGTGTATTTGATCATCTCACGTTAAAACACAACTTTTTGGTTGCCTGTTTATTGCTTCTTCCGTCTAAAACAGTAAATGTTTAAGTAAATAAAATGCTATATTGTAAAGAACCCAGTATCTGTTCCTATGTCTAGATATTTTATTTTTTTCTAGAATAAACATTGTTTCCGGTTTCTGACGGTGCCCTCAATGTCGCTCAATGAATGTAATTTTTCATCGCTGGACAAAGTTTTGTATGTTGTGACAGGCCACGAGCTTGTGAGAATCATTCAGCAAATGACGTGATTTGAATGGAAGTTTTTCAACTCGGCGAAGACAGCTAGGGTGAGCCGCCATAGTGTGCTTTGTTGTCGAAAAATCGATGTCGACATGGATGTAACACCTTAAAACCATAATGGCATTGCCCAGGCGTTGTCCTTTATAAAGAACAGAGAAAGTGAGATAGAGAATGAAACTACAGAATGATTAATTATTTTTATAGTGTGGTAAAACATATCGGTTTATTGGTTTCAGAAGCATGTTCATTCGTGTCGGAACAATGGTATATATGTACGGTTTCTACACATTTATAATTTGCACAAAAAATATGTTGAAGGTACCAGAAATATAATATTTTTATAAAAGTTACAAGGCAGCATGTGTATTTTTATTTTTCTATATAGTGATAATATGTTTGCTTTCATTTTGATTTTATCACATGATTCCGTGGATTTTGAATTATATGGAAACAAATGTTACGGTTATTTTACCCGAGGCGCCGTTAGTACGAAGAACAATGTGAACGAAAGTATGTTTATTACATTTTATGAAAAAAAAACAAACAGACGAAGCACCTCTAATCGTGGAACCATAATGTAGAATGACACTATTTTTATGTTACAATGTGAAAAGTAATAATCTCTCATGTTACTCTGGTAAAGATAATTAATAGCTGAAATATTATCATTGAATGTAATAGCATGATTTCCTTTTAATGTCAGACACTTACAGCTTCTGAGCGTCAGAGATGAAGCCATTTTCTGAAAAAGCAGGAGAAAAAAATCAGTGTTTCTTAATTTTGCACAATGACTTCCTTTCAAAACTTCTGAAAATATAAACTATCAAAATGCATATAAACAATTTAATAGACGTTACTGAAGGACTGTAAGAAACCCCTTTCATGTGCAATCTAATTACACTGGTTTACAAAGAAATTGAGGCAAGCACAAAAATAGCTGTTTTAACTTAACTTGGGGGTGCTGAATTCAGATTTGAAATCCGTTTTTACTCATCACTTCTAGTTTTTTAGATATGCATACTGTACATTTTGTACACATACTGTACATAAAGGCGTATATGCATTCAGGGTTAATTTCTGATATTGTGTGACTTATGTCTTCTTTTTTAATTATTATGCAATAAATGCAAATAAATCAGATGAAGAAATGCCTCGAAGGAAAGATTCTGCCAAGTCAATCTCTTCCGAAGATATTGACTCTTCTTATTCAGGAACAAGTGGCAACGAGCCACACTGGATCACGCAAGAAGACCTGAATGACCTTGCTTGTGATTTGTATCTGTCAAAACAGCAGTCAGAGCTCTTGGCTTCTCGGCTTAAACAGTAGAACCTAATCAAGGAAAATGTAAGGATCACCAGTTTCAGGAATCGAAACAAAGACCTTGCTTCATTTTTCGACATGGAAAACAAGCTGTGTTACTGCACAAATGTACCTGGCTTATTCACTTTCCTTGGTTTGCCACATAATCCTTCAGACTGGCGTCTTTTCATAGACTCTTCCAAGCGAAGTCTCAAGGCTGTGCTTCTGCACAACGGGAATAAATATCCCACCATTCCAACTGCACACTCTGTCCATCTAAAAGAGTCCTATGACAATATGGAGTTTCTTTTAGAAACTGTTAAGTACAACCAGTACCAGTGGAGTCTGTGTGGGAACCTCAAGGTCATTGGTCTTCTTATGGGTATGCAAGCGGGCTTCGCAAAGTACTGTTGCTTTCTCTGTCTCTGGGATAGTCGAGCTGTATCCCAGCATTACAAGCAGAAAGACTGGGGGTCTAGAAGCACATTCGTTCCTGGCGAACACAGCGTCAAGGAGAATCCTCTAGATTCTGGAAGGGGCTTCTTCCTCCTCTTCACATCAAGCTTGGTTTGATGAAGAATTTCATGAAAGCCATGGACAAAATTGGTGCTGCCTTCCAACACTTGTCTACTGTGTTCCTAGGTCTCAGTGCTGCTAAGCTCAAAGAGGGCATCTTTGTCGGACCTCAAATCCGAGAAGTGCTGAAGGATACTGATTTTGAGGAGCTTCTTACCTTAAAGGAGCTGAGAGCATGGGAAGCATTTAAGTCAGTCTGTAGTGGCTTCTGTTACGTATTTTTTATGTTTTATGTTTTTCGTAAACTAAACGCAACAGAAAAACACAGATAACAGCTTGTATAATTTATTACACTAAACTATTAACAGATATAATATGAATTTTATAATAACAATGACAGATATTAAGTTTAAACCTTCAAAGTTAATTACAAAACAAAATGGTATTAGTTTCAACCTTCAAAATTAATCACAATACAAAATGGTACTGGCCTGTATCTAATATAATGATTTAAAATGAATGTCTCAAATTCCAGTCTAGGGTGTGAATTTGGTCCCACGAAGAAATTCCGAAGTTTAAATGAAGGAGTTCAGAAACAATTCACAGTTCAATAAATTCGACGAAGTTCTTTTCACGATGCCTCCGATGAACGTCACGAATTTGTCGCCCTCAATTTTTCCGATCTCCCGTAAATAGTTCCACACGTGTTGACTTTCAGTATAACCACTAATTCGAAAGAATCGTAGAAATTGACGAAATAAAATCACAGCTTCTGTAGATCTAACTTCAGTCACAAATCACAGCAAACACTTAAACCTTCTCAAATGACTGACTTTCTTCCTTTGAATAAAACTAATGTCTGACTCTTTTTTCTTCCTCGCATCTTCGTCTGTTTATATATTGTAGGCCTAGACTCCTCGAACCACTGCAAAACTTCTACAGAACTCCAGAGCAATTCGCGCCTGTCCGTTCTTGCACGAGACTAAACGTCTAGACACGACGTCGCCAGCATTTCATTTAAATACATATGATTGGTCTACCTAATTCTAGAAAATTCTAAATGTAATTTCAAATGAAAAACAACGCATTTTATTAGTTTAAACTTTGAAACAATAATATAAATATGAAAATATGAATAATAGAAATGAAAATTTAAACACAACACGACATGTTGTCGTTTACAAAATATTTACACGACATTTACATAACACTCCCTTGGTAACACACGCGTACCAAATTACCAAGCCTGTATTGAGAAGTTGCTGAAGACTTATGAGGATATGGGATGCCGAATGTCACTCAAAATTCATTTTCTCCATTCCCACCTCAACTTCTTCCCTCCAAACCTTGGAGCAGTGAGTGATGAGCACGGAGAAAGATTCCACCAAGACATTACGAAGATGGAGAAGAACTACCAAGGCGAGTGGAACCCCAGCATGATGGGAGACTTCTGCTGGATGCTCTTGCATGACATCCCGGAGGCAAAATACACCAGATCATCTAAGAAAACACACTTCTAACTGTCTGCGGTACTATGAATTGTGTACATTGTGTCATCCAAGTATATTTATTCCGTCAATGTTCTTTATCTATCCTGTTTTATCTGTAATAAGCTGCTGCAACTGTTGAAATAAGCGCGTATATACTCTGTATATACTTAATGACGCCCCGCGTTAGTACAGCGGTATGTCTCCGGATTTACAACGCTAAAACCAGGGATTCGATTCCCCTCGGTGGGCTGAGCAGATACCCCTTTGTGGCTTTACTATACGAAAAAACACAGACTGAAATGAGATTATTTAAAAGCCAAAAAACTAGAGGTGATAGAGGAAAACTGTTTATAAATTTGAATTCAGCACACCCAAATTATAAAAAAAACACTTATTCACATTCTTGCCTCAGACAAAAATATTTTTTTGTAAACCAGTGTTTTTAGTTGTTTTGTGTATTGTAAAAAAATGTGTTTGCGTGAAGAAAGTTGACAGTCTATTTTCCTTACATTCAAAGTTAAAATTAAATTGATCGTTTACGGATATAGTATTTCACACAATTTAAAAATTACGTGTCATATATAAAAGCATGAATAATAACTCATTTAATAATAGTAAAATTTTGCCGCAAAAGTTAATTCTACATTTTAAACAAGTGTCAAAAACATCTGCTTTATAGATTTTCTGAAAACTTTGTTAGCCTGTTGAAAGTTAACTCCTTAAAGTGAGAGGAGAGGGTGTTAGATGCGTATATGTAAGAGCGTAAACTGTGAGACATCGAAAACTGGGTGAGACAGTTTTGTAGAAGAACATAAAATTTTCGCGTCAGACAAGTAGGCGAACGACGGTTAGAAAGGGAAAAATAAGCGATTGGACTTATAAAAAATGGAAGGTGTATAGTTTATTAATGATTATGTGATAAAGAATGTGAATATAGATGGCTAAAGTAGATGAATGCTGCAGTAGTTTTAAAGAGATTTTAACTACCTAAAAATAGGATAACCATGAAAGATGAAAATGAACTTTTTTTCTTGTAAATATTCAGTGTGTCTTCTTACACGAATTCGTATAATGTACACAATAAAATGTTTTGTAGTTGGGTTTGAATTTCGAGCAAAGCTTCACGGACTATCTGCGCTAGCCGTCCCTGATTTAGCAGTGTAAGAATAGAGGGAAGGCAGCTAGTCATCACTACCAACCGCCAATTCTTGAGCTACTTTTACCAACGAATAATGGGAGTGACCCAACCATAATAACGCCCCAGATCTGAAAGGGCGAGCATGTTTGGTGTGATGGAGATTCGAACCCGCCACGCTTGGTTTACGAGTCGAGTGTTTTAACCACCTGGCCATGTTGGGCCAAATATTTTGAAGAATGATATAACATTTCCAAAAAAGTGAATTTTGATATACTGTATGGTATACATCTTTCTTATATATTTTATTGTTTGTGTGACGGATTGGCTGCTATATATTTATTTTAATGTCCACGCTTGTTTTAGTTAAATATATATTTAGAAATGCTTGTAAATTAAACTCTTAAATGTGATTTACGAAATCCCCGCTTATTCACTGAGTTTGTACAGGATTTTTAGTAAGAATCAACAATATAAATTTAATGAAAGTACCAGTCTATTTTTGGGCCAACAGAAATTTCTAAAAATTCACCTAAACGCTTATGAACCGACACACCAAAAGACAGTATACACAGATATATATATTGTGAGTTTGGTGCACAGTTCGTTTTAACTGTGACTGACGCTTATTAATCGTAGAAACTACAGATATTTTAGCAAGAACTTTTATACATTTCGAACATTATAAACCGTTTAATTTCAGTGTATTAACTTCAGAATATAGTAATTCTACAAAGACATTGCATAACTTTTACTGTGAAAAACTTGTGCCTGAAGAACTAGCTAGCTGCCCGAATAAGTGAACTGTACCGATATCACTCGAAATTAAATCGCTTGTCGTAAACAGTCGATAAACGACTTGGTTCCAGACCAGAAAGAAGATCAATATTATTTGCAAGTTTTTAAAACTTTTGTATATACATCATTACTGGTAATAACTATTTGTAACAACAGTTATTACAAATCATATTATTATTTGTATATTAAAATCGGGCCCGGCATGACATAGCGCGTTAAGGCGTGCGCTTCGTAATCTGAGGGTCGCGGGTTCGTGCCCGAGTCTCGCCAAACATGCTCGCTCTCCCAGCCGTGGGGGCATTATAAAGTGACGGTCAATCTCATTATTCGTTGGTAAAAGAGTAGCCCAAGAGTTGGCGGTGGGTGGTGATGACTAGCTGCTTTCCTTCTGGTCTTACACTGCTAAATTAAGGACAGCTAGCACAGATAGCTCTCGAGTAGCTTTGTGCGAAATTCCAAAAAACAAAACAAAAAACAAAGTATATTAAAATATATTTGTGTTAAGAAAGAAAACTGGGTATATCAATCTTGTTGAAAAACGTAATAAAATTTGATATATTTTTACATTTAATTAACTTCTAAACTTATATTACAATTTAACGCAGTTTCAGGCAAAGCCTGAATAGTAATACCTAACAAAATAATTATGGAGGCTCGTCCAAGATGGACATGAGCCTGATCAGCGAAATAGGTACACTGGTGAGTGAGAGGGTAAAATGTTTATATACTTTTGCATTTGCGTATTAAACCAGTTAGTTGTCCCTAAACTTTTTATTCTCTGGATCCCTTATTCTAATAAAACTTCAAGGATTTCTTACCTAAAAAATGCTTTAAAACGTGATCTATCAAATTAAAAGAATAATCACTACTGAACTCTAATAATATTTATGAATTATTTGTTTTCCTCTTATATTGTATGTTTGTAATTTAATGTGAGCTATTCTTAACAATTTATATGCATTATAATTACACCATTATTAATTTATTATGTTTGCATCAAAGTTGTAGACATATTGTTACGACAGTAAGTGTTTGTACACCCGCTTCCCCAGTGATTTATTTACTCATAACTTATAAAGTATCACGATTAGGCTAATAGAATATAATTCATTATAAATATTATGCTAATACACATCTACATAAATATTTATGTAAATTAAATGACAAATAAACTGTTTATAAACAAATAACCATAAATAGGAGGAGCAGAAAGTGTTCGTACTGTTCAGAACGTGTGAAAAAACTGATATTCCCGTAAAAATTTGTTTAGTTTGGCGAATAAACTACATTATACCATTCCAGAACTAGACACTTGGTTCACAATTATTGGAACTTAGCCAACAAAAAATGTACCTCCGGGAATTTAGAGCCGTTCCGTCATTATCTGCTTGGTCATCATGGCGAACAGGAAATCCAGTGATTTAAAAAGCCTAATTGTTGTAAAATACAAGTCTTGTGTGTCTCTTTTTCCGGTATTGCTACACAACTTAATGTGTCGAAATCTACTGTTCAAAGTATAATTGCCAAGTTTAAGCATACAGAATCAACTGCTAACCTCCCTCGTTCAGGACGCCCAACCAAAACTCCAGAGAGAACCGAAAGGAAGGTTCTCAGAGTAGCTAGTAAAAACCTTCGTTTAACACATAATGACATACAGAAACTGGTAAGGGAAGCTAGAGTTGAAGTAAGCACCTCTACAGTTACGAACATGTTACGCTCTTCTTGGTTCAAAGCATGCCGTCCTCGTAGAACTCCATATTTAAAGCCTGTTCATTTAGAAGCACGATTGAGATATGCAAGAAAGCATGTAGATAAACCCTTTACCTATTGGAAAATTATTATTTGGTCAGACGAGACTAAAATCGAGCTTTTCGGCCACAATGATGTTCGTTATATTTTTTGTAAGAAGAGAAAACAAAATCTTCCAAAGAACACCATCCTTACAGTTAAACACGGAGGTGGCTCGATCATGCTATGGGGTTCCTTCAGCTCTTCTGGTGTAGGCAGCCTTCACCGCGTCAACGGAATAATGAAAAAAGAAGAGTACGTTGGTATATTAGACAATTGTATCAAGAATGATGCTCGAAACTTGCGGCTTGGACGTCGTCGGATCTTCCAGCACGACAATGACCCTAAGCACACATCGAAATATGTGCGATCTGGGTTGCAGAGGACCATATAAGCGTCCTGGAGTGACCGTCGCAGTCACCCGATCTCTACCCAATTGAAAATGTTTGGCATGAGTTGAAGACCAAGGTTCATCAGCGTCATCTGAAAAACTTGCAAGAGTTGGAGGCCTTCTGTAAAGAAGAATGGAAGAAAGTACCAGTCGAGTGCTGTCAAACGATCATGGAGAGCTATGAGAAGAGATTGCGCCAAGTAATTCACCTGAAAGACGACACAACTGACCATTAAAGTAGACGCACGAACACTTTCTGCCCCTCCTATGTTTGGTTATTTATTTATAAACAGTTTATTTGTTGTTCAATTTACATAAAAAAAATGTGTAGATGTGTGTTAGTATAATATTTATGATAAACTTTACTTTCATTGCCCTAATCGTGATATTTTTTATGTTATAAGCAAAAAAACTACTCATGACGCAGGGGTATAAACACTGTAACTGTATAAGGAATTAAATGTACATAATTAATTTTATGTAAGGTTATTTTGCTTTCATCGTAAACTAAGAATCAATTTATTTAATTAATTATATATATTTTTTATAAAGTTATTCTTCATTTAGAATAAAAAAATTAATTAAGCATCTTTGTTTTCGGCCCACTTCTGGCGTCCCACCCCTAAAAACTTCACAGCTCCCAGGGGGGCTCAGGCTACCACTTTGAGAAACACTCACTGTATTATCATAAGGGCCTTTTAGGTTTTTAGGTCAACATAAACGAATTATACATTAGAAGAGTCAGATACAATGATTTATTCAAATTATTTTGTTTGCGTTAAACGCAGCCAAATCTTTTGGTGTATTACTTATTGTAAGTTCATATGTATTATATCATTGAAAACTTCGACACAAAGAAATTCATTGCGTTTTAAGTAGAAAATGACAGTTATACCTCACTATAAAAATTTGGTTGAGGAAGTATAAATCAAGATTTTACTATTAGTTTACAAATGTAAGGAAACATTTCAGTACCATTTTTAACTTTAGTGAATATTACCACATTTCAGCGATTGGTTGAATAAAAATGATCAATAAATGTGGTTTTGTGTTGATAACATTCAAAAATGTAAAGAAAAATACAGTGTTCGAGACAAAGGAATCCAATAAGCGTCATAAGCTCGAAACAAAGAACTCAATAAATGTTACAGACATCCTTCGAAACAAAGAAACTCAAACCAAGTTCTGAAAAGTATTCGAACCAAAGAAACGCACTTAAAGTATAGACAGTCTTCACAACAAAAAACTCATGCCTTATTATAAACAGTAATTGAAAATTATCAAACCAAACAATGTTGTAAGCAGTGTTTAAAACAAATAATTGGCAGTAATATTACAGTTTTCAAAACAAAGAAACCCGGAACAAAGTCAAATGAACTTCTAAAAAAAAATCACATGAAAGTTTCTAAAACAAGGAAACCTAGCATACTTCCCCATACTTCGCCTGAAAGAAATAAGAACTATATATATATATACGCTTATGGAAACGTATATGCATGTCTGTAACATCTTTCAGGTTTTGATTCATATGACAACGTGACTCAAATAAAAACTAATCTGAATTTAAATTACAAATTTACTCTAATGTACGATATTATGCAGGATTCAATTTTCTAGACTAATATATAAAAATATATACATAAATTATACAGAATTTTGTCTTTCTTTAATAAAAAAGTTGTTTATACTCTCATTTGATCTTTTATAAAACCTTTTATTGGTTTCTGCCACCTAGCATTGTTGTTATCCTGAACTGTTTTATGCACAGAGAAATGTGTTTTTGTGAAATAATTTTCGTTTCTTACGTTGCATAGATAAAACTTTAAACTTTCTACAGTATCAAAGTTTTCATTATCGTATAAAGATACAAATATTTTGAAATTATTTTGCATGTCTTTTTAAAAGAGGACCTTTATCTGTGAATATTTCAGTGTTGAAATCTGTATACGGTTAATTTTATATATTTTAAAATATAGAATAAATAAAATCCGTAGATATAACAATAATTTTAGTGAAACAAATTCTATATACAACATACTACTTTACATTAGAGTTTTGTCTTATGAACACAATGGTTGATAGTATCTATACTGATATATTCCCAGCAGAATATATATATATACACACTAAATAACGTCTCTATAACTCTACTGAGTAACTATTTTAAAAATGCAGTTTTCTAGGTGTCAACTCAGGAATAAAACAACAGAATACATGAAGAACGATAATAGAACAAATACTGCTGAAATGATTAAGAAAAATATATATTATATAGTAAAACAAATATAACTCTACTGACAACGGGTGTTTTAGAAATACGGAGTAAACGGGAAAACTTGTAGAGAAGGGTGTAGAAGAACAAACGCACAAAGAAATGAAAAACAACGGTTTTAAAGATAGATGAAGATAGAGAGAATATAAATGATATAAACGGAAAAGAACAAAGGGCAAATTATAAAAGTGTAAAAGAATGATATGATATGATAAAAGTGTGAAAATACAATAAAGTGGCTTTGAAAAAATGACATTTTGAATAGAAACTTTGACTAAAGAGATGGCATATTATAGTTGTTTGTTGAACTAGAAATTTATAAGAGCTAGCAATTTTAAAAGAAAAATAAGAGAAGAACAGAATACGGAAAACAAAAACTAGGAAATAGATATAGATATATATACGCACACTCAAGAATGAAAACAAGGGAGGAAAGATATATATGAAAAAAGAACATAATATTATTGAAAATGAGCTGTAGAATAGAATAGGAAAAGAAATAGACGTACAAACACTATAAAACAGGAACAGAAAGTAAGAAGAAAAATTTCCCTTTTAAAGCCTTTTTTCTTTTCCTTTTTAAAGACTTTGAACATGCGGTGGGAACTTACAATATATCTAAATATGAAAATGTTCTTATAAGATGTGAAGGTTTGACAACCAAGTACGAAGTATATGAAGTGACGTAAAGCTGCTGACATTTTATATTTTCAATACGAAAAATATATTACATTTGATTTTACGTTGCCAATAGATTATAAGAAGTGACAACCATTTCTTGCAATTTGTACGAAATAAGTCTTTCAAACGTTCGGGTATAAATTTGAACGATATTTCTTCTTAGTGCAGAAATATATGCTATACTGAGGTGCATACAATTAAAATAAGGTGTTTTTATTCTATTAATTTCACTGCGAAATTGTAGACATTCTAGTTACAGTTGCTATCCTCATTAAAGTCAGTTCCAAGTTACCGTCAATTAACTGTAGCATTCAGTGGGAGATCTGACACCAGATGTCTTAGTAGTTTATATGTTTGAAAGGATGTCTAGATGTACAGAAGCAATTATTTTTATATCAAATCATCATCAGCGATTAAACAGATAAATAAACATATATTTTTATTTGTCTATATCGCTGATGTTCGATGCTTTGATATTATTAGGTCATAAGTAACATTTGAAATTACCTTATCTGGTACGTAGTTCGTAAACTATAATTTTCAATTACAAAGTGAGTTATTTCGTACTTTTCCAGTAATATAATGAAACTGATCACAGAAAACAAACCTTGAGGCTGTGTAGTGCTCTTCATTTGAGCCCTTCATATAAAAGGAAGAGCAAACCAATTTTGACAAGGGTAAAAAAAATAATAATACGAGTGATTGTACCCACACAATAAACAGGCGCAGTTACCAAAAACAACAAAGAAATTCAATATGGACAAGATAAGATTCCACAAAATAAAACTATTTTGTTACTAGCATATCAGTAGACAAACCTAGTGCCGTATCATTTTCTTATCACGCTTTTCATAAACGTTAAGGTAAAGACGTAAAACAAGTAATGTATTTCTTTGCGATATTAGTATACTAGTATTAACAAGCAAAATATGCTACATCATATAAAAATTAGGTGAGAAGACTATAAAAGTAACTTAGAGAAGTTATACATCCAAGACAGTGTGCGTTTGTGTTTCTTCTTATAGCAAAGCTGCATCGGGCTCTTCACTGTGTTCTCCGAGAAGAATTTGACCTCTGATTGCAAATCCGTAGACTTACAGCGAATAAGCATGGTCTATTCCAAGACAAAGGAAGGAAGCTATTCAACAGAATCCACCATCACTTATAATGTCTCGATGGCTTCAAAATGCGAAGGAGTAAGATTATTTATTGTGGTATCACGAACCACAAACCCTCGGATCCATATAAGGAACTTTAGTCATTAGGTCGTGCCTGGATAAATTGTTTTTGTTTTAAAATAATGTACTAAAATGTTCAATCTTAAACGATAATTATGAATGTTTGTACTTATTTACTTAGAATTAAGCGCAAAACTACACAAACGGCTACCTGCGCTCTGCCCACCACGGGTATTGAAACCCTGTTTTTAGCAATGTAAATTCTCAGACATATTGCTAAGCCACTGGGGGGTCTTACACCTCTACGAAATAATAATATCTTAACCTCACCATTATCAATGGGGGTATATACAGTAGATTACTGAATTTGTTTATTTCACATTAAGCACAAAGTTACGTACTGATAAGATCAAATTTTTAATAAAGTCTTCTTACTAAAGATTTGTGTGTTTATTATTACTGAGTAATATGGATGCAATGTGTTTGTTTTCTTTGAAATTTCGTGAAAAGTTACTCGAGAGCTATCTGCGCTAGTCATCTATAATTTAGCACTTTAAGACTAGAGGGAAAGCAGTTAGTTATCCCCTCCCACCGCCAACTCTTGAACTATTATTTTATTAACGAATAGTGGAATTGATTGTTACATAATAAGGCCCCATGGCTGAAATGGCGAGCATGTTTGATGTGACGGGAATTTGAACTCACCACCTTCAGGTTGCAAGTCGGGCACCCTAATCACTTAGTCATAACATACTATTTTATTTTAAATAATTTATAGAACCTCGTAAATGAATATCTAAGTGTTTTCGGTAAAACATTATATCGTAGCTCATATTTTCCTCACCAATAACCCTCACTGTGGCAAAATTATTTGTAGCAAAGGCTAAGAAAAAAAGAAAAAGAAATTCTTAGAAAATGACTGCAGATTTTAATATATAGTTACAATCGTTTGTTCCAAACAAGCTCTTCCTCTAACAAGTTTAAATTTTCTTTCGATTAAAGTTATTGTTTCATTTGTCTTTGAGCATGTTTTAATGACTTAATAACAAGCCTAAACCATTTGACAGAAAAGTGTCCAAATATATAGCATCAAGAAAACACAACAAGAAGAGAATATTTGGTTGTGTAGCACTTAAAAACGTTTGCTAAAAAGTACAAAAACTAGAGTGTTGATAACTGGAAGCGGATTTTATGGAGTCCAAGTTTGAAATATTTAGTGAAAAGCGGTTGTATATCTGACGGAAAAAAAGATGAAAAATGTTTACCTCGATATATAGCACCTGCAATAAAGCATGGAGGTGGTAGTGTGATGATTTGGGGATGTTCTACCGCTGAGGCGACAGGAGATATTTCCAAAATCGATGGACCAAGTCAAGTGCCATTAAATACTGAACCGTCACGGTATACCTAGTGGTTTGCACATTATTGATAAATAATTTTATTGGTAAGAAGATTATTACTCAGACACTCATCTAACCTATACAGAAAATATTTAACTTTGAAAGAAGCTGCTGGTGTTATTCAGATGATACAGTGGCCCCTACAGAATTTGATATATCAAAAACTTGATACACCTAAAGTAACTACCAAATAAACTTTATGGGAGTGTGTTAAAGATATTTGGAGCAAAATACCAAAGGACACTTTGATTAAATATGCTCTACCAACGCCTGCAAAATTGTCTGAAGTTATTAAATCAGAAGGTAGCATACTATCTGTTGCTGAACTCAATCATTTCCATTGAGTTCCTGTTGTACTAAATGTGAAGATTAATAAAAAAATCATTTTTTACGTGTGATTTGTCTTCCATTGTTCTTTGAAAGCAGCCAGGTGATTGAAATTTGGTTTCTAGTGGTATAAGTTGGCATACATGCCACTGGGAGGCGATAATTTAAATATATATATATATCTATATCTTTTGAGTAGCCATTCTCTATAATTATGTTAGCAATAGTAAACACTACCGTTTCCTTTATTTACCTAATGAAAAGAGGTTTTTATGATAACAAGAGTTTTACAATTAATCAGTGACATCTTTTCTATTTTTTCTTTTGTTTGTTGTTGGATGCTAGTCATATAAAAATAGAAATACCGAACAACATAAGAAGCATATTTGCATGTACCCAACTCTTAACAACTTAACACTGTAATCTATCTTTTCATTTCACACATATGAATTAGAATTATTTAGATAAGTTTGAACTGTTACCAATATCAACATAGTCATTATGATCTTTTTCTTTTCCTGCCGAATTTTATATACGTTTTTCTTTGAATAAATAAGCTTATTAAATCTTCTGATGTGGTGGATATGGGAAAACTGAATTACTCAAAAAAGGTGTGTAGACTATATAAAAATAAACTATTTAGCAAGAAAAAGCATCCATCTTCATTCTTAGCATTACTGATATTAGTTCTTATTTGTGTCCGTAACATCAAAACTAATTAAAGACATAATTATAATTTTTCAACTATTAAGAGAAGTATTAATAACCTACAATGAAGTTCAATCAACTGTAATAGGATTCCCACAGTGCAAAACACTTTGTATTGATTGACTTGTTCTAACTGTAACAAGAAGAATCCTTTAAAACATTCTCTGTTGTTTTATGCTTCCGGGCTTTTGTTTTAGATATTTACTAATCTTTATAGAATTACTTAATTCACATAGTTTAACTTTGTTTCTTTCGATTTAATTTGTCTGTATTGTTAATTATGTAGAGATGTCGTTTTATGCACTTATCTAAGGATGTGTTTAATATATTTAATTCTCCAAAAATATAAGCAGTTCTCATTTATTTAATTTACTTTTGTTTTGTTTGTTTTAGAGAAAAGCCACATTGGGATGTCTTCTATTTCAGCAGCGAGTAATCGAACACATAATTTTAGCGTTATAACTCTGTAGGCTTACCTTCATCCCACCTGGCGATATTTATTTCAATTAAATATTGCTCAGTAAAATTTATTGTGCTGGTTTTTACTGCAAGGAATCGAGTCGTAGCATTGTTAGTCACAAACTTACCCCTGAACCACCGTCGTACGAGACAGAAACACCCCCACTATATTTTTAAAAATATATTTGGTTCTGTTATTACATTATTTTACTTCCTTGCTTGAGTAAAATGCTTAGAATTATAACACACGTTTAGAACAGATTGTGCCATATTTTCAAGTTTTAAAACCGTTTGCATTAGAACTCTTACTTCAATTTGTGGTGAAATGACACACTTTTCTCTGAGTTGGTGAATTTTGTTTATATACAGTAAAACTTTTTCAATTACAACCGAGTTTTGAAAAATACACAGAAAAGTTAACTAAGTGATTAACGATAATTGACAGTAGTAATTAATTCAAATGATTAGCCTTCAACAAGTTAGCAATACATATAGGAGCTTTACGTTGAATTTAGTTTGATGGATCAATAACACTAGATTATTTTCTGCTATTTAATTTAGTGATCGTATTTATATATTGACAAAATACAATATTTTATCATTATTATTATATGATTAGTATGTTGAATTATTTTTTAAAAATCGTAAATGTATTCTACTGCAACGTAGAATTGCACTTCCATCATTTAGAAATTGTTAGAAAATGTCTATTTTATAAAATATTCAGGCAATATCATATTAAAAAATGCAATATCACCAAAATTTACAGTAGAGATATTCTGATCTTAATTTTTACCATTTCTTGACCCGTATAGACATCTGATGGGTCTGTGGTAAAATTGGATATCGAAAGCATAGGTAACCTATTTCATAGCTTTGCTTTATAACAAACAAAAACACCTACCCTTACTATTGGTTTTCGACGTAAGGAACTACAATAGCAATATCGACAAACAATTAAATTCCATTGATTAACAAACCGAATTATATAAACAAATAAAAATCAAATTTTAACCCCCGATTCAACAGTAGCTCTACTTTCAAGGTTCCATTAATCACTAGAGATCTATTATCTTCCAAATCAAAAAATGTATTCAATTTAATAATTTATGAAGAATTCCCCATCAAGTCTTCAAAAATATTAAGAACTAAATGCAAAATTTAAAAAAGAACTTACCCCCAGAAAAAAAATTGAAAAGCTACGAAACAATTCCAAGTTCATCATAAAGAAACATTGTTCAATGAAGAACTAAATGATAACAACATTTATTCAATAAAAACAAAAGTATAACTGTAAACTTGACAAACATCTAACCTCCATAGTTTCAGCATACAACAACTCTAATATCACTATTAAAAATGACTCATATTTTACTGACTATAAAGTTAGATCATAAACAAAAAATGACAAGTTTGATGTACTGAATGAATATACTTAAATTACGAAAAAGTAAGACTACAAAACTGGTTATTTAACTAATAAGCAAAGGCCCAAAACGTAATATTTCTACATCCTTATCAATATTTCTAGTCATGTTTACTTTCGTCTCGAAGTTTTGTTTAAATTCAATGACATCACTTATTCTCAGATCTACAATCTATTATTAAGAGTAGTATCAAATGCACTAGAAGATATCTTAATAAATTAAAGTGAAAAAAAGGCCTTAGACTCAGCAGTCTCCAGATCATAATATTTATATTAGTTAAGCTAAATGAACGGAGTATTTCGCAGTTTCCATCCTGATCAGGATAAAGAATGCTCTCATATCACATAGATCTCTACAGTAATATTAACAGGAACATTTATGCATAAACTCTTTTAACGTCCCCATTAAAGAAAACATTCAGAATTTGAAAATTCAATTCATAAAAAGTCGAAAAACTCAGAACAGTAACTTAATTGGAAAACTGCACTCCCCACAAAACAGAAACTATAAATTTTGAAGTGTATTATACAGATAGCATTTAACATATGCACTGCGAACAATTTAAACGATGAAATATAAAGAATGTTTGAAAAACAACATTCATTAAAACTACAAACAACAATCTGTGAGAAATTGTTAATAATTGACATATCAAAAAAGAAGCAAAGTGCAAATAATTAGAATCTTAAAGACGAAAACATCTTCAATTTTATTACTACTATTAATAATTTCTTACGTGCAACACATCAGTGGAAATCTAATTGGATTATGGAAACGAGTCTTGAAAAAACATAACATCGACATAAATATCCAAATTGTTAGATAATTCAGATATTAAAATAAAAAACCTTAGTTTCCAGTAATTACTCTACTGAGAATAAAAACAACAAAGTCATCTATAGATAAATACAATTCACGTGAAAAAGTTTATTTTGGAGAAACATGAAAAAGGAAATTTACGTGATTTTGAACATCTCAAAGAAATTAAAAGTATTGTATCTATAAAAAATGATAGGAAAAGAGCCAGAAATGAGCAAAAATAAATAGCTGAAGTACTTTGGATAAAGTACAAAAACCAATTCAAAATAAATATTGAGAATTTCTTAAAATATTTTGTATTAATATTTTACCAACCGTATTTTATTAAAAAATAAACTTTAGCACCATTTGTAAATGTGTCCTTACAATCACATTTTGGTTGTTTTGTTTTTGAATTTCGCACAAAGCTACTCGAGGGCTATCTGTACTAGCCGTCCCTAATTTAGCAGTGTAAGACTAGAGGAAAGGCAGCTAGTCATTACCACCCATCGCCAACCAAATCTTGGGCTACTCTTTTACCAACGAATAATGTGATTGACCGTTAAATTATAACGCTCCCACGGCTGGGAGGGCGAGCGTGTTTGGCGCGACGCGGGCGCGAACCCGCTATCCTTGGTTTACAAGTAGCACGCCTTACGCGCTTGACCCTGCCGAACCTTATAATATCACATTTTTTACGTTCTTTGACATTTAAACGACGAATGAAATTCGACGATAATCTTATGCAATGAGTTGAAACGTTGTAATCAATAAAATCAAATTTCTTTCCTGTAAACATTACTGCCATTGTATCTTTGGATTAATTATTGGATTGTTAAAAAACATTAATATCATGTTTATAGGTAAAATAAATTGTTATTAGAAATAAGATATTTCTATGCATTATTTGTATCTATGCATTAAAGTATCGTAGAAAGATAACTATTTGTACTTGTGATTCACGCTCTAAAGATTTTTATCACAAATACTCATTTTATGAACCTAATTAGGTAATAGAACTGTTAAATCAGACTCATGTGCATCGCGACTGTACGAGCTTTTATGAAGTCGTTTAGTACGGAACATGTACACAGAAATGTATATATATATATACGTTACCTAAAGTTATATACGTTGATGTCGAAATGTAAATATGCACTGTTATTAGAAATAAGATATTTCTATGCATTATTTGTATCTATGCATTAAAGTATCGTAGAAAAATAAGCTAGTTTCAAATAAAATTAATATGAATACATATGCATGTATAAATATATAACTCAAATTGTTACAACTCTCTGCATGTTGCCCCCCAGTGGCTCAGCGGTATGTCTGCGGACTTACACGCTAAAATCCGGGTTTCGATACCCGTGGTGGGCAGAGCACAGATAGCCCATTGTGTAGCTTTGTGCTTAATTCGAAACAACAACAACAAGAAACTCTGCATGTTATGTTAATACTTTCTTTAGACAAGGAACTATTACATCTAATTGGCAAAAATCTTACGATATCATATTTGGTCTGGAATTGTCAGGATTAACCTTACATTTGATCACAGGGACTTGTGATTTTGGTACAGAATGTTAATGATACTTTAGTACAAGTATGTGATCGAAAAATAAACGTATCGACATCTTAAATGATTTACTACGACGTACTTTGCATTTATTCAAAACACAATTTAGTTCTTATTTTTCTTTGAATATATTTTTCAGTGAAAAACATTTCGAAAGCATTAAGCTTAAATTATAATGTAAAATAAACAATTTACTGAAAGAATGAATGAAAAACTGATTTGTGGGAATAACTACAACTCCTAGTCATTATTATCAGACATAACTAATTTCAACATTAAAAAAAACACGCAGAAATATAACAGAAAATAGATTATTTCTAACAGATGAGTTTCAATTGGCAATCAAGAGTATGAACTGTTGAATTCAAACTGTCTAACTACTGTTTGAAAACGATATATTAAAAACATAGGTAGATATTAAATACACTACATTTTCTCAAAGTGTTTACAATTAAATGTGTATTTTATTTTTTAGAATAAATCAATATACATGGGATAGAAAATTTTCGCAGAATTGAAAATACACCATACCTTGAAGGTATTTCAATGAATGGAATTATGTCGTTACTGGAAAATTTTGGAAAACACAGGAAAGACATGATAAAAATTCATAATCACATGATTTTAAACTAAATACTTTCATTGTCAAACAATTTTAGCTTATACATAATTAGCATATTCATTGAAAAGTATTTATCTAAATCACTATGATTAGAGTAAAATAAATACAAAATATTTAATATTCAAATATTAAATAATTAAATTTGAATACATTCATTCCATCTAATCAAAAATAAAACAATAAACCAAGAGTATCATGCAAGGAAAATTAATATGTATGAGAGATATAACATTCTCTCCCAGTTCTTTTAACATCCCACGCGGATGTCTCGGATTTACAACGCTAAAATAAGGGGTTCGATTTCCCCTCGGTGGGCTGAGTAGATAGCCCACCGAGGTTATGGTATAAGCTTTACTATACGAAAAACACACACTCTTTTAAAATAGTTTGATGTCTTACAAAATATTGTTTCATACGATACTTATTATTGCATTGTTTAATATATTGTTTAGTTGATTGATAATTCAGCACTCTGTTAAGAAACAAATAAAATGCTGAAAAATAATATAAAAACAGATTTCTGTATTATATCAACTCTCCCCTTCAACAATAAAAGTATTCCAGAAAAAGATATATATATATATATCTCACATGGCTAGTACGTTTCCGGAACAAGTGTTGCGGTAACAATTCTTTACGGGTTTGTAACCTGTAGTTTTTATCTTCTCTGCCTCATATTTGCACGTGTTATAATGGAGAAGTATTACCAATAAGTTTTGTTTCTATTTTTATTTGAAATTATGACTTTCCACACAAACACACACACACACACTCTCTCTCTCTGTATAAATATATAGTTGTAACGCTAGATGTTACCAAGTGGATCCCATAGTTAACTTCACGGAATACAACATTTTGTTACGTAACTATTTTTTATATATGAATGATTATGAAAAAAATGTTGTTAGTAGAAACGAAGAATAAACATTTAGTTCTGTAAATAGTAAACATACCCATTTAAGTAGCTGGTAAATTATTGTCTTAATTGCAGAAGGCTCTATTAATTAAATGTGTTTGTATTGTTTCTTTTTAAACACAATGCTATGCAACTGGCTTCCTGTTCTGTGCTAAGATATCAAACTCACTTCTTAATGTTATAAGTCTTCAGAATTAACACTTCGACACTGAAAAGTCGTTGTTGGTTTAAGGTAGATAATTTGTCAGTTATTAATTAGTGACAGTCTTTATTATATTGGTATACACTGCTATAAATGCCGTCCTGATAATAATTTTGCAGATTTACAAACAACACAACACAATTTCTATATGAGTTTCAGACTAGCTTATGCACTAGTTGTATGAAGAAAACGTTAAAATTTGACATAATATTTAGTCTAAGCTGACACACTTCGTACGAAAAATTCAAAACCAAAACATGTGTGTCCAAAGTTTAAGCTCGTAAAGTCATAATAATACTGTAAAAAGATTAGAAGTTCTGTTTCATGTAATATTTGCGTAAACTTTCTCAAAACACGAATATTAAAATGATTACACTACACTGCACTTATTATTTACTTTGCAAAACATGTGACAGAAAACATGTTATTGCTTCAATTCTTTCGATTAATTTTAGAAAAGTAAAACAGATCAATTTGTTTTTGTGACAGTGTTTTTATCACTTTGTTATTTACTAGCTGGAGCACTAGCTCCCTAAATGGAAGTTATTTACTAGCTGAAGCACAAACTCCCTGGATGGAAGTTATGTAGCTTCACGATTAATTAAAGGTTATTTTGGGTCATGAAAAGTTGCTTAATTTATATGTAATTGTGAAATACGTAGAAACGCTCATAAAAACTGCAGAACACAAAATGTGAAACCCCAAGTCTGCACGTACCTCCGCAAGCTGAATATTTGTATGTATCCACGGTTGGGTCTGATGACCTCCATACAAAATTAGTGAAGATCTATGTACACCCTGCAAAGTAGTTACATGGACATACAAGAGACAGTAATGTTACATTTATATATATATTAGAATATTTAATTGCCTTTTTTTTCTAAGGTATAAAAGTTCTAATAGTACTGTAACGAACATAGTGATAAATAACATCAAAATTTAACAAACATGAAACATTATTGTTCTTAGGAAATAACGTGTAACAAAATATGATATGAAAAACAAAAATTATGCTTGGTCACCGTTTTCACCTTGTGTGTTTGTGTAAACAGTGTACCAAATGAAAAGGGTTTCATGTGACACTGATGGGCAGACAGACCTTTCTAGTGTTTTTTGTTTGTTTTAGTGACTTGACAGGAGAAAGATAATGCTTTGTGTGCCCAAGCCCTTGTTTTTTGTACACCTTTGGTGAATTACGTCTTCTTGGTTAAAGAGAAAGAACACGATTTATTTGCAAAAGATTTGTGGAATTTTAGCGACCATTTAAGGATAATTTAGTATGCGTGTTATTTTACAGTCTCTTATAACGTTCATAGATATATTTGTACATAATAAATTAATATTAACTTCTAATCAAAGCAAGCTGATCAAAACTAAACATATATATCTAGCTAATGAGCATAGATAATTAAATATAATATTCAAGCTATATTGATTACAAAGATTATAATACAATGCTTCACCAGCTGAGTGCCCTCGCTGTTAAACATTCTTTTCAGCCGTATTTAGATGTGTTCTAAAGTCTCTTCAGCTGTTTAAAGAAAACTGCTTTACGTTTAATTTGTTGAAAGTCACTCTGCACAACCAGGGTTATGAACTGATATAAATTTTGTTCGAAAAGTATGGTAAGAGAAACAAAGTATTGGTCTATTAACAGAGTAAAACCACATAAACAAGGTCGTTAACAACGAATTTGGCCGGGGATGACCATGTGGGTTAAGGCGTGTGACTCGCAAGTTGAGGATCACGAGTTCGCATCCCCGTCTCGCCAAACATGTTCGCCTTTTCAGCCGTGGAGGCGTTATAATGCTCTGTCGATCCCACTATTCGTTGGTAAAAGAATAGCCCAAGAATTGGCGGTGGTTGGTGATGACTAGCTGCCTTCCCTCAAATTTGACATTGCTAAATTAAGGACGGCTAGCGCAGATAGCTCTCGAGTAGTTTTCAGCAAAATTCAAACAAAAACAAACAAACGATAAATTTAATTAATACTATTTTCATTTCATGAATGATTATATTAAAAGGGTCAAAAGGAGCAATTCATGAAAATATTGGTGTCATTATGGATCTAATATGGTTGAATATCTTATACATGGTAGTTTTGAGAAAATAAGCATAATATTAAGTGTATCCATATTAGCAGAGATGCAGTTTTATAATAGGACTTACACTCAGAAAGTGATTTACCAAACATAAGAATCATATGGATGGATATAGATTTATTTGTGTGAATGAAACAATTGCTATTTGACTTTGAAACTACTTTGGAAGCAAAAGCGCTGAGAACGAACTGCAAAACCAGATTAACATTTACAGTGTCAGGGGAAGAAAAAACATCTGTTCATGGTCACCTCCTAAGAGGAGCAAGTTCCCCGCATTGCTGTAGAAATACAAAATTGCTATTGGTTTAGAGGAGGAACTGTTGAAACTGATCTTTTATAAGAAAAGGGTCGTAACCAATAAGAGTCAATAAAGTAGAGTAACATCCAATGAACGTCAGTAATTTAAAAAAAAAAAATAAGTTACCAGTTTGTGAAAATTTATTTCACGGATCGCAGACCAATCAGTATTTTAATAAATAAAGCTATATTTATGTTCAACTTTTAGGTATGGAGATGTTAAGTCACGAAACTTTTTCCTGTCTAAGATGGTCTCAAGACTGTTTCAGTTTGCTTTCATGCGTAAAACAAAACAAATTTCAATGGTTATAGTTTGGCTGTCATCAAGTGAGTATACCTGTATAATGGTTCCAGCAGTTCGTAGCATTGTGACACATCTGGAACTAATTGTCCAACCTCATGGTAATCACCTTCTGTGATAAAATACTTTATGGTTCAATTTTTAGTATACTTCTTCTTATATATTAAGTGGATGAATGAACCAATACACATGTAAAACAAAAGAATTACAATGTATTGACATGTAAATCAAAGGTATTGTGACTTAACTAACATATTACCTTAATTCAGCTGTATTATTCAACTATTTACCAGTAAATACGATGATATGTCAGGGAGCGTAACTATTAAACATGGATCAAAGATTAAATAATCAATCGACTACACACACAAGTACATATGTATATATATACAAGTTGATCCTCCGGACCATTTCGCTTATGAATTAACATACAATATTTAATGAGCGATGCTAACGGAGCTATCATATTCTCTGACCCTAAAAAAAATATTTTCGTAGTAACAATGTGTTGTTATGGTGTCTACATGCTTAAGTATTATAAACTATCACTCGAAGGCAACCATTTTGTATATTTACACCTTGGAGCAAAATGTTGTCAGTACCGTCATATTCAGGTACTAAAATTATTTCAGAAACATTTCTAACATAAAATGGACACTTCTTCCTAAATTATCAGATCGTGGGATTTACTGGGTCAAGATAGTTCCATCTATCAAAACTTGGAGTTGTAGGGCTTTTTATTATTATTTTTAGTTTTTGCATAGGGTGGGAGACTCCTGTAATGTCTTTAGTTTCTGCGTGGTGTGAGATACTCCTATCATGTTTTTATTTTCTACGTAGTGTGAAAGACTCCTATCATGTCTTTAGTTTTCACATGTGTGAGAGGCTCCTGTCACGAGAGGATGCAAAGTTTAGATGTTGACAACCTTTGAGTGGCGATACTTATCACGATCTTATTGAAATACAAAAAAGCATTTCCCTCAGGTTTACCACACACGTTAAACTTTCTCCAACTTCACTCTTCTAACATGTCTCGTATTTATATTAGCAAAGACATAAACAGGCATGTCTGTAATGGTACTATTTCATATGTTTCAGGTGGATCACGCATCCTTAGTAAGTTGCGTAAGAAATAATGGCGCCTAAAAAGCCCCAGTCAATAACGTTATGCTACAGTACCTTGAATTCCAATACATACCAAAAGTAACTTTAATTTCAAATTATGCAAGAATAAAAAGTTGTCAATATTTTGGTCTTAGAAAGAAAATTACTTCTTCATTTGGAAAAGAATGATAACTTTAAACATTTAGCGATTTATGAAATAGTTTCAAAAGGAGATTTATTTTTTGTTATTCCTGATTTCTGTAGAAGCATATAATTATTGGAATACATTAATTTTGAAATCGAAAAGTAATTTTTTTAAAAAGAAGGCAAAATAATCTTCATCACAGGACTACGTTGGAATAGTGATCAAGGTCTGATGGGTTACTAAATATATGAATATGTTAACCAAAAATAAGGAAATCTTTTAATAATGAAATATTTAACTCGAGAGTCCTTTATATTGTAGAAAACATAAGGATTATTTGCACTGCAGAGCAATTCGGTTAACATTCACCATTACATAAAATAAAAATGAAAATAAAATTTCAGTCGAATTAACCATAGAAGAGAAATGAGAAAAAAAAACAACAACAACGCACCCTGACGGTGTAATGTGTGGCTGCATTGGTTGGCTTTCACATAATTTATATCTATTACATTTACGAGTTATCTATTAGCTTTAATCAATGTAATCTATAAGTGAATTCATGTATTCAAGAATAATTTTTATGCGCTAGTAGTTAGTTCCTGTTTCATTAAAAGCAATGACAATAATCTGTTACAGTTGAAACTCTAATAATGGCGTGAAGCCAAGTAGGCTTGTTGTCTTTGACTCTCCAGTTACACATCATTAGTTTACCACTCACTATGTGGTTATTACTACCAATGCTACTTAAGGGCAAAGACAGAGGGACGCTGCGTTCATATTATATCTGTTTTGCTATAATTCTTGTATTTCTAGATTTTTCTCACATGCGCAGCAAGAACTGATGCAGTTGACCAACACCAGGATTTTGATGACAGCAGTTAATGCACACGATGCAGTTGAGTAAATAGAATAATTCTTTAAAATCCTGGATCGTAATGAAAAATGATAACGCACGTCACCAATTAATAACATTGTACGTAGCTGGTATTATCAGTGGTGTTTGGGTATCGTACATTGCTATAATTAATATAATTTGCTATTAATGTCACCATATTGGCCGAAAAATTAACTAATTTTGTGAAAAATGTTTAGGCTTTTTCTAAGTATACTGGGTATGTGTGATTTTGTAGTAAAGCCACATAGGGCTACCTGCTGAGTCTACCAAAGGAAATCGAGCCCCTGATTTTAGGGCTGTAAATCCGTAGACTTACAGCTGTACCAGCGAGGGACCGAATAACATACACAATAAAATATTTCGGGACTTATAACATTATACGAATATAACATGATGGAGATAAAGTGTTATGACTTTCTTTATTGACTTTATTTAAACATGAGCTGTTTTAGACTTATTAAAGGTTTTTTCATTGTAAATAACATTTGATATAGCAACTCACTTATAGGAAAATTCATACTGATTTTTTTTTAACATGGCGCAAAGCTACACGAGAGCTATCTGTGTTATCCGTCCCTAATTTAGGGACTAACTTAGGCTACTCTTTTATCACCGAAAAGCGGGATTGACTGTCACATTATAACACCCCTACGGCTGAAAGGGCAAGCATGTTTGGCGTGATGGGGTTTCAAATCTGCGACCCTCAGATTACGAGTCGAGAGCCTTAACCCACCTGGCCATGCGGGGTTTTATGCTAAATAACATGCGAGACGTGACATACAGTGGTTGAAGCTTCTCCTTGCTACATTATCTTGTTTTGCATCTTTTCTCAGGTAAATACAGTTAAATGTTAGGCCGTCGTGATTCATGATACTCATTACGCTAATAATTAATACAATTATACTATTTTGATCTGTAGAACACAGTGTATTTTGGCCATGTTATTATTGGTATACAGTTTACAAACTAAGGGTAGAAGCATTGTATTATTATCTTATAGTATTACCAAAACTTCTAATGTGTAGTTTATGTTTGTTTTATTAAAGTCATTCAGTCTGAGTAACTGATTTTTTACAGTCAGATAAGGGTTAACTAAGTTTTTATTTTATTAACTATCCCTAAATTAATTCACTATAGAAATTATATTTATTTAGTCAATCTTGTCATAAGCACTAACTTCACGAGTAATCTGACGCAACACCTACTGAAAGAAAATTGTCTCAGTGATAAATATTACTTAGCAGGAATCCATGAGATGGGGAGAAAGTAACTGTCACTAGGTGTGTCATATTGAGTTTGAGAGAAGGTTACCACTAAAACCTACGTTGGATGTGTAACCATGAGACTGTGACAAAGTTACTACTATAACTATGGCTATAAATGTAACGATAAGAATTGGAGAACGTTGCTTTTGAAACTATAACTGGATGTGTGACCGTGATACTGTGGTGACAAAGTTGTTACTCTACCTATAACGAACTTTTGAAGAAAGTTGCTTTATAAACTATTGTCGCGTGTGCAACAATGAAAATTAGAGAAGACTGTTGCTCTAACTGTTACTAGGTGTTTGACAGTGAGGCTGGGAAAATGTTGCTCATACAACAATCGCTTAAATTGTAACTATGAGAACGGCAGAAAGTTGCTAGTATATATACTACTAGGAAGTCCAGCCAGAACGGTCGGTTGGTTAAGGCGCTCGACTCGTAATCCGAGGGTCGCGGGTTTGAATCCTTGTTGTATCAAACATGTTTTCCTTTTCAGCCGTAGGAGTGTTGTAATATTACGATCAATCCCACTATTCGTTAGTAGCCCAAGAGATGGCGGTGGGTGGTGATGACTAGCTGTCTTCACTGTAGTCTTACATTGCAAAATTAGGAAGGGCTAGGGCAGATAGCTCTCGTATAGCTTTATACGCAATTGAAAAACAAACAAAAAATATCGCTAGGTGTCTGACAATGAGGCTGGTAGAACGTTGCTGATACAACTGACCATAACGATGAGATGCGGAGAACGTGTCTGGTATCGTTAAATCTTAAGATACGCCATTGTTTTGAAAAGTAAAGCAAAGCTTTTAGCGTCATTGTAGGATTACAAATTATACATTGTAAAATATAGCTGCACAATATATAGTTCAGCTTTTGATCGGCTAATGTTTCTTTTGTTGCAAATGTGAAAGCGTTTCTGTTGATGAAATCTCTTCATGTCAAATTATGATATTACTAAACAGATGCTGCCTGTTTGTGCAGTATCTATATTTGTAGTCATTAACTTAGTATCCTATCAGAGAAAATACGTTTTATTAAAGTTTCAATTAATTGAAATGAAAACACGAAAGAGTTAACTGGAGTTTGATGTTTAAATTTATTAATAATTTTGGGCATAAAGAAAAGATTGCCCTTCTCTTCTTATTATTAATATATTGTATTAAAAGTTTGATAATAATTGCATATATTAGACAGTAACATGAATTTATTAAATGATCGTACCTATCAATGCACATTCTTATCTCTTGCTGATGTTTTAATATTGTATAACCCTTGCGTGAATATTCCTTCACTTCATTAAGCACTAACGTGTTTAATTAGTTATTGATGGTTAAGACTTGTTATGTACATGAAAATCAATTATTGTGTTGTTTTTAACTGTTTCTTTTTGCAATATTAGATTTATCACAATACTATCTTGAGAAAACAGTGTATGTGCTCTTCCTTAATCATTTAGAAGTTAATTATGGTTACTGTTACGAAACGGTTTAAAAATACATATTTTTTTCTTAATAGTATCGAAACGTTTTGGTGGATAACCAAATGTCTCACTTTTTTCAATTCTAATGATGTAAACTGACTGCAAAATTGTAGATGGTGAGTATCTATTGAAAAGAATGTTATTTAGATGCCAAAATGCCGAAAACTATATTTGCTAATCTATACAAATAAGTATTAAAGGTGTACATAAAATAGTAAATAATCGAAATCTTAAATTTTTTGATTTACGAAAAGAAACACGACGTTTATTTCTTTGAATTTTAACCTTTTATTTCCTTTAGTCTTTATGGAAAATAGAGTGGCAGTCGGTTTTCAATTTTTTGAGACAGCTGTCCACAAAGAGTATTATTTTCATTAAAAATAATATACTTCGATCAATGGTTCACAAAGGCTCGTTCATTTAACTTGGGGTGAATAAACTTCTGTAAAGGGAAAGATTACCAAGTTTCTGACTTCTCTAAGTCTTTTAGACAAATTTCCCGTTACGCACCACTAGCGACAAGAGTGATTTGCTCAAGGCTACAGAGACAGTTTCATATCTTGTCTGCAGACGTGCGTGCCTCGTTGTAGCAACACGACTCTCAAGAGCAAAAGGGTAGTGGCGCGTGGCGCGGACTTTCGTCCATTCATCCAACCACCTATCCATCCATCTAGTGCCTGAGAAGAGTTGGAGTGAAAATGTTTTCATTTCATATCCCAGCTCCCCGATCAAAATGACAAATTGGACAGATGAGAATTGCGGAACTAATCCAGTTGCGTATTTCTACCGAGCACCTCTCACTCTTAAGTGTGAAAGTGAGAACTTATATGAGCAATTTGAACAAGAAAGTAAAACAACAAACCGACAAAGAGAAGTCAGGCGGGAAAAGTGTAGTGTCAGAGACGGTAAACGCATACGTCAGTTTGATTTACACATAAACATTTTGAAATCAAACTGATATTGGTTAATTCTTAGAACATAAAATATCCAACAAGACATATCACGTTAAATACAAAATAGAACCATTTCTCCTTCAGCAAAAATAGCCATACTGTTTATTGTTTAATTTTTATATTAGAATACTATGGATGTAAAGCTGTATTCTGTATCCATACAAAACAACTACTGATTAAATATGTGTAAGCTTCAAACGTATTTAAAACACATCAATTTCGCCACCGACGGTTCAGTGGTAAATTATTACTTATACCTCTAAAAATTGGGTTTCTATACCCGCGGTGAGCATAACACTGTTAGCCTATCACGTCCCTTAGTACTTTACAAAACAACCAAAGGCTTCCATTCTTCTCATTATGGTTTCATAGGATTTTTTCAGGTGATCATCCGTTAATAATTTATCTAAAGCTCACAAATCTTGTAAACGTTTAAAATTATTTTTACTAAATATTAACCGAGCTTTTCGTATGTTTTTGAATATTAAATAGGTTTTCAACTATTAGTCGCTACACTATTCTATCCTTTAATACGAATTACTTATAAGAAAATAAAAATCAATACCTGAGGTTATTAGAAATACATTAATAATATTTTCTGGCAACTATATTTAAACAAGAAAGTTCGCGTATCTCGATTTTACCTTAATGAAATTGAACCAATTCACCTAGCTTTGATTCGAATTTTCAAAACTAACTCTTTCAAATATTAATTTTACTTCATAAGTTTGGAACACATCTCCTTTAACTCCAAAACTATGTTATTTACAACATTAATATTGCCCTTTTCATTATTTTCGTACTGAAGACTACACATTCAAATGTAAGCCTTTCTTTCCTCGTAGATTTAAAGCATTTTTAATTCAATTCAAGCATAGAAGTAACATAAGCCCTCGTTTGTTTTTGTTAAGCACAAAGCTATATAATAAGCTATTTGTGTTGTCTTCGCCATGGGTATCGGAACTCAGTTTTTAGCGTTTTGAACCTTCAGGCTTACCACTAAGACAGTGGGGGCTATTAATTATGATATTATAATTTATGTCACGTTTTTCTTTTGCATATGGTAATCAATCGAAACTTAAATAAGCATCTGAGAGACAGTTTTAAAAAATGCTACAGTTTCATCTCTTCTCAAGACCACTTGATATTATATGGTGTTCGGATGTGTTTAGGTAATTACAAGTGTTATGCAAACAATAACTCAGTAATTAATTTTTAGTGGACTACCCAAAAGTACTTAATAACTCTTAGATTAAAGTTCGAATCTCAATAAGTTCTTATGATGGCACCACTTGGAATTCCATAGAAAAATTGGTGTCATACTAAAAATCTCACGATTTTAACGTTGGCATGTTTACAGGTAAAACTTGTTTCTAAGGTGTGGCTGAGTAGGCTTAGCTTTTCAATTGCTTTAAGAACTCAGCTAATTGTATTAACGCTTGTTTCTTCATCACATCGTATAAGGTGGTTTGGTTTGAATTTCTAGCAAAGCTACACGAGGGCTATTTGTGCTAGCCGTCACTAATTTAGCAGTGTAAGACTAGAGGGAAGGCAGCTAGTCATTACTTCCCACCGCCAACTCTTGGACCACTCTTTCACCAATGAATAGTGGGATTGACTGCACGTTGTAACGCCTCCACGGCTAAAAGGGCAAGCATGTTTGGATGTACGGGGATTCGAACCCAGAACTCTCGTATGACGAGTCGAGTGCCTTGTCCACCTGGTTATGCCGGGCCCGATGAGATGCAGGTGCTTTATATGTACCTACAAGACACTTCTAAAGTAAATAAACATTGTGATCTAAAACAAACAGTAGGGTAAACCATATTACGTGCCGCCATGATATTTTACATACAAGCGTGAGAAATTAGTGATGTCGAGAAAACCCACTTGTAGAGAAATATATATGCGAAAACGAGCCGTTTTTGCACATATATTAAGCGTGAGAAATGACACTATATCAACTATATGATGTTTTCGCAATAATTTTCGTTTACTAAGTTCATCCTAACAAATAATATTGAATATTGCAGCAAATAAAATTTCCCCTGGTTCTTTTCATTTGAGTAATAGTCACTGAGTTATGATAACATACCTGTGTCTTCATGAATCTCCATTATATCCAGCAGTCACCAGGGACAATCAAGTATCATGAAAGTAAAGAATGAAAAACACGGTCTTAACTAACTAAGCCTATGCACAAGAAACATCTTTATTCGACATTGTATATGGGATGGTTTACCATATTGCACTTAGTTACTTGGCTTCCCATGTCCATGCTATTGGAGTACTTGTAAGTGTGAAACAAAATTCATCATAACGTATAACTTTATTCATCAGCTGCAGTTCCTGGATTTCAGAAATTGTTAACCAATCTGCTGGGAGTAACATATCCTAAGTTTTTAAAATTTGTTTAAAGTATAACAAAAAACAACAAGAAGTAAACACTAATGATCAAACTGAATGTAACTAACATTCTAACATAGCAGTTCGTTGTCATTTTTCAGCACTTTGTTGATCTGTCTGTTTTTCTAGTAAACGTTTTAACTTTGGTAATTATAAATATTGAACTACACACACAATATGTCAAATTTTTTAAATTCCTTATGTAAGTATTTTATGGACATATTCTAATACGTGCACATCACAGTGTAAATTATCAAACAATTTCTTTCATGAAAGCAAAATAAATTTGAAATTAAGTTTATGTTTTAAGCCATTATAATAAAAGCACTGAGCTTATAGGATCAAACACAAAGAGCTTCCAAGTTTCTTGGAGTAAACCAGCTTAATTTTGGAGCTTTGTTTCAAGGACTTTTCAAGCATATTTCTTTATCTGTGAATATGAAGTAGCTAAATGGAAATGTTAAAATTTCCATATAATAATAAATAGGAATTAAGTTTGAATTCGTTCATCAAAATCCTGTTAACTGTGTGTGACAGGTTTTCAATAACTAGTGTGTTGTTTACACTGTTATCTTTCTTTTACTGTGTGTTTGTGATAACTTTGAATTGGTTTGTTATGTTCAGTGTTCGAGCCAGATTTTTTGAAGTTAAACTCTACTAATTACATCATATTTTAAGACAAAACTACTAATTACTTATTCTTCAAATACTTTGTTTATAACGAAGAAACCTAAATTATGCTACATTTAGAATTAAGTGTTTTGCTAACTTTCTGTATAAGCTGCTTATTTGTTTGTTTTATTTTCTTTTGTTACAATTAAATTGAAATGGTACATCAGATACTTGTTTTTACTTAAATCAAACAAGAGTATATTAATTAGTTCTTAAAACAAAGAATGCAAGCAGGAACAAAATTTGAATTAATAAAACTCTAAACCACGAAAATAATTAATTGTTTTTGATAGTATGTTTTTGTGTGTTTTTTACATCTAGATATTATTTATATAATTTAAAGTAAATCATAATAAATATGCTATCTAACACACTTACCTACTGTGTGTTAAAAATAAAATAGTTTTAATCACGGGCTATGATGAAATACCGTTGAGTATTGAAGTTAGCCAATAGAGACAGCTTTACTGATTGCAACCCCATAGTTAATGGGGATAACGTAATTTCTTATAACACACCTATTGGATACTCTATTATCCTAAGATATAAAATCGTAGTTAAAAGCAACTTTTTTTTCGAATTCAATTTAAAACATATATAATCAGATGTTGCAAATTTTAAAATAAAAACTCTGTGAGGTGAATAATATACTGTAATCAGTTGGAGGTTAACGTATTTTCTGTATGAACAACTTATGTAGATCAAGCTAATGATACATGTAAATAAACATTTATATACAGTTTATCGTTGTTCTAAGAATGAACTTTAACTTTACTGTGCATTATTATTCGTTTTTAAGTGTCATCTGTTATAGAAAATATTCAAAGCTGTTTAAACATTAGAACTAACGTAATCTTCCACTTCTTGAATTGTTTTACTTATTTCAGGCTCTATATTTTAACAGTGCAACAAATACTAGTGTACTAGTATGACCTACCCCCATCTTCCCTGACGGTCATCGAAATCTTGTTCGAGAGGTTCGAGCCTTGTGATGGTCACACCTTATAAATAGTCCATTATGTAGCTTTACCTTTAAAAACAAACGAGCAACTTAATATTATATTTCATTGCCACTATAGTTTCTGTATTAGTTACAAAAATAAACTATTATAATAGGCCTAGCTATTGTTTAAAATTATATGAGAGTACCATATCAAGCTTAAAAAATGTAAAAAAAATTAAGAAAAATGGAAAACAAAGTATTTTAGTAGGATTACACTCACCAATTAATATTGTTCAAACTATATTTTTAAAAGTTAAGTATGTATTCAAAGAGTCGCATGTATGTGTGCATTTGGGTGTGTATGCGTGTGAAGCTTACCAAACTTCACTAAACTACGCAGAAACGAAATTAACAGTAGAGAAGTACGGATGACGTCACCACAAGGCGTGGTAGGTGCAGACAGTAACATATATTGCAAAGAGAGAGGTATTTGTTTAATAGCTCTGTCATCCATCAGAGCTCCATCTCAAGCAATAGTATTTATGTTTCAAGGTTTTGTGTACGAATTTATTTTTTTATTTGTTTATAAGCACTGATACTTTTACCATGTTGAGTTTTATTACTTGAATCAAATGCCTTGGTATTGAAAGCGTTCCTTGATCTAGTGTTATTTGCTGGATAGATTGGTCGGTTTGTCAGTTTTATTAGTTCATTTGGCTAAAAGCCTCTTTTTTGCTATAGGTGTTTGGTAGGTACGTGTTCTGCAAGAGGTTGAATCTCACAGTCATGAAGACGCCCCACACGGCCGTGAGATTCGTTCAGAACTCTAATTACCAAAATGCATACATGAGTAATCTAGGGAAGTCACTTGTTTGCTTAACCTACTTTAAACACACAGTTTATAACGCTTTGGTGTTCAAATACAAAATAGTACAGATAGCCCTGGTGTAGCTTTGCGCGAAATCCTAAACAAACAAATACGAAATATAGTATCAAAAATCAAAACCAAAAAACAACAAAAAGAAAACTTTCAAATGCCGAAGAACGAGATTTATCCCGAGTTAATAATTAATCTCCGTTTTAGTGCTTTATTTAATAATTAGGAAGGTGGCGCCATACATCTTGAGTGGATATAACATATAAAGCATAAAATTGCATCAATTTAAAATCGAATTAAAAACTTCTTAGAAATGACGGCAAATCTAAGAATTATGTCTTCCAAAACACAATTATTTTTAACTTATGATAACTAAAGTCTGTTTATATATATCGGAACGAAAAATAATCACTAATTATTACAGTTGATCTGAGTGAGAATATGGAAAGTATAAAATAAAAAAAATGTAATAATAATGAATAATTGATTGATTTTTCAGTTGGTTGATCACGCTGTTAGCAATCTTAATTATTAATAGGTGATTGAAAGAATGGATAAATCTACAATTTCAAATTCAATTAGAATGAAGACATTAATCTCGGTTATTAATTAGAAAGACGTCAAGGAGTTGTTCTGTGTTTGATTTTACTTTGTCAGTGTGCTATTTAATTATAAATAATCCATGATGTTGAAAGTTTTGACCATGGAAAAAACACAAAAATAAACAACTCTTCAAATTCTAACCACATAGTTCGACAAAACGTCGTAACTTTTGAGGCCTATCTAGAAAATGTATATACATGCCTCGCAATTTCAGATATTCGCATAAATTTATTTAGGATCATGAGAATATGTGATATTCTTTAAAAATGTAATTCTATGGTATCATATGATGTTTCAAATGCAGAGTAAAGGATTTTAAGCAAATACACTTTGAATAGATTATTCAAAATAGAAGGTATAATCTAATATGACTACTGAACGAGGACTATTTTCAGCCCTTACATTCAGGAGCTTGCTTTTATTCACATTGAATTCTATATCACTTTTAGTAGTGATATCATTCGAGGCCCATTTGTGAACCTGATTTTTCATCAGTGTCTTAAAAGCTAAAATAGAAGCCCGAGCATGGTTTATTGGTCACAACGGATTGAAGATCCAAACACGGATTCGAGACATGTTGCTCTCAAAGTCTTTATACAATATGCTTGTAAATTCGTTATTAATGTTAGATGACTCAAAAGGAAGGTAATACTGTAATACTGTTTGGTTGCTTTCTCATCGGTCCTAAGTTCAAAATTAGGTTTGAATAGGTCTGTAAATAATGTTATCCCATTGATATGAATCCAATGAAACAAGTCTTATTTGATCTCGAGTGATACAAACACATTTTGACAGATACATTGCTGTCCAATGACCATTTATATTACTGAGAATCATGTCTAATATCTTTTGGATATTTTGGATATAGCCTAGATACAGAGGCTATCTGTAATCCAAAATAAGTTGGATGGTATTTTTTATTGTGACCATTTAGTCGAAGAGTTTAACCTGTGGATATCAAGAAGAATGATTGAAATTACTGACATGTTCTTTGAATCAAATGTGGAAAATAAACACGTGTGGATCTTTACATTCATGGGAAAACTCAAAGGTACATCCCACATATCATTTGTAGATCTATAGAGATTAAAGAACTGGTACCAGGCCACGGAAACGTTTACCGTTCCGCATATCAACCTTCAAAAGCTTGGACTGTCAAAACAACAGAAGCCTGGTATTAACTAGTGGTTAAGACACTCGGAATCGAAAGTTGTAGAAAAACATGCTCGACATTTCAGCTTTATGGGTGTTACTATGTCCAGCCAAACCTACTATTTGTTGGAAAAAAAGTAGCTCATGAGTTGGCGGTAGGTGGTTTTGCACCCTGCCTTCTTCCCATCTCGTCTATCACTTCAAGATAAAAGAATTGCTCTCAAATACATTTGTACAGAATCAACAAAGAAAATAAAGCAACATAGACACGTTACTTGTGTAGGTTTCTTTATGTTTTCATTCTAGCTATCATCAGTACGAAAATGCGAATCGCCAAACTAAATCACATGCTTTCAGTCATCTATTAACAACAGATTGGCGCTGAGCACCAACGAGGATTTACTTTCCTACCCAGTAGTCTTTTATCTCGGTCAGTCATGAGTGATTATTAGCCACAGTCATTCTTGAGGAAGAAATATTCTGACAGTAAGAAAACTGTTAATTTCAACCTTCTCTAACTAGAAATAACACAAATATATTTCAGTAGATGTGTTTTAAAATTTTGTGACAGTGTTCTGCATGTAGTTAGTGACATCATTGTAAATCAATGTACAAAAGGTATAAACTTGCGTCAATCCTGTTGCTTAGAAAAAGTTGCAAACTACAGAGAATGCTCAATGAATCTTTCACAGAGATATTTGACTAAACCTATTTGTGACAATCAATGAATATCCCTAGCCTATAACTTCGTTCCCAGGAATAAATTGTTGACTTTGTATAAATTGTGATTGTTGAGTAAGTAATAGTTGTATATTCAGATTTGAAACCACTCTCTTCAACCACATACATGTGTTGCACATTTTTCAGAGGTGTGTTTATTTCGCTTCATTTTAACAAAATATTACACATTGGGCTATTTGTCTCTTTATTATTTGTGGAAATTAGGGTATAAATTCAATTGTTATAAGTCCTTTAGATTACTGTCGAGTTACCGAGGTATTCTCAGATATTTGTGGATATAGAAACATTTTTAAAATAGTACATAATATTAATCCTAAATATTCAATAATATATAATGACTAAGTTAGTGTTCATCTTTAAAATAATCTACATTATTTTTAAAAAGAACTTAATTCGAGCAAAAAATATCACAAATAAGTTCGGAACAATTGAGGGTAAATCGGAGTCTTCTATATTTTGGATATAACATGTCAGAACTTTATAATATCAATATCATCCTTGAGTTCATTTTTATGCAAAAAGGAATACCAGTTATGTGATGTAATATATAAAAAAAATTGCAATGGAAGTCAGTATCTGTAAATCCAAGTTTGGTAGTGTGGGCCATGGGCTCAAATAAATCATCAAAAAACGTTTGCTAATAACAATATGATCACCTTAGAGCTTATAGCGATGTAACCCACTTGTAATACGTGAATCAATGAGTTTCCAGGTTATATGGCTCAGTAATATCAAACCCATTTCCAGTTCAGTAACATGCTCAGAGGTTGAATAGCATGTCACCATATATCTTCGCATGACATCCTCAAATATTTAATTCAAACTCAAATACAACTAGCATACTATCTAATTCGGTAATTCAATAACCTCTTATTAGAGGAATTGGTAACCAGTTACATATGGTGAGGACATGCGTTATTTTTCAGTAGAATGCACTTATATGAGATGATGTTCATAATGTTATTTTATTCTCATGAAACTAAGTGTAGGCAGTAACACTTATCCTTTTTAATATTAAGTTAATATTCCACCATCACAAAACATGGATCCAATCTCACTTTTAAGGAGAAAAGATAGACATTTGGTTATGATGGAATTTTGTTTGTTTGTTTTGGAATTTCGCACAAAGCTACTCGAGGGCTATCTGTGCTAACCGTCCCTAATTTAGCAGTGTAAGACTAGAGGGAAGGCAGCTATTCATCACCACCCACCCCCAACTTTTGGACTTCTCTTTTACCAACGAATAGTGGGATTGACCATCACATTATAACGCTCTCACGGCTGGGAGGGCTAGCATGTTTGGCGCGACGGGGATGCGAACCCGCGACCCTCAGATTACGTTATGGTGGAATATCGGCCCATATACTATTTATCCAATCCAAACGTTCGTTTTTCATATCACAATATTTAAAGTACATTTTTTTTTAACCTTATAAAAAAATCATCGCACATGTAGAAAACTGGTATTATTAATTTGTGTTTTATTTTTATTTAAAACATGTAAAAGTTTTGTCAGAATAATATAACGTGGAAACATATCTTTGAGGGGGTTGTAATTTCTTGTAAGCAAGGTTTTTTTGGAGGGTATTGTCTTTTGAAGTGTAGTTTTTATCTTGAAGCTTTTATGGATATAGTGACGTCCACATGGAGCTTATGCTATCATTTACATAAAAGTAGAGTCAATCTGAGGCTGATTATATCTTATGAATCAGACAATTTTACTTTAATTACATCACTCACTGTAAGTAAATAGCACATATTAGAACCTTAAATTATCTATTAAATGATGTATCATGGATTTTTTTTTATAGAACGGTTAAACGTTTCCATTTGATAGTTGATGAATTATTTTTCAAAAAGTGTTAGTAAGTGTTAGTTATTGGTATTACTAATATAAGGTTGCATTCTTATTATGTTACAAATTTTAAAGCAAGTTATAATGGAAAAAAAATTACAATATATAATTACCATATGGGGTTTTTCGAAAATACACTGTTTTATAGAGGCTGAGTACGTTATATTAGAACGATTTTGGACCTTCACCACGCTATTGTATTTCATGTCACCACGTCCAGTCGTATTCTTTCTGACAATCGTCTTGCAACGTATGCTTTGCTGGCAAAGGTTCTTTTGAAAGGATGTAACGTTCAAGGTATACCCTTCTTTTTTCTGCTTTTCTTATTTTATTACTATATGAGGTGTTAATATACATATTTATATATATGTATATGTAGCTCACGTGATATTATATACCTTCTCCGTTTTACCACTGCTTTATTAATTAAAGTCTATAATCTGAACTTGTTCTAAGTACATACAAACAAGGCACTGCGTTTTTATCTGAGCCTTTTAGTCAGAGTGTTTTCCTTTTGTCGTTAGGAGATACAGCACAGTCGTACTAGATGAAGTATGTTAATTATGATAACACTGTTAAACAATTCTGTAATTCCCAACCACGGGTATCGAAACCCGGTTTCTACTTTTGTATGTCTGCAAACTTAAAAAAGTAAGAAGTGCTTTCGATACTCATGATAGAAAGAGTACAGATTGTGCACTGTAGCTTTACAGTTTGACTCTATGTGGTTTTATATATATATATAAAACGAAAATATTAGGAAGTCTCTCAAATTACTTTACAAGATAAAAATAATCGATGTGTCTTCGTTCATTCTAAGAGCTACAGTTAATAACGAAAAAAATCTATTTTTATTCAGATTTACTCACTGCATTTCCTACCTTGTTACATACTATATAACATGTTTGTCTTTTTATATCTCTTCTAGACATTGTTAGGTGTTGGAAAACAAAAGGTTAAATGTCACGTAGTGTTAATCTCTGTCTCAGGGAAATCTGCATTTTTTAAAAGAGTAAATATTTAATTTTTCTAAAGTAACAACACAATCACAAATCAGTTGAGTGCGTGACAGATTCACTCGACAAGTGTCAGGAGTAGGAAACGTCAAATAGCAGTCAGTTACCAGAGGAAAAGAACAACAAAAACCAAAACAACTAAAAATAAAAAAAATATATAAACTATACGAAAGACTGAGCTTAGAGCTTTCGTGATCTACTCAGCCATCTGCTTTGCAAAGTCATGAGATTGTTATACTGAACTGTTTTAAGTCATATTATAGATATATTGTGCTGAAAACTTGGATCAAAATATTTAGTTTATATTACACAGTAGGAACAGTTTAAGTATACTTTAATTTTTTGTGTCATAAGTGTTATGATTTGATGTTCATGAGTGATATCAAAGTATATTTCAACTTATCAGACATCAGAATCTTGTATTTCTAAACCGTTCGTCTTAATAATACAGGGTATTCGGAAAGTCACTGTGCACTTATATATTTATTAACAGACATGTTTCAATATAGAATAAAGGAGGTTAATATGAATGACAATTATAAATAATGGCTTGAAATAGACTGAATAAAATGTGATAAAATATGCATAGTGACTTTCCAAACACCCTGTAGTTTACCAGAAAGTTTGCTCTTTATTCACTTAGAGCTATTTGTATTATTAATTTTTATTTATGCTGTAGTCTATAATTTTGTTAGAAAATTTGTGCGCTTAAGGTTTTCTGCGCATTTGCTTTATTCTTCTGTGATTAGTGTTTTAAATGTATGTATAAATCGAAAATTTATTATAATTTTTAAAGCTCTAGTGGTTGGTTATAACCTAGGAGATTGTGTGCTTCTTGTAGTTTGCTTTATATAATCGAACAAAGCTGCACAAGAGTTATCAGCACTAGCCGTCCCTAATATTGTACAAATAGCTTTAAAACATTTGTTTGTTTGAAGTTAAGCACAATGTTATAAAATAGGCTATCTCTGTTCTGCCAACCACGGGTATCGAAACCCGGTTTCTACTTTTGTATGTCTGCAAACTTAAAAAAGTAAGAAGTGCTTTCGATACTCATGGTAGAAAGAGTACAGATTGTCCATTATAAAAATTTGTGCTTAACTGAAAACAAATAAACAAGCTTTATAATTCTGCAGCTGTGCTACCGTGGGATCCTAGAAGAAAGGCAAGTAGTTAACAGCTCATTATGCCAACTCATAGGATTATCGAATAGTAGGATTTCATGGTTACTCTTTTAACACCTCCACGGCTCTAAGATGGGGAGCTTTTTTATTTTTCAACAACGGGATACGAACCACGAGATAACAGTCTAATATGATAATATAATTGACTAGTAATTGTGCTCGGTAGCAAGTATGTTTGTCGTACACCATAAAAGCAAATGTCTAAAATACAGTAGTAGTCACATAAATGTATTTTTTTTCTCCTTGAAGCGACAGACCATGCGGTAAAAGGAAGTTAGTAGCTTTTAATACAACTGCGTTAAAACCTCTTGCTGTTTTGTTGGTTCAGTTATGCTACATAGCTATTGATTTTTCATCAGAGCACTCCATCACAGGTGGTGCATTTATAACGCCCTCTGGAGATAGACAGATATTGTTAAAGTTGGTAGAACGGTCTACTTAAAATTTCTCCGTTGCACATTAACTTAACGTCGGCTTGCCCTTGTTTACTAGAAACGGGATTTCTAATAGAGGACAATGTTATGTGTGTAGTATTTATAACTGAATAAGTTTAGAAGAGTTAATTGTTGTCGTAAACGTATTTTATTGTTGCTAGTGCTTCAATTGATGTGAAAAGAGAAGGTTCCGTTAAATGTGGTGACAATCAAGAGATATATATGGCTGATTAAGGCAACTTTTATTTGTACTGTAATTTACAATTTTGTTAGATAATTTGTGCGCTTAAGGTTTTCTGAGCATTTGATTTATTGTTCTGTGATTAGTGTTTTAGATCTATGTATAAAACGGAAATTTATTATAATTTTTAAAGCTACAGAATGTAAATAAAAACATGTGGTTCAAAAGTTTTCAATATGCAATTAATTCTGTCCAGATTCACAAAACTCTGAAAGTATTTGGGGTGAGTAACGTTTACGAATAATAAATTGCAGAATAAAAAGTGTCGAAAGTTCTTTTGTTAACAGACAAAAAGTAATTTGTTTGACTCTTTTTTTTTTCCACCTCTTGTTTAAATTATTAAATATTTCACTATACTTCAATCTTTTAGACGCCCACCCACCTACGCACGTAACTCCCTCGCACAGAAAAGATTTGCAGTCCGGCTATGTGTTAGTAGTTATGATGACAGGTGAGCTTTATGGCTGATGTATTTATGAATGAATACAACTGTGTCTTGATCTGATGCCATATGTTTTGGTTTTTCTTGCACTACTACAACAGACGGGTGAAACCTTTGAGGGTTGGGTTTTCTGGGCTTGACTTTTCAGCGCTTGAAGATAAAAGAACATCTGTACTTTGAAAATAAATGACAGCTTGTTAATTTTGAATGTCAGTAGTCTTAAGCTTTAGACTGGAAACAAACGATGACAAGAAAACGCCGTTTAAATTAACGCACTACTTCTTGACATATATTATCTACACTTCTCTATAAAGCTTGACATGTTTCTTCAACACGATATAGTTACAGAAATTAAGCAAGGCTTAGCTTGTCTTTATTCAGAATGAATGTTTACAAAACAACAAGATAATATCTCCCCATTACACAAAATGTACCCAGAACGAGAGAATTTTAGATTGATGATAAAAAAGACTCTTTAATGTTATTGCTGTTATTTTATAATTGATTAAAATTGTTATGATGATTAAATCTGGTCAATAACACTCCTATAATTATAAAATAGTCTAAGATTTAGTTGTATTAAGATGATTATCTAAAATGGACTATGAAAGACTAATAAAATAAGTTCTAAGAAAACAACTGTATATATATTTAATAACATTCATGAAATCTGTATCTCACTTTTGTTTATTACTACGTAAAGAGAAACTAGTTTACATACGATAATATGACCTCACAAGACAAATTATTTGTTGAAGACACGTTTTAATCAAAGAGAAATGGTTCACAGGTGGCTAATACCACTTGCATCTTTTCAGTGATGTCAATTTTAAATTATAATAAGCATCAAAATTTTATTCGAAGTATAACCGTTAAATATTTGTTTAAAAGTTTCATTTGTAATCGAGTGAGACAGGTAGCGAAGCATAATGTTAGTCGTCTCACCTGAGTTAAAATAGTAGATTAACCAATGATACGATGGTGCATACAGCTCCCCCTTCCTCCCCGCAGCAGTATGTCTTCACACTTACAACGCCATGAAAAGAGTTTTGATACACGTAGTGAGAAAAGCACAGATAACCCATTGTGTAGCTTTGTGTGTAACTACAACGAATAACAATAATAACACTGGGGAACACTCATTTTGTTGCATTTAATAAAAGACCTTTCTATAGTCAATTTGAGTGTGTTGATTTCAAATCTGAAGTCGGTTTTTGTCTGCAAGCTACAGATTTTATGCAATTTGACATTTTTATTTATTTTTTAATTTTTCGTTATTATAGGAAATTATAGGAATAGCTTATCAATTTGTTTGTTTATTTTATTCAGGTAGGAATTTCCGTTTGTACACTCCATCTGGACAATCTCGTTTAATGCTCCAGCAGTAGTCAGCCATCATACTTTTGTCCCAGCGCCCTTGGTAGCGTTCTTTCATGACCTTTAGGTCTTGGTGGAATCGTTCTCCTTGTTCGTCACTCACAGCCCCCAGGTTGTCAGGGAACTTATCAAGGTGGCTGTTCAAAAAATGAAGCTTGATGCTCATGTTGCACCCGAGATCACGAAAAGCGAGGAGCATTCTGTTCACAAGTTCACTGTAGTTCTCCGCCTTATTGTTTCCAAGGAAGTTCTGAACGACTGCCACAAAGGATAACCATGCTGCCTTTTCTAAAGCGGTCATCTTAGCAACAACCTGATCATCACGAATTAGGGTTCGAATCTGTGGGCCATCAAACACGCCTGCTTTGATCTTCTCAAATGATAACCCTGGTAAAGCTGTGATGATGTGTTGGAAACATTCACCTTCGGTTTCCAGTGCCTTGACAAATTGCTTCATCAAACCTAATTTGATGTGAAGAGGCGGAAAGATGATCTTATCTCTGCTTACAATTGGGTCTTGTATGATATTTGACATGTCTGTTTCAAGGGTGTCACGAATAGGCCAGTCCTTCTGGACCCAATGTCTGTCTCGTGCTCGGCTGTCCCACATAGAGAGGAAACATGGAAACTTGGTGAAACCTTTCTGTTGTCCAAGAAGAAAGTTGACCATCTTTAAGTCTACACAAATGATCCAATTGTGCTCATGATATTTTAATAAGTCCATGACCATTCTCATATCATCATAGTCTTCCCGCAAATGCACTGAGTGACCGACAGGTACTGCTCCATAATCATTCCCATTATATAAAAGAACACACTTTAGACTGCGTTTTGAACTGTCTAAAAAGAGTCTCTATTCAGCAGGACTATAGTAAGGTACACCCAGTTCTTTGAGAAGTCCTTGGATGTCATGGCAGTAAACAAACTGTCTGTCTTCTGAAAAGAAGGTCACAAAAAACTGATCACGCTTTCTGAAATATGATACTTTAAGAGAGTGATCAACAAGATTTCTGCCTTGTAATCTTGATGCCAAAAGCTCTGCTGCTTTCTTTGAAAGACCTAAATCCCGCACTAAATCATTCAGTTCAGCCTGGGGAAGAGGCTTGGGGACGGGGAAAGGTTCAGTGTCTGAAGAACAGTTCTCCGATTGTGTACATTTTTCTGACAATTCACTGTCACAACTGTCTTGTTCGCTTGTATCATGTCCAATGTCTTTATCGTCCAATGAAGGCAAGCCTTTGAAAACTGGAACAGGAACTTCTTCAGAGTGCGGAGCAGGCCAAATAGCTGAGGGAATGTTCGGATACGTAATCTTATGTCGGTTTTTCTTCCCAACACCCGTTGTGTTTACCATGCAGAAATAGCAGTCAGTTACATGGTTGGTGGGTTCGCGCCAAATCATTGGAACACCAAAAGGTAGACCATTGCGTTTTCCTTTGATCCAGTCTCGAATCATTTCCTCACAATTGTGGCACACAACTTGAGGAGCCCATTGCTTGTCTTGATCACCAAGATGAACTTCAAAATATGCCTTGTAGGCACGCTTGACAAACGAGGATATGTTACGTCTCTGACGATTGAGTGTGTAACATCCACGTATGTAGCAGAAAGCATCAGGCTTGTTTCTGCAATTATATCTATTTTTGGAACCCATGTTTGATCTGAAACAAAAGAAGAATGATCAAAATATTAGAAGCTATCTATATATATGGACGTGAAAATGCTTATACAAGGTTTACGCAAGTTCACATTTGTACAATTTCATTAACCTCAAATTGCATACAAACTAGAGCTTGTAGAGAAAAACTAATTTCAGATTTGAAATCAGCGTCTAAAACTCCTTCAGAATAAGTTAAAATATTTAATGCAACTCAAAGTTACTGAAAAAGTGTTCCCCAGTGTAATGAGCAATGCATATAAAACAAGGAGAAAGAGGTAGGTTGTGTTGGATGACCTTGGGCCAGCTGAATGAGTTTATTAAATTGTCACAAGAAACCTCGAACAATATATAACAGCGTTCTGCATGTATATACTTCAATGTTTCAAAATGATATACAATAATAACCGCAGTATATACGTTTCAGTATTTCAACATATAATTTAAAATACCGAAAAAAAGAAAGACAAAGTCTTAGTTGATAGTTCCTTTAAATAAATCTAGTTCTTTCTTTGGAGTTACTATTATTGTTAGTTTGTTTGTTTTGGAAATTAGCACAAAGCTACTCGAGGGCTATCTGTGCTAGCCGTCCCGAATTTAGCAGTGTAAGACTAGAAGGAAGGCAGCTAGTCATCACCACCCACCGCCAACTCTTGGGCTACTCTTTTACCAACGAATAGTGGGATTGACTGTAACATTATACACCCCCACGGCTGGGAGGGCGAGCATGTTTAGCGCGACGCGGGCGCGAACCCGCGACCCTCGGATTACGAGTCGCACGCCTTACGCGTTTGGCCATGCCGGGCCACACTATTGTTAGCAGTGGCAGAGTGGCATGTCGAGGTGGGCACAACACAAATAGCCCGTTATGTAGTTTTGCGCTAAACTACAAATGCGCCCCCCTCAGTGGTGCAAGGGTAAATTTGTGGACTCACTCCGCTAGAAATCGAGTTTCGCTAGCCGTGGTGGGTATAGTACAGATAGCCTTTTGTATAGCTTTGCGCTCAATTTAAAACAAACAAACTACACATAACGATTTGAATGCCTTGTCTATCTATTTGTTTTTATTAATTAAATTAACAACATTTATTTAATTTATAATTGTAATTTTATTATTATGGTTATTCGCTACGCATATACATTCAGAAAAGGATTCTTTACACAATTTAAACGGAAGTAAAGCTTATTTTTTCCTTTGTTTTGCCTTCATTGACATTTTTAATAGGAATACTTAAAACATTTATTTTAATTTATCATTGCACTTTTAGTATAGAGAATATTTTGCGCTGTTACCTTAGTATATGGTTTTTATAACTAAATTAATTTTTATAAGCTAACCGAACTTTGTGAGATATTATTAACTGATAAAACAATGAATCATTATTTTTATACGTCAGAAAGATATATTTGAATGGCTTTACTTATTTCTCATTGAATTGTTTATTTTATTTTCCTAGGTACTTGCTTTAAGTGGAAGCTTATATTTAGCACGCTGTTTACCAAAACCCTTTTATGTGTGTACGTATGTTAAACAATAGAACTGTGTTAGCGAGAAACTAAAATAATGAAACATAAATTAAGAGAAATATACCTTGCTGATTTTGCAATGTCTATATGGAATATTTAAAATTTTCGTAATTTTTTTGTTCGAAGTTTTGAAAAGGCACTAAAAATAGACACGTTGCGTTTACTCCAGTAGTATTTGCTGGAACCAACTATTTATTTTTTTATCAAATAAATGAAATAGCTGGCTGGATATATAAAAAGTGAAAGAATTGTGAATATAGTTTAGAAGGGTTTGTATCAAGTTAAAAAGAAATTCACTATTTAGTTCCTGCTGACGTATTAGTGAGTCTGTGCAAGTTGATTCATTAATAAAAAAATGCTATCTAATACCTTTACCAATTTTGAATTAAAAACGTTTTGTTTTATCCTCTACATAATAATAATTAATAAGTTTGTACTTCTATAACAAAAGGTACAACCATTTAGAAAAAAACTCTTAACAACCAATGAAGGAGTAACTAATGAAGCGCAATATAAATATAATATTAAATTATAAAAGAAAAAAATGTTATAATTAAAACTTTGTTAGTGGAAACAACTACCCGATTTCTAGGTTCAAGTGCTTTGGAAACAAAAAAACTCCGATGTGTATCGAACCAAGTATTTTGCAGAAACTTATATCCAATCAAATAATCGATTCAGTCAGCATTTAAATGCTCTTTACCTTTATACGTAAAAACCACTGTTTTGTGTAGACTTGAAATAACAATATATTTTATGGTCAAGATATTTCTTTGAATAAATGACATCGAAAATGAAAGTAAGTAGAAATAAATCACAAGATTTAGAAATTCGAGATGAATGAGGTAGAAGACAAATGAATGGTTTGGACAAGTGCAATATACAAATGAATAAATGTCTACAAACTAAACTCATTTTTTGTAGTTCATAGTTAGACAGTTCAAAAGGGAATTTTCATATTGAAATACTTTAGCTAAATCTAACTACCGTTTTGTACATAAGGGATTTCCTTGATTTTATTGATAGAGCAGGAATGGAAATTTATAATCAACAGCTCAATAGTTATATTCTCTAACTAAAATATGTTTTTCCTTAAGACTTCTAAACTTATTTTTCAAATATTTATAAAAGTAAAAAGTTACTACACGTTGGAGTTACTGCCTCCTCTACAGATCCGAAAAATAGTAAGTTCAGTATATGTTGATATACCACTAGTTAGTTACTCGTTTAATAATAGCTTTCTGATTATAAATACGTGGCAGTTGTTTAAAACATGTCGGGAACAAAAATTCCATTAAATTTCCTCCAACACAACATATAATTTAAATAAGATTGATTTTAAAATATTTATGAATATAAAATGTACGTGCTACATCGAATACTTTTCATTTCTGTGGAAAGCTAAACCTTATAATAAGGTAAAATATAATAATTTATAAGAAAGATGGAAAATAAAAAAGGGTGAATCCAATAAACAAACGATTTTATGTGTTTTATTATAGTAAAGCCACATTGGGCTATCTGCTGTGTCCACCGTCTTAATTGAACCCTTCATTTTAGAGTCGTAAGTCCGAAGATGTACTGCTGTCCCACCGAGGGTCTAACTAAAAAATTCCTCTCATGGTATTCTATGAGTAATTCCAAAAATTATCTTGTAAAACAGATTACTCATAAATGGAATTACATAGAGATGTACACTTTATAAAAATGAATATTCTAAAAGTGTCAGATTTTTTGAAACAAAATGTATTTTTAAAGTGTTTTGTCACATTTCATATTACCAAATGCCTTAATTGTTCTGTTAATCTGAATTTAGTTTTTAGAAATTTTTATCCTTCATTTTTAAATCGGTTTAAAAAGTATATTCGATTAACCAATAAAAATTCTGATTTTAGTTGGATCACAAAAAAAAATAAAGCTATTTACCCTTTCAGTTTCCTGTTAGATTTAGAAAAACTAGCGATACGTGATTTAATTGTGAAATAAATTGTGTTTCGGTCTTAACATTAAAAAATCTTATGTCAAATAGTTTGTAAACTACTGGTCAGATTGTTCTAGCCGAATGGTTTCACTAGATGGCACTACAGATAGCATAATACCTAGAATCTATTATTTTCTGAATTGAAAAATTATTATTTTTTCATTATAAATACATGAGTAATACATATAAAGAGGTAAAATTTACAGGGTTATTTATTTTAATACATATATAAAACATAAATAAATTTTGCGGTGAAATCTCCTTAAATGTGTTATCAGATTTATCAGATGTTGGTATCTAAGTACTGTTAATAAGAATGTATCTGAATAGTCGTTATTCTTAACCATTTTTCAATATCTTTAAAGTTAAAAAAACACAGCTGTTGAGCGCAAGATTTTGATCAGAGACACAAGATATTCTAACTCTATACATGACAGTAGTGTCGTTTACTTCTGTGATTGACTAAAATGTTTGTTATTTTAAGCACATCTATTCAATAGGCTGTTGATACCATTCTCACTGCGGGTAATAAACCCCTATTTTTAGTAGTATAAGCCTTTAAGTTTCCCGATGAGTTACCGAGGGGCTAAAACTATTAATTTTACGCATGAATAATTCTTTATTTAAAACAAAGATTTCGGATATTATTAATAATGCAGCTATACAATTAATGAATATGTAATTAGTAAAATACTGTACAGATTTCCAGGTTTAATATTCGTACAAATATACCAAATTTACACTAATGTTAATAAACAATTAGGTAGACTACGAAGGAAAGAACTTTCAATGTTTCACATAGAAACGGACAAATTCGTTGTAACCACCAAATTAGAATTGTTAAAAGCTCACAATCTTCTTGGTAATACCTTTAAGTCAACAGTTATTTTGACAGAAAAGTTTGTCAAAATTGGAATTACATTCACTCTATTGGATCATATACATGATAAGCCTATAAAGTCCAAAGAGATTTTGTTCTTTTGAAAAAGATTGTTCAGTCTAAGGTTGGGCTTGATGTATTATTATTCAGCCGAGATTGTTGACAGCAGTGTAGGGCAAATGTGCTTGCTTAATCTTTATCCTAAGATGAAGAACATTATATCGTGGAAGATATAAATATTTTTTATTTTACTGTGTGGACAGGCTAGTAAGAAAATTGGTATAGATTTATAAATTTATAAATAAATAAACGCATGTGAGCCTTAGCATATTGATGTTGTTTAGATGATAAATAAGCAATATAAGATGTTTTATTAACTGCTGATTTAATATAGATGTGCCGGAAAAGTACAATAACATAATTCAATAAAGAATTGCTGCCAGTTCCTAACTACTCGCCCCCCCTCGTGTCTCAGCGGTATGTCTGCGGACTTACACGCTAAAATCCGGGTTTCGATACCCGTGGTGGGCAGAGCACAGATAGCCCATTGTGTAGCTTTGTGCTTAATTCAAAACAACAAAACAACAACATCCTAACTACTTCACTAGTGTATTACAGATTTTATCAAATTCCAAGTGTTTCGAGATTATAAGGAAATTCACCTGTAAATATAGGTTAAATAAAGTAATAGATTATAATAATTTGCAGATTTAAAATGAGTATGATGTATCTTTTGATTACGTCTAGCTTTAATTTTTGAATTTGTTTGTTATGTCCCTTTCTTACCTTCGTTTATTTTTGAGAAAAATGAGCTCACTTATAAGGGTGCATCGACATATTTTTTTATCAGTGCGTCGAACCATGGACAATAATACATTTGTATGTGACGTATCTCGTATTTTTTTAGTTCTCTTTCTCTTTTGAGTCAGTCCATTTTTTATTTATTTCTTTCACCGTAGTTTCCAGCTGCTGGCTCGAGCTGCCAGCTTATGTTTAGCAGAGGTGACGTCTATCCAGGCATGAAATTCACTGAAAATGTACAAACGGGTCCGTCTCTTCGGGTTGAAGGCAATCTATTCATCCCAGCGGTAAGAGTTTCTTTGAACAGAGAGTGTATGGGACATTTGGCATCAACAAGAAACGGTTTCCTATTCCGTATCAGCTGGTCCGAATTTTCGGATATTGTGTGTGACCCCTCTTCGTGGCTGGATACGTTCTGATGTCGTGGAAAAACCTGTCATCATGCTTGTAATGAGCAACTCGTGCAACCAAGCATCGTAAAACATTGAAAAATTGTTTTCAAAGTAATAACATATTTCATCTTTGAAATAGAACCTTATAAACGACTAAAATATAGCAAAAAGAAAAATATATGGATAGGCATTATCATTACAGAAACGTTTAATTTGAATTTATTAATATAGTTTTATCAATTGTAACTTTTGTGTGTATGTAAATGTACGGGTTTTAGCTTAAGTAGCTTTGCATTCATTGTTTACTTTGGTCCCCCAGTGGCTCAGCGGTATGTCTGTGGACTTACACACTAAAATCCGTGTTTCGGTACTCGTGATAGGCAGAGTACAGATAACTCATTGTGTAGCTTTGTGCTTAATCGAAAACAACAACAATTGTTTACTTGGAATAGCTACCATACAAATTGTTAGTCTTACGTGTAAAAAATGGCGTGTCTCCCAAATGCTTGTATTCCAACTTTTGGCTTAATTTAATAATTGCCAAACGAAATGAGTTTATTGTATTTTCAAAATTTATCGTTGTATGCCTACTTATGATCTTGTCCTATAAATATACAAACTCTTTCTTAAAATATCGTTCTATTAGAAATCATTTTAACAAAGAAAGTAATCTAACAAGTTTTTCGTTTTAGCTAATTAAATAAAGTATTACTGGAAGACTTAGATATAAAAATATCACGATAAAATGGTGCTCATTGAATACTTAATTTCGAGTGTTTTTTGTTGTATAGTAGATACACAACAACACAATAACAGCAATAAAAGAACTTTTAATTTTTTTCAAAGTATAAAATTTGACCACAGCCATAAAAATATATAAATATTTAATCGCTTAAAGATAGGATATTTGTTTTTCATGTCGGGATAAATATTAATGCTCATTACATCAGGCTTAAAAGCTATGAATCCTCTCCGATTTTTTTATCTGTCTTTAGGCCTGGCGTGGCCAAGCGTGTTAAGGCGTGCGACTCGTAATCTGAGGGTCGCGAGTTCGCATCCCCGTCGCGCCAAACATGCTTGTCCTTTCAGCTGTGGTGGCGTTATAATATTACGGTCAATTCCACTATTCGTTGGTAAAAAGAAGCCCAAGAATTGGCGGTGGGTGGTGATGACTAGTTGCCTTCCCCCTAGTCTTACACTGCTAAATTAGGGATGGATAGCACAGATAGGCCTCGAGTAGTTTTGTGCGAAATTCAAAAAACAAACCCATTAATGGCACCAGTGTCTGGTACATCAAATGTGCGCATCGTCTTTGAAATTTAATGATTCATTGTTAATACAATTAGTTCAAGGGCGATTTTGATATATGTGTGTGTCTTTCTTTTCACGTTTAGTTGCAAACTGTTGATCTACATTGCAATTATTGGCGTATGGCCAATAATTACTATACTGCTAGGAAATAGCTGGTACAGCGAATTAAAGTTATAGTTGAAATAACTGATTTTATTTAAACACCCACTTTCGTAGGTGTTTAATATAGTGATCAAAATCTTCTTTTTAAATGAAACTTTTATACTTTGTCAGTCCTAAAAAATGACCACATAAAGTAGAGTATTTCTTCTACGATGTATACCTCTGGTAGGACTTCCGTTTCTGGAAATTGAATTGGCTTTGCTTTTCCAAAAAAAGTAATTTTAGTTTAAGCAAAACTGAAGCCTGTTTCTGAAATACCATGGACAAAGAAAGATGTGAAAATCTGGCGGACAGTCTCTTACCCAATTCCTTAAAAATAACTTTAAACAACAAAATACAAGATGAGGTCTTGCGCGCCGTTTTTCGACATAATGAATTTTTGAATCACTAAAAAGAGCTACAATTATAAATAAAATTGAGCAAACACAAAATAACTACAAAAAAAAGAACTTTAATAGTAAAGAAAAACGTCATAGATAAAGTTGCCCAATCACAAAATAAAACGGAAATTACAAAAAAACAACAACAACAACGTAAGTTTTGGTTTATACTTTTCCAAACATGAAACAATAATTTCCAACATAAAACACTGACAGTGGCTCAACGGTAACTGTGAGGGCTTAAAACGCTTAAAATCGGGTTTCTCTATATTTGCAGCTGGCAGAGCACAGGCAGTCCCTTGTGTATCTTTGCAAACAAATAAACAATGTCATCCTGCGTGTGGTTAGATATACAAATCCCGAATACGAATAATGAACAATAGAAAGCAACGCAGGGTATGTTGTACAGTCCTCCATTTGTAAGAATATAATTCATATTATTAAATGTGTTTATTTGTTTCAACACAAAACTACACGAAGGGCTATATACGCTGTGATCACTGCGAGGATCTAACAACAAATTTTAGCATTACAAATCTTGAAACATGCTGATAATTATAAACAAAATAAAATGAAATATACCGCTTGGGGTCTGGTGTAGAACGGACCAATTGTAAACACTGAAATATTTTCAATAAAAGACAACATAAGGTTCTTCATAAAAGAGTAACAAAATATTTACAATAAAATATAGGCAAGATAGCATGTAATTTGATGTTTTACTTTCTAACGATAAAACTAAACCAAAGAGTTTTGAATTAAAACAATAATTGAAAGTAAATACCTTTCAAGTACGTTACTGGTTTCTCGGCGGCAAATTTAGCTATGAACCAACTCACTTTGCATTGTTTTAACAGTGTTCTTGTGTTACAGTACTATTCTATTTTTATGGACAAATCCTTGGGCAGCCTTCGTTTTTTGTTTTGTTTTTTTACAGCTAAGCTGATTATTTAGTGTATAAAAGTAGTTTTGCATTATTTTCATGATGGCGCTGAATTTTGAAGAAAGCCAGTCGATTTGCCATTGAGATTATGTTTCGAACAGTTTTACTCCAAGGCATTTCTTAAGTCACAGATAATAAATTACGTTCGTAAGAAACATAAACTAACGATGGTTTCAAGTGTAGTTTCTCTGCTAGGAATGGCTATTCCAGGAAGTAATACCATGTGAACGGACAGATGCAAGTGCGAAATTTGCTTTTTTTATTATTTTACAGAAGGTGTAGATTATGCATTTGGATGGCGGAATTACAAATGCTTAAAATGTAAAATTAAAAGACGTGTGCCACAGAAAAATGTGAAAGGAGTATATGCCGGAATAAGACACATGCACATATGAAGTTCTTTCATATTTTATCGTTTCTGATATTTGAAAACGCTTGTCTTTTAAGCAAATACATTTTTGTTGAATTTAAACACGATGACCAAGTGAAAATCTGTAGCACGTGCATTATGGAAGGACCATATAATCCAAGCTTATCTAAAATTTATTTGCGGGTGGTGTAAGGGGCAGGGTCACACTAATAACAATTTTACGGTTTAGGTAGTGCAAGAAACTGCATTACATTTTACCGTTCCCCATTCAAGCATGTTGAACATGGGTTAAGAGACAGATATGAGATTATGACTAACGGTGAAAGAACACGTACGGAAGGGCGTCATGTAGGAGATTTAGAGTATCGAATGTTATCGGGTGGAAAAGAACAGAAAGGCATTGGGAGACAGAATGTGGTGAAGATAAGGACAGAACTCGTGTACTGCAAAATTACATAACGATTTGAATGTTAATGGAAATAAAACTAACATTAGTATGATAGACAAGACATCTTTAAGAAAAGAAAAGAGAAACAGACAAACTTCAATGAATATGCTGTAGAATGTGAGTTGGGAATGATTCTCGTAAATGCAGGTAAGAGAAAGAACACAGAAGAGAGAGAATTTGTTAGAAATAGACTGTTGTTGTAGGAAGTTAAAAAAGAAAAATAAAGTGGAGCATAATCCTTTTTACAATGTCATCAATTCTATACATTTAATAGCTTTATCAAGATTACCTGTTAAACATCAGAAAATTAGAGGATGTTGGCAAGCGTGACTATTTTCTAAACTTATATAAGTTTAGTCTTACACTGCTAAATTAGGGACGGCTAGCACAGATAGCCCTCGAGTTGCTTTGTGCGAAATTCTGAAACAAACAAACAAACAAACAAAAGACAAGAGGGAAGGCAGCTAGTCATCACCACTCACCGCCAACTCTTGGGCTACTCTTTTACCAACGAAAAGTGGAATTGACCGTCACATTATAACGCCCCCATGGCTGGGAGGCCGAGCATATTTAGCGCGACTCGGATGTGAACCCGCGACCCTCAGATTACAAGCGCATGCCTTAACGCGCTCGGTCATGCCAGGCCAGTGAAATGGAAATAGAGAAATGAAATTGTGGGGAATATATGTATTTATAATTGCAGTATTAACATTTTGAGTTCATTTTTGTAATGTTGTAGAAACAGTGATTGAAGAAAACTGGATGACATACAAAAAGCATTTTATATTATTGGAGGTAAAAATATTTTTTCTTGTGAGGAAAAAGTACAATTTTGAACACTTCAGCATTTTCTAATTCCTCTTATCCTCTGCAGTTAATTTTAAGGAAGTGTTTCTACGATATTATTCAAAATGTAACAAAATTAAAATAAAAGATGGTGTGCATCGAAAACTTGTAGAAATTTCAATATTTCAAATATTGCAAATAAATTTACTGCGTTCCATTTATGTGGTTGAAGCCAATATGCTATTAGTCTTGCTTCTTTAATGTAAACTGTTCATAAGTATGGTTGTACAGAATATGCTGGTTTGAAAGAATGTTTTTGTATTTTTGTGTGTGTCAAATAGTAGAAGCTAATAAAATGTTTTTTTTCTTCAAGGGCAAATTAGGAATCTTTGTCTCTGAGGGAAAAAAGATCCACCTTTCAAAAGCGCTTGGGGTGTAAGGATTTTATTCATTTATAACAATACTTATTGGTACTTATTTTTTTAAATACTTATTTTTTAATATCATTGTTGTATTTTTATGAAATATTTGTAAGGTGGAAAATTTTGATAAAAAATCGTAAAAATTCAAATTCATAGGTTGATTTGGTGATTTTAATAAACCATTGTTTCTGAGCCACTATATCGTGAAGCAAAATCACTTATATTTTAAATATTGAAAAACTTCTTGAGTAGCTAGATATGTGTGCTTTCGAAAGATACTTTGCAAATTTATTCCGAACTTTTTGAGGACTAAAGTTATTGTCGATAAATGTGAACTTCTTAAGCCTTATACTCACAAGAAAAGATTTTCCAGGATTTATGCGATATACGTATATACGTCATATTCTCTCTGGGCCGAGGATAGTCTATGCTGAAAGTACAGTTCCTCGGATTAGGACAATTCAGAGACTAACCTCGCGGTTTTATACATTTGAAGAAGTTAAAATGGTGGAAACAACTTCATAGATCGTTTTACAAGCTGGAAAAAATATTTGTGTTCCAGTTTCCAGAAATATTGTTAACAAAGAATGTTGGAAGAGTGTTTAGAGAAATGTTTATCATTAATTTGAAAGAAAATGACCGTTTTGGTTTTATATTATGTTTATACTGTTGACATTAAAACCAAATCAGCTACATGAACAAAACAACAAAATCGTGCTTAGCATTTGCAGATCGTGACCGTGGGTGTGTTTTGAGAAATAGTTAAATTCCCACTATTTGTTGTGACAAAAGTAGCCCAAGCGTAGTTGAGTGGTGTTGATTATCTGTCTAATCTGTCACTTCAAAATTCGGGACGACTAGTTCAGACAGCTGTCGGTAGCTTTGTATGAAATCCCTCCCTCATCCCAAATCAATCAATGAGAAACAATACAATATTTGCTATACGATTGTATTGGTGACGTATAGCTTTTTAAACGTTATTTGACCATTGTTGTTAAACACTATATATCGTGGTTATTCGAGTTGTTGTCATTAAACAGTATATGTTGTTATTTGAACTATTGTTATTAAACATTATATATTGTTCTTATTTGAATTATTGTAATTAAATAGTAAATATTGCTTTCAATTAAGCTATTGTTAATAAACAGTAGATATCGTTGTTAATTGAACTGTTATCATTCAACAGTGTATATCGTTATTATTTGAACTATTGTCATTCAACAGTATATATTGTTGCTATGTGAACTATTATCATTCAACAGTGTATATTGTTGTTATTTGAGCTATTATCATTCAACAGTATATAATATTGTTATTTGAACTATTGTCATTCAACAGTATGTACTGCTTTTCAGACAAGATTTGAAAGATTTATCATGATTCTTCATTTAGTTTCAGATACATGGTTTATTAAAATAGCACAATATGCCAAGTAACTGAGAAAATGTTACATTTATATAATAAGTATAAAGCTACAGTCAGCCAGAAAATTAGATGTGATTATAATAGATATAAAATAGACAATTTTTTTCAACTTCATGAATCCGAATATTGCTCTGTGTTCAATATAGCTAATGATAATTAAGTACTTAATTTTAAATACCTTTTATCTTGATTAACATACAGATTAATATGCACGTCTCCAATGTTATTACACACTATATTTTGTTATTGTCTATGTGGTATTGAAAGAAGAGTTATTGAATAAATGGAAAAGGAAAAGGTTTATAATGTTAAACCTCAGGGCTCGATCCATGCGATGGGCACAGTACAAATAGCCAATTGCGAATATTTGTACTTAATAACAAAGTAAAGAAACAAGCGCCCACAGTGGCTCAGTCTGAAAGCTTTCAACGCTACATTATGTATTTCGGTACCCGTGGTAGGGATAGTTAAGATGACCTATTGTTAGCTTTGCACTCAACAGCATCAAACAAACAGACAATTAGATTAAAAAGGAAATCAGACACTTTATAATATCTTTGCATTTTTTATATTTTTACTGACATTAACTTTTATATTAAATTATTATACAAGAAAATGTACACGTCTTCACATTTTATTACATTACATAAGCATTACTGATTCGTAAAGCTTTGCCATTAGACAAAACCAATATCATATAAATGAATGGCAGTTATCCTGAAAGCTTAGTAACTTAATATACTGTGGCAACAGTTGTTAAAAAACAAACAAAGAAGGGATTAAATGTAAATATAATAACACATATGTAATAATTATTTGTTTGTTTTGGAATTTCGTACAAAGATACTCAAGGGCTATCTGTGCTCGCCGTCCCTAATTTAGCAGTGTAAGACTAGAGGGAAGGCAGCTAGTCATCACCACCCACCGCCAACTCTTGGGCTACTCTTTTGCCAACGAATAGTGGGATTGACCGTCACATTATACATCCCACGGCTAGGAGGGGGAGCATGTTTAGCGCGATGTGGGCGCGAACCCGCGACCCTCGGATTACGAGTCGCACGACTTACGCGCTTGGTCCATATGTAATAAAAAACAACATCATCTAAATAACGTGACTTTAACAAAAGTGATTCTATTAAAATAATACAAATAGGGTTACTCATTCATAATTTATGACAAATCTACTGTTATAATATTTGAAGAGCCCTTGCTTGATCACCAGTAAGTTCGTAATCTTGCAATACTATAAACAAAGCTTAGATATTTGCTGTGGGCAGAGCATAGATAACCCATTTTACCACAGTAAATAAACAAATACCATTTTAATTATGGTTTCTGGTCATCTTTTATTTTTTGATTTTCAGTTTTTGTCTTGATACAGAATAAAATACTTTTATATAAGAAAATATTTCAACTTCCCTAGAATATCTTGTATCTGATCTTACACTTTACTTTGGTTAATATTATGATACATTGAAATATGTTCGATAATTATTGTCCTGGTTGTTCGTATCATTAAAAGTATTATACTTTGTTATTTTCAAAATTGTATGAACATTTTGTTCGTGCACGTTTTTTCGTTAGAATATAAATAAAGTAATTTGCATAGACAATTTTCAACTAAAGCAATCATCAGGTGAATTGCGTGAGTTGTGTATTTCCTGTCGACAACAAACAATAAGGACAGTTCTCAAAAAATCGATGAAAACAAAAACAATATGATGTGTATTCATTCAAGCACGTATACTGATGAAATTTTGTGGCTGTGCTTACGAAAGCATCTAAGACGAATGCTTCACAATATTTTAATGAGTTAAATACCGATTGGAGTAAATGGTGTGACATAAAAAGAAATAATATTGACATTCTTCAACCAATATTTCACCTTCGTATCTTCGTACGAAGTAGAGGAAATTTTGTTATTATCAATCCTTAAAATAAGAATTTTTCATTCTTATGACTGACACACACTGCGAAGATAACAGAAAATAAATAAACAATTCCAACTTAAATTTTTATATTTACCTGAAATTATATTTATTGCTTTTATACTTGAACTTGTTGGTAATATTATTTATACTAATCTGAACTCATATTAGTGGTGAATGTATATTAAAATTTCATAAGGTATTTTACCAACTGCCCCCCATTGGCTCAGCGGTATGTCTGTGGACTTACACGCTAAAATCCGGGTTTTGATACGCGTGGTGGGCAGAGCACAGATAGCCCATTGTGTAGCTTTGTGCTTAATTCAACAACAACAACTTTACCAACTTGTACATGTATATCTTTAGAATTCGTTAATAGGATATACCATAGACAACACATATTAAAAATATATGTTATTGCTATTATACTGACGAAAGTAATACTTGTAAAAGAAAATTAAGAATAACAATATTGGAACCATCAATATTAATATAATTTTATTATCAAATAGAAATGAATTCAAAAAGGAAAAACATTAGTTTAAATGACGTAGAACCGAGATATTTGGTCATGTGCTAGATTTATCTGTTAATAAAAAAATATTCTTGTTGAGAATATGAAGTATAAGGTCTCAGAGCAAATAAAGAATAATATTCCAGAAAAGGTAAAGGATAATATCCCAGAGTAGATAAATTATGAAATCTTAGATAATACAAATAATAAAGTCTTAGATAAAATAAAATAATTTGGTTCTCTTAATTCTTCAGAGTTTATTATAATATACAACGAATTTATTTTATTTTTATCAATATTTTTACTGTAACAAAATTCTTGATATTTCTGATATTTGAGGTAGCTGTCCCTAATTTTGACATTTCTGTGCTAAAGCATAAAATATGCATTTTGTAAATGGTGATTTGTCAGAAGTGCTTGTCCAAAAGTTGATGTGTGAATATCAAGTCGTGACACCTATGTTTCTATGTGAACAATAACTTTATTGTTAGAAGAGAAGTACTCGCCTCCAGTGGCTCAGTGGTATGTCTGCGGACTTACAACACTAAAATCCGGGTTTCGATGCCGTGGTGGGCACAGATAGCCCATTGTGTAGCTTTGTGCTTAATTCAAAACGACAACGAGAAGTACTTTCTACAAGTTCCTGTGGCCATGCACTGATGATCGTAGATTACGTGGTCCATCGAAACATGTAGAGAGTGCTTTTCTTCTAACATTATGTAAATAAAGCTATTGTGCACATAGGAACATAAGTGTAATGACGTTTATTGTGAATATGCACAACTGCTGTTAGTCTAGAGTATTTACGTGATACATTCTTTCTTGTTAAACTATAAATGTTTATAATAGAATATTTATAATTAGTATAATAAATTATGTGTTTATCCATACAGTGCTGTAACAAACAGAAACATAGTTCGGATGGGACAACCTGTCTAAAACTTGAAATAAATAATTGATTATTAGCAAATGTAAAGCGTAATGTGAGAGTTAGCCAAAGAGTGGAAAATGTTTAATGATTTCACTTGAGCTAACTCAGCTACTTAATTTAGAACAAAACAATGAGTGTAATTATTTACTAGAGAACTCTGTAACGTAAAATGTGAAAGAGTTTTAAACAAAGTAAGCTTGTCCAAATTGGCCAAATTTTAATGACTTAAAATATGTTAAATTTCTAAGTTTTATTCTGGTAAACGTGACTAAAGTCTTGAATCCTAAAAGTGTGGTCATTATAGACGTACTACGAGTCTTCATGCAGTCTAGGCTCATAAAGATATGATTAGGTGATGTTACGTTTCTAGAAATTGATGCATGGCTTTAAAAAACAAAAAGTGGTAAACGTAGTGATTATGTATTTAATTACAAATTGTAGTTTAATTTAAATAGAACTGCAAAATACACAAACCAATTAAATATATATATGTATATAATTGAGAAATGAAACACCGGAGTCTAAGTTTCTTTTACATTAGTTTACAACTTTTGTTTTTTACATTTTTGTAAACATTTTCTTTTTATTTCGTTTAAACCGTCTTAACTTTTTATAAGTTTAGCGAAATTTAACATAATTATATGTGTATCCAAGTCGTACATTTTAAAAGTTATAAACATGCATTGTAACGGATTTACTATTATATATTTATTTTAAGACCGATATTTGTGTGAGTTTAATATAAATTTAGCCACCCGTTAGTACAGCGATATGTCTCTGGATTACAACGCTAAAATCAGGGGTTCGGTTCCCCTCGGTGGGTTGAGCAGATAGCCCGATCTGGCTTTGCTATAAGAAAAACACACAAACACACACAATATAAATTTAGAAATGCGTTTAATTTATATTGTTAAATATGTATTGTGAAACTCCTACCTGTTCTCTAAATTTGTAGAAGGTTCTCGAGTGTAAGAATCATCAATGTGTATTTTATATTATTTCCAAAAGAAATTTCGAGAATTTTGTCTGAAGTTTATAAATCGACGAGCTAAGAGACAGCTATTACTGCAATAAACGCTTAATAATCGGATAACTACAGATATTTGACCACAAACGTTTATAGATTTCGAGTATTACAAATCGTTCAACTTCGGTGAATTAACTTTGGACGTTAGTATTTCCACGAGGACATTAGATATTTTCGCCGTGAAAACTCAAGTGTGAAGAAGTTAACTAGCTCTCAGTGAGAAATGTACCTGTGTATCAACGTAGAATTAATTCGTTCATGGTGAGCTGTCAATAAAAGATTCAGTTCCAGACCAGATAGAAGACTCAGTATTGTTTGTAACTTTGTAAAATATGTGTATATAAATCATTATTTGTAAGAAACGTTATCATAAATTATATTGTTATTTGTATATTAATATATTTTTGTGTTAAGAAGGAAAACTGTTTGTATCAATTTTGTTGGAGAAAATCATAAAGTTTATGAATAAAAACATTCACTAAACATCTGAATTAAAATTAAAATTTTTGGCTATTTAAAATCGTGTTACGTGACGTACGTACATTAATAAATTGGAAACTCCATCGGGATAGATATAATATGAAGTATGTAACAGTATACACATCGGTTGTGTGATAAAAAACTTTATCCTGGAGATCTAATAATACTAAAAGTATAACTAATTAGTACCTCTATTAATTACAAAAAGATTATGTTGCTTCCTCAGGCCAATTTAAGTAAATGGTTTACTTGAAAGAAGAATACGTCCAGATGAAGTTTAAAGCTAGGTAGAATGTAAATGACGAAACATATTCAATATATATATATATATATATTGTATATTACTTTGTTACTGTGCTCAGGACATTCTTGATTTTTTAGAAAAGTGAGACATCCGCAGAATCTCACATGCTGAGAATATATTGAAAATATCTCTGTGAAAAACAACATACGCGATAACCCTAATTTTCTAGTTATTATTGTATATCTATGTTTTTCTTATAGAAAAGCCACATCAGGTTATCTGCTGTGTCCACCGAAGACAATTAAACAGCTGATTTTTAGCGTTGTAATTCCAGAGACTTATCGCTGTCCCAGTGGGTGACAGTTATTATTACAAGATTCGACTGACGTTATTTATTTTAAATATCATCCAAATTACTTATTTTTAGAGAAGTTGCGATTTACAATATTTTACTTGCTAATTTTAATATTGTTAACTCAAGAGAATTGTTTGAACTAATAGTATTAACAATGAATCATTAAATTTCAAAGACGATGCGCACATTTGATGCACCAGACACTTATTCACTCTGGTGCTATTAATGGGTTTGTTTTTTGTTTGTTTTTTGAATTTCGCACAAAGCTACTCGAGGGTTATCTGTGCTAGCCGTACCTAATTTAGAAGTGTAAGACCAGAGGGAAGGCAGCTAGTCATCACCACCCACCTCCAATTCTTGGGCTACTCTTTTACCAACGAATAGTGGGATTGACCGTCACGTTATAACGCCCCCACGGCTGAAAGGGCGAGCATGTTTGGCGCGACGGGGATGCGAACCCGCGACCCTCAGGTTACGAGTCGCACGCCTTAACACGCTTGGCCATGCCGGGCCGCCATTAATGGGAGATCAGCTTGAATAAAATGAATGTTTGAGACGGTTATATATATATAAAAGAAAGTTTGTAGCATCAGTGATTATGATGTAGATGAAAGGTTGAATGTTGTATTAAAATTAAAAATACATTTTTTTCTCTTCTCTAACAAAGTTTCTTCTTTCGGCAAACTCTATAACATCTTAAATTTGTTTTACTTTAATAACTGCGAATCGTATCTTTTCGTTTTTCTGATTTAGATTAAAGTTACAAATAAATGATATCTTCAAAACTATACTATTTTTCTTCCCTGTAAGCTCAACATACAAAACAATCAATGCGATTTTATTTTTTACAGTTTAGCCTATTCCATAATTGTATTACGTAAAATCGTATTACTGAGCAACCCACTTATATTTGTTTCTTGTTAATCTCTTTTAAAAAATAACAATGCAAAGTAAACTTTCTGTGTTTTGGGGGCTAATGAAAAACTTAAATGTAGATGTTATTATGTTTCATTTTAATAGAAATATTTGAAGTTGTCAAGAACTTAAAACTGTCTTAACTGCTGATGATATCACTATCCATTTTTTCGTGGATAAATGTTATACATCAATTAAAAATAATAACCACACGAGAAGGATGAGAGCGACGTTTATTTTGTGTGGCTGTAAGTAGAAACTTTTGTTATGTAGTTAACTTAATTGCTTGTTTGGAATAAAACACAAAGCTACATAATGGGCTCTCTGTGCTCTGCCCTTCCCCAACCCAACTTGTATCGAAACCTGATTTTTTGTGTTGTGAATCCGCAGACATACCGATGTGCTTCTGAAGATATTTTAAACTAGCTCTGCAAGACTTCCTTGAATACAATATAGATACAAAGGTACATTGAATTTATAATAATCTACTTGCAAATTACAGTATAAGTAATGATGATATCGATATTTATAGTTTAATTGAATGAATTTATCTCATAAAAATATTTTAGGAAGCAAAGATTTAACTTTTATTATGCAAAACGTCATTTTAGACATTTTATGAAAGAACACTGGTGATTTCTACTTTATTATAAAGTGTTTGAAACATAAGCAAGTGATATCTGGTATAGAGAGGGTATATATATACATATACACACATAAATTTAGTTACATAAATAATAATGATTGATCAACAATATACGATTTCATGGTGGAATTTCTGAATCATTTTTCGTTTTGATTTGTGTTAAATTCCGTGGTAAGACAAATAAAGCAACGTATATAGATTCTCAACCAGAGAAGCTCAGAATGTGTTACTTCAAAATATAAAAGTACATGAGTACATTGGCCTGCAGAGGGTTCTGTGCGCCTCAAGGTAAATAACCTTTCTTTTTTTTGTTATTTATTTTCCAATATACTGTAATAATACTAAACTATAAATTAATGCAGAGACTTACTTCACTTACGATTACATACTTAGGTACACTTCGCTGTGATTTAATGTTTGTTTGTTTTTCCTTGATCTGTTCTTGAAAGTTATTTATACTTTATTACGTGTGGAAGGATAAATCGAAAAATAAAATGAGTGAAAATCGGAAAACTTGTTTTAAAGTTGAGGTTAAAGGAAATCATGGTTATGTCTTGTTAGATCACTTTTTGTTTGATTCGAATTTTTGCACAAACTTTACAAGCAAGTCTAAAAACATACAAAGCTAAAAACCGAATTTCCGTTTAGGTACAGGTAAAGCACCGAGTGACACAAGACTATTTCCTGTCCAGGCTTGTTCGAAAGAAAGCAAATTTAAATTGTAGTGGCATTTTTTGAAAAATATACTACTAACTGTATATTGATTTATAGAAAATACAATTTAACCAGTAATTAAAATATTTAGAAAAAAAAAGAAAATATTATGAAAAGTTACTTCAAATGCCTTTGTAATAGGTGTTATGAATCATATTATCCAAAAATTATTTAAACAAGAGGAGTTTCTCTATACAATTTGTCTGAAAAGTTGCTTTATACCACATTTCTTAGGCCTGCCAAATACAACGTACAATGAAGTACGAGCAGGGGAAATCCTCCTTCTACTATCCACGCTAATGCATGATTGTATTAACGAATTTGTCTTTTTGTCAATGCTTATAACTGTTTAAACAAACGAAATTAATTCGTTTTATTTGTAAAGAAACATCTTTATGTGTTATACATTAAACTCGATATATTTTATTTGCATGCTTTTTGCTCGAAGAAATGATGTACAAAACAAACAAACAGTAATTGAGTCAAGTTATTGTTGTTCGCGAATACGTATCTCATTATTATTTGGAATCTATTCAGGGTTTAAATTGTGCTTTGTAAATTAGTTTACTGCTAAGAACTTTGGAATATTTTCAATTGAAAAATTTTTGCACCAAAAACTAAGTGGCTCTAACTTGGTCTAAGAAACAAAACTGGCGATATCTAAACAGTAAAATAAACGAGTGAAAGGGAAAAAAAATCTAAGCAAGGCTGTCAACGAAAGTTTCAATACATACTGAAACGTGCAAGAGGCTATTTCATCTTGATAGATAAAGTTATATGTACACAATCTGTGCAATCTTTTGTATAGTTTTTGATGTGTATGAAGTAGGTACGTATCAAACAACCAATAAGCGGTGACGCTTTGGAATTAGTAAGGGCTCATTGTTTGAAGAAGGGTAATTTATTTATCATGTGACAGAGATTAATTAGCCTCGAGAGAATTTCCCTTTTTCTAGAAAGATTACTTTCAGGAATTTCTAATTCCTTGTCTTTTATGCCAAACTTATCGTGTGTTTTTTTCTCCCTCTTGGTTAAGTGTAAATATTACTGCTTTTCCCTTTTTTTAATTCATAATAAGGGAACGAAGAAGACAGTACCCGAGAACAAAAAGACCAGTATTTAGCATACTACTAGTCACTATTTAAAATAACACGATGTTAGTCTGTTCCAATAACATTAATCCTGATGTGGACAGAAAATTCATCAGTCTTCGGCGATAACACGATGTCACTCTTGATCTTGAGGTCTTGGATTAATAATGGCATTACAAATATATGCACGTATTTGTGTGTGTACATAGGATACGATTGCCATACAATATTTTATCAACGATGCATTAAACGTAAGGTTTTAATTATGAATTATCTTTACGTTTTGTAAACATATTCCTTATGAAAATGTCACAGTATATTTCAGTAGTTTATGCATAATAACATATAGTTGTTGAATTACGTGTTACTTGAGAAAATGGGTAGTACCTACCTCCGACCGGTGTATGCATTCGGAACGTTTTTAGAAAATCTCTTTCATTAGTGGCGACATCTCAAAACAAAAATAAACAGTCTGACAAAAGAAAGATAATTTTTTCTTGTGGTGAATTATTTTTAACTCCCAGAAATAAATAAGTGAAGCAGTTTTAATTTAACCTTTTTTTGTTGTGAAAATCGACGATTGGTTTTTTACTATTAATAAGATTATTAAACAATTTAAACCTACACTAAAATACTTACTGATTCTAGTTAATATAGTAGTGAAGGTTAAATATGAATACAGAAAAAAAACAATATCTTGTTTCAATATTATTTTCGGGACATCAAAAATAATTAAATATAAAAGTGCGCTATCTTATAATTTTTGAGTGTGTGTGGAGATATTTATAACAAAGCCATCTTGGGCTATGTCCACCGAGGAGAATCGAAGCCGTGAATATGGCGTTATAAATCCACACACTTACCGCTGTACCGGCGGGGAAGACTAAGCAGTGGAGTTAACATTTATATTTTCGAGAATTATGACTTTTCCAAATACAAGTTACATCACACTATCCGAAACCAGTAAGTATTTTGGGGTACTTGGCATAATATTATAAATAGTAAGACCGTTTGCTGCGTTTTCAAAAAACAAATTAAATTTCACTAATTATTTACTTTCGATTTAAAAATACCGAACAGTTGCACCAATAGAAAGCTCAGCTTCTTTTCATTACGCTGTCAGATTGCCCATTTGTATTGAAATGTATTCACATATGAACGAAATATTTGAGAACAGTGTGCCAACATACATATCGTGCAGTTAACTGCTCCTCGCTAATACAGCGGTATATCTACGGATTTACACTACTGAAATCAGGGGTTCGATTCTCCTCGGTGGGCTCAGCAGATAGTACGATGTGGTTTAGGCCCTGATGGCTCAGTCGATATAGCGTCAGACTTTCAACCTAACGATCCAGGGTTCGAATCATTGTTGGCCCGGCATGGCCAGGTGGATTAAGGCATGCGACTCGTAATCTGAGGGTGCGAGTTCGCATCCCAGTCGCCCCCAAACATGCTCGCCCTTTCAGCCGTTGGGGCGCTATAATGTTACAGTCAATCTCACTATTCGTTGGTAAAAGAGTATCCCAAGAGAATTTTTTCCCTCTAGAATTACACTGCAAAATTAGGGACGGCTAGCGCAGATAACCCTCGAGTAGCTTTGCGCGAAATTTAAAAACAAAACAAAAAACAAGCAGTTAACTGAGCTATCTTAAAATGGTACTTTGGAAATTTAAATAACTTAACCATTGTCTGTTATAGAAGAACATTAGTGTCGGTTATACCTCTGGCAGGTATTTTATTTAATGAAGTTCATCATTTTATGACAAAATATATCCTGTACTATGCCATAATTTGTTCTTAAATGTTTATAATATCTTCACATTGATAACTTAATGGATATTATATTACACAATCTTAGCACATGCAGTGAAGCAATAATAATTGAGTTATAGTTGCTAGATTGGGCTTATTTTCAATCTTAGTTTGCGATGATAATCACTTAGTTCAGTATAAACATGCTTCGAAAATGTTTATGTCATAATACTTGTAATTTGAATTCTATGCTGTTTTATGCTTCTTGTTAGGCCTAATATACTTTATCAGGACTATTGCTAAAATGTTTTAGAGATGTTTTGTCTCTCGTTAAATAAGCTTTGCATATGTTTATCGAAATTCGCCATATTTGTAATATATTTATGGATGAATTGCGACAAGTTAATTGCAGTAAGTACTTTTAAAATGACATTCATAATGTTTAATATGTAATAGAGTATTGGATGTGCCCCCCAGTGGCACAGCGGTATGTCTGCGGACTTACACGCTAAAATCCGGGTTTCGATACCCGTGGTGGGCAGAGCACAGATAGCCCATTGTGTAGCTTTGTGCTTAATTCAAAACAACAACAACAACGTATTGGATGCTTAACCGCCAATAATTTTGCACATCAAAATTGTTGAAGTTATATATCACGCCTGGAGGCAGTTTTATATTTCATGCATCGTAAACTTCTGGAAACAAAAATAGCATTTGTATAACTTTTCACATATATGTTAAACCTGGCATAACTTATCTGCTTATTAACTTGAAGTTTCTTTGATACTTTCGCGTCACAGTCAATAAAATAGTGAAATATGGCAAACAATTATCATGAAACTTTGAAGAGACTTATGGATGTTTTATTTTGTACATGTATTGTCAACGGGAAATATTAAGGACATTGTAAGGTAAACACACAGACAGTTGAATGTAGTTTGTAGCATTTATGTCAAAGTAATGGAAGAGTTAATCTACTACTTTTTATTAACATTGTTTTGTGGTAAAATACGTCGTAACCTATATCAGATCACGTGCTTCCTAAATGCTCTTCTTTTAGTTTTATGACAGCTGACTCGAAATCAATAAGAATTGTTGTTCAGTATAAACAACAATAACAATTGTGATTAACGATTAACAACCACCAGCGGAATTATTTTAAACGTATATAATTCATGAAGGCTAAAGTGGGCCATGCCATCTGCAACAATGACAGCTTCGCTATGCATTTTGAAAATAACGGTAAAACGTGTCATAGTACATTTCTTCTAATCTTTGTATAAATAGTTTTAGGTGTACAAACATCAGTTCAACAAATACAATCTAAAGTATGCTGATAAAGATGATCATATTTTGTTTTTCCAATATTTATATAGATAAATTTAGAAAACAATATAGATCTAGAAATTGTTCATACATTTTACAATTTAAAGTTAATAAAAAGGGTGAAAAGAGCACAATAAGTAAGGAAGCGTATTTAGAGGCAATTACGCAGAAGTTTTGATAGTTTTACCAAAACCATGTTTGTATACACACACACACATATGTATGTACATATTCATTCTGGTTTTTTATTATATTTTAATAAGTCAATAGTTTCTACTTACATGATCTGTAGAAGAAATACACATTTTGTGTTTACTGTTCATTCATATTCATGTTTGTTGTGAAAGTTTATGTTCTGCAATGATTTTCTAATAATAACCATAAATTTAATATATTATTAATTAATATAAGAATATTATTAGGGTATTATTGAAAGCATTTAAGTCCACATCTTATTGATATTACTTATGAGATAATATTTCTACTAAAATGTACAGTATTGGTATATCGCATAAACTCAAGAAGTGATCTGTTTCGAAATAACGTCATAGTATCACATGGACAACAAGAAATATTGTTCTTACGATCTTTGATTACTGAAAGATTCAAAACATACATGTTTGAGCCTTGATTATGCTTGGAATTCAATACTAGGATGGTATCTCCGTGCTTTACATATCAGTCTTATGTGATTAACGATATGGGAAAGGCCAATTTTTCGTAGTCAACCAAGCGGCAGTTAGATTAAGTTTTATATAACCGTGGGACAAATTGAAACTTAAAGTAATCAATTACTTTGTTGGAAACATGGAATTTAATCACCCTCTCTTCGTTCCAGCTTTTGGATTATCGTCTTCCGTACTTAAGATGTCGGAATTGTTGATAACAACATAAAATAGCCAAATTAACGAAAAAGTTTAGGTCGATCTAATAAGCTTATCTTAGATATCTATTAGATTGTAAATGAAAACACCAGTACAAACTTGATGTTTCTTATTTAACTTAATAAACATCTAACTTAGGAGAATTAAAATGTCTACCGTAAATCGAAGGCAATATATTTCTTTGGGTTTGACAAAAATTTCATTGAGTTGAAGCATTATTTTACCACATGCTCGCCATTTCAGCCCCAAGAACGTTATATGTGACGTTTAATCTCTATTTTTCTTTGGTAAAAGAGTACTCCTACAGTTGGCGGTGGGTGGTGATGACTAGCTGCCTTCCGTCTAGTCTTATACTGCTAAATCAGATATGGGTAGCACAGGTAGCCCTCGTGTAGCTTTGCGGAAAATTAAAAAACAAACCAAACCAAGATTATTCTCTGACCTTGATTTTCGTTTTTATTAGTTTTGTTTTTTCAATATTTATATGGATAAATTTACAAAACAATATAGATCTAGAAATTGTTCATACATTTTACAATTTAAAGTTAATAAAAAGGGTGAAAAGAGCACAATAAGTAAGGAAGCGTATTTAGAGGCAATTACGCAGATGTTTTGATAGTTTTACCAAAACCATGTTTGTATACACACAAACATATGTATGAACATGTTCATTTAAAGTGTTCAATGAAAAGAGACAATAATGGCATTATAATTAGTTGTAGAGTCTAAATATAAGTTGTTCATCGAACGAATGTATCGATGTAAATTGTGAACATTTACTGATCTTTGGTTTACCCCGTTCATTTATTTATGTCGGAATTATAATAATAAGGTCACGAAAACATATAACGATTTTCCTCTTAGAAGTTGGTTTCCAAGTTATTAATGCCTGCCAGAAAGCAATTCATTGGTCTTTAAACTATATCATTCGAAAGTAAATATGCAAAGAAAAGTCTTCATCGACATTCGGATTCCAATGTTTTTTTCATGCTAAAACATTTCTATTTAAACCTAGGACAGATAACGTCTCAATGTACTAAAAATAATTATCTTTCAAACAATAAGCACCAACGTCAAAGCGTGGATGTATATAGTTTTAAAACGTAATATGTTTCAGATACATGTATAGATATATTGACAGGCTGAACCTAACAATTTATTGTATTAAGAACACAATGTTTACGTTATAAACTTAAATTTTTAAGTTCTTCTTAAAAACTGCGAAAGATATAGACAATGTTTGTTTACTTCTTATAAAGTCTCAAACCCTACTACCTTTTTCAGTAAAGCAAAAAAGAGTTAACACAAGAACTTATGTAAACCATAATAACCAATATATACATTAAAGCTTTAAAGCTTCGAAATTCATAACATAAATGAAACACTAGAAATTACTCGGACATTATGTGCCAGCAACATAATACAGGGTGGTTGCTAGAAAAGCGGAAAATTTGAGGGTCAGATGAGATCATGAATAAAATCCGTGCTTACTCATTTCTATTTTGATTTCTTTACATCATGAATAAAATGCATCATTTTAATAATTTTGAGCATCTATGAGTGTAATATAACTTTGTTAAAAAACTTTGTAAAAGTTATTCTTTGTAAAAATAAATAGCTGTTTGACAAATTTTCCGCTTTTCTAGAGACCACCCTGTATTATGACTACCGACCTTACTGAGGCTCCTAATTTTACCAGTTTTCACTAGAATAATACTTTGGATTAAGGTAATTAATAATACTGACACATATAGTACAAGTTAGAAGACAACATGGTTACCAAGGGTAGTTATGGTTTATAGAAAAAATTATTTGTGCTAATTAGATTAAACCCCTGATAAAGGATAACAATTCTCTAGTTCGTCATCCACAGTCGAAACATAAGTTAAGTAGAATAAATTAAGAATATAAACGCAGGCAAATCTTTAATGGATATAAGATGACGTAGACAAATGTATTTGAGAAATAGGTACGTTTGATAGACAGGTATACAATACAGGGGCTAAATACGTTATATTAAAATGAATTTGGAAGCTCACCATGTCGTTAAAGTCCATGTAGCAACTTTTATTCATGCTCCATTTTATGAAAACGTATCTTGATAATAGATCTGCAGTGCATTTTGTACTGTTAAAGGCTCCGCCATGAGGTTAAAAATGTCCAAAGCACACTATCTTCCTGTAAGGCTTTCCATAATCCATCCAGAGCTTCTATTAAACCTTCGTCAAAAGTTTTAATTTTTGTGGTATCACTCACCCTGTGTAACGCCAAGCAATACCAAAATGTTGTATTGATGCGTACTGTTTCACAGCAGCTTTACATCGCTTGCGGTTGCATTTTGAAAATGTTTTTAATGTAATGTATTTCACCCTATACATTATGTTCGTTTAAATGTCAGAGAAGTTATTGCTGCTACTCACTGGCTGTGGACTAGTCACAACGTGACTATATATGTGAGAAATTAATCACCTGGGACATGATTAGCCTGTTTTACGTATGCAAATAAAATGAGTTTTATGTAAATATTTGTTTCTTTACAAACCCTATTGAAGTGGAGGATTCTATAAAGTTTTATGACAATTAAAAACGCAGTTTCCAACTGAGCCGTACTCTGAAGGTTTGTGATTATTGTTTATTGAACAAAGAGCTGTAAGAGCAACTGGTAAACTGCAGAGAATACAGAGTCACCATCACCAGTAGTTCTTCAGTTACTAATGTATGACGTAATAGTGAGATTTCCTCTTCGATCTTACAAAGATTGACCTCCCTAAAGTGCAGAGCGCGTGCTTTTATGTGATTATGTGCTTTTGTTAATGTTTTATTATAGCATTTTATTTGTAAAAGGCAGTTATACGTGTAAGGCAACTTATGCCTACTTCGTTAACTCCGCAATAAATCCAGGTTTGATTAGTCGGGATGTCATGTGCTCGTATCAAATTTTGTACACGGACTGCGGTACATAAAACCCAATACTTTTATGTGATATGCGTTTTAGGTAATCGTCATACCGATATACGGTGATATTGCTTTTACTAATCTGTGTGTATCTGTGTATAAACAGTATAACTAGAAAAAAGGTTTCTCATAAATTTGTTCAGGTTTTGTACAAAAATTAAACATCTCTAAGAACAAATTGATTAACTTTCGGTGAATGCAGCTCAAAGATCAAGGTCACATTGAATGTCACGTATTTTCTCTAAAACGCTAACAAATTGTGATTTTGAAAAATTGTAAACATTTTTGATGAACGTGAGATAGCCCCGCCCCTCTGGCACAGCGGAATGTCTTTGTACTCACACCACTAGGAATCAGCTTTTGATACTCGTGGTGGGCAGAGCAAAAATATTTCGTTGTGTACTTAATTTTAAAGAATCAATCAAATTAAGATAGAAATAGGATTTTGCACCTAGACCTACAATTTTGAGAATAAATATTTGTTTAGAGTTTATTTTAATTTAGATGCTCTAGAATTAATTATTATTCTAAAATTTAATTTAGAATAGCGAAAGGTAAAGTAAAACAAAAGTTTTAGTTATTTCTTGGCAAAATCAAAATTTAAAATAAGGATTCGTAGAATTTGACGATATGTACTAAAAGCCAATTTGAAAGCTTACGTTTATCTAACTAATAACCATAGAGATGAAATGGCCTGCCATAGCCAGGTGTTTACAGCGATGGGCTCATAATCTGAAGGTTGTGAGTTTGAATCACCTCCGAGCAAACATGGTTACCTTGTTAGTCGTGGGGGTGATATAACATGATGATCAGCACCACTTTTCATTGGCGTGTTTTTCTTGACGTTTGATTGGTTTGTATTTATATTTGTTGTTACGTAATTTTAATAGGTAAATTTTCGAAGCTAAGCCTTAAGAATAATTTTATGAACTTTGCTGTTGCTTCATCTTGTATCTTTACCACTACGAAACGATTCTCTGATCTAGTCCTTCAATTCTTTCTTCCATCACTCTCATCAGTAAGAAGCAAAACCTCCACCGCTACTGAATTGAAAACTTGATGAAAGTGGTCTGAAATACGATTTCCAAAGGTTTTCTTCTCGTTTTTTTTTAGAAATGGCTGTTTTAGGCTAGTCTTCAACCAACTATGCTAGTTGTTAAACTAAAGTGATCGATTCTAATACCAAAGACCACCAACTTTCACATCAGGAAGTATAAGCTTTTATGGAGAAATTTGCAAATGTTCTCGCAGAGGCTAATAATAGATTTGCTCAAGAGCCACAACATTCATAACACGGTAAAATAGTTTCTCTAGCAGCTTAAAAGCATTCATAATTTTATTTCTTCTCAGTATATTACAAAAGAAAGCGCGAAGAGTTGAGGGATATGACTCAAAATTAGCGTATTTCGTAGAAAAATTTATCACGACTATCTGTTTACTTGTTATCATATTTGCTTCACTCTTTTGTATCGTGTTTTGCTGCACACTGTACAGATAATATCTTGGCAACAGGTTAATGAAATTTAATTTTGCAAATTTAGGTTATTCTTCCAACATCCACTTTTTGAAGACTTGAGAGCTCACCGTTCTTTGTAGGAATATTTTCCTTAAGGCAATAATGATCAGACATTGGAATGCTTCCTTGAAGGCCTTATCAGAGAAAAAAACTGATTTTTCTTAATGACAGAGCCAGAACTTTATTGGACACTCATATGAACATTGTTACTTCTTGACTTCACAATAATTGTTTTCCCCTTAAGGGAAAGTGCTTCTATACAATACAACTTTGGCCATATTTCATATAATTCGGTTATTTTTTTCACTATTACTCTTCTAATGATATTCTATGGTAATTTAACTTTTTCATGCTTAGTTTAATAAGTATTGCGATGTTATTTCCGAAAAAAACTATACATTTTCTTTTTATCAAGATATTGTTCTATGTTGAATCCATTAGAGGGAATCTCAATGAAGCAAATGTCTAGCTTTTTGCCGTTAAACATACAACTGTCCATCTCTGTTCTTTGAGCATGGAAGTTTAAATCTTTATCCACGTTATTAACGTGTCAAAATAACATTTTAAAGTAGAAAGGAAAACAGCTAAACAGGCAGATATTTTGCTCATTTTTCATGAGAGGTAATTTTACAGTAAGTTTTTGTACTGAATGGAAAAGTGCGGTAATTTTGTTTTTTTTTGGGGGGTAGAGGTTATGACTGAAATCTTCACTACACACTTTTTTGAAAAAATTTAAATACGTTATATGTTTTCTCTTCATAGTGGGTAAATATAAACATATGGCTCTACAATACATGAATGGTAATATTTTTGTAAGAACTGACAGAAGATAATTTGAATTGTTTTCCTCCTGAATGAACAGCAAGCTACAATCTAGTAACACTACTCAGATACTTGATCATGTTATTGACTCAATGCTTTCCTTGTCTGATTTCTTGTTGAACAGATTCCACGAGCTAACCATTTTAATTTTTGCCGCTTCGCCCGTTTTTAGAAATTTTATACTTGTATAAATTTGATCTTCTATTTAGAAAATCGGCACATGTAATTTTGCACATATTCTTTGCATGAAAAATGCCTTTAGTTGAATTATCTTACATGCCTATTTTTATGTGTTTATCATCTTCAGTTTAATTACTGTCTTCGAGTGTTGAAATACTTTCTTTCCCTGCCTCCCAGTGGCTCAGCGGTATGTCTGCGAACTTACACGCTAAAATACGGGTTTCGATACCCGTGGTGGGCAGAGCACAGATAGCCCATTGTGTAGCTTTGTGCTTAATTCAAAAACAACAACAACAACTTTCGTTCCCCCACCAACGCTGGTGTTGGTTGGCAAAAATCTTTTCCAGCTGTATGGTCTCAACTATAAAGCTGGTTTATTTGGATTCTAGACAAACCAAGATTACTGTTAATGAATGTGCTGACAGTCCTCTTAAGAAAGCAAAGAGGAACTCATGAAGCTAATGTGTATGTTTTCTTAGGAAATTGTGATACTTAGCTTTGTTTTAGTTTTGCGTTTTATGGAAACAAAGATGGACATGTTGTTACATGGTCTCTTTAAGTTTGACGTCTTATTTTCTGTGCCATAAACAGTTTCTGTACTTTACAGAAATTTTGATTTCATATATTTTATATTTTGTAATTTGTAGCTGTGGGTTGTCTTTCACTATATTTACATTCGAAGCTTGAGCTATTCCATCCTGTAAGGAATGAGAAAAGTCATTGATGACTAAAATTTATATTCTGTACCGCCATGTTTCCCTGATTTCACACAATTCTCTGTCATATCCTGACGTTATGCTAACTTTCATCACCCACCCTCTCTTAATTACACACATGTTTTTTCTACTGTGATAATACTATTTTCTTTTGTTTTAAAACTTTTTCAGTTTACTTTTATGTTTAACATTATGTTACATATTCGTACAGAATATTTCAAGGATTCGCCCAATGATCATATATTTCCCTTTTTCAATTACGTGGGAATCGTTGACCTTTCTTGTGGTTTAGTGAATCCTAACATTTATTTCTTTCGTAATTTTGTTTTCCCTGCTTCCAGTTTGATTGCCACCATTAGCCAGAAAGCACAGTACACTTGAAGAGAGAGCAGTGAGACAGAAAACGCAGTTTTCACCCGTTTGGATATTAAGGTTTATTTAATAAATTACCAAGAAAGACGTAAGTAGCATAAATTTTGTTTTATTTTTTCAAATAACACAAAATGTAAATAAGTTCTTATATTCCAAAAGTCCCCTAACGGTATTTCTACCATACAGATGATATTTTGAAATGCAACAAAATAAGGCGTCTGGGTTGTAATAGTTATGCGATATATATTTATATATATATATAATAATACGTACAGTTTGCTGGTAAGTGCATTTAATCTGCAACTATGGTAAACGAAATATGAAGTTCAGTCAGAAAAGTTTAAAATACTCTAACACAATAATCACACAATAGAATAAACATTTCTATCGGTTCATTGCTTCTGGGAAGAAAGGTCAACCTTTCGAAAGCATACGGGTTATAAGAGATTCTAATTCAGTTTTATCACGACTTATTGGGCCTACGTAGTTTTAGCACATCATGAATGTATCAGCTCATTAACATGTTAATTAAGAGCATCGTGCTTTATATATTGTTTGTAAGACGGTTGAATGAAAACCTATTTCACGAAATCTGCTTTAGAAAACATAATTACTTTAAATGGACGATCCTACAAATGATGCAGGACATTACAAAAATAATATTGTTTTATTAGTCCTTATTGTAAGCAACTTATAAACTTATTGATCCTATATCGTACATATTTGTACAGTTTTAAAAAGAACCTTAAGTACGGCCATACTTATAACATTTCATTTTTACTTCTATATTGCTCTTACACTGGTCAGCGGTAGTTTACGGATTTACAACGCTAAAATCCATTGTTCGATTCTTAGCAGTGGACAGAGGTATATGTGGTCCTTTGTGTAGCATTGCGCTAAAAATCCAACATGAACAACAACTATACATTGGGGAATATTTTTATGGCGAGAAAAAACTACAAAGCCGAAGAGCATGAGATTACCCGAGAGGTTTAATGTCTTCTCTTTATATCTTATTCATGAATTACGTTCGTGATATTTATTCTTTAAATGTGTGTGTGTGTATATATATACATTTCCACCGACGTAATATCTACACATTTATTAATTTAGCGTGTGGGCGCTAAGTTGATTGTTGTATGTGAACAGTTTCCTAACAATGAATGATATAATATCCAACTCTGTTTTCTGTCAAGGGGTGAAGAGGAAACGCAGGAAGTCATTTATGGTAAGTCACATGACTCATGAAATGCCTTGATTTTTGGCTGCTCCATAAAGATTAGATTAGTAAAGATAAAAAGAGAAAGAATGCTGATTGGAAAATACTATGATTGTTGTTGCACTAGCAATCTCTTTATCAAGTATGTGAAACTGTATACATAATTCATTCTATTTCAAAGAAACTATTTTAAAAACTTTTATGTATTGCGAAAGTATTGAGATCAATGAAACAGAAAACACATACAAGTAGCTAAGTTAAATTAATTCTAACACTGCAGAGAGATAATTTTTCATTTATCAGGTATAACAGCAGGCTTTTTTTTTTAATTTCGCGCAAAGCTACAAAAAAGGCTATCTTCGCTAACCATACTTAATTTACCACTGTAAAATTATAGTGAATATAGTGAAGGCAGTAGCAAATCATCACCACCTACCGCTGACTTTGGGGCTACTCTCTTACCAACGAATAGTGGGATTGGCGTTCTCTATAATATAATGAAAACAAAAAGTGTATGCTTCATCCGATATATAACAGCATAGAGCACTGACTTACTCTTGTGCGATGTGAACAACAAATAGTGTGTTAAATACCTTGTCACCTCACTCTACCATTGTCAGTATAAGTACCATGAATATTAAAGCATACTTTTTCAGTATTGTGATATTTTTCTCAGTTTTGTAATTTCACGACAAAAGGCATGGTCTACAAGAAAATACATCTATTTCTATCCTTTATGGATAGAAAATAAATTTTATAAATTCTCATAAAACCATTCACCAATGTAATGAGATTTATCTAAAGTATTGTACTTTATATAACTGTACGGAAAGGTAAATGTACATTTATGAAATTATCAATATTTGATGGTACACTAGGAAATTAGTTTTTGTTTATATGTTGGTACGTTCTGTTTTTGATCTATTAACCACATATTTGTTCTCTGAATCTAACAGTGTTTACAAATAGAACTCAATAAGAACTAGTCATAGTCTAACTTTTTGAATGTGTAACTATTCAAATGTAACGAAGTTTAAGCTTTAAATGCCAATGAAGTTGATAAAAGATTTATGAAAATATGTAAATTTAGTAAACTTCACTGTAGTATGAGTTATAAGTTAAAGTCATAACGCATTATCACACAATTGTCTTCTTAAGTTACAGTTACCTACATTTATAGAAGAGATAATATCATAACCTTTTAAAATAATATTGTGGGTATTGATACAAATAATTTTTTTTGGCGGTAAATGATTATATAATGATGAAAGTACTGACACTACAATGTTATTTATGAAGGACAAAAAGAAAAACAAAACTGGAAGCTGGTGTCTCAAAGTCTCATGCCAGATAAAATTTGAAGACAAACATTGTGAAAATCAACGTCTACCCATCATACAGTTCTAGAAAAAGCTTATTTTTAACAAGTGCTAAACGTACAACGACTTTCTTCAGTTACATTTGCACATGATCTATCGTTCAGTACCCGAGATCGTAGTGTAGACTGGAAATATTTTAAGACTTCGGTTAAAACACTACATTAGCTATTAACGTGACATAATTTACTATGGTATTTAATAACAGATACGATGAATCCAGCTGAAACTTCGAACTCGGGTACTTGACGAAATATCTCGTTCAGATATTTAAAGGCTGGTTCATAATTCTCATTTCCATGCAGTAGAACTGCATCGGTGTGATTATTAACGGTGTTAGGGATAGAATATTTATATTTGAAAAATGATCCAGATTTGACTGGACTTTAAATTAATGTATTTAAAGAATATGTCTCAACTTGTATCGAAACTAATGAGGAGCTAACTAACCCTGTCACCATCAGAGTACGTGCACATATAATTCATTGCATTGAATAATAAAATCGTAAATCAAATACATTTCATACATTGTTTGCTTATTGACCAAGTGACATATACAAACTCCAGTTAAAATAAAGTAGACAATACATTTGTGTTGGAACTATATGATTATGTGCAGTTTGAGCCGTTTTTTTTACAACATTAAGTGTAATGTAAAATACATAGATAGCGACTGGGTATCATATTTGTATTGTTCAACTTTTCTTTTCAAAACATTTTCCGTCCTAGTAATCACATTCCTATGTCAGCAAGGCACACCATTAGCTGTGAGCCAATAAGTGTGAAGTTTGAATGTTAATGACGTCAATTAGATTGTTGTTGTTTTGAATTAAGCACAAAGCTACACAATAGGCTATCTGTGCTCTGCCCACCACGGGTATCGAAACCCGGATTTTAGCGTGTAAGTCCGCAGACATACCGCTGAGTCACTGGGAGGCACGTCAGTTAGAAATGTCTTAACATAATTAAATTTAAACACTGATAAAGTTATCATAAGTATAGTAACATCCTTTTAAAACTCATGTAAGATTAAAGTAAAATTATCTTGCATAAAATGAAATATATTGTCAAGTTATATTGATAACATAAAGTCAAAGTAGTTGAACAGTAAATTTTAATTATCTCACGATATTTAAAGAAAGTCTTTTTCTGGACTATTTACATATAAATGGTTAGGAAATGTAATTGAATATAAAACTAATAAATCACCGTCGAGCTTTCTTTTTCAGGAAGATTTATAAATAAATAGTTAGGAAACGTAATTGAATATAAAACTAATGAACTAGTGTTTAAATCGATTGTACTACATCAAGTCATATTAAGACAAGTCATGCTGATACATGTGAGAGTCACTGTCTCTGACACTACGATCACCTGTTATAATTACCTAGCAACAAGAGTTTATTAACGTGTGTTCTTCTTGCACTATGTGGTACTACAACGTTATCATCTCTACCTTCTCTTCTTCTACTGAAATTAATATTTGCGTAGCGCTATCTAATACAAGGCGTACAGTCCCAAGGGTAACTATTTTTATGCGTTACCCGTCAAAGGTATCGAAATTCAGTTTCTAGCGTTGTAAGTCGGTGTCCACAGACATGCCGCTCTGTTATTGGGGGAAAATGTTATGCATCGTGGATACTTCAGTTATCCCAGTAGAACTTATAAATTGGTTTACGACTTAGAATATTTGCTAACAGCTTTAAATTATAGACAAATTCTAATTTTGAATAAAGTTTAAAACATTCAGTTAAACTAAGAAGACATATTTTTTTCGTCGAAACTTATAATGAAGAGTCCATTTCATTATAATCTTATATATATAGGTATTTTAAAACTTCCGTTAATGGGAAAAGTTTAAAGTGAACTATGTGATATGTCTAGTTTCATAACATATTAATATTTGATATTTACATTCCATCATTTACTTCATTATATTGATGACAAAAAGCAGTAGGGGCATATCGTGTATCAGCAGCTCCTCTGATGACATCTGGTGAACATAACATCTTTATCAGAGGTGAAATAAAAACTCAAGTTAACTGACACGTGCAAGTTTATTGGTTAACATATGTACTCGCCATTTTTATGTTTCAGGTAATATTTTTGTTCTTTTTTCTTTTTCTAATTAATGTTATCGAACAACAACTTTCTTATGTATTTATCTTATCATAAAAGTATAAACAGAATTTCCAGTTAGAGATGTATATAATTATATAATTTATTAACACTACCTTCGACTACATGGTTCGCCGAATTGCTTCCAAGGCTTACTGTGTTTTGAACTTACCCTGTGATGATCAATCAACATTAATTAATAAGAATCAGGCTATACCAATTTCAAATTTACAGGGTTCTTGTTTGAACAAGTACCACCTTATTATAAGCCTCAGCTTGATGTTGTTAGTCAGGTGCACGCAACAAACTAAGCGTCTAACGAGTTTATCTGTGACGATACGCATTAGTATTCGCCCGTTTATAAACTTACGTGCGTTCAGTCGCACCATACTGATCACAGCTTTATTTTTGCGTTGAGACGCAATTTTCTAATAGATATAACTTGTATTTTCTTTCCTACTTTATCATGTATTCGAAAATTTCATGGTCCTAAACAGCTTATTCGTTTATACTTCGCTAAGACAGACGCAATCAGGAAGGTTCTCTGTAACAAAGGGTGATAGTTTGAAATTACTAAAGTGAAAATAATTAGCGATGCGTGTACTTCAACAGAGAGTAAATCAAATTTCCGATGTTTCCATCCATTCAATAATTAAGTTATCATGAATCCACTATATTCCCAAATTTTAAGTCGTTGGAGCATGCGGAGCGGTAAGAATGTTGTTTGCTTGAATCTGAATAGGTTCGAATATTGTAATTAGTTTAGCAAGCTGTAAAAAGTATGTGTCGCGATAAATTAAACTACGTTATGGATTATCTTCTCGTTTCAGTATGATAACAAAAATAATAAATGAAGTTTATTTTAACGGAATTTATTAGAAACATAAAAGCCTGGGTAACTTCACGATTTAAAATATAGGTTTTGGATTAGTTTCAGCTATTTATTGAAATGTTACTTGTGTGTTTAACAATATTTCATACATGATCCTGAAAAAACGATTAAAAAAAGGCATTATACAGAAAGAAAATATAAATCAACAAAAGTATTCTGCTTAGGGCTAACATGTTGGTACGTAGACAGAAAACTGAATTTCGCGCAAGTTACTCGAGAACTACCTGCGCTAGCCATCCTTAATTTAGCAGTGTAATTCCCGAGGGAAGTCAGCAAGTCACCACCACCTACTGCCAACGGCTGGGAGGATGAGCATGTTTGGTGCGACGGTGGTTCGAACTTGTAATACGAAATTACAAGTCGAGTGCTTTAACCACCTGGCCATGACGGGCCTACTTTAGTCACTTGTGTTTCAACGAGTTATATTTATTTATATATTGGAAAAAACTACTACTACTTAGTTTAATGAAATTAATTATTGTTCAATGTTTATTTAAGAACGATTTCAGAGGCAACTGTTGTACAAATTGTCACTAAAGACAAAATTATTGCATGAACTTTTTTTACCACATTTGTTATTTTTTTCAGGTTTATATACCTAAGAAAAGTAACGTAGTTTGAAATTGAACGCACGAGAACAAGAATACCCATATGTTTGGCAATTGAAACAGGTTCGGCCATCTTGTAGTATGGAAATAAATAATGAAATTAAGCTCTTATGTATTACCACGTAAACGAAGTATCCAGCTTTTATCGTAAGAATGAAAATATATTGAAACTACATTCAAGCTGCTGTTACCATAATATATTTTGAATGAATACATTTTGAAAATTCTGTCCGTTCCCTATTTGTAATTCATACAGTTACATGAATTGTTTAAATTTACCTTGACATGTAATTATATATATATATTTTTTTTTAATTTCACACAAAGGCTCTTAGAATTACACTCTGCATTAATGTTAGAAAACTAAATACAATTAGCTGACGTGACACTCATGCACAGGAAAGGCACAGTGTAACTCAATGAGTGATATAAAAAAGCAAGATCTGAACACAGAAATCCAACTCTATTATAACTTTTTAGAGAGAAGCATAGTGAAAATATACGTCCCACCAGGTGGTGACTAAGGACGTCAGCTCCGGATGCCAACCCCGTGAAATACTCTCCAGGAGAACTAAGATTGCATGCCAAGGTTGGTTGAATTTGATCAAAATATAGGCGTGAAAGGTGGGCTTGTAGACTACAATTTTTCTATATATATATGCACACATCCGTACATACACACATATAGATACGAGAGCTATTTTATCGAGGGTTCTGGCATGTCCTGGTGGTTAGGACGCTTTTCTCGTAATTTGTGTGTAGGTCTAATGCTTGTTTCACAATCAGTGTCTTAGGATAAAACCCTGTGGCCCAATATTTTCGCCATTACAGCCGTGGGAGTTTTATGACATGACTGTCAACGTCTTTGTTCGTTGCATGTTGTTGACCAGCTCTTTTCACTAGTCAACCACATCAAAATTAGGGATGGTTACAGCAGACAGTCCTTCGCATAGGCTGCACGAAATTTAAAATCGACATCAAACTGCTTAGAAAAGAGTAGTTGGAACTAAACTTTAAATTTTTAGTAGGTACCCAGATGAATTAGTGGTAACTTTACAAACTTAAACTCCGAGATTAGATTTCTTAACAAAAATTACTTTTTTCTACATACAAATGCCGACATTATAATTTTTCCGCTCAGTACAACTCTCCGTATCGTATGGTACATAAAAGTGATAAAAAATATATGTTGAAAATGTAATGGATAATTGTTATATTTAGTTTACATTCAAAACAACACCAGTTGCTAAAATATGTACATGTTAAAGTATTGGTTTGTTTTGAATATCGCGGAAAGATACACGAGGGGGTCTAGCCATTTTTACTTTAGCAACGAACAGTGGGATTGCCAGTCACATTTTAGACGTCCCTAAGAATGACGCCTAAATTCTGAAAGAAATAGTGTTCTAAGGAATTATAAAAAATCTGCATTTGTACTAAAATGTGCAATAAAAACCATTAAATGTGCTAGGGGAATGGATCGACCAATAAACAAAGGATTATCTTAATTTGTGTATCTTACTTTTATGTCACAGGAAAATTTCATTAAATATAATTACATCCAATAAAAAATTATCAGTTTTGGTCATCCTCCCATTTATTTTACAATTTTTAATTTCCTAATTTTCGTTTAAAATTATTTAAAGTGTTTATGACCATTTGTCTTAACAAAGTATAGTATAATTACTTTTTAGTTAAATTTCACAAAAATCTATATTCTATTTTTCATTCTTTTATTGCAGCACTTCTAGGATACCCAGAAGAACAGTCAATAGTTTATTGATGCTGAATGTGTATGAGTGGGTTAATGCCTCCCAGGAGTCAGCATTAAGTCTGTATGTATATCACGTTAAACAACATTTCTCAATACGTGTGCACGACCAAGTGATTAAGGCTCTCGACTTTTAATCTGAGGGTCGCAGGTTTAAAATCCCGTCACACCAAACATAAGCGCCCTTTAAGCCGTGGGGGCATTATAATGTTACAATCAATCTCATTATTCGTTGGTAAAAGAGTAGCTCAAGAGTTGGTGGTGGGTGATGATGACTGTATTCTCTCTAACCTAACACTGCTAAATTAGAGACGACTAGCGCAGATAGTCCTCATGTAACTTTGCACGAGATTCGAAAAACAAAGAAAGAAAAAAACAATACATGTGGTTGGCAACCATAGACGGCCTAATGTTTACCTTCGTGCTTACAAACAGTTAATAACGTATTGGTTATAAAAGTTGAGCACATTTATGTTGTTAATTTATTAGAGCCACTGTTAAGTAGCAAAAGAAAAGTAATTAAGTTATTATTTTTTTTTCTGGCACATAGTAACGTATGCATACATATTTATTAATTCCAAAAGTGTATCTGTTGGTAACGTTTTCAAGTAATGTTTTCATGCTATTACCGTAGAAACAAGACATGTTAGCTTATCGACAAGTCAGTTTACTTTGAATGATTATGCATATGTAACTGAAAACATGTATTAACGTAGAATTTTGCAGATTAAAAAAATCTCATATTAAGTTTAAAGATGCCACTTTTTTGGTAAAAATAAAGTTTTTGGCTCCAAAGATTATATCTTACTTGTAAAACGAGCGTATCTCTTCATACACCGTTTCAGTTTTCTATTCTATCGATTATAATTTCAGTCGTTTTTGTTAGAAAACAAAATAATTGAGATAATTTCGTAGGATGATCGAATGTGTTCAGTCATCTTTATACAAAGTAAATATTCTAACTTCCTTCAGGTTATGTTCTGTAGGAACAAACAGTGTTGTTCTTCTCAAACTGAAACAATCCTACGATCAAAAGAGTTCCGACGTTCCTTTAATCTAATTACGTAATTAGAAGTTCGTAGTAACTTCTCAAGAAGAGACGTCACAAGTATTTGGTGAAACTAAATAGATTTCTTGGACATGTTACACTTCAATCAATCCGTTAATGAATTCTTGATTAATTCTCAAATATTAAATTTTTTATGCTCTGTTGTGGCATGACATGTCATTAAGCATTCACGTGCTACATAAACACAAAAAGCGGTCCCTGTCTCGTATTTTAGTGGTGATTAAATTAGGTGCTTTTGTACATTTACAAAGGCTTCTACCTGATCTTTCCTCAAAGAAAACTCTCAGTATGCATTAAAAAACAGATTACTTGTAATTATAAGCTGAGAATTATTAAAAATACTATAATTTAACATGACATATATATATATGAATGTAAAGTATTGCTGAAAGTAATTAGTTTGCATTATTAAGTAATTGTATGAATGATTTGTTAGGTGTTACGAATACGTGTGTTTTTTTTACCACAGAATTAATGTCAGAATTTTTTCTCACGTAAAATATACTCATTTTGTTTGTCCTAGTAAATATATAGAGATGAGAAGCCATACAACAAATGAGAATTATTTAGACTCGATGGGGCTTCCGTATTTCTTCACTGGAAAAATAAGGTCTTGGTAGCTGTTGGTCAATATATATATGTTGCTTATAATTATCTGCACTAATTCTAGTAAATCCTATCGGATTCATGGTTAGAGAGGAAAACGCCCACTCATCAGGACAGGAGCATTAGAAGTGATAGGTTGTTGTTGTTGTTTTGAATTAAGCACAAAGCTACACAATGGGCTATCTGTGCTCTGCCCACCACGGGTATCAAAACCCGGATTTTAGCGTGTAAGTCCGCAGATATACCGCTGAGCCACTGGGGGGGCTTTTTTTTATAATATGCGTGTGTTTTCTTATAGCAAAGCGACATCAGGCTATGTGCTGAGCCCAGAGAGAAGAATCGAACCTCTGATTTTAGCGGTGTGAATCTGTAGACTTACCGCTGTACGAGCGAGGCGCTAAAGTGATAGGAACAGGTAATGTTTTTATATGGTTATTGTTTAACCAGATATATTTTTATCTGAATTCTTATAAGTTTGATTGCAATCTATGTAGTAGTGAGAAACAAAACTAAAGAACATACAATAAAAATACATGTACGATATCAAAAAAAAGCGTATTTATATTGAAAATAATTAATTTGGAAAAAATAAAACGCATCATAATATAAAAGTAACACAAATACAGTAATAATGTTATATATTTAACTTTATTATCAATTAATGAAAAAAAATGTTCAAGTCAACTGTTTACAATACGTAACACAAATTTTGTTCCTGTATAGTATGCGTTATTTCTTAATTACTTACGTTGTAAAAGTACAGAAAATGGCCATTATTCCTTTCAAACTTTGTTTTTGTGACCTGGATAATGAAATTTAGAGATTAAGCTATTTTCTATGTAAAAACGGGCAAATTTGCACATTTTCATTTACGTAAGGTCTGAATAAAACAACACATAAATCAAGATTTACATGTATTTAAACAAGAGTTATACAAAAATGTTTAGAAGTGAGTAGTTTTTTGAGAAACTTGGTGAAGTTTCCTTGGAGACCCATCAGGAATACCACCATTTTAAAATCTCCGTTAACCTCCCAGCCATACTCATCATACTTCAAGGCTTCTAGCAAGGTCTTGACGCTGTTGTATTCCTCTTTGATGTTTACTAAATGAGCCAGGGGAAGAGACGGATACTTATTTCCATTATGAAGCAGCACTGCTTTGATGCTTCTGGATGAGCTATCAATGAAGAGGCGCCACTGGTTCGGGTTACAGGCATTCCAATTTCCTCGCACAGACCGGATACATTGTGGCATAAGCAGAGCCCATTTTAACGAATGAAGAAGCTTGAAACATATCGGTGACGCTTTCCCCGACTTGTGACTTGTTCACTTTCATCAAACAAATTCCACTCCTTGAGCCTAGATGTCAAAAGCTCTGCATTCGACTTTGTTAAACCAAGATCACTGAACAAGTCAATGAGGTCTCTTTGGTTGGGGTAGTATGGGTTTCTCTCACCAGCTGCACCTTTGAAATTGTAATCTGGATCTTTCAAACTCTACCTTTTCTTATGATTTGCTGCTCTCTTTTTGATGGAGTGGGTACAAGGAGCTCAGGGCAATATGGCACTTGGGCATTGGATGATGGAAAGTCTGGATGCATGATAGCAGATGCATGCTTGCCAGCCCGACGTTTGGAAGGGTCCACCATGCAGAAGTAGCAATTTCTTGAGTGGTCAGTAAGTTCACGCCAAATTCTTGGAATAGCGAACTTCATGGCTCTCTTTTCTCCTCTGTATCATCCTGCAAAAGAACAAAATAAAATTGTTATTATGAAGAATAAATTTATTTCATCCACAACAAATGTGTAAGATGAAAAATATTTTATATGTAATATTTTTTCTGTACTATTGGAAATCAAAAAAGATGTTTACATTTTAAAAGATATAAATTTCATATAATATAAAATATTACTATTGAAGCAAGCAAAAATTGTCAATTTTACATTTTAGAGTTTTTTTCTTGCGGTGCTTGCAAGTAAAGTGAGATCCCAGGATTTGTTTTGATCCCAGACAGACATGCCGAAATATGCTTTGTGGGCTTCACACATTTTAGCAGATGCTGTCACAGAGTACTTTTTTGCTCTTGTCTTGATAAATTGGCCACATACATAGCAGAATGCGTCTGGAGAGTGCTTGCAGTTTCTGGATGCCATCTATGATAAAATCAGATAAGTCTATGTGTTCACTTAGGCAGCTAGAACTAAACTGAAGTGGTGAATGGTGAGCCACTACATATATATTTATTACTATGGAAAGTTCTAGAAAATTCTTAAAGGTTCTTGAAAAATTTCGTAAGTTAGTTCTACAATATTTTAGCAAACTCTTGTAAGTTCTACAACATTCTAGAAAATTCTTGAAAATTCTCTATCAGCTACTTAGCACTGAATTTACCTGGAATGTTCTGGAAAATGGTTAAATTTGAAAATTTCATTACTCAGATCATAAAAGCAACGTTTGAAGAAAAAATAGGTCTTTTCAATTTACTTTTGGCGTAAACATAACACTTTCTGCCCAGGAACAAGAGAATGTAAAAATCTAGTTAAATAATTTTATTGAATGCATTTCAGTTTTGTAAATTTGTCTTTCATTCTTTAAACATAGATATTGTTATGTTGATATCTGTATCTAAATCTTCTGAGTTAACTGAACCTATGAGATGTATTAGGAATTACGAAAATATTGTTATCAGCGAGAGCACCAGGGCGTAGAAGAAATATATTTTAAAAGTTCAGTGAACATGTGTTTGTTTGGAATTAAGTACAAAGTTACGCAATGGACTATCTGTACTCTGCTTACCACGGGTATCGAAACTCAGTTTCTAACAGCGTGAGTAAACAAAGAAACAAATATTAATGTTCTACCTTCATTAAGTGTCATATTACTTTATTATTATTAACAAATATACTTGGAAGAAGAAATAATTGCATATCATATGAATCCATATATTTAAAGTTATCTTCATGATTTTTGCAGTTTTAAAAAAGAAGATATGACGTAATAAGAACATTACATCATTATTGTCTTTACTCTCATCGCCGTTTCGAAGACCGAAACTGGATTTTGTTATTAACTATACACAAAGTTAAGAAACTTTGAATTTGGTATTTCTTGGAAGAAACATGTGATTCTATTCTCTCTGGATAAAGAAAAAGAAACATAAAACGTACGACATGGTACACGAGGAAAGCTAGTTTCTTCCCTTGATAATACTGAATGCCTATCCAACGTTATTCTTTGGTGAAGATTCAGGGCCGTCTCCCAATAATAGATGTTTAAATTGCACTCTGTGAAATTAAAATAGACCTGTGTGTATTTCTCTGAAAAGAATAATAATCTTTTCAAGTTGCACAACTGAAGGAATGTTTAATTTTTGTAATGTATATCAACTCTACTAGAGCATAAAACAAAAAAAAATAATTTGGTATTTTTATAACTTTTAGGCTTATTTCACAGAAACTAATTTCTGAGGTTTAAAACAGTAACATAATTAGTCATCATGTATATTGATTTAAAAATGCATAAATTCCTTTAACTTTTGTAATTGACAACGTTTGCATATATTTTCCGAGTCAATTTTTATATCATTTACACATTAGACAATTTTGATAGACGAGATTATGATGAGTTAGATGCTATACAGCTAATCTTTATCTTTGAAAATGAAGTTCGAAAATCTATAGTTAATATTTTTTTCAAATATTTTCCTTAAAATCAAAGAGCTCCCCAGTGGTTCAGCGGTATGTCTGCAGACTTACAACGAAAAGAACTGGGCTTCGATACGCGTGTTGGGCAAAGCAGAGAAAGCCCACTGTGTAGCTTTTGTGCTTAATTCAAAACAACAATAAACATAAAAACATCCGTATTTTGATACACATGGAATCTTGAAACATAACATAGCACATGTTCTAAACTGATTAAACTTGCGGAAAAAAATATATGCAGTTATATATATGTGACATGTAATTCGGGATATTTGAGTTCCTTTTACTTGGTGTGACATGTAATTCGGGATATTTGAGTTCCTTTTACTTGGGGTATGAAGACTTAAATATAAAAAAATGAGGTTCTAATATATTGAATATGCAAAGAAATATTTGACTTAAGTTTTAAATATCCATATGAGTGGCAACATATAACGTGAAATATACCTGCTTTGTCTAAACGGTAGATAGTGAAGAAAATCGGATTAAAACGAGTTCCATGTTACTGTTTCTCATTGATTTATAAGTGAAAAGCACAATTTCATTGTTTTTGTTTTCATATAAAAATCTATTGTTAATGCCATCATTAAATCAATATTCGTCTCATTTGCTGATTTATTTTGTATTTAAGAAATAGTTAATCTAATACTTATCCGCTTGTCACTCACTTCACAACTTGGAACAATAAATAAGCACGGACGAATAATCAAATAAACAAACAAACAAACAAAAGTCTTGTTGAAGAGGATGTTATGAAGATAAATCTCTCATCTTCACAAAATAAAAATAAAACCCAAAAACATAAGCACAGAACACTGCACATGCATGATGTCACGAAATTTCAAATGATCGATTTTCAGCAAAAGAAGCTCGACGTAAGACGAATGAGCCGTCTGCATGATCTAACTTTGCATTACTGAAAACATTGATCTGGAAACTGGGAACTGTATGAAACACGATAAGATAGAATTCCAACGTTCTCTCCTCTGAAATATTTAATATTAAAAACAGCCCTGATTGAAAAGTAGAGGAAATTCTGACTTCGTTTAAAACCCGACTAAAACGAATGCAAATCAGGGCATGACATATTAGTCGACTATTTTGGGTAGCTGTGTTGATAAAGGAGTGTCAGGGATTTAGTAATTTAGTTCATATTAGAAATTTTAAGATCAATGAAAACTTTTATCTGAAAAAAAATTGAACAACATTCTGATCCATACCGGAAAATAAAAACAGTTATAATAAAAAAATACGTAAAAAACTTAAAATGAATTTATTCAAATATAGGGCAAAGAAAAGGTAGCTTGCCCCCAAAATAATATAGTATTAAAATGTAATCGACTAATTTCATTCTCTTCGCAATGAATGACATAGTATTTCGTAGTACTTTTTACTTGTATTGATTAACTTCTTACAAGGCCTGGTATGGCCTAGCGCGTTAAGGCGTAATCTGAGAGTCACGGGTTCGCGCCCGAGTCGCGCCAAACATGCTCGCCCTCCCAGCCGTGGGGGCGTTATAATGTGACGGTCAATTCCACTATTCGTTGGTAAAAGAGTAGCCCAAGAGTTGGCGGTGGGTGGTGATAAGTAGCTGTCTTCCCTCTAGTCTTACACTGCTAAATAAGGTACGGCTAGCATATATAGTTTTCGAGTATCTTTTTTGTGAAATTCCTAACAAACAAACAATAAATTTTTAATATTGTCCCCAAGTGACATAGAGGTATGTCTGCGGACTTACAACATTAGAATCCAAGTTTCGACACCCGTGGTGGGCAGAACACAGATAGCCCATTGTATTGCTTTGTGTAGGTTTGTGCGAAATTCAAAAACAAATAAATAACATCATTTATATCGATTTATTTGTATATTCTCTCTCTTTTCCGATAATAAATTTTAATAAACCACTTTTTTCATAAGTTGGATACTTCATATTAGTCTAAGTTATATTATTTTCATTATCAACTTTTGCTTTACACAATTGTTTTTCATTGCTAGCTTAGACTGTGGACCTAGGACTAGCCTAAATCTTTTAAGCTCTTATTGCTCTTACCGCTCAAAATATCATTAATAACGAAAATATCCAAAAACAAATACTTTCCAATAAATAACAGATTCAAATAACTATTATTATCCAAAAACTGGGGCAAGTTGTTTTCTCCTTACTAAACAAATAAATATATACATCAGTCTATGTGTGTGTGTGTATTTGATTCTTTAGGTTATTTGAGTGTTTTCTATAGAATATAGTATAGTTTCGTTTGGGTAATGAAAAGCTTTAGAGACAATGCTTGTAATCTCGCTCAGAATCCGAATGTAGAAGGAATGAGTGGCTGTAGTCTAGATCACACTCGCTACACTATAATGTTCCTCAGTGGTAGCGGATCGTGCTCAAGGATATGAATTGGACCAAACATAAAACGTTAAAACAGCTAATGATTCTTCTTTGTTTTCAGAACCTGCGGGTTTCGGTAATCCAGAAAAGACTTTGCTTCCTTCATTTTGTATGTAAATGAGTTGAGTCTGCAAAAAGAAATCTTACAAACTCTCTCAGTTATGCTCATATACTGATACAGTCACAAGTGCTATATGCATTGAAAATTAACGTCGCAAAGAACCATATAATCTAAACAACGTGCTGAAAATTTTTGTTGCATTGAATTTTCGATTCGCTTATTTAAGCGATAAAGGAACTTTGAGATATGAGTTTAACACACACAAGTGTTTTACGAAAGCTAATGGGAACAATTTCTTGTAGGTAGTTCATGTTTCTAACGTGCTGAATATCTCAGAGCGAATGATGATTTTAATTCATTGTGCTTTCTCGCTAATCAACAGAAGTAAAATTAATATTATTGTTATATAGCAAAATTAGAATATTGTTTTACCTAATTAGTTGGCCAGTTAGTTACAAGAAATGCCATATTACATCGTTTGAAATTATTGGACGTTGAACTGAAAAAAGTTAATTAGCTTGTATTCCGACTTTCAAACGGTTACGATTCAAAAACTAATAAGGCCAAATAGAAAAACGCGAAAAAAGAGAGTTAAAAATAATGAAAACGAGATGCGCGATAGTTATTAACTGTTTAAGTCAGAAAAGTATTTATACTTTAACAGACTTTAGCTCAAACATTAGACTGTTTTAAATAAACGATTCACTATATTCTGCATCTCAGAATGGCACGTGTTTTTCGTTATTATTGTATTTAAATAAGGTCCTCTTATAATACGCCTTCGCGAAGAAGTTTAAAATTGTTTTTTTTCTTTTCGCCGGAGAAAATATTATTTATTTTCTTTGAAATAGCCTGAATTACTAAGAGCTACTTGATTATATAAAGAACCAACTAACGAACAGACCGGCTGTTTCGGCACAAAGTATCTCGTTGAGTGAACTAGTCCAGCTAGCAAACCTTGCTAAATAAAGCAGCTGGTTGAAGAAACCGTGTAGCAGGCGAAGCTAGCAAGAAACTGTGAAGAAGGTTACACAAGTTTACCATCTTTCAGGACTTGACACATGGGTTCCTAATTTTACGTGAACTTCAGCCACTTTGAAAAAACAATTTAAGAAACAAGAACTACATAGTTTTGTTATTTTATGATATATTTATTCTGTTCGTTCTCTTAAAACTTGTTATTGGGGCATCTTATCGTGCTGGATGGAAGGTTTATTCTTTTTTATGTACTCAAGATGCCTTCCGTACAGATCATGTTTAACTTAGCATTAGTATAGCAACATATTTCATTATCATAAAACGTTGTAAAGAAATTCCTTATAATTAAATACAAAATTAAATCACCGGAATTAAAGAAATGAAATATAAAACCAGAGTTAAAAGGAATCTGTAAACAGCAGAGAAAATTGCTATAATTAGGTAAAACTAATAAATTTCATACAAGGATCACTCAGGCAGATTAAATATCATGGAGAGGAATTTTCGAACAAAAATAATTCAAATCGATTTGAATCTAAGTACAGATTTAAAATGAAGAGATATGTTATCGAAGTCGTACACGATAAACTTAAAGAGTAGAAATGAATTGAAATAACGTATTTTTGAATCGATGTATAGATCTAAAGTTGTTAGACATCTGAATTAGTTATTTGTCCAATGTTACATTCTCAAAGTAGTACGTTCTAGATATTATAGAAAACATCATAAAGAATCTATTTTAAAAGTCCAAATATTACATTGTTGTCTTATTGGCCTGTAATCTTGTTTTGAAAAAAAGAAAGACAAAATCTTAGTTGATAGTTCCTTTAAATGAATCTAGTTCTTTCTCTGGAATTACTAATATTGTTAGTTTGTTTGTTTTGGAAATTCGCACAAAGCTACTCGGGGGCTATCTGTGGTCGCCGTCTCTAATTTCGCAGTGTAAGACTAGAGGGAAAGCAGCTAGTCATCACCACCCACCGCAAACTCTTGGGCTACTCTTTTACCAACGTATAGTGGGTTTGACTGTCACATTATACACCATCACGGCTGAGAGGGCGAGCATGTTTAGCGCGACGTGGGCGCGAACCCGCGACCCTCGGATTATGAGTCGCACGTCTTACGCGCTTGGCCATGCCGGGTCGGGCCTGTAATCACGACGGCATCGATATTTACCTTTATTTATTATATCGTTCAGCTCACGGCCGTGATGGTATTGATAATTCGTAAATAACGAGTTTCATCATGAGTATTCTGCTTAAACAATCTATCAGGGGGATTTCATCTAATCATATTTTATGTTACCATTAGGTGCACTATAAGTTCCAATGTTTCTAATGCCTCTTTCACTTTCTTAAAGCCACAAAAGTGAAAACACGGTATGAATAACACTCAATAAGAAATCTAAAATTACTTTAAAATAATGTTACATTATTATCACTTAAGGTGTGATAAAATAAACACTGTCTAATGAGATCAGCAACGTTTACAGCAACATTTGCTCTCCAATGGCACAGCGCTACGTCTGGGAACTCATACTGCTACCCGTGGTGGGCAGAGCACAGATAGCCCATTGTATAGCTTTGTACTTAATTACAACCAAACAAAAAATATAGTAAAATTTATTTTCATCACTAAATATAGTTTCGAAATCCAATCCATTTCATAATAACTTATTCCCAGGCTCGACATGACAGTTACGACGTGTGTTTAAAAAGCATTTGTATGATGTTTCTCAAAATTATAATTTATAAGACTTTTCGTTTACGATGTAATCTTCATCGTAATATAGGAGCAATAATTATTAGAAAGCTAATCAGGCTGGAATGTATAGCTTCAAGGATAGCACTAAATCCTCATTGATTGAAATGAAATATCAGTAACATCCAGATGGCTAATAAAAGTTACATTCATGTGATTTTAGTCTAAATATGTTCATCTCTTTGGTAGTGTTATAAATGCCAGAACTTTATAAGCAAAATAATAAATAATTATCCAGTCAAATTTATTATAAAATAAATTTAGCTTGTTGTCTGCGTAAAATCTAATGTAAAACATTTTCACAGATAGGACAAAAATTGTGCTCCGTTGCAGTTATGAAAATTTGTATATAACGTGTATTCTATGTAAACTTCGTTTATGCAATCCAATTAAATTTATATGTGCCAAAAAGACGATTGGTAGTGCATGTAAAATAATATGGACAAAACCAAAAGAGTAAACATTTTCTTTTTACAACTTTTAATTCAAATATGAGCCTTAAAAACAGAAGATAGAACTTGAATTAAGACAAGGTTAAATACCGTAATCTTGGACTCGCGGAAGTAAAATAAATCAGAGCGATGAATAGCACAAAGTACAAAGGAAAGTCAAACAAATTGTTACTAAATAAAGTATATTTTATCACCATATGAAACTTATTAAAAGTTATTTATTGTTAATAATAGACTAGAAAATAATCTTAATAAAACTGATGCTATTCACCACAACAATTATTATATACAATTATTAATTTTGTTTGCAGAAGATATTAAGAGATTTTAGTTCAACGTTTTGGGAGCTCAGTTAGATCATAATATCACTAATTCTGAGATCGAGCTGGACAGTTTGTTATAAAATAAAACTGCAATTGATCCTGGGTGTTCATAAAACGGAAGTGCGACAGGACATGTGATGTTATAGTAAATATTGTGCGTTAAAATCCTGAAATAAAATAAAAGTCATAAAGTCTGTTAGGTAAATTTTACAAAAAAAGAGAAGAATCTTCTTTAAAATCCGAAAATAGAGATTTTTAAAATAACGAGACAGAGAAAGACTACATGAGAAGCCCCCAGTGACACAGTGGTATGTCTGCGGACTTGCAAAGCTAGAAACCGGGTTTTAATACCCGTGGTAGGCAGAGCACATATAACTTATTCTGCAGCTTTGTGGTTAAAGTCAAATACACCAAAACGTAATGTGTGAATATTTCAAAATTAAAAACAAAATAAAAACCAAGCAAAAATGAAGCAAGAAGAAATCTATAGTTCTGACAAAATTATGAGAGAAAAGAATGGTTGAACTGCTCGTGGCAAATCTTTTATATAACAAACATGAATATGTGCTCTTAATTTAAAAATAATTGATAGGAATGAAACAAGAAAAATATTGTTGATAAAAATATCGTATTCATTTCCATTAATATAAAGCTGACAACTCATAAAATCAAAGCCAAGGCTATTGCGTAACCAGGACTGACATAATTGAGGCATGTGAGTTATTTTCAAGAAAACGCACCATTAAATATATTTCTGGGACAAGAACACGTTTAAGTAGCAGTGATATATTTCAGTGTTATTGAACAGCTGATATAAGTGAAAATAAAGCATCACTGATTAAATGATTTCAGAGACACTGCAGACTCACTATAAACACAGCATGCTAGATAAATATTCTTCCACTTATTGCAGGTTTAGATTATGTTTTGTGTTTTAATTTCGCGCAAAGGTACACAAGAGCTATCTGCGCTAGCCGTCCCTACTTTAGCAGTGTAAGACTACAGGGAAAGGAGCTAGTCATCACCACCTACCGCCAACTCTTGGGCTACTCTTTTACCAACGAATAGTGGAATTGGACGTCACGTTATAACGCCCCCATGTGTGGGGCGACAGACATTCGAACCCACGACCCTCAGTTTACGAGTCGAACGCCTTAACTCACCTGGTCATGCTGGGCCGTGTTTAGGTTTTTTTGCAGTTGTGAAGTCATAGCTTGCCTCTGTAAGAGAAAATTAAAAGAGCATAAAAATGAACTTTAATAATAAAAATAAAGTTTGGGTATGTGTTCAAAAGCTAAAGCTTAATAAAGAATAAACGAATTTTTTGTTTTGTTTTACAAGAAAATGTCATTTTCATTGTAGAAATCTGCTCTGAAGTTACACATACATTTTCGAAATTAACTTATTATATATTTTTTGATAAAATTGCACTTGAAAAGTTTAGTGCAATAACGTGAAGCACGCCACTAACACACAAAATATGTGTTACAAGATAGGTTATCTGTGCTCTTATCACCACGTGTTATCGAAACCTGGTTTCTAGCAGTGTGAGTCCACAGACGTTACGTTATGCCAATGAGGGACTGACTAATCATTCTGTCTCCTGTGTTTGAAGTTAAGCACAAAGCCACACATTGGGCTATTTATACTCTGTACCAATAAGGATCATTTCGATGTGCATTTACTAAAATATTTACATGAATTGGATAATCATTCAGCTACGTTACCTTCATTTTTGAGATGCTGAAAAATGAAGTGTTTGGTGAATGAAATGTATGGTAGAAAAGCAAACTAATGGAACTATGATTTCTGGAAATGCACTTTATAACAAGAGGACTGACATTAAGAACTTGTCAACTTTGCTGTTTATTTTGTATTTATCCCAACACAAATACTTATGTAACCAGTCCATTCTGTTAAAGTTAAAAAATAAAAATACATTTGAGTGAAATTAAAATTATAGTTTCATTGTAATGAAAAACAACATACATGTTATAAATAAATTTAAACATCGATGAATTATTTCATAGAAGTAATAAATAAGTAAATCACCAGTCACTTCAAAACTGACAACTGTCATCTTAATAAGAAGTAAGTTTAAGGGAAACCAAATTTATGCTGAATATTAAATGCTCGATCCGCCGATGGAGCAGTGATAACCCTACGGACTTACAAGGCTATGATATCCCAATGCGGTTTTGCTCTTAAAGAAATAAACAAAAACTATTCTCGTGTAGTGTACTTCTCTATAATACACAGGGTACAAACTGCATCGGGTTTTAGGTTAGGAAACTCAAAATAATATTTCTAAGGTTATATACGTTAGGACATCAAATTTCTCTCAATAACGTGTGGTGAAGCTCTTGTATTGTGATAGTCTTTCAAGCAGTTATTCCATAATTGTACTGTTCTTTCTAGTCTGAAACCTGATTTATTTATAAAAAAATAAGTCTTATACAACCGTGAAAGTTTGAATTTTGTATTCTGATGGTGATATTGGAGTCATGGTATCATTTGTATAGATTCTGAAATATATTATTTATAATATCGTGTTTTACAAATGATATGGATTTTGATCTTTAAATATTAGAAACCTAATATGAAAAGTATCGAATATCGATATGGACTAGATCATTCTCAATAACCGATCCTAAAAACCTGTATAAGTTTATAAGTCACGATCTACAGTAATGACTGAAACCAGAAAAGAGAGTTAGAGAGTAGGAGACAGTTGTGAATAAACAGTTCAAATTCTGTTATAATATAGAATATTTACATTATTAGAACAATCCATGTACATGAATAAACCTGCAGTTTAGCCTAGTTAATAATTAGTTTTCTAACTTTTGTAGTTAACATTCTCATTTACCACATAAAAATCATTTCGGTCAGTAGAGATCAAAGAATGCTGCCCAGCAGGGGCAGGAGTATCTTTTGATACTGAGACAGTAAGCGTCCTCATGAATTTTATATGCAAAAACGGCTCGTTTGGGTTCAGAAAGCCCCCCCCCAGTGGCTCAGCGGTATATCTGCGGACTTACACGCTAAAATCCGGGTTTCGATACCAGTGGTGGGCAGAGCACACATAGCCCACTGTGTAGCTTTGTGCTTAATTCAAAAACAACGAAAAAAACAAGTGTTGAGAAAATATTTTACATAGAAGAGCGAACAACGTTTCGACCTTCTATGTAAAATATTTTCTCAACCCAAACGAGCCGTTTTTGCATATAAAATTCTCAACAAGTCGGTTTCTCGACATCACTGAAGCGTCCTCATGGCTCAACAAAATGGCGATAGAGAACGGATAGTCCCAAACTGTGCTGCTAGGTTTGGTTTGGTTTGGTTGAAATTTCGCGCAAAGCTACACGAGGACTATCTGTGCTAGCCGTCCCTAATTTAGTAGTGTAAGACTAGAGGGAAGGCAGCTAGTCATCACCACCCACCGCCAACTCTTGGGCTACTCTTTTACCAACGAATAATGGGATTAACCGTCACATTTATAACGCCAAATGGCTGAAAGGACGTGCTTGTTTGGTGTGACGGGGATTCAAACCCACGACCCGTAGATTATGAATCGAATCGAGTGACTTAACTACCTGGACATGCCGGGCCTGTGCTGCTAGGAATGGATAGTTATATGATGTTGAAAGACGTGAGTGATTGATCATCATTATACTCTAGAGGATTGACGTTTAATGTGAATTTTTTAAACTTAAATTCCAATATTTATAATAAAAAAATAGAATTAATAAGTTTCGTTAAGATGTTTGCAAACTAGTTATGATGCAATAAACTAATTTTTGATTAATTTTTGAAAACGCAATTCAGTATAAATATTTGACTTATTATTCATTTAATCAGCTTTCCATAGTTTATGGATCTCAAGTAGAAGCATACTGACACTGGTGCGTTACTTCTTATTGGTTCTCTTGCCTGATGAAGATGGCGCTGGCTGAATTTTGGTTGTACGAGCTTTATTAAGGAGCTAATTGTAAGCCGAGCATTGAACAGAATTTTTGATGTAGACATATTTGTAAAGTACTCTTGTACGAATCGTAAGAGTTTGTGAGTCTATTTCGGAATAATTGTAGCATTTGCTTGTTTTCTGTAACTTTGGTTTCTGTGGATAAACTGATCTGTCTCTTTGGGTTGGTCTTCCTAATGCATTTTTTTTCTTTTCATACTTGTAAGAGAAAATGCTTTGGCTTACAATTAACTGGCTGGCAGTTTCATGCCAGTAGCACATAGTGCAACGACCTGCTAATAAATTCAAATTTCCAAAGCTGCAAAGCTTTATATAACCTTCTGAAGTCGTGATAATGATAAGCTGAAGAGATTCAGTGAATCCAAGAGACTAAGTCTATAACATGTTGTGAGCAGGAACATCATTTTAAACGGGAGTACCGTGCATGTGATAACGCCAGCACAATAGCCATTTGCTTAGTTTCGTGTTGGCCCGGCATGGCCAAGCGTCTAATGCGATTGTAATCATAGGGCCGCGGTTTCGCATCCCCGTCGCGCCAAACATGCTTGCCCTTTCAGCCGTGGGGGCATTAAAAATGTGACGCTTAATCTCACTATTCATTGGTAAAAGAGTAGCTCAAATGTTGGAGGTGTGCGGTGATGACTAGTTGCCTTCCCTCTAGTCTTACACTGCTAAATTAGGGACGGCTAGCACAGATAGCCCTCGAGTAGCTTTGTACGAAATTAAAAAAACAAACAAACAATAGTTTTGTGTCATCCTGATATCACACATATACACACGCATGAAGTGAAATTCGCTAGTCCATCGTAAGAAAGGCAGCAGCTAGGAAATACACTTATTAAAAAAATGACTGAACTTCCACCAACAAGTATTCAGTATTGAATGTCAACCCCTACTTCAATTTACAACCTAGATAGAAGTCTATTTTTCATATTACGATAAAAACAAATCGATATTCTATATATTAAAGCATAAATTAATGTTCTATGTTCAAATAAAATGTAATAGTACAATTGTGCATTCCTTTTGTAATAACAAAGTGTTTCAGTAATTAAAGTTATTGTTATTTTTTGTTATATATATATATATATATATTCATTAAATTTACAATGTACAACATATTACTGGAATGGACTTTTCGTATTAACGTATAATATTCAAAATTTACATAATTATATTTGGTGGCCTTCTTACCTCTCTACATTAGCATAAACCACATTTTATGCAGATCTGTAAGTTGTGTGTTTCTCTTAGAGAAGAGCCACATCGAGCTCTCTATTGTATCCACCGAGTGCGTGTTTTATTATAGCAAAGCCACTTAGGGCTGGCTATCTGCTGAGTCCACCGAGGGGAATTAAGCCCCTGATTTGATAGTTATAAATTCGTAGACTTACTACAGTCTCAGAGGAGAGACAGATTTGAAAAAAAACAACAACAACAAAACATTTCGTGTCGTCTTGTGAGTAAAATGTTCAAATTGTTTTTATTTTCGTCTGAATCATATAAAACTAAAGCAATACAGTATGTACAATATACATGTATAAACAATACAACTGCATTAAATCTATCATTTTTTAAAACGTAAAATTAACATATAATTTGACGATTTGTATAGAGTTATTCATAAATGTATTAGATTAATTTATAGTCTATTTAGGAGAAAATTTTCAATAGTTGGATAAAATAATCAAAATTAAGTTATACATCACGTAAAAACATGAATTGAAGTTGCATGCTTAAGCACGACTGCATTCAATTCAACATGTGCTCTATAATTCTGTTTTAATTTTTTTACCGGATCTTACATTTAATTATTAAACACTACTTGAACATTTCACTACAACAAAATATAGTAACACCCACCATCTTCCTTAAATAAATGAATGGTTTACTGCACGACAAATCCAATCAGCTAAGTAAACGTTTCAAAATCACCTTTACTATATTAAACACAAAACAAAAAATAAACAGTAGTACATACCACACATAAAGAAAAATTACAACAAGTCCCGATATTAGAGAAACTAGTTAGGACACATTTGTACGTCTTCTTTTGACTTCTGTTCGTCTTCTATTCTCTTTGTCGTTTAATAAACTGCCACATATGATACTGTCTTCTTTTATTGTAACACTTACGACGTTTTCTTTATCATGCCATTGGATAGGATATTACAATTCTATGAATTTTTATAGAACTTTTAATTTAAACTTCGAAACACTGTAACATTGGTATGTTCAAAATTTCTTTAAATGGCACTGTTACTGATAATATAACAGTGAGTTGTAAACATAGTTCATTCCAGGAACGGTGATTACATGATAATGCAAAGTGTAGTCCTATACTAATGTTATTCGACATAACAATAATTCTACACGACTACTAGTACAAAAGTGTTCTCAGTATGCAAGTTCGTACAGTTTTAATTTAGTTTATAAATGACTAGTATCACTTTGTACACAATTATTCTACACATCCCTATATCACATCTAATGTACTGTTATTCACGAAAAGCATGTTTCAAAAGAAAAGAAAATTATTTTTATCCTAACAGTTTGACGCATGGATCTATAACGTCACTGAACTTTGACCTTAGTGCTCAGAAAAACGAGTTTGTCAAATCTTTCACAACTCTAAGTGATTGTTAATGTCTTTCTCAGAATTTTGTGGACCGAGAAAAGCACCTCTTATTATAAAATCATTGACTAAACAAAACCATAGTCTTCAGAGGTTGAGTATCTGTCAACTTTTCCGATCTCTAGGATGCTTTCTCATCTGCAAGACATGATATTACTTATTTATAGCACTAATAGTTAACCAGAAAGGTATGTTTTAAAAAAAATTTCCAAGATTTATTCCTATCATGGACAACAGAGTTTCCTATAGTAAGAAATGCTGAACTTGTTGCTTGAAGTTTATTATAGTATTTATCGCAAAAATTTTGTGTGTGTATGTATGTATGCACACACACAGATTCTGTACAGTACTCATGTTTGATCTTAATACTCAGAAATATTAGTTTATTGACTATTTAGCGTTACATAACTTTTAATCCTTACATTTGAAAGAATAATTAAGCTAATTCTTTAGTGTGTATATACATATATATATATAAACGATTATCTTATGACTTAATGAGCTAATAAATTTAATTTCATGAGCCTTGTGGTTGTTTTAAAACATGAAGTATGATATTTATATAGTACATGATATATATAAAGATCATCTTTACATAACAAGAAATATAAAGATTTTTTAACTTAAGCATCAATGAAACCGTTATAACATATAACCTTCCCTCCAATCATACTTCATGTTTTAAAACAACCACAAGGTTCATGAAATTAAATTTATTAGCTCATTAAGTCATAAGATAATCGTTTATAAAAAAAAAAACACTTCGAAATTTCAAAGTTGTATTTTCTAAAAAGCTCCATAGAGTCTACAGCCGGACCATCCATACTCGCGATCACGCGTTACGTGATCATTTCATGTTGTTACTGCTTTTGAAAGCTTCATGTATTCCAGTTCTTTTGATATATTTTTGAATGCTGAGACGTAGCATATTTTGCTTCATTCATTAGAACCCGTGGTTGTTGTCAAAGCTTCCCTTCTACGAAGTCTCGCCCTCTGTTTAGACGAGATGCTATTCAGGGTACCAGGTATCTTCGGAGACCACATTTATTGAACAATAGTCATGTTCTGGCCCAGGACAGCAAAATAGTAAGTTGCTCTTGGTAGATGATTGTTGTCTTATCTACCAGTGAGCTAAATGCTGTTGATTTACACTCATTCTCCATTATTCTCTCAGGGTGTCAACCAGACCTTGTATGGGGCTTATTTTGGATTTGTAAAATACAACGTTTTATTCCGAACAAAATCGCTGTCATCCAATTCTCCCTTTAAGAGGTCCAAAAAATTAACATTTTTTTCTATAGGCAAAATTGGTGTGGAAGAGATTATATACGATTATCTTAAACGTTTTACTTTTACATAATCTGATGTGATGTTCGTTCAAATCGATATGAAACAAACAGAGTTGGTCCAATTCTTACATTACAGTTAATATACCTGCAACCACTATAACAGACTTTGTTTGAATAAAACAAAATCAATTCATTATTTTAACCCAAAACTCTTATTTAATATATTATGCAAATAAAACAGATGTAATACAATAAGGTTTATTATTTATTTGTTGAACTCTCAGTGGTAAAGGTTTTATCGAGTTTTGGGATTATTCGAACATAAATTATTACAGAAGGTCACAAAATGACGCTTTCTGGCACTTCGCCACACAAGAAAGATATCCTACCTGATATAACAAATATCAAGAGTAACAATTGTTTAGACTCTGAAAATTAAGATTTTAATTTGATCACAAGCAAACTATCTTTCATTGTAAAGCTAGAATTATTGGAAAATAGATTATTGCCTGACGATTTGGTGGGGTAGTGAATTTAATTAGTTTGAACACTTGAGGATTATCTTGAGCTGATCAACTTTATGGTTGTTTGATTAGAGTAAAAAATAATGCATCGTGTTATAACTTATCGTATTTCTATCACTACAATGACCATCACTTGTTTTCTAGTATTTTATCGACGCTTAAGCTGTAAAACTTCTATATCAATTGTTATATGAAGATAGTTTTATTTATATACTACATATTTAGCTTTCCTATTATCTTTTGAAATGCAAGGTAAAAATTAATGTATAACACTAAAGAGTTAGTAAGTGTTAAAATTAAAGATCACGTCAAACAACATTCTTTTTACACATACAAATGCCTGTCATAAATGCTATACCAACTTGAAGCGACATGTTCATTAATTCCTAGAGTTTGCAAAGAAATTTAAGCTGTGACTCATCTAACAAAAATATAGCATGGAAAGTTCAGTTGTCCAAATAAAGAGAATGCCACGTGAGATGGTAACATTATTCCTTAAAATGGAAGAGCTGTAAATTAGAGCAATTCTTGAAATTCTCTAAGTGTTCTGTTACACCTTTTATCATTCTCTTACTATATGTACGTACTGCTTAACTACGAAACTAGAACTTTGATAAGCAAAGGAGAAGCTATTGTAACACAAATTTCATTACTTCTAATATTGTTATCATTTTGAAACCAGCATCTGGATGAATCTTGGGAAGTTGTTTAAAACATACCTTTCTACTATTAGAGCTTTAAATAAATGATATCATATCTTGTAGATGAGGGCCTATCCTGAAGGCTGGAGAATTTGATGAATACTCAACAAGTGCAGAAAATAATTTGCATATTGAACTGAAGTACTTTGTAGTATTACTCATGTGGAATTATTATGCCGAAAAACATTAGAGTGAAACCACTTGGCATTATCATTGGATCACTATTTCTGAATATGAATCGTGTTTTACAAATTCCTACTGTAATATGTGCTAGTGATAGCGACATTTGAAGAAAATAATTGCATCCTCACTACGTTTAGTTGGAGCAAAACGTTCATATAAAGTTTAATAACTATAGGGTAAACTCAGAAAAATGAAAGCTGAGTTACGTAGGAAGTACATGCCGCTTGCAGTGTTTACTTTACATTTAGATCTATTGTAGCACTTTTAGTTCATATAATTTAAGTGGTAATATCCATAGTTTGGACAATTTATGTACGAAACAACATTTGACAAACTGAATACACAATAGTACACCCGAGTTTCATTATACTTGCAATTATAGTTAATGTTCTTATATGATATGTAGCTGGATAATGATGTTTTGCATTAATATGGAAAATAATCCTTTAAATATATTTAAGTTAAACTAATATATGTTTCAGCTTGAAAGAGACTAAACACATAGTTAAATTGTAATAAAAACATTATTTTCGCAGGTAATAATATTGAAAAACCTAAGTCATAATAAATCGACCTCCACGGCGTTCAAAACTGGGTTTCGATACCCGTGGTGAGCAAAGCACTGAGAACCCAGTGTGTAGATTTGTGCTTAATTCTCAACAAACAAACAATAAATCTTACGTGATATTACTACATATTTTAAGTTGCAATATACTATATTACTCATAGCTTATGTAACTCAGACAAAATGTGTACATAAATGTTTTTAGGCCTATTAAACTGTGTATGTGGGCGTTTTTTTATTTTACAGCAAAGACACATCGAGCCATATGTTGTGTCCACCGACAGGAGTCGAACCGCTATTCTTGCGTTGTAAATTTGAAGACTTACCACTGTCTCCGCTGGGGAATACATAGATTGTGAATTAACTTCAATTTGCAACAGTCAAACTATAACACAATTCGATGGAACAGAATAATAATTTTACTTATTTAAACATTTTTTTGTTATTAAAAATTGAATACGCAATGGTTCTGTTTGTTTTATCTTGGCTATATAACTTTACTTAATGTTTTAATGCGATTTATATATCTAGATTATAAATTAAGCTGGTAATAACCACATCACTTACCGCCCTAGAAACGTACTTTGGAACTATCCTCCTCTAATAGTACATCATGGAACTTCCCGCTTTTTGGTTCTCTGGAACTGTAAAATCACGTGATGTCTCACTCCCAAATTATTACCTCTAAATTGGATGGAGCCTTTTGATTACCATTCATTAAATACTTTCAACTGAGAGATGCACTGGAGGAATATGTACTTTAGAAAATGCTATGACAACTGGTTTCAGCCATCTATAACAGTTAACTTCCAGTGATGAATAAACAAATATAAGTACTGATACTACGCCTTTGAATATATATATATAATATATAAATAAAACAATTAAGTTTTCGTAGCTTAACTATTGTAAAAGTAGCTATTAATACAGATCATCCAGTGCTATCGAGAAAGTGCTAAGTGGCAAATAAAAATCCCAAAATTAGTTGTTAGTCCAGATCGTTGATCTTGTAATTGTTTTCCCTTTACGAGGACTAATAATTTTATTTGTTTAGAAAAGCAATGAAAACTTTCAAGTGGTTTTGACACAAGCGAACAAAATTTTAATTAAATGCCTTATTCTGTCATCATTAAGCATTTTAGAAATGCGTAGAGTGAAAAATAATCAGATCTAAATTTAGAATGTGATCCAAACTGATCTTTCTGATCGGATTGATCTTTCCAGGCATTTAACATCACAGACATGATGAAGAAAAACTTCTGCAAAAAAACTGCATACATTATTTATAGAATTCATATGAAAACTAAAATATAATCAATTAATAAATAAAGTTGTCGATTACGTAATCGAAATATATCTCCCCGATACAGTGGAATTGTTATTTATGGTAAAAGAATTTATAAAACATAGTTCCAAATTCACTTAACTAATGTTTGTTTGTTTTTTGTTAATTTCGCACAAAGCTACTCGAAAGCTATCTGTGCTAGCCATTCCTAATTTAGCAGTGTAAGACTAGAGGGAAGGCAGCTAGTCATCACAACCCACTGCCAACTCTTGGGCTAATCTTTTACCAATGAATAGTGGGATTGACCGTAACTTTATAACACCCCAACGGCTGAAAGGGCGAGCACGTTTGGCGCGACGGGAATGCGAACTCGCGACCCTCGGATTACGAGTCGCACGCCTTAACACGCTTTGCCAGATGTCATCATCACCCGGTATTCCCAGGTGCTAACAGGGCCCGACGTAGCTTAGCTTTAGTGATCGAACTAAAACCGGCTTTTTTTCTCTCTCTTTAATCATCCCACCTCAAAGAGAGGGTATAAAAAAATACATCAAATAAAACACCAGTTAAATAATTAGCATATGGAAAGAAAACATTGTAAGATACAACCTTGCTTAAAAATTACAACAACAGGTATAAAATGTGTTAGAAAATATAAAAGAAGTAATAGTTAGCGGTAGACATCTAAATCAAGTTGCACCAAAAACATTAATAAAACAAAGCAAACAATGGACTACTTGTAATAAAGAAGAAAACTCAATTGTTGAAAAGAACACATTTTATCTTAATAAAGCACATAACAGGTATTCGAACTATCATCTAATGGAAAGTCTAATTGACGAAAAAACCACGTGGTGCATAAACAGTTTGAAGGACAAATTCGCATATGTGGATCTTAATGTTAACACCCGAGCAACCCTCTCCAAGAAATCAAGCGTAACTTTGTCACTCAAATATCGCTGTAACAAAATAGCCACTTCAATAAAATCTTTAGTAAAAAAAGTTTTACATCAAAATTAGTAAGAAAGTAATCCAAGAAATAAGAAAATTTGCTGACATTATGCCCTAAGTGCTAAGGTCATGCTAAGATAAAAACCATGGCAAATTAATCTAGTACAAAATATGAACAATGACATCAACATGTAGTAGAAAATGCACTATGTAAAAGTACATTATGCACGTGAACAATATCGTAATGACACCAAAGAGGAGGAGAAAATTAGCAAATAGGTAACTACTGTTGAGATACTGTCTTAGGTTTCGCCTTAGAGAGACGCATTACTGTCAGATCCGATAAACGTTTCCGTCCACCACCTTTCTTCGTGGTCTCAGCACTGTCCATCGCCACCACACTAGCATTTTTCCATCGGCGAGAAACAGGTTCCACAACAGCACTGGTGGCAGACTCACCTCGAACCTGTAAGGGCAGGAAGTGGCCGTCCAACAGAGGGTTGACTTTTAGCTCGTTCCCTCGCACCTTTATAGACAGTCGAACGACTAGAAGACTTGTCCTGTAAGACACTATGGATAGCCACCTCTTTCGTCGGGAGAGGAACTTTCATTGTTTGTCGTGGAACGTCAGTTGGTCGATCACCCTCCTCTGATTCTACACTTTCAATAGGGGCCTGAGCCACTACAGCACTATCGCAAGGGAGAGGCGGGGAATCCCCAAGCATAGGACAACGATGACGCACGTGACCTTGCTCATGACAGTTCCGGCATATTAACTGGGGACAATTTCTATACAGATGATCCGCATTCAAACACAAATTACACACTTTCATTTGACGGTCATGTTTTACTTTAAGCATTACAACCACGACATATGGCAAAGATATACATGGGTCACTAAACGAAACACGAACATGGCGAACACCTAAATAAATACCTTGGTCCCGTTTCTATACAAGAGGACTTTTAACCTCACATTCAATGTCCTTCAACTTCTGTAAAAGTACAGCATCGCCGATATATTCAGGTACATTCATGAAAGAAACAGTAACTGTACGCTTGGTAACCCCATTCGTGAAGTAAAGCACTCCATTAACCAATAAACCAGAATCAATCGCCATATCGACATCAGCAGATAAAAAAAAGTTACTGAAGTTACTGAAGCCGCTCCAAAAGTTAAACAAACTGCATGGATAACTTCACCATGGCTGGCATTTGAACTTTCAACAAAAACAGTACGTCGCATAACATCAAGCACATCAACGTTATTAGAAGACATCGCTACCACACGGCGAATAAACAGCAAAAACAATTAGTAACACAAGAAACAATTAATATTCAAAAAAACTACGCTTAGCGAAATATAAGCTGTGGCAAATTACGGAGCTCAAAAACACAGGTCTGCACTCGATGACCAGAACCAGCGCTTTTCCACGTGGTATGAACGATGACTTCAACTAAAGATAAAAATGATATTAATTTTCTAGATTAACCCTAAGGTAATTATAATGATCTACGAAATGTAAATAATATCAGGTTTAGTAATTTATTTGACATTTGGTCCAATGTCTGTAAATCCGTAGAACAACCACATTAAGTTGTGTTCTTATATCATGAAATTACTTTGAGCACGAGAGAACTAACAAACCAAGAAAATTGGGTTGACGGTAGCTAATCATATGTATAAAGATCAAGTAATAATATAGAAAACAGTCTGAACTGTTTTATATAGACATGTAGTACAAGTAAAAAAACTTGTAGCGGTTCAACCTTAGTGTAGTTTATCAAGATATTTTCTTATTCACATTAACGTAGTCATCGAGTAACCTGATGTGAACAACACTACTAATAAAACCATTTTTAATAATTTTGAATTTAAATATTTATAATTAAATCAAAACAGCAAACTAAAATGTCACTAAATTGCTTTTGAACAAGTACATATCGAACTACAAATTTGTATTTTTGTTTATACCATGAGAACTATTTTAGTTTCTGATACTTATGCAGCTGATTTACTAAAAACGCCCTACCAGATCTATATTTTCTCTCTGTAAGGTTTTAACTTACTTTTTACTCACTACAAGCCATATGCTTATACAAGTATGTGGATAATAAATAGAATAGTTGCTACTAATTTATGTTATATTTCATTAAAACATAAGGTATTTAAATTAATGCCATTTTTGTTGTTATTTACAACATGTGAAACCCTAGTAGTAACGTTGACGGCTGGAAATAGTTTAACACTGCACATCTCATTAAGCATGTCTGAAACAAAAACAGCAAATGATGTTCTGTCGAACAAGCTCTAGTGTCTTGTACTTGGGCAGGGACAAGGTCAGTTTGTGTTCCAACAAAACCTGCCCCATTTTGGTGAAAACAGGAAATAACCACAAGCTCGCTTTGTTATAAGAAAACAAGGTTGGATCTTTGAAAGAAACAGAGCTAATTAACAGAGTGCAGTGGTTTATATTACACGTTTAAGCAAAAATAACTTGTGTGTCAGTAAAATGTTTGAGTACGGTTCACTTTTTTATTTGAGTCATGTATAACATTAAAAAAATAATAGAAAGTTTAAAACAATCTGAATGTTGAAGCTATTTACAAACCGGGAATAATAAAGAAAGCAAAAGCAAAATGAAACATTAAACAATGGATATCATACGATTTAGCAGAGCAATCAAATTATCGTGAATGTTTACAGAAACACAATTTTTCAACTTTCTACGTTGAAATAAATTCATTGAAATTGATGAATTACTATTAAGATGTATAAACGAATACGGGAACTTGAATCATGTTAGTTTTTATTATAATAATGAAATGTTTTTTTTACTTATTTTATTGAAGTAATAAAAATTTTAATAGTTTCTATTTATTTCAGAACGGCAAAAAACAATGTTTTTATCTTCCTAGGTCATTTTCAGGTTAACTGTATATAATGTGAAAAATGGAAACGTTGGATCAATTTAATTTTCAAAATAACATATTTTATTACTTCTATTTCATAGCTTTGTCTTTGATAGATCATAAATAACTGATAACTGATTTATTGCATAAATTGCTGAAAAAATGAAAGAATTATTAACTGAGGGGAAGATTGTAGGTTATTACTGAAAACAAAACTGATGTGAAAGGAAGCAAAAGTTTTATAATATCACCAGCAAAGAAAAATAACAAGGATGAGACCCCGAAATATTTGAGAACAGCGGATGATTCTGACACCAATATAAATATTTAGATACATCATATTTTTATCAGATTTAAATCTGTGTGTGTGTTTTGTTATAATAAAGCCACATCCAGCTATCTTCTTTGCCCACAGAAGGGAATCGAACCCCTAATTTTAACGTTGTGAATCCAAAAACGTGCTGCTGTTCCATCGGACGATACAAATCGGTAATAATAGGAGACAGGTGAGAGGATGTGACCTTTGTGAAAGACAAATTTGTTTGTCAGTGTACTAATTTGACGTCTTTCGAAAATAAAATTATTCATCAGAGAAAGGACGTACACTAGTTTTGTCCACCATGAATGATAAAAAAGCTAAAAAGAGTTGGGAAAAATAAAAAGTAGAAAAAAGATGTGTTGAATTTTTAGAAAGAATGGACAAAAGAACTGACGTACTAGAAGAAGAACCTAATAATAAGGCAAAAAGAGTTGAATTTGAAGTTTCAAACAGTATGAATCAATACCCTCTGAACCAGTAAGTGTGTAAACAGAAATTAAATCATAGCAAAAGTAGTAGCAACAGTCAATTGATTTTAGAGAAATTTTTAAGTTCGAGTTGGAAGAAGAGAAAAAAGACCAAAAAGATAGAGTAGCTAACAGCACACAGCGATACCGAAAGCACCAATATATCATTTAAAAAATACAATAAAATTATCAGAGTTCTTTTAATGAACTGTGTTTAGATACAATTGGGTGAGAAGTTATTCAAGTAATAGAAATAGGAACACAAACTGAGGACAGATATACTAGAACTATTCTAAAGAGCAAAGAATATAAGTTTAGAATCAAAGCAAGACTATATAAACTAAAACGAATTCATGAAAAATATAGAGAAATAGTTTATCATCAGTAATTTTAATGATAGCTGTTGAGGTATCTGTGCTCGTCTGATGGCAATGAATACACAGCTTTCATTTCAATCAACTTTTCTGAAGGATTTTTAAGTCAGTCTTGGACCTTAGATCTTGAAATATGTTTCACAGATCTTTCAAAGTACGTTGATGTCAGATTTTAAGAACACAATTAAGCAAATAAAAAGTACAGAAGTATCTTAAATGTGTTTTGAAGTTCAAAGAAATTTGTATTGGGATGAAGCTGCTAGAAATATCATTTCTGAGCCACCTTTCTCACGAAAACAGCTGATTAGAGCTGTTGCTGAAAACTTATGAAAGTTTAAACTTGTGTGAATACCATCTACTTTCTTATTTAATATTAACAATATCAGAAAATATTATTATCTTAATCACAATAGTTTATTTGGAGGAAAGGCAACTAGTCATCACCACCCACCGACAACTTCTTAGCTACTATTTTATCCACGAATAGTGGGATTGACAGTCACATTATAACTCACGGCTGAAAGGGCAAGCGTGTTTGGTATGACGGCAATTCGAACGCGGGACCCTCGGATTGCAAGTAAACCATTTTAATCACCAAGCCATGTCGAGCTGCATTATATTAAAAACATATTAAATATTGAAATCAGAAAGTATCGTGACAACCGCAGCCAATATAAAGCCATATAGAACGGAATATAACAAACGTTGATTTTTTACATTGTTTGGCGTTAGAAACTGATCGCTTTTAAGAAGGGCATAACATCACTTTTAGACGCATACTAGTCATCATTTTAGACTGTAAAGATGTGTCAGAGAGGTGATTTAGAATATCTTTTACATTACAGTATTTGGAAATAAAAGAATGTAAACCAACTTAGGGCAACAAGACCATCAAAAGAAAAAAGAGCCACAACAAGTTTTATGTCAGCCGAACTAAACAAAGTGCGGCATCTTGTAACAGTTGAGTATCCACGAACGAAAAAGTCATTGGTATTAATCGTCCATGTGCTCCATGGAACATTAAACTACATAATACAGAAGCATTTCCGTCTGGATAATGAAATGTCTTTAGACTTTGGTACGTTCGGTATGTTGAAATTGGTGCTGGGGATCAACATCCTTGTACACTAGAAGCCTTCGGAAAGAAAGCAGGTAAGAGTGATATTCTTTGGACATGACATCCTTACGAATGAATTTTTTTGTAATGGAGAGTACGATGCAGGGTTATTGCTAAGACACACAGTCGTCAGATATAGGGCTGTACTGATGTGGTGAACCTTTACATTCATTTATATATAACGCATTACTTACCTGTCCCCAATTTGCTTCTGAAAAAGAAAGACCTTTCGAAAGTTCTCGGGTTATATGGTTTTTATTCATGTCTATTAAGACTTCTTGAACCTACTTGTTTTTCTAACATCTTAAATACTACGTACTGAGAAATGCTTAGTAGAAATGCTGTCTAATGATCTAATTTTTTAATAAGGTACGTTTTTCTTTCTTTTTTACTAATTTGGTTGCTTATATATGAGTAACCAAACTTGAAAATATTGAAATCTTAATGCACGCAACAATCTTTAAAAATGTATATTTTTGGTGTCCTGTTATTTTAAAAATTGATTCATTATACTGTATTTCAGATATTTTAAAACCTAACTTTAGGATTTTAAGCTTTCCCAGGGAATCGTGAAATGAACAGTAAATGATAAGTGATGTTTTGAATCAAAAAAGCAACTTAAAACTTAAAAAAGTTTAGTTAATTTGCTCAAACAGGAATTCTGAAGTTGGTGTATGTCTCTTTGTTTGATTTTGAAAGCTGTAAACATTGGTAAGTTTATTAAAACAATAAGTAGTTTAATGTGACTTTGCCCTAAAAACAAATTTTCTTAGGTTCCTCAGTAGGTAACTATTTGTAACTAATACCAAATGACGCTGCGTTAAAAACAAACAAAAATAACAGAATAGTCAAATTCATTCAAAAGTTTTAACTAAATGGTTTACAGCTTCATTCTTTCAGCTGCTCTTTTATCTTACATCGATATTGCTCTGTAAAATAAAACAGGAGATTTATTGTTAGTATGTGTGTATGTTGTTTACTACCAATAACTGCATCTTTTGATGCCTTGAAGAGCTAGTCTCTAAAAACAGTTAGCTTGGTTAACTGTGGTAAATATACGTAATTATGAATGACGAAAGATCATTGTACGCGACGAAAATATAGATAACAATGATTATTTTCTGTTAGCAGATATGATGAACATTATAAAAACTTAAAATAACTTGAGTTCATACTTTGACTACCATGTTAGCTATATATACCAAACACAGTTCCATGGCAGTAGACGGCGTTGGTCTCACGTGTCCAATACGAAATGTTGAAAATGTAAAGAATTCTGTTTCTTGTGGCGTGCAGTTTTTGCATATGGCCTACCAATCATGTTCACTGAAGTTTTCGTATATGGTTTGTCATTATTGGTCACAAGGGACCAACATGGCTCATAATTTTATCATATATATCTGTAAAGATAAATAAATAAATGAAGAGGCTGTTATTCAAGAGTATTTTATTTTTAGTCTTGAACATTTACAACGCATTTTTAAATACAAACAGTATAATTACATCAGATTAAAAAACATTAGTAACCTAATTTTTTATTAACTGTATGTTTTCAATTAAAATGAACTTGTAACGTAAATAATCGTTTTTTATATGCAAAATATGATATTTTTTATTTCTAATGATTCCCTTCAAGGCATATACAACAAATTAATGGATTTCCATCATAGTTTTGTGTATATTTTTGCTCGTGATGTTCAAACAGTTTCTTGCAGTAGTTTGAAGATAGTTTTTCATTTGCCGAAATGTTCTCATTTTCACGTAGCATATGTTGATTTGGTGTTATTGGGATATACAATCTTTCCCATATAAATCCATCAGTGTTTCAGCTAGTTCTATACAGAAACTCCAATCTGCATCGCATTTTCTTGAACTGTTCAAAGTTCATTGTAAATTCCTTGCGGATTGACAACTGTAATACGAAAAATAGTTCTATTGCTACTTAAGCGATGGTAAATCTGACTAATGGAAAAAATAGTAAGACATTTCATCAACTATATAACTACCAATATTAACCTTGTTGTAAAGTACCATCATGTCAAGTTTCATCATGCCATCTCTTTTTCAGTTTTTCTTCCCAGTTACAAAGGTTTCATCTTGATAATATGTTTATGTTACTGTAACATCCTCTCTGTTTTTTCATTTTAGGACAGCGACTTTTTTACTGTTTATTCTGAAAATTGCTTCTTATTTATTCATTTTTTTGTTTCTCCTTTAGATTACTCTCCCTGCTGAATCGAAAACTTTCACTACAGTTTGCAATTCACTTCTAACAGAAGTTAAGCAAGAATTACTGAATTGTAGGAGTGTTCGGAAAGTCTCTGTGCAGTTTTGTAATCATATGTTATTATATTTCATATTTTGATCGTAATAAGGTTTTAACAACTGAAGAACGTGTACGGCACGTTAAACACGTATTCCGAGAAGGTGGTAGATACACAGATGTGGTGCTACAGATATTTGCTGAAAAATTCACAGATACACTTGTTCTACATCGCAATAAATATATAAGTACACAGTGACTTTCCGAACACCCTGTAGTAAGCTCCTTCTGGTATATACTCTGGAATGACTAGTATTCCTTGAAATAGCATGAGAGATTCGTCAGCAGTTATAGTATGACCAGGGATATTGGCACCTTGAAAACTTGTGACAAATCGGTTAGATTATTGTACTTTTAAAACCTATCGCCTTTCCGTAATTACGACTCACAGTTGCACCATCCACTTTATTAGTGTACAGTTTACAGCGTGATCTGTAGGCTTGTATTGAAGACATACTAATACATCCTATATACATCAACAGCCCAATTAAGAGTTTCTTTTCTTTTGTTGTTGTCGGCACTCGCTTGCATGCTTCAGTTGTGGGTGGATTGTAAGGTTTCCTGCAGCAGAGTTATTAGTTTCATTTACCATAAGTTGATGAGCCTCATCACTTCAAAATATATCACGCATGCATCTTATGATATTGGGTTGTGTAAGGAGAAAGTGTTCCGAATAGTCCACTGTTGGTTGTCAGATCATGGGACATCTTGTTGAACTGACGCATCCACTTAATATCAATTACATTCTCTACATTAATATTTAAAAATCATCTTCAGCAACGTATTCGGTATGTCCATCATGTAAGTCACTTTTAGATCCATTATTTGAGACCAGAATGATCGACTGAAACACTAAAAATGTTAATCCTTTCCAGATACGTTTACTCACTGAAAATACTAAGTTTGATGTTTCCGAAATTGCAGCACCACCACTCCTGATCAGTGTAATTATTGGGTTTTTATCAATGAACGTTTCTGAACTGTTACAAATTTACAGTTATATATTTATTTTAGTTCCAATGCTTGTTTCTGTATAGTTTTTTTTTCTTTTTTAGTGACGCATATCCTTAACGGTGTATTGCGCAACTTCCGCCTGTTTTCGAAATGTGTAGAACGTTCTTTAGTGTAAAAATAAGCAATACTTATTTGACCAAAGCGCGCTAGAGTTTTGTCTAAATTTCTACAAACTCGCGTGATTCTTATAAAAATTGGCTAGCAGAGGGACGGAAGAGAATATTATTGGACAACTACAATTAGTACGCTATAGGTCAAGGAAGCTATAATTGTGGTTAACCTCTGTTAATCGGAAAACCGTAAAAAATGACCAGGAATGTTATACATTTCGAACATTATAACCGTTCAGTTTCAGTGAATTACTTCGGATGCTAGTATTTCTAAGAGGACATTAAATATTTTTGTCGGCAGCAATCAGATTGTATCCGATGTGAGGCTAGTTAAAAAAAAAAGAAGATAGCGTTAGCTCAGACGATGAGTGACAATGTCAACTCAAAATTAATTTACTAATCGTGGACCTGGACCTTCGATAACATATTCAGTTCTAGAACGGATACAAAACTCTGTGTTGTTTGTAGGTTTGTAAAACTGTTGTATATAAATCATCATTTGTAATAACTACTAATAATAATTTTATTACAAATTGTATTGTTTTTATGTTTGTATATTAAAATACATTCGTGTTGAAAAAAAGAAAATTGTGTTATCAATCCTGTCGGAAAATAACAAAATTTTAATACATATTAATATTTAATTAATAAGTGAGCTCAAGGCCTGTCATGGACAGATCGCGGGTTCGAATCCCCATCCCACCAGATATGCTTGCCGTGGGGGCGTTATAATGTGAAGACCAATCCCACTATTCGTTGGTAAAATGAGTAACTCAAGAGTTGGCGGTGGATGGTGATGACTAGATGCCTTCCCTCTAGTCTTGCACTGCTAAATTAGGGACGGCTAATTTAGATAGCCCTCGTATAGCTTTGCACAAAATTCAAAACAAACCATTTAAGCTCAAATTCAAAGTTGCGGGCTATTGAAGTAATAATACATACCCTAAGTAACAGAATAATAAATCGTAGTCTCGTCAGAAACAAATAATAACATGTAACAGGATGACAATATTATGTGAAAACTACATCGAAAGGTGTTTACGAGTGCTAGTCACACGTGACCACTACTAACGAAAGTTCAAAATTATTGGTTTTAAATAAATTATCGGTCAGATAAATCTATCTAACATTATAAAAAAGTTTTAAAATTTATTTATTGAGGGAATAATTGAGCACAGTCGATTGAAAAGGGAAATAAAAGGGTGAAATAAACTGCGTTTATATTAGTACTAACATTTGTCTGACTTGGTAGTGCTGTTAGGGTTCACGCCATGACAAATTAAAAACAACAAATACATCATTTCTGAGGAAAAGATCAAATTGTAGCTACTTTTGTACTTAATTTTAAAATCACAAAATTAAATTTGCTTTATTATCAGGAATCAACATTGCATAAGCCTAAATAATAATTTACACACATAAAAAAGTGAACATAATAGAGTATTTGGCAAAAAGTAAATATAAAAACTAACTTCATACAACTTAAAAACTACTAATAACATGAGAATTATTATTAATACTTAATATTAATGTATTACCTATTTATTATACTCTTACATTTGTTCTCTTTGAAGATACTTTCATATGATGCTAGTACACGATAGTGCTGTGCTAGTGTTTGCACTTTTGTAGTCTGTCATAATTTATAAATTAAATATTACAATCAAACTAATAAGCAGACTAGTGTTAATACTTATAACATGACAATAACATAACATGATGGATATCACATTTAGGCTTTCAGTAAAGACTTTTGTGGTAAAAAAGAAATATAAAATAAATTCTCGGTCAATACGAGAACTTCGGTAAACGAAAAAGTGATAAGAAAGTCAAGCTATTTACACTTTTATTTTGTCCATTTCCATAGAATGTTAAACACATAATGATAAAACGATATAACGTTAACCAATCTTTCGGAAGTTTTTGCTTGGTAATTACAAGAATTAGGACTTAGGAAATTCCCCGAATTGTCAGCTGTCAGGGTGATCTCGGTTGATCTCTTGGTCGATCTGTTTTCATTAGCATCCTTGTGTGATGCGTTGGCCTATCAGTGAGATTGGGGATTTGAAGTAATTACTTGTCTTTCTCTGGTTAAGGAATGAATCAGCGAGAAAGAACTGTGGCAAAATATCAAATAAAACCGTTTGAAATAAGCTGTCTCAATACGAAAGAAAGAAAAAGAAGTTGTAACATTCGAACTCACTCAACAGTGGGCTTGACAAACGTAATAATTAGCTCGAAACATGCTGATTATCAAGCCTTTCAACACAGAGGACAAAAAGCTTTTCTACCTACGAGATCGTTCCTATATAAGAAAAACTTATTACCTGACAATTTCTCTTTCACACATACACTTTGTTCGTCAGAGTAGTAAACAAAATAAATATTTTGTATAAAAACAGTATGAAGGATATGAAGCAAATTTTATGGTTTGTTTATATAAAATATAGCAGAACGGAGATAGCTTACAGAGATTAATGACCTCCTATAAAAAAAAGAAGGTTAAATTGAATAAATTGTATATGATATTCACTGCTTGAAAGCTGTTAGCGTTTATATTTTTAATCAAGCCTGATGGGGATTTGGTTTTCGATATAAACAATACCATGCGTTTATTGTTTATTTTCGATAACAATTATCAGACATTGCACGCGAAGTAGCAGATATATAATTGAATGTATTTATCTATACGATAGATTTATATTTATTCAAACTAATATTTTGTTCGATCGTATTACATAAAAAACACGTGTTTTTGTGGCCCTTATAGAGATATTAGAAATAATTAAGATTAATTATAACTTTTTAAAGTATGATCTACTGAGAAAAGAAACCACAAAAATGCCATTGTTAATGATTTTTAATGTTATATCTCAAATAAAATTTTGAGTGAAATCTAACTAATGGAATCCAACATTATATTTTTATTTTATTTTGAGGGGATTTCATGTCTATAACCAACGTAAGGCGTTTCACACCTCCTATAAATTTGTCTGATTGAAATCATTAAAAAATTAAACTTTGAGGGTCGTTGCTTCATACGTGTAAACGAAAAAGAGAAGGTAAGTTAACATTCTCAATTACTCTTTGCTTCGTTGAAAGATAAAAGGGTTAATTGTAAATTCAGTTTTATGATACGAAATGATATGTAAAATGGAATTCATCTGCCACTTTTATAATGTATCCAGGACCATAAAGTGCGGAATGTGATTTTTGTGTATTATTTTTGGCGGCAACTGTGTGCAAACGAAGGGAGTCTCCAATCTACAGACTGGCATGCTAACTAATGACCGGGCCACGTTACGTCATAATTACTAATGGTCATACAAAGAAAAACTGCTTACACGGCATAAATGAAACCAAATTGTCAAAGAAAGATGTTGCTGCTACTATTAAACTTACTTAGCGACAAATGTACAAAAATCAATATTTTGAAGGCATCAAAATAATATTCGTTAAAGAAATTTTAGTTTGGGGTTATTACTTTTCAAAATAATTGCCATCTCAGCTTCCAACGTCTTTGCATAAATTATGGTTTTGACATTTTAAGGCCTTTGTTCAATATATCGAAAGAGATAAGCAGATAAATCTTTGCCTATCAAGAACTCCTTTCACAAAATTTTATATATTCGTTTAAGTTGAACGTAACGAACTATTTAGAGCTTAATATATCACAATAAGTATAAAACGTAATAAACATAAAAATCATTTTGAAGTTTCTTTACGTTTTATCAAATAAATAACTTACTAAAAGTGTATTACAATAGCATAAGAGCAGCAGGAGTTTGATGGTTTGGAATTAAGCATAAAGTTACACAATGGGCTGTCTGTAAATAAGAGTTAGTCAGCGATTCAATGGCGTCGTAAAATAAAAATTAGGTTTTTTTCAATGCTTCTGCCCCAGTGATACAACGTTTCGACACCCGTGCTGGACAGATAGCCCATTATATCACTTTGTGCTTAACTGGTTAAAAATGTGATGCTTTGATAGCTATATGATTATATAACTTAATGTTTTAATTTTTAGAAATAGCCCCGGATTCTTCTTATTATAAATGTAATTTGTTTTTTTCTCTTACTTTTATTAGGTCGGCGATACCACAGACGGAATAGAGGAGACTCAAACTGTTTATTGGAATTGTATTTTAAATATGTTCTTAATGGGCCAATAAAACGTTACACTGCTAGACAAAGTTTCCTTTTATAATAATATCTATGTAATGACTGAGCTACGAGTTATATGAAAGTTTGCAAATATCAAACAAAATGTTTGAATTTCTTGTTCTTTTTTATTCTGCTTCTTTTTTTTTTATTAAATATCAACCCCAAAACCAAAACAATGATGTGAACCAGTTTCATTGCGGTGACAAAACAATGATGTGAACCAGTTTCATTGCGGTGACAAAACAATGATGTGAACCAGTTTCATTGCGGTGACAAAACAATGATGTGAACCAGTTTCATTGCGGTGACAAAACAATGATGTGAACCAGTTTTATTGCGGTGACAAAACAATGATGTGAACCAGTTTCATTGCGGTGACATTGTTTCAAACGGATTATCTACTTTTCTAAGCATTTTTAACCAGTAAAATCACAATTCTAGTTATCATTACTCCTTGAAGTTAGTTTATTTTCAACAGATATCTGATGTTTTAATATGAACATTAAGCTCAGGATGAAAAAGAAATTATCAGCCAATAATAGATAAACAACAAATATTGCAGTTCGAACCTCATTGTATTTAGAGCTTGGTTATAAATATAAGCTTCCTATGTCTCTTGAAACATTGAATTAAAAACAAGAAAAAACGAAAATTTTCAAAAATGAAGTAAATATAGGGATGGCTAATATCATTCCTTCAAAACCAATTCAAACAAGATAGTAGAGATGTCATTCACATCAGCCCTACAAATTAGCACAGGCACGAATTAACATACAACTATGTATGTATAAAACTATTCAATTACAACTGAGTTTAATTTATCCTATGTTTGTATGTAACATTCCAGTACATTTTGATCCAGGGCTATTGTATAGGAAAGATGCAAATATTGTCCCTACGGCATTGTTCCCATTGTTTTGGAAGGATACCTTCATTACTTCCTTTATTTTGTAAATTTTTATTAGCTTGTTTTTAAGAAATGAGATGATTTTAGCCTTTTTCTCATAGCTTTCAAGAGTATAAACCATGTAAAACTTCAAAACCTTTAAAAAACAAAATAATGGCAAAACTACTAAATAGCACAATAATTAAAATATGCTAACGGCATCTAATTATCGAGTAGCATTAAGTTGTAAAATAGTTTAAAAACAAAATATTCGTAAACTATATTGGTAATCCTAAAACAAATGGCCTGGCATGGTCAGGTGGTTAGGGTTCTCAACTCGTAATCTCAGTGACGAGGGTTTAGAATTCCTGTCACACTAAACATGTAAGCTCTTTCAGATGCAGGGAATAATGTCTCAGTCAGTTTCACTATTCGTTAGTGAAAGAGTAGCTCAAGAACTGGAGGTGGGAGGTGATGACTAGTGCCTTTCCTCTAGTCTTACACTGAGATAGCCCTTATATAGCTTCGTACTAAATTGAAAAAAAAAGAAACCTAACAAATATTATTTCGGAGTAACTGTAATATTGAACAATGTTTTATATAGAGTTGAAAACCTTTCAAAACGCTACTCTTCACATGCAGTTTCTTAGATTGTATTTTGAAATATAATAGTTTTTCTCTAATCAATTTGAAAATCAGGCTATTCTTGTACTCATGCTCCCCATTTCGATGTCCTTGGCGAGTACAGCATAAATAGATAGCTCTTTCTTAACTTTGTGCTTAGCTACAAAGAAACAAAAAATGTACGAGTAGGGGAATTGGCAAAACAGCTACGCATTTGTTTACTTCTGCTTTAGTAACATAAAAGTGTATTAAGTTTTCTATAATAAGAGGTAAAATTCATGTTTCGCTAAAAGATGTCTTATCCATCTAAGGAACAAAAACACACATAATAAAAACATTCTAAAATAAAGCAGCTCATCAAATACCAGTTATTTTTTGCCAATTTATTCAGGTTATTTAAGAGTTTTATTGATTCTGAAATGAAACCTAAACCACTCCTTCATAACTGCAATTATGGTTGTTCATCATAATGAACTACCGATGAAATTTAATTTCAAGACTTTATTTTAAAGATTTTTACCGATATTGTTTGAAACTTTATGCATTTTGTGTTTTAGAGAAGGAAGGAGGCAAATACTCAAAGTTCAGTAAAGCGGAAGCTCCTTTGTTGACTTAAAGCAAGCTTTCAAAAAGGATTTTATTTGTAAAACACTTTCTGAAATGTTTATTGTTTCAGTAGAATACTTTATCGACCGATATTATACTAATGATAAAGACAGAATTATAATGTTCTGTTGTGAAAAGTATGTCATAAAATTGTTGTTGTCAAACCAGATGAAACTAAATATGGATACCCTGTGTAATAATAACACTCAAATGGAATAGAAACACACACACTCATATATGTGTGTGTGTTTGTGGTACACCTATCTATCACTATATATGTGTGTTTGCTTGTAGATATACATAAATGTGTGCGTGTAATATATGTATATTGAATTGTAAGGTACATGCAGTTTCCCACAATGAGAAACACAGTTTTGCTATTATGTTTTACATGAGTTGATAAATTGTGTTAAATATAAAAATATACAAATGTGTTGTGCAGCAGTTATACGCATTTGTTTACCTTTAAATTTATGTTACCAGATTCCCTTTTAAACAATTCAACGTTAATATTCCTAAAAATAATCACTAATAAATATAGAATGTGCAGTCAACATAATCCTTCGATTATATGCAACATCATTGTCTGGTGGACCGTTTACATTGCATATGTTGTATTATTTTTGCAAATAAAGAAAATTAACATTTGTTTTTGAGCAAAGGAGACTGACTACAATGCATTTTTGTAAAAAAATATTTAGGTTTAGAGGCAATGGCTACAACCAACACAGTCTTGCGTAAAGGTTTAATAAATAGCAAAAGGGAATTTTGTTCCGGATGCCACCAATCCTTGTCATTTACTGAGTGCAAGAAAAGAACATTACAAAAGTGATTGTTTTTGACATTTGTCATACCTGTAAGAAGTTTCAAAGGAAATATATGCAATTCAATTCAAATCAATCTATTCGAAATGGCATATTAGATCCCTGCATGCATGTAATATCGACATGAAAAACAGTTTTAAACTGAACAATAACAAATATGTACTCAAATATATTCTTCTCTCTGTGCTTTTTCCCTTTCGTTCCTATCTATGAAATATTTCTTTCAATCAGTCGACAGAGAAAGTCTCATTTATTTTTTATTTCGCGAAATTCCCTTACAAAAAGAAACATTTTTCTTCTTAATTTTTTTACAGATTGGCCATTCAGTATTTACGAAGACTGACGGAACGAACTTGAAATAAAAATTTTTGAAATTGCAAAAAAAGAAAAAAATACTTTTCCCCTAATGTGCTCTTGAAAAGAAGCATTTTGGTATGTATATATATATTTGTTAGTTAACTATTTAAAGGATACAGAACGTGACAATTAGATATATATTTTGCAATTATACACACACACAAATAAATATATATAAACAGCTGTATGCTAGTGGTTTAGTAAGTTATATTAAAACTATTTTGAATTTACATATAAGGAAATTACATGACAATCACAGCCGATATAAAGTCACAGTAGAGCGGAATGTATCAGAACTACACTTTGATATTGTTTGGCGTTACGTTGTGCGATGTTATCGGAAATCATCGTTTTTGGACAAGAGATGTAACATTTTTTCCAGATGCATTTTAAGCATACATTCATATCAAAAAGTTATCTTGAGACGGTAAATTTATAATTTTTTATCTGGAGATATCCTCTGTACTTAATGATATTGGAAAACAAAGGGATTAATACAGATCAACTTGGGACACCAGGACAATACAGAAAGAAACTTATAAAAAGTCGTAATAAGCGGTGTCTTGTAGCTTATGAGAGTACATGAATATAAAAGTAACCAGTGACATAAGTTATTCGCGTACCGTATGCAGGTAACAGGAAGGCATACACTTTGACATAATAACCTTACAAAGTAGCATTATAGAGTGAAAACTACGCTAAAGAGCTATCTTCAAAATACTTGTTGTTGTTGTTTTAAATTAAGCACAAAGCTACACAATGGGCTATCTGTGCTCTGCCCACCACGAGTATCGAAACCCAGTTTTTAGCGGAATAAGTCCGCAGACATACCGCTGAGCCACTGGGGGGCTTCAAAATACTCCGTTGTCAGATAGAGAATGACTGCACGAAGCGACATGGTCTGTAAGGACGTGGTGAGGCTGCAAAATAATCTTAATAAAACGAAAGAGTGATGTTTAAATATTTTCTTTTTTATAAGTTGTGATATAATTTTATGACCTAATTTTGTGGGTTTGGTAAGTAGTGAATGTGATATAAACTTTATCATTTACAAATATTTTCATTTGTCTATTAATTGTTTTTGTACACAAATGTTGTGTAAAGAAACATAAATCGTAAATGTTACAAGTGTGCAGTTTACATTATAATTGTTAGTACCAGTCTCACGAGTAATTATCTTTGTTGGCTAACATTTGGTATACAGCTGATAAACACTGAAATTATCTGACGTAACTGATAATTCTTGGCAATTACCCCTTGGTCAATGTTTATTCTATATTAACTGGTGTTGAATAGCCGATAAACTGTAGCATATTCACTGAGATTAAATTTACTACTTATTTACTCTGGGACTTTAATATACAGATAACAAATAAATTACAAAGTTATAAACACTTTCTAAACGACACAAAGCTTTAGGCAAAGTTCTCGTATTAGGTTTACATAGCAGCTACATTAGATATTAATATACAAAACCTATAAATTATCAAAAGTTTTTGACCGAAAGTGAATTAATTAGATATATTAGAAATGTGATAAATTAAAATGGCATTAATGAAGACAATTTCGCATAACAGAGTGACAAGAAATAATTAGTGCTGTATATAAATAAACCAGAAAACAAATAATGATTCGACTTACTGAATTATCAGCATAGGAACTGCATTTTCAGCTGCCGTTTAACTAACATCCCACGAAAGTCGGCTAATTTAGTCAATTTAAGTTATTTCTAATTCCGTACATTAAACTAAATTGCGAAAAAATTTTCATAATTGTAATTTTAACTAAAAAAACAGAATCATTATAATCAATGAAATTAGACGAAACTGGACATAAAGAAAAATATATTAGGTTATTAATTACGAAACATATTGGTCATTAGTCGACTATCCATCTCATATTTATGTTCATCCATCCTTAATATAACTCAATTCCCTTTATTTAGCTACGTAGTTGTTTTCATTGTAGTTGTTTGTAATCAGCTTTCCAACGTACTTCCACAGAACAAGTAACTTTTTGTTTGTCAGTCTTCCAGCTGTATGTCCTTCCGTAATTTAGCTCATTGAGTATTCACAATTCCATTCGTCCCACCAAACATGAAACCATAATAATTACAACCTTAAGTGCCTTTAAATGTTTTCTTTCATACACTTATTCTTACACCAATAAAGTAAACTCGTGTTTCACCTGTCTGTATACTATTCATGTATTGATTCGTTTAGTTATTCAATTACGTTTCAACAGATCGTAAACTTTGTATAAGTTCAAGTTATGGTCATTTTACTCATCTGTTAGACTTTTACTTGACATTTAAATTTCCTCTTTAACGTTCCATCTACACATTTATTTGCTAATTTGGTTTACAATGCAACTATAACTGTCTATTAGCCTCGATGCTTATTGGCCAGTGACAAGTTTTACCTTATTTAAAATTGTTGGTGAACTCCAAATACACCCATATACTGTAGTTTCATGGTGCACATTCAACTTCGAAGTTCTTGTAAAGCACCCTTTCATATTTGCAAGTTCCATTTTTTTCTTTTAAATTGCCCTATGTAATATTATGCTTTACCTTTGAAGGTTCCATTTTTTTCTTTTAAATTGCCCTATGTAATATTATGCTTTACCTTTGAAGGTGTTTTGATTTTAAACCAATTGATATTAAGCTCAAAAAATAGCCCATAGCCAAACGTAATTTGGGTGTTCTGAGAAGTATGTTCAATTCTTTTAATCCTGTTCAAGATCTAAGGATAACTTGACTACTTAATAATACTAAGTACACTAACTACAGTGAATGTTATTCGGTGATGAGGTATTAGCTCCACAAACAATACAGTGAATGTTACTTGGTTATGAGACACTAGCTCCAGAAACATAATACAGTGAATGTTACTTGGTTATGAGACACTAGCTCCAGAAACATAATACAGTGAATGTTACTTGGTTATGAGACACTAGCTCCAGAAACATAATACAGTGAATGTTACTTGGTTATGAGACGCTAGCTCCAGAAACATAATACAGTGAATGTTACTTGGTTATGAGACGCTAGCTCCAGAAACATAATACAGTGAATGTTACTTGGTTATGAGACGCTAGCTCCAGAAACATAATACAGTGAATGTTACTTGGTTATGAGACACTAGCTCCAGAAACATAATACAGTGAATATTACTTGGTTATGAGACACTAGCTCCAGAAACATAATACAGTGAATGATACTTGGTGATGATGCACTAATTCCACAAACGTAATAGAGTAAATGCTATTTGGTTATGAGATGCTAGCTCCAGAAACATAATACAGTGAATGTTACTTGGTTATGAGACACTAGCTCCAGAAACATAATACAGTGAATGTTACTTGGTTATGAGACACTAGCTCCAGAAACATAATACAGTGAATGTTACTTGGTTATGAGACACTAGCTCCAGAAACATAATACAGTGAATGTTACTTGGTTATGAGACACTAGCTCCAGAAACATAATACAGTGAATGTTACTTGGTTATGAGACACTAATTCCACAAACGTAATAGAGTAAATGCTATTTGGTTATGAGACGCTAGCTCCAGAAACATAATACAGTGAATGTTACTTGGTTATGAGACACTAGCTCCAGAAACATAATACAGTGAATGTTACTTGGTTATGAGACGCTAGCTCCAGAAACATAATACAGTGAATGTTATTTGGTTATGAGACACTAGCTCCAGAAACATAATACAGTGAATGTTACTTGGTTATGAGACACTAGCTCCAGAAACATAATACAGTGAATGTTACTTGGTTATGAGACACTAATTCCACAAACGTAATACAGTGAATGTTACTTGGTTATGAGACACTAGCTCCAGAAACATAATACAGTGAATGTTACTTGGTTATGAGACACTAATTCCACAAACCTAATAGAGTAAATGCTATTTGGTGTTCAGATACAAGTTTTACAAACTTAATAGCGTAAATGCTATTTAATGATGAGGTACTAGCTCAAAAAAAGAGAAAGAAACGAAAAAATCGGGATGTGGAAATCACTGTAATAATATGAGTAAACTTGTATTATACATGAATTGTAGTAAAAATACTCTAGTGTAATAAAGAAACTATTTATCAAAAATTTAAAAAATTATCAAGGTATAAATAGCTTCAAAGAAGAATTGACTTAGCTGAGCTTATGTAATGTATATAACATTCATTATTTCATTCCACTTTGAATAAGTAGATATAAAACAACTGTGTTTTAGGACAAATTAGATCCTTTCAGACGTGTTAATGGATTTAACTTTACTTTAAAGAAGCGCAAGATGTACTCTTCCTTTGTCAGTATTTGTTTAATTGCTCTACTGCGCCTTTGTTTACTATTATTTGTTTGACCAATTTTGTCGACATTTGTGAAGCTTAATTAACCATAAATGAGCACAGAAACAAAGCTATAATTAATTTAAAACGTTATTCTAGTAAGTTCAAATAACAAACCCTGTATATTTTTCACGGAAAATAAATTAGAATCAAAGGAACAACTTTCACGAAAACCCCATACATTCATTGTACTTCTCGTATAATTTATTGTATTTCGGGTTTCTCTTAACACATTAGCACAGAATCTAATGCGACATATTTTTATGAAAATACACAATAAATACGTTTAAGTTAAATAAACCAAGGTAAACTAAACTTTACCTGTGGATCTCAGAAATGATTTGATAAACTGTGTTTTTTGTTATCAAATATTGAGGTTTATGTACGATTTGTTTTAAATAGTTGAATAGGTGAGATATATAAGTAAGAACAACTTTTGAAGGAGAAATAATATTGCCACGCATATAATTTTTGCAATAAATAAAGTACTACAGTCTGTGTCATTCATTTTGAAACGGCCCGACCAGGTGATTAGGGCGCTTGACTTGTAATTTAAGGTTTGAATCCCCATCATAACAAACATGCTCGTCCTTTCAGCTATGGAGGAACATCAAGATATCTCTATAGGATGACGATGTATAAAACGAGGATTTCTATCAAGCCTACACTAGGAACGAATTCTTAGTTGTGAACATTAAGATGTCTCTATACAAGCTTCACACAGGGAAAAATTTGAGACTTCTTTTATTTTCATCAAGAGTGATGAGCCTTTCCCACTTTTCAATTTTTATAACTACTAAATGCTAGATATTGGCTACTAGATGCTATATATTAATTATTAAATGTTACATTTTCTTTATGAATTGTGCTCAAATGTAACGAATAAACCAGATAAATCAACTTTACTGGTATTACATATATCGTTTTAGTCTCCTTCTAATTATGCCTGTTATATTGAAATCCAAAAATGAGTACAAGAATAAATAATTTAAGATCTTATAAATAAATCTGACCAAGAAGAATAAGTATTAAAAAAAGATAGGGATTATATGATAATGACTGTTACAAGCATCGTGGATGTTTGACAGCCATTCTGAAATAAAAGATAGTTTCCATTGCAGAAAATTGGCATCACTTGCAAGAGATTCGTTGACTACATGAGAATGTTCACGATTATGTTTAGAATCTGAGATATTTAAGAAAATGTATTATATTTTGGAGACACATTGAAACTCAAAACGACCTTCATATAACTCAAGGTGGTAACCGATCAGTAATCAAGATACGCTAGTTATCACTCATACGATTTATATAAACTACTTTCAATTTGATACACAGCAAATTCATAATATGTTATGTTCTTATATCTATATCTTTACTATGTCTTACCTTTTTTGACTAGAAGTTAAGAATTATTATTAATATTTAATAATAAAAAGATAAGAATAGAATGTTTTAAAAGAGATTGAAGTCTGTGTAAAATTATTTTAATTATTGATGATTTTTATAAATACTGTATTTCTATATTTGAACTGAGATATTATTTTTACCGCAAATTACTAAAAAAACTCTAAATATTCAAAAAATAATACATATATATCTAATAATAAAACATCTTTACAAGTAACTCTTTCATGACTTAGTTGTGCTAAACTTTGTGACACATTGATTTCTTATTCATACAGTAAAAGAACGAAAAAATAATCACTATAAAAGAAACCGTATCTCAGTTTATATTAAGAACAGAATGGATAAAAAATAACACATTGTAGTTGTGGTGGTCAGAACCTTGTATTTCTTATTTGTGTATTTCATTCCGTTGTGTTCTTCAGGAGGAATCGTACTTTACATTGTAGAATTGTAATTTCGTAAAATAACCGCTGACCCATTAGGCTGAGTTTAGTTGCATGGGGCTTAGTAAAAAAAACTCTTTCATGGCTTAGTTGTGCTAAACTTTGTGACACATTGATTTCTTATTCATACAGTAAAAAAACGAAAAATAATCACTATAAAAGAAACCGTATCTCAGTTTATATTAAGAACAGAATGGATAAAAAATAACACATTGTGGTTGTGGTGGTCAGAACCTTGTATTTCTTATTTGTGTATTTCATTCCGTTGTGTTCTTCAGGAGGAATCGTACTTTACATTGTTGAATTGTAATTTCGTAAAATAACCGCTGACCCACTAGGTTGAGTTTAGTTGCATGGGGCTTTGAAAAAGTGAAGAAGCAATCAATATACACGATTACTTTGGTTTATATTAAAGATGGATGTGGCCATTATGATTTTTTTATTTTATATGAAATTTAATACTAGGAGGTCCTCATATGAAAATACTGGCGACAAAATAGTTTAGGATTTTTACTGCAATTATTATTCAAGAACGGCTAGTTAAAAGATAAAATTTTTATTTATTACAGATACTAAGTCAGAAACATACGATTTTAAAACATTTGAAAAGCCTTTTTTTATACTATAGAGATTTCTAGATTAATTTATCCCTCACACAGGCAAACTACTTTAACATTATTGGAGAAGTTCACCGAATATCTAGTATTAAGTGATTTATTCAAGTTTGGCGCATTGTAGATTACACTCAGAACTGATGAAGCTATTCCTGCAAAATGAAACAGGTTGTGCCATATATCTTTTGAGTCAGGTAATTTATAATCATATTGTTATTTCGTTGTGGTAAGCCTAACTTAGTAAATTTGGGTGCTAGATTTTTCTCGTCAAACGCTGTTGTATATTGAGTGTCAAAAATTGTGTTTCTACTTCCACAGTGTACTTTGCCAACATTTTCTAAGCCAAATATTGTAACTGGCGGATTCTAAAAAAGACGAAAAAAAAACAACCAAAAAAATAAGTAAACAAAATGTTTGCTATCAAAATAGATTGGATTAGCAACTTTGTCTTTACAAGTTCGAAATTGTATATCTTTAGTTTGTAAAGTTCGGCCTTTTACTACCCCAGCTTTTATAAGTTTATGTTCATGGTGGGTTTGAGCTTTTATACACATCTTATCAAGATAATTGGTAGAGAGGACGAGATTTTATGAGTTTTACTGCTGTTGGTAACGCTCTCCCAGCGTTAAGGATATTCACGATATAACAGCTTAGTGAAATAGTTCGTTGAACACCAAGCAATAAACTTGAAAACAATTATTGCTGATAATTTCTAAACTTTAATGTGCTTCATGTTTTGGTAAAATAAGACTTATCCAGTAGAGTCTTAAATCTGTATAAACACTCAGTTCGTTTACAATGTAATTATTCTGTTGAAATTTGAGTAAAATTATTACTGATGTTTTATTCACCGCATTTACCAATGCAATTCATCTAGTTTCTGCCCCCCAGTGGCTCAGCGGTATGTCTGCGGACTTGCACGCTAAAATCCGGGTTTCGATACCCGTGGTGGGCAGAGCACAGATAGCCCATTGTGTAGCTTTGTGCTTAATTCAAAAAACAAACAAACAAACAAACATCTAGTTTCTGGTAAAATAGTAGCTCCATTGGTTAAATAAAAAAACCCATCAATATGAAATACAATGCCCGTAAATAATGACCAAGGCCACATAAAGCACTAAAATATTTTTGAGTATTTATCATTGACACCAAAATAAAAACAGATCATTCGCTATGATATGTATATACACAAGTGTTTTGCTAGTTAAAACATACGTAAAAGAAGATGAACTCTGAAAAAAACGTCACTTTACGTTGGATGATATTTTACAACAACGTTTTCTGATGAAAGCCTAAAAAGTAAAAGCGTTGCACATAAAAAACATACAGGTAGAACCAAGCTTCAAACTACAATATGAACAAGGTAAAATTTATATCACTAAGACAGTTATCAGAAAATGTAGAGATACGTCAGTTTTAATTGCGTCTCTTTTACAAGCAATAGTTTTTTTTGGCCTTGCAATCTGAACAGTTTACACACACATATATTAGTATTACAACAACAAAATATGTTTTACCACCATATATCCATCTATTAACTGACATTGTTGCCTGGATGGAAACAATAATAGAGACAGCTGTTGGATTTAATACGTACAGAAGCAGATTTTTGTGTAACAAAACTGAACAATGAAGGTATTGTTGTTGGAGACAAAGAGAGTACCCCGTTTATATGTGTCTTTAATAGACCGTTATTTTGTAACTCTAACAATACATTATTAAAATATAAAAGAACTATAGTTTTTGTCTTATCCTTATTTTGATAAAATCTCGCTATTGAAAACCATCAGAATAACGTGCTTCTCAAAACTCCTAAGTTTGACACTTCTTTAAATGTATTAAGTTTGCATAACTTTCAAATAACAGTTTCTTCTGTTTCATATGTAAATAAAGATTTTGCACAATAATAACGTGATCCATTACTATATAATTCAATGTTTTCTTGTTTACACTGTATGAACATACTAAATTCGATACATACTTTTAAACTGTGCATACAGTTACAGATACTCATAAAGGTATGTCGTAATTGATAAGTTAAGTAACCATCTCAGTGACATCACTTAGAAGAATCTGAAAGATATGAACATAGAAACTACTGTTAGCTTGAATGTATTGTGTTTCCTTACAGAATTTGTTTTCAAAGGTTTTCATTAATGTGTGAGTGTTTTCTTATAGCAAAATCACATTGGACTAATTGTAACGTTATAAATCCGTAGACTTACTGCTGTACCAGCGAGGAAAGCTTCTCACAAAACGAAGTCCTAAAACATAATGAATGCTAGTATATTGGTGACATCAACGTGTGCTGGTCTGATACTTAACACTTTTCGTACTTTATGTAGCTAGGAGTAATTTGAGTACACTATGGCCTCAATCGATTTTCCATTAATTAGAAATGGGATGTTGAGACATCAGTGAACAGCTAGCTCGTTATAAAACATACTTCACGTATCTTGCAATATAACACTTTTACACGAATAAACACTCCATTTACAATTAGCTTAATAAGAATCCAACATTTATTTTAACTAGGAAATGAATAAACAAATGTTTGGAACCTATGAAATACTTTATTCATTTTACAAGTAACAATTTCTATTACTCAGTATTTTACTATATCAAGGTTTAGTGTGATCTAAAGATTTAAGAATAATGTCTTGTAATACTCGAGTAAAGTATTGACTACAATGCAAAAACGTTCGATTTTTGCAAAGAAATACACTGTTCTCATAACAACTAATTACCACAATGAATTTTAACTGCTAGCTTTTCATTTACGTTACTAAACTAATATCATGTCACAAATTTATATTGTGACATACCAACCGTGATTGTTTTTTTTTTAAATTACTACCGTAATAGACATATACGAAATAGATATTCATTTCTACAGTTCCCTCGGAACTAGCACAATGGTAAATCTGAAGGCTAAAATCACTAAATCGGGTTTCGAAACCCGTGGTAGCCCAACAAAGATGGCACATTTTGAAGCTCTGTGCTTAATAAGAAAACAAACTCCCAGAGTTAAGTCCCCTTTCTTGGATAGCTGTAAGTCTACTGATTTACAACATCAAAATTTGGAATTCGATTCTTCTGGTTGGACACAGAAGATAGTCCGATGTGGCTTTGCTATAAAAAACACATCCAGAGCTAAATCTGAGTTTCTGTTGTTTAACTATAATTTTATCTCTTAACATGGGTTGTACTTTCCTTTCACATTATAACATTTCATTGAAACTTGATTAATTTCAGTTAAAAATAAGCTTATTAACTTAATAACTGTTTAGTTCAATGATTGAAAATATATGTTAGCTTCACGCAAGTGAGTATGTTAATGGTACAATTGATAGTTATTATCCTACTGAATCACATCATCACTTTTTCAAATCTCATACAATTAACTGCTTGCATGAGGTATCGGTAATCTATATTTAACCATCTTCGCAACTCTAGTCGATTAATTTTTTATTGCCTAACAACTTATAGATTGTGCAACATTTACACCAATTACAAACGTAAAACAAAAATCCCAGATTGTAATGATTTCAGAAAACAATGTTTATTTAAATCTGAATTAAATTATATTAAGTATTGCTCATATACCTTACTTTTAGATAGTTTTACTCAACGTACTAAGAATGTATACTAAAATTATTTGTCAGATTCAGATATGTACGTATATATACACAATATCATCAACTAGACTAGTTAGAATAAACTATTTAGAAAAACATTTGAAGAACAGGTTTATTTTTGGAGAGCTATTTCTTATGTTATCAAACTGTTTTGCACGTAGATCCTATGAAATGTGTTTGCTTTTTGCGTAACTGTAATAAAATTAAACAGAGATAAGGTGATTTGAATACTCCGATTGAATAACTGAGAATAATGAATAACGTATGTTGATATTTGATTTGATGTAAACATAGCTTGCTCTGTTAAGCAATTAAACACGTCGACAAATTGTTATAAGAAGTTGGTATATTATGAGTTTCACTAAAGTTGACAAACATTTTGTGATTAAGAGAACTTGAAGTAATTCATAGGATTAAGTTTTAAGGCTTTTATTAATTAATTCTGTTGTGATTGTTCTTTATTTTATCAATAAACATGCCTTCGAACAAGTTTATAGACAGTTAAGTGTAAATTTCAACAAAGTTAATAGTGACGAATTAGTAATTACATTAGGAATATTGCAAAGTAATATGTAAATAACAGTACTGGATATTTGAATTTGGAATATCTATTACCTGGGCTACCAAGGTGATAGACAATTTAATAAAACTATCTACTTGAAGATGTCTACCGAGTTTCTTGTAAATTGAAAATGCTTGGTTTTGATAATGACCGAATAAATTATAAAGTAATATATTAAAAACAGCACAGACCGTTTAATTTTGGGGTACACTTTTTTTTCCCAAACTAGGGATTTGTTAAATATTCGCAACACTATAATATAGAAAAAAACCCAAGTAAAAGAATGATAAATAAATAAGGTGTGGGAATTTTTTAAAACATGAAGCTTTTCAGACGACACTCGTCAACATAAAGTTATATATTAAATGATAACAAATCTCCAGATCTCGTATTTACGAAAATAGTATATTGTAGCCAGGAGTGAGATAAAGTACTTGGAAAAGTGTGTGTTTTAAGAGTTTTGGATTTTCGAAAAAAAACTATGTATGTGAAAGGTGAACTAAGTGTTTTAAAAGTTACAGAACTTATAAATTGTATTCATGTTACGTTGATGTATTTGTTTTGCCCTATCATTTATTGTACTTGCTTCTTCCTTGTGTTATTTTGAGCCACCCAGATTGCTATAACAAGGAATCTAACATATATATATATATATTTATATTCCACAGCGACTTCCAGTAAAACACCAAACATTCTAGGATTCTTAAAAATATTTTCAAAAAAAGATATCAAGTATAAATAGGACTTAGATAGCTTGATGTTTGAGGGTTGTTGGTTTGCAACCTGTAAGTTAGGGGATCGAAACCTTTCACCTGACACGTTCATCCTTTCTTCGAAGCGGGCGTTGTAACTTGAAGTTCAATCTCATTATATATCGATAACGATAAGTCTAAGAGTTAGCTGGGTAGTGTGGACTAGCTATACCCCTATTAATAAAACACTTCAAAATTAAGGACGGCTAACACAGATAGTCCACAAAGCGCTTTGTTGGAAATTCAACAAAACATGCAAACAAATGAAGTGTTACTATACGACAAAAATTACTTTGTTCTGTCTCGTTTCTACAGCCCCTCGCTAGTAGAGCGGTATGTCTCCGGATGTACAACGCTAAAATCAGGGGTTCGATTCCCATTGGTGGGCTGAGCAGATGGCTCTTTGTGGTTTTGCAATACGAAAAGCTCACACACACACACGATTTCACAGTACAGTTACGACTAAAAATCTCTCAATGTTGTAGTGAAAAGCAACTCCTCCAAGTTTCATAAAAGTATGGTAGAATGAAATTCTTGCCGTAAACTAGGGGCGAACTGTCAGACATCTTGAGGTAATTCTATTACAAGAAAAAAATACCAGCTTATCCATATTACCGTCTCTCGTGTAATTCGCCATCAATACGTTTCGCTTAACTCTATAACTGCAATTTTTCTCCAGAAGTTAACTCCTTTTTTGTTTTTTTTTACCTGACATTGATCAGCAGGAAACTACATCTGTGACACAGAGCTTACAACTCTTCTCTGGTACATAGTGCTTACAACTCTTCATTTTCTCTAGCACATTGTCAAAACTAGTTTAATATACCACATGAAATGAAGTAAAAATATTAGTTCTATACTTCTTATAAAAGGACTTAATATCATTTGAAACACTTAAAGTTATATTACCGGTAAAAAATTGAAAGTGAAGGTTTTAGTTTTACACGAAAAATAAATATACGGTTTTGCGTTTAATAAGTAAAAACTAGGAATTATTGAATTTTCAAAGCTGCTGGTGGTTTTAGATTGGTTGGTTTTCCTGTACAAAGTAAAGTGCGTTTTGTAGTTCAAGGTACGAAAAGAAATATGTCTGTGACGGGTTGATATTTTTTGCATTAAACATTTCTTCTCTTGGATACAAATCTTTTGACACTGTCTTTGTTTCTTGTCACTAATATACATATGGAGAGTGAAAACGTGGGAGTCGGCATCGTCTAGTCGCTAGGCCTTTGGACTTATAGGCAAAAGTTTGCAGGATCGAGGCTTTCGTGCGGCAAGCCGTCAAGTTCTTGGGTTAGACGCTTTACCCTAATTGCTTCAGCTTACCCAGCTGTAAAATTGATACCAGATGATTACTGGGGGTTAACCTGTCATGTAAGGGCATTTTATGTATGGGAAATGTGGAAACACCCTCATCTACTTGTGAGAAGATCCAGAGTTAGCACCGGCTCATATGTACAGTCTACTCAAGGGATACATTGGTTCATTTTTTAACCTTGATCTGAAGTGTCTTGGATATTGGCTGCCGTGTAGCTATTACTGTCGGTCTCAATTTGATTTGTCTTCGAGAACATGTTTGTACATCAGGAAGACTGAAGGACTTAATTGATGAATCATTATTTTTGAAGTTAGGATAAATATAATTCGTTCATATGTATATATGTAAGTACAGAAGTAAATCTTAACGAAGGTTTCTCTATTCCAGCGACTGGTAACTTTAAAAATTTCGAACGCACTTAATACATTAACGACGCTACAACAATAAATATACACTTGTTTTCTAGCATTAAGCATCTTTTAAACACTTAAATACAAATCTCTAAAAAAGACAAAAAATTAAATATTGGCTTAGAATGTTTTTCTGCTGATTCTTAACTTAGAGTCTGAGGAACTCGACTTCAGACATATTTCTTGCTATTTATTACATTAGTTAAAAGCGTCTTATGAATGGTAAGTATGATCGATTTTGAAATCTGTTTAAGTATGCTTTAATATAGAATGTAAAATCAGTAATTTATAATAATAGCGGTATGTTAAATATAATCTTCGGTAAATCTGATAAACAAAGAACTTAGTAATGTAAATGTTTATATCACTTTATCATAGTGCACTGAAATACAAAAACATGAATTAAACTAATCAGAAAAATAATGTTTTTAGGTTTTCTCGCACACGTTTTGTTAGTTTGATTTAGTTTGTTTCTAACTAATCGCATCGCTACACAATTAGATATCTGTTATCAATCCACTTTCGATATTGAAACACGATTTCTAGCTTTGTAAGCCGTTAAGCCATCGTTTTTAGTACCACATCACAAGAAATATTATAATCCATAAACACACGACTAGAGTAACATATTTACCTGTTCCTTGTACAACAGGTAACCCATTTAAAATTTACTTTCAAGTGTACGTCCAAGTTTTAAAATTGCAATTCTCTCACTTGAAGTGTTCATTTGTAACTTCTTATTTCTTGTGCGTTTACATTTTTGATAACGCCCCCTGAATTGTGTTAAAATATTTTAGTTATAATAGTCAATAATTGAAATAATGGTAATTTTTGCTGTTTTTTTCTTGATTTGGATTTAAGAACGAAACTACACAATGGGATATCTGTGCTTAAACTATCGAGGCCCATTTTGCACCGTTGGAAGCTCACTAAAATACTACTGTAACACTGGGGAAGCTGTAATTTCTGATACGTGAAAATAATTCTATCCCGGTGGCTTAGCGGTAAGTCTAAGAGGGCTTATATCTTTATAAACTAGTTTTCGATATCCTCAGTAAGCGGAACGCAGATAGCCCATTGCGTTGTTTTATGCTTAACAACGAACAAACTTGTACTAATTATCTTTTAAAATCGTGAATAAAAATTTCATTAAAATATCTAGATTTTTGCTTCGTATGTTATTCTATGTTCAAACTACTATTTCATTTACATACATTATGCTTAACAATAAACAAACTAGAAGAATTCCATCCCATGTTTATTCAACCATGAAAACGTTTGTAACAAATATCTTACTAAAAATACTTTCATCTTCCTATTATTGTACATATTTAGGTGTGTTTTGTTATGAGAGAATATTAAATATTATTATTTTATGTTGATGAGAACAGATGAGGGTTTCAGGAACATTATCTGATCATAACTTCAAAATAATTTAATATTTGTTTAATGTTGTTCTTTTCCAAAGTATCATTATATATTGTTTTAATTTTAAATAGCCAGATTTATAGCAAGTAGGAATTCAGTCAAGTTGTTGAGAATCTGGTTGTTCATAATATAAAAACGAACTACAGGATATCATTTTAATTTCTCTTTCTAACAATTAGCAACCTTTTATATTTAATGGGTTTTTAAATTATTTTGATCATTTTTATTTGCTTAGGGTACCATTATATTTTTATACCAGTACTCTTTATGATGAATTGATCTTTAATTAATCTAGAGACTGCTAGTTTTATTTGTTTAGTTGCTTTGCAGAGTTTTTCTTTAGTTTTTGAATTAATCTTTGATTAATCAAGGGACTGCTCATTTTATTAGTTTGCTTCTAATTGTTTAGGCAATTTGCATAGTTTTTCTTTTCTTTTGAATTAATCTTTAATTAATCCACAGGCTATCAATTTTATTAATGTGCTTCTGTTGGTTTTATTTCTTTAGTTGATTTCCATAGCTTTTCTTTTATTTTGAATTAATTTTTAATTAATCCAGAGACTACTAATTTTACTAATGCGCTTCTGTTGGTTTTATTTATTTAGGTGATTTCCATAGTTTTTCTTTTCTTTTGAATTTATCTTTAATTAATCCAGAGACTACTAATTTTATTAATGTGCTTCTGTTTGTTGTATTTCTTTAGTTGATTTGAATAGTTTTTCTTTTGAATTATTTTCTAATTAATCCAGAGATTGCTAATTTTATTAATGTTCTTCTGTTAGTTTTATTTGTTTAGGTGATATGCATAGCTTTACTTTTCTTTTGAATTGGTCTTTAATTAATCATACTTTTTTGTTTATCTGATTTCTAGTCAACAGCTAAATAGTTCACAATTAATGCTGATAGAGCATCTAGAGTGTTTAGTGTTATACTCGTAATTTTTATCACAACGACTGTACAAGTAATTTGTTACTCTATTCTTAAGGTTCTCATTCAGGTTGTTTATTTTTTATAAATCTCGTTGCATAATTTTGTCCCTTTAATCGTTATTAGTTAGTTATATTATTCACATACCTTAGTTTTAAAAAAGATAATAATAAATATTAACAAGAACTTGATTTCTTACCGCTGTTTAAAACTTGAAGTCGCAGGTACATAATAGCTAAAAGAAGAGCTTGTTAATAAATGGTCTTCTTGAAAGATACTGATAAAGATTCACATAAGTGTGTTGAAACATCATCCGCTTTAAATTCTAGCAAGCAATCTCTTAATAAATTTTCTATCCCCATAGCTGGCTCACATTTTGTACTGAAATAGATACAAGAAGAGATGAATATTGCCTCATATGATCTTAAGTTAAAGAGTTAGCATAATCATATTCTCTTATGACAGTTTTAGTCAAATAAACAGGCAGTGAATGTGTGTTTTTCCTACGTAGTGGCTTCCTGAAAGCCATCGTTTAAGGCCTTGAAACACTATAGAGTGAGTAGCTTTATGCTTAAACCCAAAGCAACCCTTACATAGCATTTATTTGAAATAAACATTAGCCTTAGATGAGCTATCCAGTACTGCAATGAATCTACAGTACTGTCTATTAATGACATGTATAATTATTATCAACATTATCCAATTTTGACAAGCTTCTTCAAGTACATGTTGCTCGTATATGATGACAGTTTAAGCTTAAAACAAATGTACGATAATTACATCATTCCACTACCTTTACTCTTAGTGTGACACTATAAATACTAGCCACATACTGGGTGACCAGCTGCTGCTTTGATGTAAGAGCTTCAAATGGAGATAGCCTTTATTTCCAAGAACTTATAAGTGAAAGCAAAAAAAAATTTTTTTATAATAACTAAAAGACGTTACATCTGTTATCAAATATCATGGTTGGATTTCAGCCAATATTCATGTTATACTCGTGATAAAACATAATTTACTTGCTTATGACAAACATGTGTGGTTCTTATTTCCGTCACATGTGAGATCGGTGAAATGTTTTCTGTATATAAACACTACTAGAAACAGAACGATCTAGAACGCTAACATTATTTACTCCTAATGACTCAAGCAATCCACAACTTTCTCATTGCGGAGAGACTTATTAATAAGGATTTATGTTCTAAACTCTACGAAGATCGCTAGCTCAAAACGTTATTCTTTTATGAGAATAAAACATATATAAAAACTTGGTGATTGTTCAACCTATTATTTAGTTTTGTTATTTATGTCGCCTATGCGGTTTCAATTATATTTTTCTTCAAGTAAAAGTAAAGGATAAATAACATAGAAAAAATACAAGAAGATTATTAAAGGAACTAGTGGTTCTAAATGTCTAATTACTTAGATCCAATACTTTTAATCGAAATGTTTTCAAATTTAGTTATATCTTTAGGTTTTAAGCATTTATTTACTTTAATACTGAAATAATTTGGTTTTTGTCCATTTCGGTATTTGTATTTATGTTGAAGCTTTGAAGTCGTTCCTAATTTTAAACTTTTATATGCAAAAAACGGCTCTTTTGGGCTCAGAAAACACTTCAAATAGAAGAGCGAACAACGTTTCGACCTTCTTCGGTCATCGTCAGGTTCACAAAGAAAGAGGTAACTGGCCGGAAGCTGACCACATGTTTGGAAGGGGTTGTATAACTGAGTGTCGCAATGTAGAGGGCGCGGTTTGATGTTTGAATATATAATATATTAATATAGATAAAATTGCGACACTCAGTTATACAACCCCTTCCAAACATGTGGTCAGCTTCCGGCCAGTTACCGCTTTCTTTGTGAACCTGACGATGACCGAAGAAGGTCGAAACGTTGTTCGCTCTTCTATTTGAAGTGTTTTCTGAGCCCAAAAGAGCCGTTTTTTGCATATAAAATTCTCAACAAGTGGGTTTCTCGACATCACTGATTGTTAATTTTAAACTATTTATCAGAGGGCAGACAGTCAGTCAATAATTATCTATCACACACCATTTATCCTAAGGGATTTACTTTTACTCTTATAATGCACTTACAGCTTTTAGTAAAGTGTCACAATAATTTTTGTGAAGTTGAATAGAGTTAAAGACTGCTTGCCAACTTAGAAATCTAAACCACAACAACAGTACTAACACTTGCCTTTAACAAGTTGAGCTCCAAGATTTACCAGCTTTCGAGCTCAAGATATTTTCTAACACCGCTTTTCACATTTAAGTAAATTATGCTTAAATTAAACTTAAATCAACTAGTTGGTATCCAAAACTGATTATAAAGTTTCAATGCTGGTACTATGCTTGAACATTATTTACATAAATAAAGACTCTTGATTTTTTTCTATAAAGCTGTCAAAAACTGATCCTGGATGTCGTCAAACAGTATTTTCTCTTATTTCAATTTTGTTGTTTCATTCTTATAACTAATATACTAATAGTATAATTTTTTTGTAAAATCCTTACCCTTAAAGGTAAACTTTCAGAGTATTGCAGATCACTGAACACTGCTTTAAAAACTCAAATGAGTAAATAAGATAATTTATTCATATTAAATTTAAGGCAATTTGTAATGGGTACGTTTTATTTTAACTTAAATAATTTAGTATGTACAATTGAACTGATTAATCTTGTATACTCGGAATACGGTTCTATGCTGATCGGGGTTTGACTTGTCACATATTACCCCGATTCAGCATTTTACGCACTTCAAATATAAACCATCATGTTATGTAAATGTTGTGTAAATGTTTTGTAAACGACAACATGTCGTGTTGTATTTAAATTTTCATTTCTATTATTTATATTTCCATATTTATATTATTGTTTCGAAGTTTAAACCAATTAAAAATATGTTGTTATTCATTTAAAATAACATTTGGAAATTTCTAGAATTAGGTAGATCAATCAATTGACTATAAATGTAATGTGGCGGCCTAGTGTCTAGACGGCGAGTCTCGTGCAAGAACGGACATGCGCGTATTGCTCTGGAGTTCTGTAGAAGTTACGCGATTGTTCGAGAAGCCTAGGCCTACTAATATATAAACAGACGGAGACGCGAGAAATAAAAAGAGTCATTAGTTTTTATTCGAAGAAGAGAAGAGTCAGTCATTAGTTTATATTCAATTCAAAAAATAGTGTCTTTGTTCGAGAAGTTTTCAACGTTTGATGTATGTTTATTCAACTTGGATTTGTGATTAGAGCTAGATCTACAGAAGCTGTGATTTTACTTCATCAATATTTACGATTCATTCGAATTACTAATTATACTGAAGGCCAACACGTGTAGGTCTGTTTTAGGGAGAACGGGAAAATTTGGAAAACAACAAGTTGAGACATTCGTCGAAAACATCGTGGAAAGAACTTCGTCGAATTTATTGAACTGTGGATTGTTCCTGAACTTCTCCATTCAAACTTCGGTATTTCTTCGTGGGACCAAATAATCACCCTATACTAGAATTGTGGATTTCTGATCTGGACTTTTGGACTTTCATTCTAGATCATATTATTAGATACAGGCCAGTACCATTTTGTGTTGTAATTAATTTTGAAGGTTTGAACTTAATATCTGTCATTGTTGTTATGTAATTTATGTTATATCTGTTACATATATAATAGTTTGTTGTAATAAATTATACAAGCTGTTATCTGTGTCTTTCTGTTGCGTTTATAAAACATAAAAAAAACGTAACACATCAAAATTTGTAAACATGTCTTGGAATATCTTAAAAGGGCAATCGTATAGATGTGCTTGATAAAAATGAATACTTTTAGAATTAAACAATTTCTATCGTACTCCGTTTTTATTTTATTTCCATACGAGTTCCCGTTGGTTTCAATAAGCGCGACACACTATTGTCAGCAGTGAAGCCTTTGGGTAAAGAATACGTTTTGTTAAGAACCATTAATGATGAAAGTAGACATGATCTAGGACTACTGCTGAATCAGGCCATTAAGGAATCAAGAGAAATCATCATTGGTGAAGGCAGGTATTGAAGACCTGCCAAACTAACTTCTAACTTGAAGGTAACCTGGCTATTGTTGGAAGGTATAAGAAAACAACTAAACCACCATTAGAGGCTGTTGCATGCATTTTTTATTTTATTTTTTTTACAGGTTCCAAGAAATCAGCGTATAGGGTGTGTTTGTGTGTGTGTTTTCTTTTAGCAAAGCCACATCAGGCTATCTGCTGAGACCACCGAGGGGAATTGAACCCCTGATTTTAGCGTTCTAAATGCGTAGACTTATCGCTGTACTAGCGGGGACTCAGCGTATAGGAAGATAATAAAATGAAAGTTATTTATGATTTTTACATGTAGCATCTATCGAGAATGGAAGTGTGAACATTTTACGTAACACAAAAATACTTGGTTTCTCTAAAACATCTGATTAAACAATCTACAAAATGCAAACATTAGCATCAGGGCTTTTAATGGAAGTAAAAATATGTAAATAACTAAATCAAACAAAGTTACATTCAATCAACGAACTTAAATTGCTTGCAAAAAAGTAAATTGCAATACAATCAGTTTTAGAAGACGAATTTCAAATCATGAAAATAAAGTTTGCTCTCCATTAAATAAAGTCGCTTTTACTTCAAAACCAGTAAGTTATTTGCTTTAGTAAAGGTAAATTTTAGGGAATGCATTACTTACTTGTATCAAGCATTAAATGTATTGTGAAACTGACTGAAACTCCTGTTGGTGAGATTTTCTTTTGATAATATAATAAATAGCACGAACAACACCACTTTATCAAACTCTTACACTTGATGTAAAATAGTTTGGAAAACTTCTTGAACCTGGAATTAAAGAAAAAATCATAATATCTCAGTACATAAATAGTAGGTAGAACAAACTTCAGCAATGAATTTTGTTGAAAACATAATCAAGTAAAAATTCAAGATGTAAAAGTAATTAGGAAAGACATTCAAAGTAATTTATTTCAAAATGCATTAGATGAATGTCATTTGTGATACCTATTTAGACAGCTCGATATGTAAATGTAAACAAACAAAACCAGACTTTGGTGTTTTTCTTACTACCGATTGAATTAAATTTTATTCTAAAGTTTAAAAGAAAGTGGGTGATAAACAGTTTCTAAAAATTAAGTTTATAAATCATGTCTTAGTTATGTGATATCGACGTGGACAGCCTAATTTGAAAATTCAGGAAGTTCAGTTAACGCAAGTTTCTCACTTTTCTTTTTCATTCGTGAGAAACTTAAGACTTGTTCTGATAACGTATAACACGTCAAGTGAAATTGATTTAAAAAGTAATTAAAGTCTAGTTAACAGCATGTGCTTTTAGGCTCTGTAACTACAACCAATGTTAAGAAAAAGTGAATCCATACTACTGATTTGGAGACAGAATTTCTAAGGAATTTGAGCCTTTGATATGCAACGTGGCTGAGAAGATATTTTTGGGTATGCTAAGCTTATATGTTACGTAAAACATGTTTGAGGTTGTGAAATAATTATGCAAGAAGTAGTGTGACAACGTTCCCCACGATATGTTTTGTTGTTGTTTTAAACTAAGCACAAAGCTACTCAATAGGCTATCTGTGCTATGCCCATCACTGGTATTGAAATCCGGGTTTTAGCGTTGTAAGTCTGCAGACATACCGCTGAGCCACTGGGGGGCTTCGCGATATGGAAAGTAACAAATGTGTAATAAAATGAAAATACTAAACAACAAATTTTTATCGAGTATTTAAGTTTGAGAACAATAAAATGTAGATGAGTCGAAGATAAATTTTAGGAAACAAACGTCAAAGGAAAAAATATACAATACGTGTATATATATTTACATATTGAAAAATATGAATAAATAAAAGGAAAACATACACATTATGGATATGGGTACATTCTGCTATATATGAAACCTTTAAGTCTGACGATATTAAAATCAAAGTAGTTTAGTAGAAAAACAGAATGATTGTTAATGCACCAAAACATATTTATATACAGATAATTATATAAACTAATGTTTGCTTGTTTGTTTTGGGAATTCGCACAAAGCTACTCGAGGGCTATCTGTGCTGGCCGTCCCTAATTTTGCAGTGTAAGACTAGAGGGAAGGCAGCTAGTCATCACCACCCACCGCCAACTCTTGGGCTACTCTTTTACCAACGAATAGTGGGATTGACCGTCACATTATACACCCCCACGCCTGGGAGGGCGAGCATGTTTTAGCGCGACGCGGGCGCGAACCCGCGACCCTCGGATTACGAGTGCACGCCTTAACGCGCTCGGCCATGCCAGGCCGCTAATGTTTGCAAAGCTTAATGTTTAAGAAAGTAAGCTTGTTTTTCGTTTAAGGGCATGTAAGAACATTTTAAAACCTTTTAGATAGGTAGGTTACCAGAAATTACAAATCAATGAGATCAAATAACAACAAAAGTAAACATAAAACACGACACAAGAAACATACAAAACTTATAATAATACAATAATATTACCATCTAAAAATAATAATTTGCATAGATGAAGATTAAAATAAAAAAAGGACACGACGGAAAGACAAACAATAGAAAACGTTTTCAGTTTTGCTAAATGTTTTCTTAATTCCAGTGCATGTTACGTCTGCTAACATATCTGGTATCTGTGAACTTCCATTGAACACTCAAAATCCGATATGAATAAACAGCTGTCACAATGTATGTATTCAATGCAAATTCAATTTGTTATGAATACATTAAGGGTTTTTATAGTTAAGTGCACTTTAAATATTAATAGAATATATTCACTAATGTCCGAAAATATTATACATAAATTTTCTCGAAGCATAAAAAAAACTTTTCTTGAATTATCATTGGTAAAAAATGTCCGTTTATGTGACTGAATGCAAATAATAATAATTGTTACGTTTTGTATTTTTATTGCAGCTGCTATTTACATATTAAAGGTAGTAGACTAACATTACAACTCAGTGATACTGATAATGTACATCACATTATTCTTCATTGATCTAATCCAGATTTTCATCACAAACATGGAGAGCTATTTATCGACACAACAACATAAAACACCTTACAAATGTTCTTCCAAGTAATTAGTTGTTAAGCCTAGTAAAACAGAAGTAGGCCAATTATTATTTGAATTAATGCCTTATTTTTTGATGAGTCTGTGGGGGTAGCAGATAAAAACAACAATAACGTAAATACACAGTTGTTTTACGAATAAAATCCTCAGCATCATTCTGAATTTTAATTTTTATACACATGCTTGTGTGTTTATCAGAAATTTAACTAGAACTGGGAGAGCAGTTGATATTTTGATGCATTACTTTTCTGGATATCATCCAAAGATTATATGAGTGACTCAAATCGGCTTTTACATTTTAAGTAAAACAAAATGGTTTCAAATACCTTTAAAAATCGCATGGAAATTGTTATAATCGGATATACTTAATGTAATACAAATAACAAGAAACTTTTAAAATTATTTTGACACATTCTACGATTTTAGGTGGGGTAAGCTGCACATATTGTGAGAAATTCTACGTAATAAATCAATATAAACGTTCCCATGAAAGAGGATTTAATGATTATTTGAAAAAAATAATTCTTTACATAGATCGCTGATCTATATTCACATGGCTATATTATACTTAAAAGTAAAATATTTTAAAGGAAATTATGTGATCATAAACTAATTTTTGGTGAAATGAAACTTCGCCCAAATTTTTGATTACCATCAAGAACGAGAGCAAAATAAACTTCAAATTAACAGTTTGAAATTTAAAACTTCAGTGATATAATTTTCTCATGGTTGTATTAATTTCAAGTTATGATTTTTACTCACTCGAATTATCAAATAAACGTCATAATAGGCTTTACTTTTTTAATATTATTAACAGCGAGGATACCTTAACGATCAGTTAGTGCATTCTAATTTCTATACATTTTTACATACTCCATTTAACAACAGTATATTAAATTAGGTGTACTCGTTACTGAATTAATTTTTATATCTGATCTATGTAAATAGCTTGCTTCTATCTTAACTTATTTATAAAGTCAAAGAAGGCTAAAACAAGTTTCCCTAAATGTGCAGGGTATTAATTAGGAACTAGAGAGATGTAACCTCAGATATATCATACAAAGTTTTTAAACCTCACTGAGTATTTATTCTGTTTCCTTAGAACTGTCATCTTCGTCCAGCTGTTACTTAAGCCCCCTTTTCTTGAACATTTTGTATAATATCTTGTAAAGGTCTCTTTGTAACAGTGCTTTATATTAATCCGCAGACTTACAACGCTAAAAGCCGGGTTTCGATACCCGTTGCGAGCAGAGCACAGAGAGTTTCTTGTGTAGACTTGTGCTTAATTCAGAACAACAAACAACAACAAGCTTCATATTAAAAAATCTCAGAGTTTTACAATGTATTGAAAATGAAAATTTTAGTGGAAACATTACTTAACAGGCCTTACAAAATCTAGAATTCTAATTGGTTAAATTTGTTCTACTTGTTTGAAACTATCTACATTCAGTGAGTATGCTTTTATGGATATGCATTTTAATAAGAGTGACACATATTTTCAAATAAAACTTTTACCATACTTGTCATTACAAGGTTAATTTCCAGAGAGAAACGTTCTGTGGAGATGAAAATCCAAGACGACAAAAATTGCTGAAACCAATCTGGATTTTTACATTTCCCAGATGCTTGTGAAATATATACATATGGTTTACTGTAATTTATCCAATATAAATGCTCTAAGTTCGACAGAATTAGAATTTCGAAACCATCTAGGTATGTTTAGAAGAACTAGTTAAATTTAATAATTTAACGTTATAAAACGAACACATCAATTTATAATAGTCCTTAAAATATAGCTATTTTCATTAATTTCATGAATCCATGATCATTAGCTGTAGTTTGTTTTGGAATTTCGCACAAAGACTACTCGAGGGTTATCAGTGCTAGCCGTCCCTAATTTAGCAGTGTAAGACTAGAGGGAAGGCAGCTAGTCATCACCACCCACCGCCAACTCTTCGGCTACTCTTTTACCAACGAATAGTGGGATTGACCGTCACATTATACACCCCCACGGCTGGGAGGGCGAGCATGTTTAGCGCGACGCGGGCGCGAACCCGCGACCCTCGGATTACGAGTGCACGCCTTAACGCGCTAGGCCATGCCAGGCCTAGCTGTAGTTACCTTCAACTGGAAACGACTCTGGATCAGACAATATGGAGGTTCATGTGTAGGGAGTTGTTTTGTCTTCTCAGCTTCTCTCATGACAGTGAACACCAAAAATATAAGAGGTTGAAAATAATTACTACAGTGTAATGTATTAACACTGTATAACAATGGAATATGCATGATTAGTTGGGACAACTACAAATAAAAGCTAATTACATAGCCCTTCAACTATTAAGTATTTTTCTTATACTTTTAAACTATTAATGAATTAAGAACTTAGTGAAAACGATGTGATCTGTTTCAAAAAATGAAGAATTAAGAAAATCCTTATTACTGTTTAAAATGTTAATTATTTTATATTTTTTTGCAGGAAATATTTTATTGGTATATATATATATATATATGTTTGTTTATGAGTTTCGCGCAAAGCTACACGAGAGCTAACTGTGCTAGCCGTTCCTGATTTAGCAGTGTAAGACTAGAAGGAAGGCAGCTAGTCACCACCACCCATTGCCAATACTTGGGCTACTATTTTACAAACGAATAGTGGAATTGATCGTAACATTATAATATATGTCTATATGAAATTTTACTTACTGGTTTGGATCAGTGTGTTTGAGTGCGCGCACATTTCCCTAGATAGAGACTCGTTTCTGATTTAAATGTTTGTTTGTTTTTTTAATTAAGCACAAAGCTACACAATGAGCTATCTGTGCTCTGCCCACCACGGGTATTGAAACCCGGATTTTAGCGTGTAAGTGCGCAGACATACCGCTGAGCCACTGGGGGGCACTCTGATTTAAAACAATGTATTGTTTCGTCATATGTCTTAACATCGTACAAATAGTTATTCATCTAAGTCATTCTGCCTTTAGAATAAAAAATCCCTTATGAAGTATCTGAGAAATGCGTGAAGGAGTAACGTCTTAAACTACAGCTCTTTCATAGTCCATTGTGTCACATTGGGTTTATTTATTAACAAACAAATTTTTAAGCACAATAACGAGATTTAAGAATTATAAGAAATTTAAAATACAATAAAAACAACCTTGGTGTAACAATGAGTCTTTCAAATTTGGATGAAGAAGATTTTGAAGCGAAAAGGAAAGCAAAATGATTAAAACAATAGTAACTTCCAAGTGAGCCAATATTGTTGTGATTTGCAGTGAGAACTAATTCTGAAGATTAGGACATTATCTTAGTTTTTCACATTATTTGAAATCGAACACTTTCTGGTTTTTCTTTTCATTTTTGTGTAAATGTATAACTGCTGAGTAAGCCAGTCGATTATCAGGTTTCGCATAAAGTTGGCTGTCATGTACGAGTAAAACGGAACATGTCAATTCATGGCTAGGCCCCTCGTCTGTGAGCATGTGCCCTGTGTTCACCAGTGTTTATAACCTCCAACCTTGAGCAGCCCCTATGGAGGATGAAAGACAGGGAAAGAAAGGCACAAACGACTCTTGTAAACAGTGTGACCTTTGAAACAGCTATGCAGGAAATACTGTGATTCAAGCAAGACTCAAGTTTCACATGACTGTGGGAAGTGATCCAAACAAAAGCTCGTATTCAAGCAACTAATATAAACGAAGGTCAAGAATTTTCACTAAGGAGGAAGCTTCGGGAACCTTCGCGACTTAAACAATAATTTTCACTGTATTTATGTAATTATATTTTATTTATTTGTGATTTTCTGCTACAGTGTCCATAACTAAACAGTACTAACAATTTGAAAAATCATAACATCACTTGCATACGTTATTTAAGTTCATTGTGATTTACCAAAATATAGAATTAATTATAATCAAGCAGTAATGAGACCACAACTTTTGACGTACGTTTTCAGAAACTTCACATTTATGTATCTCATCTCGCATGTGAATCTATTCATTATTAGAAATATTCTTTTATAAAAACTTTTAGGTTCAGATATGAAGATTAGCGATGTATATTTTAACGTTTTTGTAAATAAATCAAATAGCTTAAATAATATATATATATATATATATATATTTGAATTATGTAACCAATGCTTCTAATTTTTACTTGCATGTTTTTAATCAGAAAGTATGATTTTCAAACTCAATTTACTTTTCATAGTTTGAAATTAAGTCTTTCTGATTTGACAACACAAAACCAAGAGAATTTTACTTTCCGCCTGTATTGCAATAACGAATATATTTTCAATCATTCATACCAATTATATTTTTGCAAATTTATGTTTTAAAATCTGTTTCTCAAAACATTAAGAGAGACGGAGATCTTTAGAATAGTGAATATTTTGCAACAAATAAAAATAAGTAGGACTTATAAACTAGAAATCATTGATATGGCTTTTGACCCTCTTCCGGGTTCGCGCCCGCGTCGCAATAAACATGCTCGCCCTACCAGCCGTGGGAGCGTATAATGTCACGGTCAATCCCACTATTCGTTGGTAAAAGAGTAGCCCAAGAGTTGGCGGTGGGTGGTGATGACTAGCTGCCTTCTCTCTAGTCTTACACTGTTAAATTAGAGACGGCTAACGCGGATAGCCCTCGAGTAGCTTTGTGAAATTCCAAAGCAAACAAACATTGACTCTTTTCCCCTTTTATTTTGCCCACCCTTTCCAATGTGAAATGAAAACGCACAGTCTGGTGACCTCATCAACCTTCGTTCAAGTCTGCTGACGTAAGAACATCAGCTGGAAACTGATTAAGGGCTTTCTGTAGAAAATAGCTTTAGCGGAGATCCAATCTATATTTCTTTTATCAGGCAATCTTTGAAATAAAAGAAAAATATATATATATATATTTCTATGCCATTTTTGGTCGTTAAGATTTAACAATTTCGAATAACAGGCAAAGAATTCTATCTTTTACGATATCTGATAGTGTTAAAAAGCATAACGCTATCCTATACCTTCCAGTCTTAGCCTCTTTTCTTCCCGCCTCCCACTTTTCATCCAGTAATTCAAGACTTAGGTTAAGTCATAAGTTAATTTTAGCCTTCTTACCTAATAATGACATTTTAACGAGTTACGTAATGCAAAAAGTTATGAAGTCAGGAACATAATAACTTGCAGTAACAAATACTTATGAAACATTGCATTAACTAAGTTTGTAAATATTATAAAAATGCATTCATCCTGTAAATGTATACGGTTCTCTTAGCCAAAAGTGATTACAGTTTTCATAAGAGATAAGAGTAAGTGTAGAATAAAAATCAAATTTTGCATCTCTCCGTTGTAACTGATAAGTTTAACTATAAATAATAATTTTTGTTCGTAATATTCTTTTATCAGCCTTCATTTTACTGTTCTATTTTTAATGTTAAGCTGCTTGTACAGTTTATAGTCTACACCTCTGGTTTATGGCATTTATATAAGGAGTTTTCATTGCCTCAGTCCCTTTCAGCACCTACATAATCTTGATGCATCTTGCAGTTTCATTAAGTCATTTGACTTTAATTTTTACTTGATCAATTCTGATAATTTCTTTTACATATCATGACACAACATGTAGTAAAAGCTTTTACAATAAATCTGTATATTTACCTCTGACTTAAATCAGTATATTTTTAAAAAAATTTGGAAGAATAGATAAATCTGGATCTAACACTTTAGTTTTGTAACACTATTTCATTATAAATTCAATTAATACTTTTATTTAGATTAAACGTCCATTTATTATATTTCTTGTGTCTTTATTATATACATTTATTTAGGTATTGCATATACTTTTAAATCGCTATAATTTCGGATTTCAATTCTATTTTTTAATTTATAGGTATTTAAAAGTGATTTGTAGTTCGATTTACTCTATATAGACTCAATTGTTTATTATTTAAATACCAAAATTATAAGAATCTTCTGTAGTACAGTATTTTGTTTAAATAATAATTATTTGTAGTTTACAACAGTTAACAAACATGAAAAAAACGGCCAAATAACTCTATGCGATGTTATTCGAAATTTTAATTGCATGTTAAAAACCCATTTTAGAAGACATAATACTAATCCAATTAACAATATAGCTAAATTTTTTTTTTTAATTTCATCGACAATATCGCACTTTTGTCTTTGATTACTTTATGGCAGACACAGCATTGATGTTATATTTTTCACGAAGACATTGAAAAGTATACTTATTATATACAGGGTTTAGAAAGTCAGTTACGAAATGAGTAAAACATATATCGTATATAATGTCATGTATTTTACACTGTGGCTACTCTGGAGTGAGAAACGATCACACGAATCTTTATCACCATACTTCTTTATCAGTTTTCCTACTGTAGAAATAACAATTGACCGTTTAGAGAATCAATGCATTATTTGGCCAAGTAAACCCATCCATACAGCGTGGTTGATTCTGAGCGTCCAAATACCACAAAGCAACCAATGTAACGTGTGATAACAGGATAATGTCCGTCTCTCTTTTCTTTAAACTGCCAAACTTCAATCCGATTATTCCAAACCGTTTTTCAATTTTGTTTTTTTTGTACGGTGTTGGACAGTTATCCGTCACAGGATTTAATGTAAAGAATCTTATCTCGTATTCCTTCGTACACACTGTTTGTTATTCCAGAGCCTTATTTTTTCTCTTTTATTCTCAGAAAGAAAGAAAAACTTCATAAAAGGAGGATTCAAGACCAAGAATTATGGAATAATAAAACTAACAAGAAATCAGACGAGTTAAGAAAATAGTTGGGAATCGATTTTAAATTTTACTTTATATTAGAAAAAAAAACTTATGAAAATGATATTAATATAAAATTTCACGGTAACTTCCAGTTAAGTTTTTGTTAATATCTCCTTATGTTTTAAAACACTACTGGTAAAGATAAAATAACTCAGCAACTCGGATACATTCCTGCTAACTGACTGTTCAAAGACAACGGACGAGAGGGAACTTTGAAGTCGAGTAGAGATTTTCAAAATGTTTCAAATTATTTCTACAATAAGTGGATAAACCCTCCAAGTAACTGTGTGGTTTATATTTGAAGCAGATATCCTAACTTTACTCTGATAAAACTTTGCTTAGAAATAAATAGAATTTGTTTGTTTTTGAATTTCGCATAAAGCTAATAGAGGGCTATCTGTCCCTAATTTTTCAGTGTAAGACTAGAGGGAAGGCAGCTAGTCATCACTAACCACCGCCAACTCTTGGGCTACTCTTTTACCAACGAATAGTGGGATTGACCGTACATTATAATGCCCCACGGCTGAAAGGGTGAGCATATTTGGCGCGACGTGGATGCGAGCCTGCGACTCTAAGATTACCAGTCGCACGCCTTAACACGCTTGGCCATGCCGGGCCAGTAAATAGAAAGAAAGCTTAGGTGCGTATAAATAGATATGCCTAACTACTAGCTGATTTAATGGAAAAAAGTGTAACGTTTCGGTACATTGTAATACACCAAGTTATGAGAAATTTCTATGCTGATTTAGTCACCTGAAACTATCAGTTTCTTTCCTTAAAAGATAAATTCGTTATTTGTTCTGTTAAAGGAGAAAGGCTCTAGAAGAAAGAGTTTGAAGATAACCAAATAAATGAATTTAAGGAAAGCAGATAAGTCTGAGATTCCTAGTGTTTATCTACATCTGCGTTAGTTTCTTGGATCACTCATTATGATAAGAGCTACTTCCGGATGTGTCTTTGTTCAATAGCTAATGGTAGCAGATGTAAAGCATCCTCGTCAGATACGTAGACGGTATCCTGGTTAATGAAAAGCACATGTCTTTCAGCAAATAGCCACTTGCATGGCTATACGTTCGAAGTTCATAATTACCTCGTACGTAAATAAAGGCTGAGATACATAACTCAACTTAGTAATTAATCACATCCAAGAAGCGATATCATATATTGAATTCCTATCCTATGTGTGAAAATGCAGAGAAAGGAAATGAAGATTGAATGTTTTTATACAAGTGTTTCTGCCATCTAAAATGTATCGTACATTAATGATTTTTTAACCGATGAGTCAAAAAACGCAAACACATTAAATATACAACTTTCTCAAATAAACAAGTAAATCTGTTTCAGTTCTCCAAACATATTGTATAAGCTAGTGCGATTTTGATAAATAACATTATAAGCTTTCACATAAATTAAAGAAATTATTTATCAACAACGTAGGGAACGAAGAAGTTATATAAAATCTTGATTTTTAATAGCCGTAAGTTATATTTTAACAGATTTTATAAAAAAATAGATGACTTAAGTACACCAAAACGTGTAATTTTAGCCACGGCAAAGAGGTTCATAGAAGAGCAGTGAGTTTCTGTTTTTACTTTATATTTTCAAGTAAAAACGTTTAGCACACAACTCCCTGATCTCTTGATCGATTTGAGATCTAATTACAATTTTGGACTCAGGGGGTCAAGCCCTTTCAATTGATTATTTAATCACGCCTAAGATGTCATAGATTAATTTACTCTAATACAGCCTAAAATAATTTCAATTTGGAGACAGGAGTGTAAAGATCTTGATGAGTAGTAAAATTGAATGAGATATACGCGCGTCTCACGCTCAGGGTTGCTGGCGCATAAAAATGTGGTTAAAAAGGAAAGAAAACGTCTCTCAGATTAAACTACTCTAATCATACTTAAAATAATTACAAGTGCTGCGTTTTTTATGGATTCCTCTTGTTTTAAGCTAGATCCTACGTGAATTTATGTTTTTTTAATGTTTTTAACTGTTCTCAGAGCTTTGTTTTAAATACTACACTGGAATTTATCAACGCTTAATAAAGTGTGTACTTATATCTTATTAAATGATGATAATTCACGTTTGATAAAACAAGATACAACGTACAAGTTTCTATAGGTACGATTTATATTTTATAGTTGAAAGTAAAGTATAACTGTTTTGACCTTTGACCTCCATCAAGAAGCTTCAAAGAATTTATTAATAAATTACTACTTAACAGCTGAAAAATATGTGCTATATTGAAAGTAAATATATGGAAACAACAGTTGTTTTATTATAGAGTCGTGATTATGAAAGTAAATTAAAGTTGAATTACTGACATATTTATAAGCTGCAATTCAAGTTGCATTTAACTACTCAAAGTGCAAGTTTTGTTCGATATGCTTTGTTTGTTTGTTTGTTTTGGAATTTCGCACAAAGCTACTCGAGGGTTATCTGTGCTAGCCGTCCCTAATTTAGCAGTGTAAGACTAGAGGTAAGGCAGCTAGTCATCACCACCCACCGCCAACTCTTGGGCTATTCTTTTACCAACGAATAGTGGGATTGACCGCACGTTATAACGTCCCCACGGCTGGGAGGGCGAGCATGTTTAGCGCGACGCGGGCGCGCACCCGCGACCCTCGGATTACGAGTCGCACGCCTTACGCGCCTGGCCATGCCAGGCCTCGATATGCTATTATAAATTAAGCGCTGAACCTGACTTTTAATAGATGACTACTGCAGTATCACTAAATTATTTCTCATTGCGCTGTTTGAAATGACGCTTGGATTACTGAAGTACTTAAGAATAGTAAATAAATTTAATGATTTTGTTACATTACACTAAAATTCAACGAGGAGATATATAGATTAGAAAACGCGTTAAGACACAGTATATGATTCATGTTTCAGTATACATGAAAACATACATTTTTTTTTTTAAGAACATAGCTTACACGTAATTGTTTTTCAATGGCAAAACGGCATGTCTGCAAACTTACAATGCTAGAAATTTTGATACCCGCGATAGACAGAGCACAGATAGCTCATCATGAAAATTTGAATTTAAATTTCAAGAAGGGTCTGTCTCTTTGTTTGTTTTTCTGCTTTTTTCCTAACAAGCTAAAATTTGCAAAGCAATTAAAGTTAACATGTTATACACAGGGTTGTAAATAACCATAATGAGTGTTACACAATTAGAAAGTGTTGCCTCTTAATGTAGTACAAAGATGTTGTTGTTGTTTTTAATTAAGCACAAAGCTACACAATGGGCTATCTGTGCTCTGCCCACCACGGGTATCGAAACCCGGATTTTAGCATGTAAGTCCGCAGACATACCGCTGAGCCACTGGGGTGCTAGTACAAAGATTGAAATTATATAACTATATAACTTGGCAAAATAAGTTATTGCCAAAACTACGCTAATATTAAAATATTAACAAAAAAACACTAATTTCTGTATGACGTTAAAGTGTACTATAAACAGTACCTAAAAACAGTTTTGAAAAAAATGGGTTGTATCTAGGCTGCCTTAAATCTTCATTGTTTATCATTGATTTATTGTTTGTTGTATCTAGGCTGCCTTAAATCTTCATTGTTTATCATTGATTTATTGTTTGTCTGTTTTTCTCCGTTTTGCACAAACCTACAGGAGGGATATCTGGGCTGTTCTTAATTTAGCAGTGCAAGACTAAATGGATGGCAGCTAGACATTACTGTATACCGCCAATTCTTGGGCTACTCTTTTAGCAACGAATAGTGTGATTGACTGAACGTTTTAACGGTCACAAAGACGAAAGGGCGAGCATGTTTGGTGTAGCGGGAATTCAAACTTGCAGATTGCAAGTCAGCTCCCAATGCCTGACCATGAGAGACCATTGGTTCATAATTTTACATTAATGTTGTGTATCTGAAAACTTCTTGTACACTTTTGAACAAAACTTGGGAGGTGGACTCCGGTTAAATGTGGGGTTCTAGTAGTAAGTTGTGAGGGTTGTCGTGTCCGAGTATGATATCAGAGTTTATGTATTTACCTCTTTCGGGATCTAGGAGGTCTCATACTTGTAACTCTGTTCATGACCATAATCACAAGCTAACAGGATTCTACCTGGAAAATACGATCTGGTACTCTAAGCAGGTGCTGTAACGGCATTGGTATTCGGGTATGGACCAACTATAGGGCAGCTACAAAAGTAACAGCAACTGTTACGTTAGGCCCTGTGAATCATGAGAGAGCTTTTTAATACCCCAGTGCGAATGTTTCATGTTAGTATAATTAATACAATCAACGAGTAATACAAATAACTCTGTAACTGAAGTGATATTTCTTACAATTGGATGTAGCATTTACGATATCTCGCTGTTTAAAATAAGTAACCAAAGTGTTTCATTGCAGTTTAAAACAATCCGAAGGTTAACAAATGAAATAATTCCTAATCATTGCAAGTATAAACACGTTAATTCTTCTATTGACGTCATTGTTTGTTTGGCTTAGTGACCTGGAAATGGTGAAAGAATTCTTCTATCTGGGTAAAATTAAAGTAAATTTTTAAAATCAAAAGTTCGCGATCATCATAACATTCCGAATGTCATAGTAATTACAAGATAAGCCATCAGTAAAGTAAAAATTATTCACATTTTTGAAAGAAGGTTATATTAAATTATGCATATTTAGCTACGAGAACGTATTTTCTTTGAAATGTATTCAATAATTTTTCCAAATAACTTGTACAGAGCGGTGGACTCAGCACATAGTCCAATATGGCTTTGCTATAAGAAAACACAAACACGCAAATATCTCTAATGCTTATCAGGAATTTTATCTTCACTGAGAAAGTTTTTTGTTTAATCCTTTATTACTTTATACCACTTCACGCGCTGTAAAAGTTGTTTTTGGAGCAAAAAGATGTAAAAAAATAAGTGTATGGTTTGTAGTATATTTTATAATTTTATATTATATTCAAATACACACTATGTGAAAGAAATATTTTATTTTGTTTCCGACATGTGATACATGCATCAACACAGGGAGCGCAACTGTTTAGCAAATTTGAACAAAAACCAAATACGTATAGATTCGAAGTTTGGTCTTTGTTTCTCATCGAAATGGATTAGTAAAGCTGAACAAAGACTTATTGTTTTGCACAACACAATAAATAAACTTGCATCTTGAGTATAAAACTAAGCCAAATGATTATATTCTGAATAATAATCAGAGCATGATTTTTTTTTTTTTAAGGAACTGTATGTGTTTCTTTTTGTTACTTATGTTCAAAAACATAAACTACAAAGCTACACATTGGACTATTTGTACTATGCCCACTGTGGGTATCGAAATCCGATTTCTAGCATTGTAAGATCGCATGCATGTCGCTGTGCTACCAGTGCGGCAGTATAAAGGTAAATAGTATGAGTTGAATTAAACATTTGAATTTTTAGTTTCTAGCTTGCTGTTTGAATCATTATCCAATAAAATAATTTGCCGGAAACTTCCTAGTTAAAACTTCAAATAAAGTCCAGCCAGACTTGAACTGGTGCTTACTAACACAATTTTTACAACGAAAGTGTTTATTCACAGTACAAGTGAACTATATATTAAATAGGTGTTTTAAGAACAGGCGACATTATTCTTATTAGTTAAATTATTTCTTATCACTTTTTCTGTCTGGAGTTAAGGATATTTTTTGAAACTCAGTAACACGCGTTAAGTATAAGAACAGGTTGAGCTTCAATTTTCTTGTTTCGGTAACCTGTAATGACAATAACAAAAACTAAGGAATTTCTTATCATCAATTGATTTGTTCGAAAAATTCGATAAAACCCGAAGCTGTTTTTATTAATTACGCAAAGCTGCAGAGCTGGCCATCCACCACGGGAAAATGAACCTGAAATTTAGCGTTTTAAGTCCAAAAGTTATCGGGCAACAAAAGTAAAGAGAAAGAAACATGGAATCGTCCATATTTAGTAAACCTCTGTTTCAAAAACTAATATAAATCAATACTAATACAGTCAGTGTACAGTACTGATTTTATTTAATATAATTTATTGTAAAATAAACATCGATGAGAAGAAACTGTATTCGAGGATGAGTTATCGTAGTTTAAACGTTGTTTTGATATGTTTCTTTAGACATTAGAAAACTGTAAATTATGTATACATGTGAAACCACAAAAGGTGTATATTATGTATAGTGTATATAAAGCAAGAAAATTTGTATGTCAAGCAAAAATATTATGTAATAACTGATGTGTCTGTTTAACGAATGTATAAAATAAGATATGAAGTGTAACCCACAAGATTACACAGGGGCATAGATTAAAAATTTAACTCCCGTTATTATCCCTTGGGGGTTTTAAGGATTTTTCCGATGTTTGATAGCAACTGGTAGAGTAGTTCGGCAGTTATAAAAAAATGAAACCAAGCCAATCACAACATTTTATTGCGAATTAGCTTCACGCGTCTCACAGTGTCATCAATAAGACGTAAATTGTTTCCAAAACAATGGTACGGTTATTGTGAATCATGCCCCTGGATAAGATGGATTGTCATTCGCAACATAAGCAGAGGACTTTTATACATCAACTCCGGTCGCTGCAGTAGTGACGCCGTTTCTAAGACTGAGCCAGATGTTTTCATCTGCAACGGAAAGCCTTGAGTATAAATAGCTATAAATGTAATTTACAAGGCGGACTTGTTTAATACACACCGAAGACGAGACATTCCAATTTCGCGCAAAGCTACAAGAGGGCTATCTGAGCTAGCCGTCTCTAATTTAGCAGTGTAAAACATGAAGGAAGGCAGCTAGTCATCACCACCCACCTTTAACGCTTGGGATACTCTTTCATCAACAAATTGTGAGATTGATTGTCACATTATAACGCCCTCACGGCTGAAAGGGCAAGTATGTTTGATGTGATGGGGATTTGAGCCCGGGAACCTTGGATTACGAGACGAATACCTTAAGCATCTAGCCATAAAAAAGTAAAAAATAACTCTTCTGCAATGATGGTAAAAACACGTCTCACAATATTTTTTTCACACATAATCACACTGTACCTAAAGTAGGAAAACGGAATTTCACATTCATCTTCATCTGAATTCACTTTATTATAATTTAGGCCCAATAGTTATATAGTGACGGTGGAAATATGGAATGAGCATGAATGAATAATTGTGGACATATAGGATGTACATTCTGTGTGATAATATAATTAATGATATAGATTATAAGGTCCATATCCTATGAGCCGTCATCATCTACATGGTGGTGCATTTCTTAAGAAGAAAGGATTTCACTGTTAGCAGACTTCAGTCCAACCACTCACATGTGTATATGTATATATGGAAGCGTGCCACGTTTTATCAAAAGACCAAAGTAGTTTAAATGCCCTGAAACAGTTTTTTCAAGGAGCGATCCAGGACAGATAAATGACGTTATCAAACATTCTGGTTTTAAGAATTAAACATTGCTTCCAGGCTGCTTTTCTTGATCTTAGCACATGTATAGAATCAACTACTTATGATCGCCTTTACAGTAACTGTTTTGATACTGGAGAACAATTTAATTGTTGCTATGTAAATAATATGATGTATACATTATATACTGTTGGATATTTAATACATTTACTGGACGTAGGAAACAGCTGTTTTAGTAAGATATAAGCATGTCACTAAATTGATTTTTTTATTTGACGTGTAAGTGTTTTTCGTATAGCAAAGCCACAAAGGGTTATCTGCTCAGCCCACCGAGGGGAATCGAACCCCTGAGTTTAGCGTTATAAATCTGGAGACATACCGCTGTACTTGCGGGGGGCTTTTATTTGACACTAATAAATACAGATACATTTATAACCATTGTGTTGGTTTATGTTGTTACAAGTAAAAAATGAAAAAGCTTCAGCGCAAAGCTACTCAGTAGGTTATCTGTTCTAAACTTACAACTGACACTCATTTACTTCTTAGCTATTTTCAGGACAATGAAAGAATAAAAATCTCTGTCGAGTACATTGAGAACAAATAAAGAAATAAGTGAACTATAATATGAAATACGTTCCAACATTTACTTGAGACGGTACATATCAGGTTAATGCATTCTAAACAAGAATAGTATGGGTATTAAAACTTTGATTTAAATAATGTTTCAATACCCACACAAGCCGCTTCTAAAATAACTTTTTACTTCAAGTGGGTTTCTCGTCATTATGGAATATCACATTAATGTTAACTGTTTAAAGTTTTTACTTTTGTTTATCTCATATAAAATAAAAGGTTTTGTTATTTTAGTAAATTCTAAAGTAAGATAAGAATACTTTATTACGCCAACTAATTTTGCTTTTCATAATTAATTACCTTATTTATTTTTAAATGGTATCGTAACATCCAAGACTTAATTTGATACAATTCCTGTTCTTATAAAATGACAAATTAAAGCCTGTTATTATTTTACCAATTGTTGTTATTGTTGTTTTGAATTAAGCACAAAGCTACACAATGGGCTATCTGTGCTCTGCTCACCACGGGTATCGAAACCCGGATTTTAGCGTGTAAGTCCTCAGACATACCGCTGAGCCACTGGGGGGCGTTTTACCAATTAATACCAATAAATTTTGTTCATAATTATAATGTTTCCCTAACTCAACAAAAGTAGGAATATAAATTAAGTTGAAATTAGTTTTTAAAACTAGTTTTGAAGAAAGACATCATTTTATTATATGGTTTAAAAGCATTGATACAAAACATTAAATTGTTTTATGATACATTACATACCTTGAAAATGTTATTGGTTTTCTAGTGGTAATGATTTCCAGTAAGTAGGAATAGCTTTCATAGAAACACCTAAATTTTATAGCTAAATCATTAAACTTTATAGATAAATGAACTGTGACAAAAGCATAAAATGTTAAAATACGAAATCCATTTATTTAATGGAAAAAAAACAACAGATAATTTGTTGAAATATTATATGTTCATATCTTGCTTGTTATTAGATAAATAATGTTAGGTTTATTCAGTGAAAATAATGCTATCTCTTAAAAGCATAGTAATGGAAATGGTTATGAAAACACGCAAGCGATGCACATAAAGGAGCCACAAACTATAAGTAATGACAACCAAACAATTAGATGGTGAAATTATTAATGACGTAACCACTATCTCAGAAAATAGAAAAGGAAACTAAACACATTTTAAATGAATTACCATTTTGTAATGATCTCTAATTTCACATAAAACACTACCCATTGTTTTTATGGTGCCATAGAGGTTATAAATGTGTAATTGTGGAATCACATCTTAAGTGTCTTGTATTACTCTCAAGGTTTAAGCAAAGTCATTTGGTCGATTTTAGATTTTATAAATTTGTACTTAAGATCATAAAGAACGTTTATATTGAGACTTTGCGCAGATTAAGCCATAGTTGTGAGAGTTCTGTCCGCTTCTAGTAAACATTGTCAAGCTATCATATGACCACATTTGCTCTATGTTTAGTATTATTGTTTTGTGTTTGACGAATCCTGGATCAAAGAGTGGTATCCATCAGAGAAAGTTGTGGTGAATTAGACTGTATTTGACAGCAGTCAGGGTGCTATCAGTTTCTGTAAACCAATGACATCGCTGTACATTGATTGTTGTATCATTTTCTTGTCTACCTTGTCGAGTAAACTGTCGTTGATTAATGTCGAAAATTGGAGCTTCAGTATTAGATTTATTTGTAAAAAGCACATATTTTAATACTTACTTATTCTAAAGTTTATGGTTTAACCCCATTTTAATTTTTACGTTTGGGAACCTCTTCTCAAAAGCGGTTTTTGAGTAGCTACACGACAGATGAGAACATTTCGAACTAATGTTTATTTCACTAATCTCGAAGAAAATTAACCCCTTTATATTTACAGCAAATCTTTTGGTAAGCTCTTACTCGACTATCGTCTGTCTCAGAGACAACAAACTCTAAATAAGTAACATCGCTTTTGAAGTGTTTCGGATTTCCTCGACAGCTTCTATTATTAATAATGCAAATTTTACTTTTACTAAAATATGGAGTCTCATCGTAGGTTTTAACTTGGAGAATACTTGACCAGCTGAGCCACATACACTGTTGTCATGACGAAGTTATTACTGGAAGACAATATTACTTCCAAGAATAGTGCGATTGCTGGTTCTTTTATAAACTTTATACCGTGTAGAACTCTGTGTTTGGTTTGACGACAACAACCACTGTGTAAGCTACCCAAACATGACTGTACAACTTGTACAGTTTAATGATAAACGGATAGCAGTCCGATGGTATTTTGCTTGTGTTTTTGCCTCACCGTTTACATAGTTATATTCTTATAGTGTATTTTCAAAATTAAAGCAAAGTAGATTCTAACAGTTTCTCAGTAGTTGAATTATTGTACTAGATTTTGGGAATACAATAACATACTATTAGTTAAAACGTTGTAATATTATATCCTGTAGTATGGTGGCTTTTCTATAAGCGAAGTTAAAAGTATATGTTTATAAAAATATTTATAAAGTAAGGTTTTTTTTTTTGTTTTCATATATTAAAGATGAATTGTTTTTCAGGAGAAAGTATTATTGTACTGAAGTATACATGAAAGGCTTTGTGTTTTATTTTGAAAAAAGATAAAGATAGATATAAAACATTAAATTCTCTCTCTATTTAATATCCATATTTAATAAGTCTCTTCTGTTATCATAAAATATATACGGTTTAGTGGACACAGTTAAATGATAAAATATTAGAGGTTAGACAATTCATAAATTTAGTGCAGCTCGACAATAAAAGAAATTGCATGTAACTTTTCCACATTTGAGTCAGATAATGTCTAATACATTTTCTCCAGCTTATCTGCCGTAATATAAAGCCCTATTTGTTTAGGATCATCACTGGTTTAAGAAAAAAAACAAAATCAGTGGTCAGTTATTAATTCAGAGGATATCGCAGGACCCCAACTTTGTTACATACCATCTGTTTAACAGGTTTTTAAATATTTATAAAACTTTGGTAACCACAGGGAACTTTACTAATTTACGTATTAGTGGTATGATAAACTTGACAACCTCTCTCTCCTCAAAGGGAAAAAAGAATTCTTGTGACTATCTATGAAACTGTTGAATTTGTCTTTCCCTTTCTGCTTCTTGGTAAACTTTCCTAGAAATGTGTTTAGAATTCCGCCGGAAACAGTGTTAACCACAAGCTTGAGGCGATGAGTCCTACCATTGAGCAAATACCTTATCACTGCCCATAGCAATGCACAATAGTAGTAAATTTAGTAAAAATAAGCTTATTTTTAATTTTCGCTGAAAGTTGTGATTGCTATTACGATTGTAAATTAAAGGTAATATCCTGTAAATTTAATTCAAACTTAAAATGCTTTTCAACATGGCGACCAGTCCTACTCATTCAATTAAATAAACAAAAGCTCTTAGTTGAAAGTTGGATTAAAATTCATAAGCCACAAGACAACCTTTGTTTCTTTGTTTAACTTTTCCTAGTTAAGGCCATAATTATCTCACAAAAGCAATTATTGATCTGTAGAATGTCGTTCTAATCTTTCAGACATTTCAAACGAAAGATTTTCATAAAATATGTTGTTAAAATATATAGAAATATTAAGTAAGTTATGTTTTGAAAACTGTAATGTCAATAATTATATTTTAAATAGAACTAGATAAACTCCAATGCAACATAACCTAATGTTATAAGTGATATCACTAACATTAAAAGATTATATTGTTTTATAAAAATTATTATAAAGGTTACATTTATATGAAATACAATATAATACTATCCTTACCATTTTGGAGTGGTAAAATGTTATTCACTGTACAATTTGTAAGTCGTGTAAAAAATTCTCTTGTTGTGTATTAAGGAAGAAGTAATTAGTACATCACAATAAACATCTTTAATCTTAAGAAACATGATTGAAAGTAAATTTATATTATATAAGTCATACTACATCTGCTATAATCACTGCCTACGTGACCTTTGGCCTTTCACACAATACTAAGTCTCATCAGGCTGGCTAGGATATGACAAACTTATAGGTTTAGGTGTTATATATTTATATATATACGTTATCATCAATTCTCTTTAACAGAAGCATGAAGGTGTAAATAAGATTTAGTAAGTGAATTGTAATTATTACAAGTTTTTATTCAAGTCATTTAGAAATCTGATTTCTTTAACATCACTATATTATTGTTCAATTTTCTAAGTAATAAAATTAGTATTCTTCAGAATCCATAACTATTTTTACAAAAGTAAGAAAATCTCTGATATAGTGAGTGGGACCAGAATAAATTCTACGGTTTACAGCATTATAAATCTTTGTTTAGAATGTTGCATGATATTCTACACACCTCGTAAGAGAGAGATTAACACTGGATACAAATTTTTGTGTAAAACGAACAATCTACAAATTATCCCAAGTATTTCTCGATTATTAGGTGCTCAACATACGATTCTAATACCATGTAAAACAAGCGGAGAGGGCTAAAAGTCAGGATTCTATATCCGCAAGGAGTATTTTATAGCCCATTTTATAACTTTGCGTTTAAATACTACACAAAACAAACGTGAATTGGTATATGTTCCTAAATTTGCAGAGACAGGCTAGTAGTGGATGACTGTCATCTTCATAAGGCACACGCACCCATAATATGTGATAAAGTGTGTTAACTTGACGCTAGTAATGGATCTCTAGATTCATATTCAGACATACTAACATTCGGCTCAATAGATATATTATAAAATGTAATTGAGAAAAAGTAGAACTACTTTACTGGTTCACGAGAATAATGTACAAACTCAGTATTTCCTTCAAGCAATTATTTTTATCAATGCAAACAATATGAAGTTTGGAAGATTCTCTCAGTTCATGTTTGGACGATCCTTTAAACATTTAAAAGTTGTAAAAATATTGGTGAAATTGCCAGACTGTCGGAACAGATTTATAGTTTTTCAATGATGATATTTTTCTGCTTCTCAAGTAACGTTATCGACTTAAACTGAAATAATTTCATATTGAAAAACGAAATAACATTTTCAGTGTTTGTTCCTGTAACATATCTCTGCAAAGAGATCACTTTTAAATAATATGACCGGTAGTTAGTAAAACCTCGTAAACAATTCCCAGTTTCATTTGTTATTCGTATAATCGTAAAATGTTCATGACTTTAGTATTGTTTCTACATTTCATTGCAAATTTATAGATACTTCTTAAATTATTGAAGCAGTAATTTGAAACAAGTTTATAAATGAGAACTGTAATACAGAGCGGCTAATAATACACGTTATGTGTGCTGCAACCATTTTGGTGTGATGACTCTTTGAAGCTTACTGTAATTGAGAACGCTATACAATTTTACATGGCCATTGTTTAACTAATTAAATTAATTCAAACGAATATTGAGGAGACAACCTCAATAAACATGCTAAGCTGCTCTCTTTATGAAGTAATACACTAATGTAAAAAGACCCACAAGTAATTGCGTGTTAAGCTCCAGTTCATATACGCTAAAATAACATAAACTGCCTGTGCTGTACATTTGTGTTTCGGCACGGTAATTCATTTTGCTAAAATAAAGCGTGCCTCAACTTCGAATACACAGAAGCTATTCTCAGAATTGAATCTAATTGAAATATGCATTTTACAAATATCGTAGTTAACTTTGAGCTGGGAGACTAGAGAGTGGGATCACGTTCTGTTAAATATGTTCTCAGTATAACTAGAAAAGTTATACCTTCCTTATTGTGGTTATTTTTTCTATACTTCGCATTTCTTCTTTCTTGTTAATAAGCAAACATAAACGTTAAAGTAAGCTTGAGAAGAGATTCTATTCAACGTCAAGTAATATATAAATTAAATTTGTCTAAAAGTCTCAGTAGCGCACGTATAAAGAAACAGGTCAAGGATGCTATACTACCACCTCTAACCAGCCGTGAATATCTCTGTAATATTTTAACAGAAAAGGAGATTTACCTTATCATGACAGTGGCGGGTATGAAACCTTTTATTCTTAAAGTTTTATACGGTCTTATATGTTGAAAAGTTCACGTCTGTTGATAGAAACATGTTTATTGGTCAGCGGCAAGTTTACCAACGTTTAAATCTGAGGTTCTATTCCCCACGGTGGACAGAGTGTAGACAGTTTATTGTGCTATATCATCATTAAGGAGACTAGCTGGAAGGACTGTAGCTATTCACGTTAAAAATAGATTTTAGATATCTCACATAATGTACAGTAAATTCTATCTTGCAGAACTAAAATAAGATCGTTTTCAGCCACTAGAAATTTTTTGTGAGACAGAAATACAGGTTATCTGTGACTGATTTCTTATCTTATGTAAGTTGGAAACTCAAATACCTACAAATTAAACTGGTTAGAAGTTACGAAAAATAATCCTATGACATCATGAAAACTTTGCATTTACCCTTACAAATAATATAACAAAACCAACATTAATTATTACGTGAATAACGTATGAAATTTATGGATAAACTTCCTTCAGTGTAATACGTACAGAGTATTGAGTACATGAAATTAAGATAGTTTTGCAACTTCAATACGCCGTTACAATCCATGTAGTCACATATGGTTATGCTTTATCCTGCAGGCAGTTTTCATTGGAAGAGGCTCTGTTGAGGTTGTCACGTGGAAGCCGTACAACTATTAATGCATCCTTTCATTGATTAATATAATTTACTAGGTTAAAGGTTTCCCAGTGGCGATTCCACGAACATCATACTTTACCGATATGTAAGGTAATACCATGAATACCATTTTCATTCTTCAGCTATTTTAAGCACACGGCGATTGAACGACACGTATGTTTAGAAGCACAATCTTATACCTTGTTGAAATCCTTCTTGAAAATGTTGCATAATGTTGACTGGGGTACGTGATTGGTTGGCCTTATGATACAAGTTGATCTGTATTTTTTTGTTCTCCAATAAAATGTGAAGTTCTAAGTTTCTGTTTTTAACATATTTCTGTGATCTGAGCGTATGAATATTTTGAAGTGGAAAGGGATGTTGCATAATCTTCTTAAAGTCGATCAGTTTTTTTTTGTTGGCACCACACTATCTATGAAACATTAAAAGATGTTAACACGTAATTCACCTGCATACCGTTACACTGAGAGTTTACTACGGCTGTCATTTTCAATTTGACTTTTATATTTCAAATCGTTTTAATATAACACTATGGAACCTGTCTTAATATTTGCCCAAGTTGAAGAATGACGCACATAATAATTTATTACTGTTACGTTTTTTTATGTTTTATGTTTTTCGTAGACTAAACGCAACAGAAAGACACAGATAACAGCTTGTATAATTTATTACAATAAGCTATTATATATATAACAGATATAACATAAATTATGTAACAACAATGACAGATATTAAGTTTAAACCTTCAAAATTAATTACAACACAAAATGGTACTGGCCTGTATCTAATATAATGATCTAGAATGAAAGTCCAAAAGTTCAGATCAGAAATCCGAAATTCCGGTCTAGGGTGTGAATTTGGTCCCACGAAGAAATACCGAAGTTTGAATGGAGAATGACGAAGTTCTTTTTACGGTGTTTCTTGATGAACGTCTCAAACTTGCCGCCTTCCAATTTTCCCAGTCTCTCCGACTCTCAGCACAACCAGTAATTCGAATGAATCGCAAAGATTGACGAGACAAAATCACAGCTTCTGTAGATCTAGCTTCAGTCACAAATTCAAGTTGAATAAAATCACAGCAAACACTTAAACTTTCTCAAACGAATGACTGACTCTTATTTTCTTCGAATAAAAACTAATGACTCTTCTCATTCTTTTCTTCGAATAAAAACTGATGACTCTTTTCCTTCTCGCATCTTTGTCTGTTTATATATTTGTAGGCCTAGACTTCTCGAACCATCGCGTAATTTCCCAACATTCCAGAGAAATCCGCGCATGTCCGTTCTCGCACGAGACTTGTCGTCTAGACACTAGGCCGCCACATTCCATTTATAGTCAATTGATTGATCTACCTAATTCTAGAAAATTCTAAATGTTATTTTAAATGAATAACAACGTATTTTATTGTTTAAACTTTGAAACAATAATATAAATATGGAAATATAAATAATAGATATGAAAATCCAAACACAACACGACATGTTGTCGTTTACAAAACATTTACACGACATTTACATAACAATCACACTAACTATATATGAAGTTGTTAAGATGTACATTAGTTACGAGCGAAGTTGTCTTTAGTAGCATAATTAATTTCACTAATGTTAATTGTGGGTGAAACCTTTTTAATTTTAATACATATTACTTCTATATATGTGAAGTTAACGGATGGAACCTATTAATTTAAAATTTGTTAACTGTGTGTGAAGTTAAGTGTGGAGCATTATTAAATTAACACATCTGATCATATTGGATCAACAAATGAGATCAATCAAAAACAGAAAGCTGCATTTGATAGATTTTTCTTTCCTTTTTGAACTTATGGCATTACACTAACAGAATTCAACGTTTCGAAAGTGGACACATGCCATAGAGCCCACGGAATCAAGTTATGATCATGAGTTTCTGTCCGAAACAAATATCTTTTCATAATGAAAATGTACTCCATTTAATTATAATTAAGTATCGACTTGTGGGATTTCGTTAAAAAATGTCACGAAATGAAATTTGAAAATATCAAAACTATTTTTCAATAAGCACAATGTAAAGGTCTTTTTTCAATTTAAAATATATTTCGCAATTCATTTGAATTTTCTATTTAATGCACACAGGATAAATGATATATAAATATACGTACAGTTTTGTACCTGTTAAGCAAATGTCATGTAAATGTTATGTAAACGACAAACATGTCGAGAGTGTTATGCAAATGTCATGTAAATGTTATGTAAACGACAACCATGTCGAGAGTGTTATGTAAATGTCATGTAAACGACAACCATGTCATGTCGTGTTTGAATTCCCATATCTATTATTTATATTACATTATTTTTTTCGAAGTTTAAACCAAAAAATGTTATTCATTTAAAATAATATTTAGAATTAATTAAAATTCATTTAGAATTATTCATGTAGAAATTTCTAGAACTAGGTAGATTGATCTCTTGTATTGGCCTGGTGTTTGTACTGTGGAATTCTGGGAAGTTACGCTATTAGTATATAAACAGACGGCAATGCGAGGGAAGAAGTCATCCATTTCTACTCTGGTCAAAAAGGTAACAGTACCATAATTATGGTACTGTATTTAAATGTTCCTACTAGTATCTTACATTGCACGAACAGAATGACAAACACATACGTAATATTCTCAATGACTAGAAGATATATGTTTATTGTTTATCTACCATTATAGTGATACGTATAACATGTATTACATAGATGCAATATGAAAGAAAATGTTACCATTAGGCACACGTATGTAATGTACTTACTGTTCAGTTAACTGACTACAAATATTTTTGTATAGAAATTATAAGATACACATATTCATTATAGGCCTGTGTTGTACAGTTGTTTGTATTTGAATTTCGCGCAGAGCTACACGAGGGCTATTTGCGCTAGTCATCTCTAATTTAGCAGTGAAAGACAAGAGGGAAGGCGTGTGTGTGTTTTTTTCTTATAGCAAAGCCCCATCAAGCTATCTACTGAGCCCACTGAAGGGGAATGGGACCCCTGATTTTAGTGTTGAAAATCTGTAGATTTACCACTGTACTATCGGGGGCAGAGGGGATGCAGCTAGTCATCACCACCCACGACCAACTCTTGGGCTACTCTTTTACTAACGAATAGTGAGATTGACCGTCACATTATAATGCTTCTACGACAGAAAGGACAAGCATGTTTGGTGTAACGGGGATTAGAACCCATGACTTTCAGATTACGAGTCCAGTGCCTTAACCACCTGGCCAAGACGGGTCCAGTACAGTTGTCTATTACAACTTTTAGGAACAGCATGAGTTCATAATAGTTATATATAAATATTATCTATTTTTCGAAAACACTACCGTATATCTTCACCATTCACAAAATAATCATCCTATTCCTAACTATGGAAATAATTATTTTTTGTCCATTGCTGTTTAATTTAAGGGCGTTCTTTTCTCGCTATAAAGATATACTGTCGAAACAAACTTTGATTGTATAGAATCAACTGATTCCTGGGATTTGCAAATACATACATTCAGCATAACAGTAACAGCTAAAACTGTTTTCAGTATAGTTAACGAATTTCTTCTATTTAATAAACAACAACAGCATCGGCAGCTGTCTTGAGACCACTTCAATCATTTAAGAAAAACCCCGTATGTTGTGATGATAATTTTTTTAACAGGCTTTCGCTTTTGTTGTTTTTGCTATAAAGCTTCAGTAGTTTAATTCAAATGTGGCATGTATAGTCACTCTCTGTGTGTTCATGTTCGTACATACAAATTGAATATTTTGATTGCGTTATTTAGGTTTATACGTTTTGTTATTCTGAAATAAATCATGTAACAAGTGAAATACGGAACAACATCATTTCACAGATACGAATTCAATAAGTAATAACAAGGATATATGTATATCTGATTATGTGGATACATAATAGAAAATTTGATTATTTTGAAATAAATTTATTTACCGCTGTATTTAATCACTTTTGTTTCTTTTGTTCTATGTTTGTTTTGTAAAAACCAAAAAATAACTTCATCTGAGGCGAATCTGTCAAAAGACAATACGTGTCGCAAAGCACAAAAGAGACATGACCAAACAACCATTGTAAAGTCACTCAAAGAAAACAAAAGACAACAAAATGGAAGGGACGAAGCTAGGATGAAGACAATGATGTTTCGTCTTCTGTTTCACCCTTGAACTCCTTGTTACCATTTACAGTTTTGATGCTTGTTTATGTTCGTTCACTAAGATACGACAGTTGGTCAAACAAAGCTGTTTTGCTCTTAACGTCTGTTCTTTTGTCATAGAAGACCGTATATGTTTAAGACGTCGGCCAACAAGTTTTTCTAGCCTTCAGGGCTGGTCCAGTTAAAGGAAAGTTTTTATAAGAAATCTTTTGCCTGGGGTAATCTATCGAGTTCTTCACGAATCGTAGTTTTCTCCGAAGGCTGAAATCTTTGTAGAGAAAGGAAGGAATCTTTTCTAATGAGTTTTCTTAACTTTGTCCATCTCTCTAATTTTGTTTTTACATTCTGCTACTGTACTCATTTTCTTCGTTTATTTAGTTGACCTTTGTCCTCTCTTTCATGATTTCTCATATTTGCCTTTTTATGTTTTGTATAAGCTTTTTACTGCTTTATCGATACTAGAACTGATTATTTCGATGTAGAAAGAATACACAATATTTACTGATACATTTCATATAATATCATTCCAAATACTGAAAATATCAGGAAAAAGCCTGTCGTAAAAGTTGTATTATAAAGGAAATTCCCACTTTAAAAACTGATATTCACTGAGATATCAACATACAGAATACCTTTATTGATATTACACAATATTAGAGATTTTGATTAATTTGATATTCATAAATGTTTTAGTTGCTTTGTTTTATATAAATAAATCAATACTATTGAATTTCTCTAAATTCTGTTTTGTCCTGGAGCAAAAAAAGAAGAGCAATGGTTGTGTTCAGCACATAACAGCAAGAGACTATATAAACATGTTTCAACTGCATTTTATAAGAGTTCAGGTGTGTTGATTTATGTGTTGGTCAGGTTTATGTGGTGTTTCAGCAGCCAACAAATTTTGGGGTAACTTTCAACAAATTCCTTGTCTCTATTTTATAATCTTTTTGAAGTGTTGGATATTTATGCTTTTAGAAAATAATAGTTAACATGTCTTTAATTATTGGGCTAAATCTTGGACATAACATAAGTTTCTATAAGTTAATGTGCCAAAATCTCAACATCATACGTGTTAATTTTATTTTTATTTGATTATATTTTAAGGTAGGCACTCAGTCAGAGATTAGGTATATCCAATTACATATTGTTTTTATTGATACGTAACTTAGAAAGGTTACGCATCTGATTTCTTTGATATGCAAATATTCAATTCTCCTATGTCGCAACTACAGCTAAATTACAAACAAACATACAGTCATTATTTTATAACTACGTTTTACTTCGATTCGGTATGTTTTCAGTGTCGTACCGATACAGTAGTTGTTTCATTTTCCATCGAAATTAAGTTTTTGTCCGTCCATTATTTTTTCGTGAACACGCTGTCTGTCATCTTTTATTTTTTTAATTTATAAAAGCAGTTTTCTTGAGCTTAGCTACTAAACCATGCTCAGTTTGTTAACACTAGAAAGCCTCACCAATTCTGTCACGTCTGTACAGTGGTTCTGTTGTTGTGTATTTGTTCGTTTTATATTTTAACTAAATTTATTTTTATGTTGGCTTTGTTTTCTCCGTGAATCTTTATAAATATACATACATATATGACACATTACTTTATAAATAAGAGAACATAGAATGTTCATGAGAATTTCAATAAATAATTTAGCACTTATTTGTTTCGTATTCGTTCATTGAGTGTATATGCAGTAATAATGTAATTATTTCTTCTTGTTGCGAGTAAATCATACATTTGTTCTATGAGCTGCTTTAAGCATAATAAAGTTATTAACGTTATCTTTAACAATGATAGTATCTTTTTCCTACTTTCACTATTCAGTTTGCTCACCTGAATGAAAGAAAATTTGCTTCGTAAATACCTCAGTTCTCTTCTTGACTTTTACTGCCACGAGACTAATAATGTCAGTAATAATGAAGAACGTGCCTCGAATTTGTCATTTTTCTCTTGTTCATATTTAACTAGAATAAGACCTTTGACGAACGTTCATGGAAATAATGAACCTTATATTGCTTTCGCTGACTTTGTTAATATGATATACTAGCGAGTTTTGTCATGAATTATGTTTGTTATGAATATATAATATTAAACCCTGAAATCTATATCCGCTTCTAGAATAATGATATAGGAGAATTACGAATTCTTGTTAGCATAGATTAATGTAAACTATGTTTGTTACATAGATATTTTGTAATGAAAAATTCAATAATGTTTTACATAATTTAGTTTCAAGTACATGATAAATATTCTCTTAATTTCCAGCCTAATACTGTGAATATATTAATTACTATCGAAGTTATTACCTAATACAGCATGGTTTATAACTATATACACAGATTTATTAAATGATTATATACTTATGCTTGTCAGAGTTGGCGAAATAGTATTATTAAACAAATAATCTTGAGATGATATATTGAATCTACTGAAGTACAAATCGTGCATTTCTCACACTATTTTATGCAGTAGGTTTCTTTTGAAAGAAAATGTTTAAATAATACATTTATTCAATATTTTGAAACTTAGAACATTTTCTGTGAGATCCAAGGCTAAATATAGTTTGATTTGACGATTCCCTTGTTTTACATGAGGTAATTTCATCTTATCTAGGTATTAAAATTTGAAAGGTAGAGAAATTAATAGTAGTGAATAAATCGTTAAGAAGTGTAATGATTATTACGATGCTGTACTTATAATAACAATAGAATTATTATACTTAAAGCCCCCAGTGGCTCAGCGGTATGTCTGCGGAGTTACACGCTAAAATCCAGGTTTCGATACCCGTGGTAGGCAGAGCACAGATAGCCCATTGTGTAGCTTTGTGCTTAATTCAAAACAACAACAACTATACTTAAAATCATAATATGTTAATAACAATAACAGTCACCTGAAAAAATGATGAATGCATTTAACTAGTTTCTTTCACATGTCTGCGGACTTACACGCTAAATTCCTGGTTTCGATACCCGTTGTGGGCAGAGCACAGATAGCCCATTGTGTAGCTTTGTGCTTAATTCAAAACAACAACAAGAACTGAAAATGTAATATATGAAGTTAATATATTTCTATATTCTTCGATTTGCCATAGTAAATGGCGCAATACTGTTCACAAACCTAAACTTGTTTTCATTAGTAAATGGTGTGTTAAGAGAGCAAAGAACTCCATAAATATTATGTACACGTCGCCACTATAAGAGATCTAACTGTATTTGTTTGGTCTGCTGACCCAAACTGTGCTGATGAGCCTTGCTTAAATAGGCTAGACTGCAGTCCACAGCAAAAAGTGTGACCAGTCTAGAAATGTATCAGGCCGTTAAGTAAGGTATTATATTTTACATTTTACCTTCGGTGAAAAAAAAGGTAAATCTAAAATATTATGAAAAATTATTGATTTTCTATATAGTACAGTAAGTCACATTATTATTTACACACATCAATTAATTTAGGTTAACAAATGTGTGAATTAAAGACAGAGTGGATTATTATTTACTATTTGATAGTTTTAAACATGTCATGGATATGATGCTTGATGGTATTGTTCATTGTTAAATACCGTAGTTCGATAAAAGAGTTATCACACAGAAAAGGAGCATTGTTTTTAAAGAACAAAAGACCCACAATGAGACTAGACATTTAGTTCTTTTTGGAGAAAAGTTCAGAATATCAGTGTTAATAGGGAAATAAGTTAAAATATCTGGTTAGACAAGTAAGAAGATGAATAACTTCTTACCGCTTTCTTACAGCTATTTTGACAACAAAGCCTCGGCACAGAGTAAAAATAAGATTAAAAGTTAGTCGAAGTGCATACAGAGAGATTTTATACGAAACAATTGTTTCCTCGTTTATTATTTTATTATATTTCTAACACTGACTGAAACTTTGATTTGAAGAGGGGTTACTTCAGTCTTACCATGCAAGTTTTATTGTTTGAATAGTGTAATTACAAAAACAACATAATCCATCTATTTCTTATGAAAACAACTACAAAGTGACTAACTGAGAGCTGTTATAACTCCACAGTGTGGAGGTATACAACAAACACACCCCATCGAAGAAGCGCAAGTTTGGTCAAAGGAAATTCGTAGTTTTCTTGTCGACACCAACATCTACGAAAAATAAAATAAAACTGTAATTTTTGAAGATGAGACAATAGAACTAAAAGCTTAATAATACAAGTAACTCCGCAAATGATACAAAGACATTTAACTTTCTTTCATATGTTCATTTTAGTTCATTAGTTAATAAACATTTGTCAGATGATATGACTTGATCTACTGTAATAAAATAATATTGCATATAATCTTACTTTTATGATAAAACGTTAATTTTAGTATGAAAAAAGGTTTGTACTTGTGGAAAGTGAATCACTTTTTATAAGGAAAGTATGTAGATGCAAGCAGTGGCGTCTTATCTAATTCATGGCAAAATTCATGAAGATTCGACAATGTAATATCTCACTGGTGTCTGTATGACTGGAAGAGAAGGTAAAAGCACTTTATAGGGAAGGGTATTTGCATAGTGAGTTTGTTAAACAATTTAAAACCAAAACCATTGGTTTTGCTGTGTGAAAAACACAGCAAGGAACTCAAAAGTGCATTATAAACCAATCAGGATAAACAGATAATATTACGAGATGGACATATTTTCTGCTACAAGTAACAATGTCATAAACAAAAATTTGAAGTGACGAAGGTTTAAAACCCGTGACTGTTTTCACGAGAAACTTAAGCTGAACACACCAGAATCAGCAAGCCTTTTTATCTACATATCTATCAAACCCTCTGATGCAGTTTAGTGCAGTGTTTTGTTTTGTCTGGTTAGAGAAGTTGATTCCAAGGACAGTAGAAAGATTATGAGCTAAATATCTTCACATTTGTGGTCAAAAATCGACTTTGTCATATTCTGGATGAACTTACTGCAGTGGAATTTACAGTTATCAACTTATAGCAACTTATGACGAAGGAAGTAATTCCAAGGGTAATACGTATCTGGAACATCGTTTTTATAATTTGCGATTGACCCTCAGTATTTAATTCATGTAACAAAGACATCGATTAGTAAGATTACTATGCTGGGTACAAATAATTTTAGTATTTGCAATTAAAAGCCTTTTCATAAAGAATGATATAAGATATAAAATAGTTAATCATTAATCAATCAACAGGGTTCGTAACGAAGCTCAGTAATATGCAAAACGGCAAGAAGAAAACTTTGGACCAGATTATAATTTTGTGAATATAATTGCTTTCACGTTAGTCTTGAGATTTCTACAAATAATTTAGACTGTTTGTTTGGTTTTCTGATTCATTATGCTAATGGGAATATTAGTGTAAGAGGCAGCGCGTTTCATTGCTAATTGCTTTGATTTATTTTTTAACTTTGTTATCAGAAAGTTTCATTATAGCGACTCTATGCAATAACAGTATAACCCATGCGATAATATATATATATATGCGAAACAAACTATGGTGAATTAATGCGATTATGCTGTTCCTGACACTCATTAGAATGATTTGTCAAACTGTCACCCATTCATACATTCATAGAGTTAAGTATACATCCGTGCGTATGTATTTACGAACATATTAGTACGTTTATTAACCAGAGATCCATTGTGAAACTCAATACAAGAGTATGATTTTAGTGACTTATAATGTACGCTTCTTGAATTTCACGAAGTTACTCAAGAGCAATTTTGGATACCCTTTCCTAATCTAGAGGTGTTTTACTAGAAGAAAGATAGCTACTAAAAGCCATCTTCGCTACTGTGATCCCATAGTGCATCCACAGAAATATTATAACACCTCTACGGATGAAAAGACGAGTATGTTTAGTGATGAGATTCGAGCCTGGGACTTGCATGTGTGATTATATCGCGATGTAGAATAAGTTTTGTGTTGGGTTTCTTGATTGTCTCTGTACGCTATTAGATACAGCTCAAAGCCTATGTTAAGTTGTAAGAATCAAAATTGACGGATACTTCCGATTTGTATTATGTACATTCAATTAAATAAAATTATGTATGGTTTGAAGTTATGGTTTCGAAAATGATAGTCAGATCGTTAATGAATATCATATAATTCAATATTTTGGTGGTTGCCAAATTAACTCATTGTATTATTATGAAACATGAGTTTAATGGGATATACTACTTTAAAATACAACAAAAACATATTATAAAGTATAGTTAGGATATTTTAAGCCGTTTTTTATTAGCTGCCCACCAGAGGATAAACGGTGCATGAATGGACTTAGAGCACTGAAAACCGGGTTTCGATACCGGTGATGAGCAGAAACCCAGATAGTTTTTTATGTTGTTTTGTATTTAACTACAAACAAACAGACTTTTTATGTTATTTATTCATGTTTCTACATGACATATAACTGGGTAGAATTGTAAAGTTTTTAAATAATTTCAATAGATATTAAAATATATAGAAGGAATCACGTAGATTAAAGGAATCAAAATTTAAGTAAAATTTATAATACCAAAGTACGAACTTCCTCGCTAGTACAGCGGTATGTTTTCCGATTATAACACTAAAATAAGAGGTTCGATTTCCCTCTGTGGGCGGAGCAGATGGAGCGATAAAGCTTTGCTATAAGAAAACACAACACTAAAGTATGAATTTATTATATTGTTTGTAAATAAAGTGACTGCTTTCTCTCATAAAAAAATAAAATTTTCAGAAAAGTTTTCTCATAGAAGTGTATGTGTGTCTGCGAAAAGTAGAAGTTTATCCTGAAAAATAAAACGTGAAGGGGATTAATATGATCGGGTTTGACAACTTTAGGTACCTTTGTCAGTAGACACACTTGTGTCCACTTTAATAACAACCTTAATTTTCCTTGGAAAAATGAGTGACTGAAGTGGAGACACTATTTGATTATGTGACAGGAAAGACTGGCGTTTTCTATATGAAAGTCAATTCTATAATTAGATTGGTGCATAAGTATAATACTCAACAGCCAGCGTTCGATTAAATGGCGAACACATATTCGAAATAATAGCTCTTCGCAGTTACTCATCAATTTCATGATGATGTATTTAATATTCTCTATTCATTACGTTACGTGGGGAGAAATTTGAGCCCCAATTTTTATCAAGACAGGAAAATCATTTCATTGATTACTTATGTTATCAAAATGTAGTTCTCGTAAAAAGAAGCAACAAATTCTAAGCAAATTGAAAGATAAAAAAGATACTTATACATACGTACATATTTATCTTGTATTCCGCTACACCAGAAAAAGTTCTAAGTAAATATGTGTATGTGTAATTCACATAAACTCAAAAGTATTCAAACAAAAGAAAGCATTACGGCAAAAATAGAATCCACTCAACATTTCGAAGAAGACTCATCAGGACGATTTTTTTTTTCTCGTCACTAACATTTCTTCTTTTCTTACGAACCTCACAATTGAAGACATTCGTAGAAAAAGAAAGACGACAGAGGCAAACATCCCTTGCGTGTTAATGCAGGAGCAACGGAAATGATGCACGGATATGTATATTTCAAATGTATGGACAAAAGAGGAAAGCATTCATACAGAAGGGAAGGGTGAAGGAAAGATGAGAGATTCCCCTAAATATACGGGAGAAGGGTATTCATGACGAGTGGAACATTTTTCTCACAGTTGTATGCACATGGTTGTTCAACAATATAATAAAGTGGAATTAAATACAGTAATACAACCACTCCTAGGATAAATAGCATAAGAGTCTTTTCCTGATGTACATTAATTTTCGATGTCACACTGATAAGATCTTTATTAGTTACCTGAACTAACCTCAAAACAACATCCACCCATATTTCCCTTGAAGATGTTTTGCGATCATTTAATTTTTATTTTGATAAAGAAGTAGTTATTTTAGAATCTGAACAACTGTGAATTGTTTGTTTGTTTTGGAGTTTCGCATAAAGTTACTCGAGGGCTATCTGTGCTAGCCGTCCCTAATTTAGCAGTGTAAGACTAGAGGGAAGGCAGCTAGTCATCACCACCCACCGCCAACTCTTGGGCTACTCTTTTACCAACGAAAAGTGGGATTGACCGTTACATTATAACGCCCCCACGGCTGGGAGGGCGAGCATGTTTGGCGCGACTCGGGCGTGAACCCGCGACCCTCAGATTACGGAACAACTGTGAACTAACTCAATATTTTAATTTTATTTGTCATTTCTCTGTCGTTTAGTAAAACGGTTTCATTATAGTTGCAATCGCTATGACTAATCATTGCGAGATTGATGCAAATTATTTCTTGTAGGTGAGCTTTAAGTTCAAAGGTCTTATTAATATATTTATATTAATAGCTTTAATAAGCGTTAAATGGACTTTAAGTAAAAGCTTACAACTTAACGCAAACAATAAATATTTTTTCTATGTAAACAAAGGCTTCACATTACACAAAGTTTACCTTGCTTTAGGTCATCCAAATGAAATATTTCACAAACTTGTCAACTAGTACAAAATAAAAGCTTGAAACACAGAATGAAATATTCTGTATGTAAAAAAGATCTAACTTTGCATAAAGTTTCTCTTGTGTTAGGTCATCCAAACGAAATCTTTCACAAACCATACGATGGGTATGAGCAACGATATACATTGTACCAAATATCTGAAATTAAACAAACACAAATTTGGATGCCAAATTCCCTTCAACAGCTGCATAATAGTTAGGTCATTTATCTGAAAGTATTATATCAATATATAGAATAGAGTTACGGTCTGTCTGGTCCAAAAGGTTCTGTGAGAAACTGACTGAATTACTGATTCAATGGAATCTGGTAAGAGTAAGGTCAACTTTAGAAACGTGAATTTAAAGAGGAACGAAATGGGACGAACTCTCTCCTTGAATCAAAATTTTATCATTTAAGACCTGGAAAGGTCAGGTTCGTTTTATCTCTTCCTCCTTTCATAAAATATAGGTTTCTGGGTGATGTTATTATAATTCTGCAAGAGGATCAGCGCTATTTTGCGCACTTGTTTAATTTTTACAGTTTTAATACTACGAATGGATTAGCTTAAATAAGCAACAAGGCCGCCAGCAAAATACGCTTAGCCGACCCTAAAAGAAATGTATGTGTAATTTGGGAATAACAGGGGTGTATTTGCATCATGAAATGGCTTGTGATTTGTGATCCATAGGTAAGAACAGCAGGAGAAGGGACTCGCGTCCCCACTTATTACACTGTTTTTAAGTCCGACGTTTGCGGGTACTTTTGTTAGTTACTCAAAACCTAATATAAGTAATTTTGTCATAATCTCTTTACCACCATTTTAAGCATAAAATATTAAAATTTAACTTCTCTCCTCAATCTGACCAAGTAACATTGTAGGTAATAAAACACAAATTAGTATACAGGATAAAAGCGAAATCTCTTGTTCATCAATCTTCTTTTGCTCTCTCCGTTACACCAAATACGCTTGTCCTTATAGATGTGGGGGCATTATAACGTGACGGCCAATCTAACTATTCGTTAGTAAAAGAGTAGCTCAAGAGTTGGCGGTGGTAGTGATGACTAGCTGCCTTCCCTTTAGTCTTCCACTGCTAAATTAGGGACGGCTAACGCAGATAACCCTGGTGTAACTTTGTGCGAAATTCAAAAACAAAAACAAATTTGCGCGAAATTAAAAATAAACCAAACATTCGGACAACAAACTCGTTATTCTGTTGTTAAATTTCAAACGGTAAAGTAAAACTTTTGTGAGCTAGAAATATCATATATTTTTAGACCCAAAAACATCTTACATAAAAGCTTCTTAAATTATAGTGGAATTCTGTGGTATAGATATAATAATTTGTCATTTTTGGTTATTTTAAAATCTGTATCTCAAATTTAAAAAGAAATTTGTTTCGTATCTTCCATTTTAAAAATTTATAAATAAGTCTCAGCGACTTACGACAAGCATCAAACGACTTCAATGTTCGTAACTAGAAGAAATAATTGTTTTCGACAATTTTTTTATTGTTCTACGTATTAAGAGAAATAACTGAATTTTTTAAAAATATATTTTATGTATTAATAACAGATATATATGTATATGGAGCTTTCTTAAGGCCAGTTTTATATTATTGGATACGGTAATACTGGTGCATGTGCGCCACGACAATTCAACTTCTATATTACTAGTTAAGCACAAGTGAAAGGTGAATATAATAAAAATAATAAATATGTATAAATGTAGGATGTTATGAAATATAAGCTATTTAGAATAAACATTTGTGGCTTTATCTTATAATTTGTGGTCATTTTAGAGCAAAAAAGTATAATTAATATTTCTTTCTTTTTCTAATTGGAGTTACAAGGTCGATCAAATCGAACCTTCCCTGACAGATATATAGAAGTGAAAATAACAGATAAAATGTGAAGTTTCTCTTTAAAAACAAGTTTGAAAATTATCTGGAAGCTATAAAGATTTGGCATAGAAATTTTTGAAATGTTCTGATGTATAAAAGTATTTTTAATATTAAAATCAAAATTACTTTGCCTTTGGTTAGTCATCATTACAAAAAACAGTTACGATAAAATATTGGGAAAAAGATATTAATACTCAATTTAAAAACCTGATGTTCTGTGTACTAAATTCTTGTGATGTTTACCACTAATTTGTTGTTGTTGTTGTTTTTGAATTAAGCACAAAGGGCTATCTGTGTTTTGCGTTGTAAGTCCACAGCCATACCGCTGAGCCACTGAAGGACCCACTGACCTCCAAAACTGTGTAAACATAACGCGTATTTTATCAAAAATCATATTATAAACTACTCTCATGGATATTTTTGTGGTCACGAGCTGGGTAGATATTACTCAAGGTTGTTTTATTAGTACTTTATACACAGCGTGAAGAGTGTTTTCTTCTGCGACACTTGTTTTCACGTCACCACAGAAATTTTGTGTAAAACACTTAAATTAATTTTGAATTTGTTCACCCCTTAATATAATGGAGTATAAAAGACTTTGCTGCAGTTTATTTTTTCATGCATATTTCCATTTAGTGCCATTGAATTTTGTCATATAAAATGTGTTAATGTGCAAACTCCATGTTACTTAAACATTGGAAAATTAATGTTTTCCGTTTAAAAAATAAATAAACTGCATGCTTTAACATGACACTCATAGACTTGTGATATATGGATTGGTTTAAGAAATAACGAAAATTCATAAGTGCTTGAAATTTGGATTTAAATCATACTATTTACACCAAACTTAAAGCAAAATTACTTGTTTTGAGTCATGTTTTTATTGATGTTCAGCGAAGCAATCTTTTTGGAACGACCCTCCGCATGACACTGTGCACTAAACATAATGGCTAATCTCCTCCATAATTTCGTCCGTGTCTGCTTGTATGTCTTGTGAACCTCTTTTATTATCGATCGATATTGGATTTGACGTTGAACTCACTATTTTTTATTGCTGAACAGGCATTCCATTACCATGCTCATGATAATTTAAGGTCTAATAAACTGTTAACGCTCCAAGGTATTACAACGATGTTGTTGAGGTTTATCTCGTGCGAATCTAATTACCTTGGTATATGGAACCTATTAGGTACAGTAATTAATGCCAAGTCGAAGATCTCTTTTCAATAGGATACACCTAAATGAACTAAGTCTCTGTCAGTTTTAATTAAGAGTATCTCTCTTAAAAAGAAACCCTGCAAATGAAAAGAAAAATTTAATAAATACAAAATATTCCTTCCCGATGAAGCCGTGATCTAAAAATATATTTTAAGAGACATTTAATTTTTCTTAGCTGAGTGCATGGGGATATTTAAATAAACTCTCTTCAGTGCAAGATGAGACTAGATGGATTATCAAATATAACAACTGCATTTTTTTAACATTGTTTTATACAAAACTATTGGTTTATTTTTGTCATTGCATCTAATATGACGTCTGATAAACGAATTCTACTCCTTTGAATCATATAAACATGTGGTATATTAAACTTAAATACCCTCTTCATTTTATGGCCGACTCTGGCCTAGTGAATACGGTGTTAGACTGCAGGTCTGTGTTACGAGAGATGATGTCCTGAATAGTTTCGCACTATTAGCTGTTGATGTCTTACAAAAATGACTGTCACTGCTTTTTGTTGTTGCTTGGTTAGCTTTACCTGATGTTGATATGATAACCAGGGGAAATAGCTATAGTTTAATTTTAGAGGTTTTTCATCTAGTTCCTTAGATCAGATGTTTGTTTTGCAGTTCAGTAGAGCGCCACACAACGAATTATCAGTGCTTTGCCCACCACAGCTATCGAAATCTGATTTCTAGCTTTGTAACTCCGTAGATATACCTTTGTGTTATCGACACAATGAGTTAAATAATAAACTTTGGTTAGCTGCAACATATAAATAATAAACTTTGGTTAGCTACAACATATAAATAATAAACTTTGGTTAGCTACAACATATAAATAATAAACTTTGGTTAGCTGCAACATATAAATAATAAACTTTGGTTAGCTGCAACATATAAATAATAAACTTTGGTTAGCTACAACATATAAATAATAAACTTTGGTTAGCTACAACATATAAATAATAAACTTTGGTTAGCTACAACATATAAATAATAAACTTTGGTTAGCTACAACATATAAATAATAAACTTTGGTTAGCTACAACATATAAATAATAAACTTTGGTTAGCTACAACATATAAATAATAAACTTTGGTTAGCTACAACATATAAATAATAAACTTTGGTTAGCTACAACAAATATATTACATATTATTGAGATACTTCGTATTACTAGTATTCGTTTTTCTCACAGTTAAGCTTAAGCCAAAAAGTATAATGGTCTCTTCCTTGGTTGATCAACCTTTTTTTGTCTAATAGGGTCAATTATCAGTGCGTATGTCTGCATTACTATTATTACGTTTGTATTTGTTACTCAGAATCTATTTATGTAATCTTTCTGCAATACTCAAAAGTGTTTTTTCTCATCTAAAGTTCTTAAAGTGAAAATAAAATAAACACCAAAACTGAAGAAAAACCTAAAAGTACAAAACTATTTGAATAAAAAACTCTAAGTGTTATGACTTTTATTATTTTCAAATTATTTTAAAAATGCGTGTTGAGCATTTCAAAACTATTGGAGAACATTTAATAGGATTTTTTTTAGGTTTTCGTTTTAGAAAAAACCCTCTACAGTTGGTTAAATGGAATTATTCATCGTGAGGAATCGAATCCTGACTTTTTTCTGTTGTAAGTCCGTAAACGTAATTACCAATGACCTACTGGGAAACCCCGCGTAAAAAAGAAAAATAATGCGTCAAAGTTGACCCAGTCGCAATTATTTAAGCTACTCAATGTTTGTATGCTATTGTTAAGTTAAAGGTGGTCGTTATCAATTAAAGAAATAAAAAAAACTGTTAATTAGACTTATGGAATGCAATCTGTTAAGCTGACTTATAAAATGCTTGGAATATATATATATATATACTTTTATGATTTATGTTTTTTATTAAATTCTATTAAACAGCGGGCCAAATTATTTCATAATTTTATTATGATAAACATCAACTTTTAATTTGAGTTATGGTGGTAAAGGCAAATGTGGTTTAAATTTGGATGTTCGTATTAGCTGTTCTTTACTGATTTGCAACGTGAAAATCCAGGGCTTGCTTTTCACACAATGGATAAAACTCAGAAAACTCATTGTGTAATAAACACATATTTCAAGTAAACGTAACTGTTTCATAAAAAAGAATGCTATGTATTCAACTGATAATTAAATTTCATATTATGTATGAAACTTATCATCAAATTCTATCATATTTTCAGCCGATGAATATTTACTTTTAGGACAATATATTTTATTAGGAAAATAACATGAAAAACTTAACTTGAATGCAATGTGCTAATAAATTTTAAGACTGATAAATCTATCAAACAAAGATATTTTTGTAAAGTTACCTGCTCGTTGAATATAAATACTTTATAGTTTAAGTATGTCGTGACCGTTACAAAATATTAAAATTTTACTATTGATACCTATAACGTTAAGTGACAATATAATACCATGTACTAAGTTAATTAAGCCAAATGTCTTTCAAGATTGGTATAAAATGTAGGTGCTGCTACATTCTGCCTGAAAAGACAAACCTTAAAGTTTATATATCTACAAAGATAAAGATTTTCAGTAAATGTTGATGCTTCACATGAAATTTCCGAAACATCAAACCAAATAAAAAAGTTAACTAAAATTTATAAGTTTGAAAACAAGTAGAAACCTGAATTGAAACTGAAGTGCACTTTACGTCGATAACATAAAGATTTTGAGCAAAAATTAGAATTAGCATGCATTTTGTAGATGGTTTTACGTTCTTTTCTGTAATATTTTGTTTTATAGAGTACACCAAGAATAAATTATCAAAACATAATCATAACTTGGCCTAAAAATACTACTATTGTGTCTTACTGACAAGTAATTTTTCCACTTGGTCTTTACAGTTTTTATTAAGAAAGTGTTTTATAAGAAAAATAATTATCATTAAATCGTAGGATACATAGGGGCGTATTCGATTATGTGTATTTAAGAATACGATCACGCAATGTGTTTAGTCTTAAAAAGCTTTAAACACGGGACAATAATTATCTCAATTTGTGGCAATTTTTGATAAAAGGTACTGCTGTTTATTTCTACAACACATAGGCAATAAATTTTCTTGTTTATTGAAAAAAAATACGAAAATTTACTTCAATTATAGTGAAATTCTTCTAAAAGCTAACTGAAAACTTTTTTTCTCATATAACTTTTCAACATTCAAATGGAAGTTTTAACACGATAAAAAATGTTTTTGAAAGTTTTATATTTACGTATTAGAATAACAGACGCCGACCTTTAATACAAACTGCAATGTTTGTCCATTATTGTTTCGTCTCTAATTAATGTTGCCTAAAAAAGATAAAATGATTACAACTTATTTCACTAGTGTATTTTTTACGGTATTTTGTGGCTTTTTTAAGTTTACTAACTTTGAAAAATTAGGTCCATAGGGACCTATATGCTTTGACAAATTGCCTTTATATCTGAAAAAATAAGTCTTTGATTTTTACTGAATTATGAATGCAGGTGTATTTTGATGAAAGCTAACACAAAACATTGTACATACTATAAATGTAAGATATAACACAGGTTATGGTATTATTATAACCGAAAATAATTATTTGAAGTTGGAACATTAACTTGGTTTCTTTAAGAATGATTTTTGTCTATTAAGGTCAAAACCTGTATCGTGTATTAATATTACGTGATGAGCAAATATACATTTAAAAGCATTTCCTTAAAATGATATATAGAATAAGCATGGTAATAAACGTTAATATTTACTATACGTAAAAGTTACGTAAATTATTTAAATGTGCAAAGGTAGGTATTATTAAAAAAATTAACACGGAAATTTAGATTATTTACCTTAATCTCTTGTCAAAGCGATACATAGGGTGAGTATAACATTTCCTATTGTATAGCCAATTTAACGTTTTTGACGGCATTTTTCTTATATATACAATACATTTTCTCAAACATTTTCCACAAAGAAACGGTTAAAAAGAGTATTATTTAACATTATATTATATATGTATTTCCATATATGACTATATTAAAGTTTGTAGAAATTTTTAGGTGCTGCTCATAGCTGTATCTGTCGCTAATGAGAATAATACCATATATTTCTGAAATTAATAGAATATCTTTCGTCTGCTAAATAAATAGAACTCTCAGTTTCAGGTCGCTATTGTTTGTACTAAAGGGTATGTTACATTAAGAGTTTATATTTTCCAGTTATAGCTCAGTAATATTGTTTTAACTAAGTTTTCGTCCTTTGCCAGATTTTTCTTTAAATCTACCTACTTGTAACCATTCAATGTCTTATTAAACTATTTTGGAAATGGATGCCAAAGTTTATCGGCAGTTTATTTTTCTCGTAAAATCTATAGAATATTCTCGAAGTAGTTAAACACAACTAAACTATGAAAATAATGAAGATACACCGAACCTTGTACGATGTAAGATTTCATTCTTTTCGTGTTTAGGTTATACAGGAGAGGCAGTGACCGTAGCGTATTCGTTGATCTCCAAATTAACACAAAGAAAAAAACCTATCAAGCCAGTTTGCTTTCGGAAGTAAGGAGAGTTTTTTGGCCAGTCCAGGTTATTTCGTTGTCATGGTTACCGTACATAACGGTTTTCAGAACAATGAATTTGGATGACCCTTGTCCGAGATAGACGGAGTGCTACTATACATATGATACATCACTGTTATCAAAGCTGTCTCTCTGTGGACAGAGGTTCTTAGGTCGATAGATTAAAGGAAGGATGTAATTTGATGATGGAACATTGTGACAAGAATATATTTTTCTCACAGTTTGATGGAATTTAGTCAAAGCTTTTCAACTTGTTTAAACCTTTAAATCTACGAGATAAAACGAACATTTGTTGACAGTAATTTTTACTTCAAAATATCTCATTGATACGCACTTTTTTAATACAGTTAGTAGTATACTTAACTAAATAATTACTGTAAATATAATTATTATCCCTCATGTAATAATGCTAAAAAATGCCGTATTTTAAACAGTTTCTTTCTGCTAATAAAGTATAAGAGAATATGACATATAAACGTTATTGACACAGTTGTGCTTGTAAACTTTTATATTCGTTAATTTTACTGTGATGCTTTATCTTACACTTTGGCATTTAAATTAAACCTTAAGCTATAAACTATTTTCGACATTTTTATGATTATTTTAAGTTTTTTATACTCTCAGTTTAGCAAAAAAAAATCTGAGATAACATCTGATTCATTAAACATAAAACTTTCTATTTTTGCTGTAAGGTTTTTAATAGAACTTTAAACAATATAAAGTACGAATAAATGAAACTAAATAGTAATATTTGAAGCATTCATATTTGTTAGGTTTTTATGTGTTGAATATTTTAAGTTACAAGTTAAAGTAAGCTCGTAATAAACTAATTTTTTTGAATAATTTAAATATATATTTAATTGTCTCTACATCTTGATATAAAATAATTCTGAAAGGGCAGTATAAAGTTTTCTATTGGTCAAATATTATGGTTTTGTAATTATAATTAATTACACGACTAAGAAAACTTTGAGTCTGTTATTATTCATCTCTGCGCCAAGTTAATTACACGTGTACTTGAAAGAAACAAGAAAAATCTGTTATTGTGCATGATATGAAAATCTTGTTTATTCTACAACAGCCTTACCAACTGTTTTAAGTACTTAATAATTTTCAGCTTTCCAATAGATGCTACAGGAACTCTTTCATATGGATGATTACGTAATGTTTCTGTTTTTCATAGGTACGAAATAAGCTGGGACGAAGAACCAAGTTACAAGTTACAAACTACTGTAGTAAATTTCATCAGCTTAGTAACAGAAAAAGAAAAACAACAATTACGTGGTTTCATAGTTTAAGGGTTGATGTCAAGCGCAAAGCTATCAACCATTGAAATACAGTTTCTTAACGTTATAAGTCTTAATACTTACCATTACGCTTAAGGACAAGAAAATATTTAACGCCGTTGAAACTGATGAGAAGTAAATTGTTCAGTTACAAGAATGTTTGATAATTGCTCTTATTAAAAGAAAGGTATTTTCAATGTCATTAGTTGGACAGCTTTACAGAATTGGAATAAAGAACATTAGGATAGAAATATTAATAAATACATAAAACTTATCAAAATTTTCAAAATGATGGATGAATGTATAATCTGTTAGTTTATTAAGTTTCGCACAAACTTATTCGAGGACTGTTTGTGGTAGTCGTCATTCATTTAGAAGCGAAGAGAAAGGATCTACTCAACCCTGTCCACTATCAACACTTGAACCACTCTAGTTGAATACCAGGACTGATCGTTCCATATTGTAGCTTTATAAAGCCTCTACGGATAAACAAGCGAGCAATACCAGTAATAGGATTCGAGGTTGCGACACACAGGTTGCAAGTCGAACCTCCTAACAACCAGGCCATGCCAGGACTAAGATATTAAATGATTTCTGTTATTGTAGAGTAGGACATTGCATAGTGCTGAGCTTGTTGAATTTTTGTTTTTCCTTCCATCGCCGCATAAAAGAAAAATAATAGAATCACCCTCCGCACTCTGGATCCAAAGGTAGGTTATAAGAGTAACTATCGAATTCTATTAGTTAATCATACAATAATAGCTCAAGAGAGGCAGATGCTGTTAATTAAATTTCCTTCTTCTATCAACCCACAGTTATAGATAACTACGACATATAGTCCAAACCAAACAGGCCAGGCATAGTCAGGTGGTTAAGACACTCGATTCGTAATCTGAAGGTTCTTTGGTCGAATCAAACATGCTCACTCTTTCAGCCGTGGAGGTGTAATAGTGTGACAGTCAACCCCACTATTCGTTGGTAAAAGAGTAGCCCAAGAGTTGGAAGTGGGTGGTGATGACTAGCTGGCTTGACTGTAGTCTTACACTGCTAAATTAGCTTTAAACGAAAAAAACAAAACAAAACTAACCAAATCAAACTTTCATCGTAATCGTCTATCAGTTGTTGCATATGCAGAGTAAATCAATTCCTAGAAGATAAACATATACACATATTGTATAAAATATAACAGTTTGTTACTGATTTTATCCAAAGTCAACACTCAATGTAATTTCACGTCTTGATATTTCTATAATGGTAAATTATGACTAGAAGTATTTACCATGGCTTGTAAGCATAGTGTATTGAACCTTGAACTAATTAATCGTTTAAAGCTAGGTTGTTTTATGTTTAGTTACATAAAGCAAAAATATGTATGTCCTTTTTTTGTTAAAGGTTTGGTAATTAAACATTCTCATGAAGGAAAAATACTTTATGAAGGCATTAGAATAATAACATCTTAGATATGACGTAGTTGAAAAGAAGACATGAAAAGTCTTAGTACAAACTCGTACACCAAAGAACACCGTCTGGTGCAAATTAAAATTTTAATGTTTATATACATAATACAATTTCTAGTTTGTTGTTTTGATTTTATAGCTATTATCACATCTTCTATCTATTTGCAGATATTGATCTGGTTTTGAATATTAGGACAATCAATTCTTAAAATGTAACATAATAATATTTAAAATTGAAATGTAAAACTTAAGTGAAAGAATTAAATAAAGGCAATTGTAATGAATATATAATTAGAGTAAAAGAGTAAAATGGAATGAAAACTTATGTTTAATTGGATAATAATAAATAAATTTATGATAATTTGCATGTAGAAAGGAGCTACGTTACTAATGAGTGTAATGTTAGTTCTCATCGTTAAAATTACTCACTGTACAATCTTTATTCAAAGCACATGAAAACATCAAACATATTAGTTCCTCATTTATTAAATTTTGGAATAATTAAAATATATTTAGCTATTTATATATTTAAATATCGAAAAAATACATCCATAACAAATAAAGGATACGTGTTAAAACAAATACGCACGTAATTCACAAAATAATCGTTAGAATACATAACCAAGAGGGAGATGTACGTTAAACGGTTATGTTTGACAATACAAAATTAATTGTCAAACAATTCGAGCATTGTATGAAACAAGTAACTGTAAAGCCTTTAATTCATAATACTGTAAACTGTATATGTGAATAATTGTAATACATAATCATTATTGTTCTAATATCAAAAATCATATAGCAGTAAGTATTAGCAGGAATATAGGTTGAACATTATTTGCTACACATGTGAGCTTTTGTCAAAAATTGCCTACACTTCAGTTGTGCTTGATGTGAGAAAGTAATGGTATTTAATCAAACTTAGATGGGAAAGCACTTTATAAAGACTTAAACAAGGACTTTTTATTATATTTGATATAACAGACGTTCCGTCTTTTCTTCAGGATTGTTGAGGATAGGATTATTCGCTTTGGATGACAGGCATTTTATATTCGAAAACTAATCTTATTATAAAAGCTAGCTAACTATATTTCACTACCAAAAGCTTGAGTTTAACAATAATAAAATTATTAGTCCCTAAAATAACGTCAACAGGCCATGTTCAAGACGATGTTAATAAAGTTAAAATAACGTTATACATCTAAAGATGTTATATGATGCATCACCGTACAAGCATTGTAAACATTCACACTTAGAAAAGATAACTGAGTCAAAATGACTTAACAATTATCATAGTGAAAAAGTCCACAGTTTCTTTAAATGATTTGCTACGCTAAAAAGGATGGTTCTACGTACAGGTGACATAATAGTTGGACACATTTGTATCATACTTAAAATTAATACCATAAGTTTACTGCGTTTGTAATAAAACTAAAATTCATTGTAACATATAGTATCAAATTAGTGAAAATGTACAGATATAATAAAATGATTTAATTCAGTGCAGTATAAAACCTTTTTAGTTCGTATCCAGATACTAATTAAGAAAGCGATAAGTTGGTTCTCTTTGGCCATTTACTTCAATATTCCATGATAAATGAATTTAACGAAATAGCAGTTTTATTTTTTCCTAGTAAGTATAATAGTTCAATGTGTTCTTTATTTATGTTTATTAGAAGTCTTGCTGTTTCCATGACATAAGATTAGCCATCTGAACCATTATTGGCAGACAACATTCTTTTTTTGTCGCTGTTCTGACTGGAACATTCAGAGCTTTACCTTCTTCACAAAGTAGCAAAGCACCTCAATTCAATTAAATGTATACTTAGTTATTTGTCAATTTTCTTCTCCTGTCGCTGAATTTGGTTATTTAGCTTAACGACATATAATCGTTAAAAACGCCTGTTTAAATCTGCTTTTGCACTTGAGTAGTAATTTGAATTGCCGTAGAATGTAGCAAATGATTTTTTTCCTCATTGGTTGTAGAAGTGATTAATAAAATGCTTTATTTTTATTTCTTGAACGTTTCTAACAAGAAAAGATTAATTTTAACATTGTTACAAATCGTTATCATTTTTGTTTCCAGAAAAATACAGAGAATCATTATTCAAACTTTGTTTATAAATTCAACTCGGTATAATCTGGGTTTTGTTTTGTTTCTAATTGTATTTTACGACTTTTATTTTAGAATTCCAAAAAAGGCCTAAATTAAGTCTCCTTCATTAAATGATTGTTAGAAGGCAAATGTGATGTTCATGAGTTTCCTTCTTTTTTCAGTTTTGCAGGACAAGCTTGAGTTGTAGTTATTCGTGGATATTCTGTATATACATGAGGAAAAAAATCTACTATCATCGAATAGGACTAATCAATAATCCTGATCAAAGTAAGATGCTACTCCTATCTGAACTAAAAATGAACTGAGTTAGTAATGTAGCTAATTTAACAAACTAGTTTGAACAGCACTACGTAGCACCATAAACAAAACCTATTATGATTAGACAACATTGATTAATCAGTTGGAAATTCTCGTAGTTATATATATTTTCGTCCTTAATGCTGATAATATTTCACAACATTCAACAACCTTGGAATATTTATGATAGTTTTAAATCAACAAACTAAATATACCATACAAAATAGTCTTTGTAACAAATATATACATCAAACATTTTAACCACTGTTGTTAATGAAATTAATAAAGAAAGAATGGAATACAACTTTACCTTTGAAAAATTTTATCTAATTCAAAATTATCACCTCGGACTATGCAGACGTTCAAACCTTAGAAATGGTAGACTTTAAACTTTTGGACCAGTGCTATCCGCACTGATAGTGAATTTAATAGTCACTTTAATTAATAAAACAGTTTGATATAGATAATGATATATAATGAAGGACGAATAAAAAGCTGTAAGCTTGTGAAAGGCAAAATGAAGTTGTAACCTTTTTATTAGTCAACTGGAGTGAAAATGTACAGTTATTGATTGTTAGACACAATAATAGAACCTCCCAGGTTTTCAACTAATACACATTTGAATTACTAAAGCTCCTTGTAACATTAATTTTTCTGGTGAATTTTTGTAGAAATATGAAAGGCAGCTGAGTTCTGTTAACGGGCACTTTTCTCATGTTGTCTAGATTCAGTTATCGAGCCACAAACACGTGTTTGAAAGAAATCAGATAGAAAAATCAGAACTAATTTAAATATATACACAAACACACATTTGTATATAGAAGATAACAGTTAATTAATTGGTGTCCAAACGGGTTAACGTAAATCATTCTTGAGTTGCCCTGTTAAGGAAATACAGAGAAATCCTATTATTTCCTTACTAAATGCATTATCCCACGTATTATGCTTCATAAACACATAAATAAATACATATATGCATGTATAAAGTTCACTATAAGAGAAACAACATTAATATTGGTTGGATGATAATTTAAGTGTAAGAATTTTTAGCGCTTCTTAGCATGGACGGATGATGGTGGGAGTAGTGTAGAGTGACTGTGTATAAGTAATGGGTGTTTTCGTATGTATGAGAAAAAGTGCTTTGTGACAGTGAATCTAATATTATAAGATTATTAAGCCACTGTTAAGTTCATAAATCGAAAAGCTGATAACACTCTCATACTAGTGCTGCGTATTGTGGTTTAGAAGTTATATATGTAGTAAGTTTCATACGTTACAACAGTTTATTTTACAAATTATCCACTAGATGCACAAAACGTTAAGCGTCAAATAAATCCGACGTCTCAAAACGAAATGATGTGACTAACATCGCAGCATATACGTATTCTGAAACGCTGTTACACGTTCGGGTCTTTCACTACTGTGGTTATCATTTCAAGTGTCTTATACTATGCAAAAGCAACATTGGTCGTAGAAATCACAAATGTCTTGGACTGGTATTTAATAATCACTGTACATCAAACAGTACTGTAGGTAAACAAATAATGCTTATATTATTCAGTAGTAACATGAATGTGGTGGCTTGAATTATGTAACGGAAAGATATTTAAAACTTTATAATATAATCATAAAATATTATTGAAAATATGAAATTCAAAATTCATTTTTCCTTTGTATAAATGTTATGTATATGTGTAAATATTTTGTAAACGACAACATGTCGTGTTGTGTTTGAATTTTAATTTCTATTATTCATTTTTCCATATTGATATTATTGTTTCGAAGTTTAAACTAATATTTTGTTATTCATTTAGGGTAATATTTAGAACTATTATCAATAGTCAAAGTATTGGTCAAAGTAGACCAATCATATGTTTGTTAATGAGTGCTGGTGACTTCGTGTCTCGACGTGTAGTCTCGTGCAAGAACGGATATGCGTATGGAAATTGCGAGATTGTTCGAGAAATAGGCCTATCGGTATAAAAGACGGTGACGAGAGATAGATTCAGTCATCAGTTTTTATTCGAAAAAAGAAGATAGATTCAGTCATTAGTTTTATTCGAAGAATAAGAGTGAGATTCAGGCATCAGATTTAGTTATTTGAGAAAGATTAAGTGTTTGCTGTGAATATTCAACTTGGATTTGTGATTGAAGTTAGATCTACGGAAGTTGTGATTTTATTTCGTCAATCTCTACGATACATCTGAATTACTGCTTGAGCTGAGAGACGGCGATTTCATTGAACTGTGAACTGTTTCGGAATTTCTTCGTGGGACCAAATTCACACCCTAGACTGGAATTTGAGACTTTAATTTTTGATCATTACATTAGATACAGGCCAGTACCGTTTTGTATTGTGATTTATTTTGAAGTTTGAAACTAATATTATTTTGTTTTGTAATTAATTTCGAATGTTGTAACTTAATATCTGTCACTATTATTATATAATTCATGTTATATCTGTTATATTTGTTAATAGTTTAGTGTAATAAATTATACAAGCTGTTATCTGCGTTTTTCTGTTGCGTTTAATCTACGAAGAATATAAAACATTAAAAAATACGTAACAATAAATCACACGGTTGTTCTCACTTAATTTTCAAGTCTACTTCACATGAAATGTTCTTTCTTCTTCACATGGTTTTACAAAAGTGAGGCTTGAGCTATTAGATCAGAAGAAATGTAAATTAACAGTACGTTCCATTATTCCATTACTATGCGTCCAGCTAGATTGGACATGTCCAGTAAATATTGGTGTGAACTTACTCTGTAGTCACTATGTTTGATAATTTTCACTATGATATAGGTCCAGTTTATCTCTCTTTGGTCAGCTTGTATACAGGATTACTGATGATGAGTGGAATTTTCCAAAACTAGTGTAATCAAATAACACACGTTGATCAAAGGCTTATTTATTGTAGAACGGATAGTAAAAGAGATGTAAAGAATAATTATTAACTAATAACAATTTAAAATTCTAAAATGTAAAACATTGTGTAATTTAACCACATTTTATTTTGACAGATAAGAATTAGAAAACGTTATTTAAACTTTAATTTATTGGTCTGAAGAACAATTATATGAACTGTTTTCTCTTATATTTTCTGCTTTTTTTAAATAATGACTTTTCATAGTGATTGTTAAGTTATTTTGAAGTTAAAGACGAAACTACTTGACTTATATTTAGGTTAATAGAGATTTACGTTTAAGTTTATTTGTTTTTGAATTTCACGCAAAGCTACTCGAAACTATCTGCACTAGCTGTTCCTAATATAGCAGTGTAAGGCTAGAGGGAAGGAAGCTAGTCATCACCACCCATCGCCAACTCTTTGGCTACTCTTTTATGAAGAATAGTGCAATTGACTGTAACATTATAATACTCTCACAGCTGAAAGGGTGTGCATGTTTAGTATGACGGGGTTTCAAATCCGTGACCCTCAGATTACGAGTCGAGCGCCCTAACCATCTGGCCATGCCAGGTCCTGCAGGTAGAAGAGTCACTAGTTTGGCATTAAAAAAAACACACGAAACTACCAAAAACATAAAGTCTAATGATATTTGATATATGTAGCTCAGGCGTGACCCATCTTTTAGTATACCCGGACTGTGAACTCAAGGGTTCATGGTTCACTTTTCGCATATAAGTGTCGTGGATGCAGCATAACACCGATGACAAAATTTTACTATTTGTTTAGATAAGAATACCTTCATAGTTATCACTTTGACTCTTGTTCGTCAGGTATGAACAAAGAGCCATAGTTTAGCTTTAGGCGAAAATAAAATAAATAAACGAATCTTTTTCATTTCATGTCTGAAGAAATACGTTTTACTAGCATGTTAGTAACTTGATTTTTATAACAAATATTACTAATATAGGATATCCCCATTTTTTTGGAATATCTCATTGAATGTAACTTAAAGAGGCAACGCTTCAACATTTTGATCCATGAATTAGTTTATAAATTGTAGTTCCTCAGGATGTGGATATTTCCATTAATATGTCCATTTATGTTAAGAATATTCAAGACATCCATTTTGATATAATCCCAAAAGGGATAAATGTAAACACAAAATAATATTCTAATTTTTAGTGATTATTTCGTACTTAGAAAGCAGAAATGTAAAATTCCAGACAACAAAACCAGTGTTTAATTATAGTTGAGATGAACATTTTAACATGTATAATATTCTGTATGATAACATTTAATATTGTTTGTTATTTTATATTATTTAATATATTCTTCACCGAAATATTATTGATGTAAATAATTTTGTTGGACAGAACCAGTTTCATCTCGGTTTATTATTGCATAAAGTTTATTATTGCAATTATGACTGAATCTGATTTTTCCTGTTAACGGTTTGTTTGTTTTGAATTAAGCACAAAGGTACACAATGGGCTATCTGTGCTCTGCCCACCACGGGTATCGAAACCCGGATTTTAGCGTGTAAGTCCGCAGACATACCGCTGAGCCACTGGGGGGCCCTATTAACGGCGTAACATTTGTAACTTAATTTTAACTGAGAAATTTTAGAAAATAAACCAAAAAATTGCACAATGTTTTGTCGTAGTTTCTTGAAGAATAAAAATGAAAAAAAATGTCGACTTAGCTTTTAATAAGTTATCTATGTTTATTAGCAACCGAGGTTAATAATGAATTATGAAATTAATTTTTAGCCCCCCGGTGGCTCAGCGGTATGTCTGCGGACTTACACTCTAAAATCCGGGTTTCGATACCCGTGGTGGGTAGAGCACAGATAGCCCAATGTGTAGCTTTGTGCTTAATTCAAAACAACAACAATTAGTATTTTATCCATCTATTAAAAACAATTTAAGATTTTCTTAAATTTTCTTAATGCGGTTTAATGGACTTTATATCAGATGCAATAATTAACTCAAGTAAAACATTTCCGAATTTTATTGAAATAAAATATCATTACATTTGCTAAATGTATTGCACATTAGTCTAAAGGTACACCTTGGTAATACGTTTACTATTCATTTTCGACAATATTACTTTTGTGTATTTTTCTTAGCGGTAAAACATGATGAAAACCGAAATGTTATACCAAATTCAACATGATGAAAGAAAATATAATATATTAAATACTCCATGAATGTTAGCACGTGATCGAAACAGAATATATTATATCGGATACACCTTAAACGATAGAGCATGATAAGACAGAACATCCTGAACAACAGAACATGATCAAAATAGAACATAATATATCAAATACACTAAAAGGATAGAGCATGATGAAAACAGAAGGTATTATATCAAATACACCCTAAACGATAGAACATGATGAAAACAAATTATATTAAACAACTCGTAAGTTTGTTGAAACGAACAAAGTTGATTGTAATATTTATTTACCTACAAAACTAACTGTACTAGTAAAAGAAATATAAAATTTCATGAAAACAGATGGGTCTTGCTTGATCAGCTTGGAGTCTCACTAGATTGCAGTTGTATACCAAACGATAACTATTGACAGATTACGTACAGTACGTCAAAGCCGCAAGCTAAAAGTTAGACTTTTACACTAATTGTATAGAAAACCGAGTGGATATTGAGTATGTAAATAATCATAGTAACATATGTTAACAGACATCGACTGTTTAAATCTTGACAGAATTAAAGGAATCTTTGTTTAAAATGATTATTCCTTTGGCTTAAAACTTGTGTTGAAATATCATTTTTAAAGTGAAATTATGCAATTGATGTTAACGGGCTTTTCGCATTACAGGACCTTCTGCAATTAATTTATTAAACATTGTCTTTTTTGCAAATGTTGAGTTATTCACGTTTAAAATTGACATGAAGCTAATAAACACCATTTCCAAAATGTTGCATATTTTTAACTTAAATGTGTATTTATAGGAATGTAATTCCGAACTGCTGGTTTATAATTTCGTGTTAAGTATTTCAAGTATTGAAATTCAAAAGATTTCAATGTACTAAAACCTCAAAAGAAATATGCTTATCACATGAGATGCCGGATAAAATTACCTTAAGATTGTTTAGTTGTAAAAGCACGATAAGTTTCATATCTAATGGTCATTTTTAAAACTTACAAAATTACTTGACGTTAATTATTCAAGTGGATCACGAACTAATTCATTATAATCGAACACCTGAGTTTTCTTATTGGCAAAACATTCCCGCCACTTTTTTTTATGAAAATTAAGCTCATTATTTAGTGTGCCGTCAATTTCTTTTGCTGTCATTATATTATCTTGGTATATTTATGAGTCAGGCGTATTGGTTTAGTTAGACGCCTACCTAACAATTACCTTAATATTAAATCCATACAAAAATTAAGATGTTATTTGTAGAGAAGTTGGATTGCTACCTGTTTAAATAGTACACTTCTTGAATAAAAGTACCACCAATAAAATCACTGAAGTGTTTTTAAAAAATCATCGCTAAAAGGACAATTGGAAAAGGGCTATCGTTTAAAATTTCTTATAAATCATTCGCAATTTCCTTCACGCAAACTTATTTGATTTGAAACTTGAGTCTAGCGGCAAATTGTTTTTAAGTAAACAACATAAAGCGTTCACAATAAACCATAATCAAAAATATTCTAGTATTTATAATTTTTTATGTTAAAGGAGAGCTTTATTGTTAGTTGAATATTCAAAAACAAAGATTTTAATTCATTTCAACTAATAAGCTCTAAGAAAAGTTTAATAGAAACAGGTGATCAAGGTAATGTTAAGCTAGAATACATAATAAACCAATAGTAATTGTTTTTGCTAATAAAACGATTATATATAATACAGGGGTGTGAAGTCTCCAATTAACTTAATATCCTTAAACCTATTTATGCACTTAAGCAACATAAAGTGTAGTTATTGTAGTACTCATACAAATACTAAAATCATTTTCTTAATATAATATCCCTCCAGCGGCTCAACAGTAAGTCTGAAGGTCTATTAACGCTAAAATTCTGGTTTTCATACCCGTGTTGGACACAGTACAGATAGACTGTAACATGGTGTAACGCTGTATTTAATAATAAACAGAGAAATAAACAAATATTTCTATTTATTTTATTTTATTAACATTATTTCTTTTTAGGCAAAATATTCTTGGATAAATCATCTATATTCGAGATTACAAATGTTATAAGAAACATTTACATATAAATAAAGCATGATCAGGGAAGGATAATAATGAAATTATAAAGGCTGTAAATCTTGCCCAACTGAAACATAATTTTCGAAAAAAAATGTTTTAGTGATTTATAATCTAGTTACTTTTTCGCGTTGTCGCCCCCCAGTGGCTCAGCGGTATGTCTGCGGACTTACACAATAAAATTCGGGTTTCGATACCCGTGGTGGGCAGAGCACAGATAGCCCATTGTGTAGCTTTGTGCTTAATTCAAAACAACAACAACAACAATTAGCCCCCCAGTGGCTCAGCGGTATGTTTGCGGACTTACACGCTAAAATCCGGGTTTCGATACCCGTGGTGGGCAGAGCACAGATAGCCCATTGTGTAGCTTTGTGCTTAATTCTAAACAACAACTTTTCGCGTTGTCATGAGGTCATGGTTAATAATGATGAAAATACATTATTATCTCTAGTGAAATTCAGAAATTTGAATATTTTCTGTCAGATGGTTAAAATGGTGTTAAAAATAAGAACTGGTTGAAAATATTGTACTCATAATAAAAACTGGTTGCAGGTATTGTACACATATTAAGAACTGGTTAAAAATATTGTGCACATAATAAGAGCTATATTGATAAATATTTTGCCAGCAATGTATAAGTTATAATGATAACTTGTGTTTTTGCTGTTTACATTAAGACAAACAAACAGTTACAGGTGATGTTTGAGGAAGAAGCTTTTCTCTTTTTTAGCATCCTACGAGTCACCTATTATATTTTATACAAACGATCCAATCACAAAAACGCATCATATGCTCAGCTAACATAATCATCAATACAATAAAGGTAGAAGTGATATCATAATATTTACATCACAGGAGGCTGATAAGAAGAGTGGTTATGCCGTTGTTACTTTTTTATTGTGACAAAACCACTATAGTTAATGTAAGAAAAATCCTACTTGATTTGTTTTTAAACTTGGTTCACTGAAATATAAAATTTATTAGGTTAACAGTAAAACAAAGTACAAGGAAACACTGAAAGCGGCCTAATAAACTGTATTTTAGATTGCAGGCTCTTTCTACACGTACACAGAAGAGAAGACCTAAGTAGGCAATGATATTATATTTTTAGACGTATAAATATCACAGAGGAACAAAGATGATTAACATGCTATAAAAGTATAATAGTTGTCTTGCAGATACCTTCGGATTTTAAAAAGATGATAAGAATGTGAAGGTTTGGATAATAATGAATGTTAAGACATACCCGCCATTGGTGCTCGACTCGTATTCTGATGGTCGTAAGTTCGAATCCTCGTCCCACCAAACATGATCACTCTTTCAGCCGTGGAAGCGTTATAATGTAAAAGCCAATTTCACTGTTTGTTCGCAAAAGAGTAGCACAAGAGTTAGCATTGGGTGGTGATGACTAGCTGCCTTCCCTCTAATCTTACACTGTTAAATTAGGGACGGCTGGCGCAGATAGCTCTCGTGTAACTTTGCGTTAAATTCAAAACCAAACAAAATTTAGCCCATACATTTTCAGTTGGATTAATATTAGGTAATTGACCTAACCATTCTGTAACATCAGTTGTCTTATTTTCAAGATATCTTTTAACAATTCCATAATTTGTAGTCTAACTATAGCAGGAAGAAACTACAACAGGAACAGCTTTGTGTACACACACGAATGAGATACACAACCTTACATACTCATAAAGAATTGTAGGTTTAAATGGTGATATTTAATATATTTGGTAAAAAGCCATAACAACTAAGTTTGACCATAATAATATACATGAAAATACATAAGGAAAAGGCGTTTTTGACACTCTGTTCTCACTATTGTTAGCAAGGGGCTATAATTTAGTAGTTTGTAGATTGTGTTTTAAATGAAAGAAAACACAGTACTTACCCTAAAGAGTAGTTTTTATTTAGAATGATCTTCTAATTGTATGACCAAACAATTTCTAAAGTTTGAGTAATGGTATTAAATATTATATATTGACATTTGTTTCTAAACATTATAGTCATAATTTACGAACTTTGTGTAAACCATAATTACGTATAATAATATAACAGAAGTTTTGCGTAAACTACTCAAATATAATTCTGAATTTATTTCTGAAATCAGATGTAAGTTTACTTAGCTATCTATATTTAATTTATGTTAAGAATGAAGTTGGAGTTGGAGTGTTAGTTGAGTTGATTGATTTTTCTGGATTTGGGAACCGCTCTTCAGTCTTCAAATCCCCAGTGAAAGATTGGAGAGAGCCATCGAACTCCTAAGATGGTAGTTGGCAAGAAACAGAGAAATTACTGTGGCGCCAACATATTCCCAGCTGGATGCACCGTAGTTTTAGGTGCTGAATGTAAGAAGTTGCTGGATTGTGCTTAGTTACGAGATGTATGTTTCACCCGTGCTCATCCTGCTCTAATCACAACCACAAGGTTGAACTTTAATTTCTAGATTGTTGACTGAATTCGTCCGTAAAGTTATGAGTCTTGCAAATTTACATCACAACCTATTGCACTTATCAAAAGACCACCATCCAACAAGTAGATTTTGCCTTGAAAAGTCAACGATTATTCGACAATGTGAAGTAACATTCTGGCTGTGATGGTGCGATGTGCCCAGGATATCATTAACAATAATGACGGTGAATCAGTTTTGAAGTTTAGGGTATTAAAACTGAAGGAAACTGTCACAACATCATCAAGAGAATCATTCAGGTGCCAACAGTCTAAGCCAACTGTAGGATAGCTGGTTATATACATATGTGTGTGTGTCTTTCATATAAAAATCTGTTTTCCTTATTATATTTATCCTGTGCTCTGATAGTTTGTATTTAGTTTTACCTGATACTTTCAATTGATTTATTATGTTTAAAATTAGTTTGTTATGTTTTAAATTTTTATTTTCTGTTATATTTATTTATTTGTTTATATTTTGTTTCCAGTTTTGTGTTCTTAATTTTTTCATGCATTAGCTGGCCAGTTGCTGCGCTTTTAGTTTTTAATTTTTATTTTATTCAGATATTTGCATTATGATTCGGAGTGCCACGTTTTCAAATCTTTGAATTTATTCTACATTTATTTTATTTTTATCACTTCTGCTTGGCGTCCTTTTCGTGTCTTTGACTACGAGTCAAAGCGCTTTGTATGGCGGATGAGGAAAAGTATTACAACGTATTATGACCTGTAGTTAATTTCGAAATTCGTCTGTTAACACTTAAATATATTGGTATTATATGAAAGAATCCGAGATCGAGAAAAGTGAGAGATTTTATTAGCTAAAACAACCAGTAATTGTACCCTTTCATAATAAGTACAGAACATTTATTCACTCGTAATCATATAATGTTTTTAAATTTTCATGCATATGTTTTCCGTGTTCTTATGATATTTTCAACTGGTTGTAAAACGCTGTATTTATATTCACATTATTTTCTTGGGTAATGGTTGCATAAGACAGCAGTTAAAAATTCTATTACTTTCTCCTGTGTTTATTACATAGAATAATCGGTATACTTTTCTTGTGTTTCACTTTTTTACTTCTTCTGCTGTCCAACTTCTGTTGGCATGAGTGAACTTAAATACCAAATAATCACCATCATTGATGCCAGATAAAATAGAACCAAATTTGCTTGTTCGTTTAAAAATTATGCTGGGCTAGTTTAGTTAGTCAGCAAACTATTCCCTCGCTTTTAACAGTCTAGTTTTGCAATCCAAAAAATCACAATTGACTAAATATAAAGATATGCATTTGAACTTTTTTATCATAAATTTTGCTATTCCTTCAATTTCTCTTGTGGTTTGTGTGGTAATTAGTTGAACTTGGTGTTTTTCTTTACTATCCTAACCTACAACCTACTGTCAGTTTACCAGAGACTAATGAGTTCCAGGTTTCCCCTACCAGACATGTCTGCCATAAAGCAGTTCAAATGGTCTATAGGGAACTACATGTTATGAAAACGCACGTAGGGAAGAAAAACATTATTTTTCTAACTACTGGTAACCCACAATATTACACAGACATAGGAGTTTGGATAAAGCATAAAACTAAAGTATTAGCCTGTAATGTGCTGAAAGTTGTTCGTTAAATTGTATCATTGGATTTTTTTACAGATATTTATCCAGCAGAACTTGTTTAAAGTTATATAAAAAAAATTAAATTTTGTTTAAAAACAGTTTCTTTGCCTGCTGTGTATTTTCTATTAATAACTATTTATTCTGAGGTATTTTAGTGCGGAAATGCTCAATCGTATAACACTAAACTTTTCTCGTAATAGTAACGTGTCTAACAGTGTCAGCTGCGTCATAAGAAAAGTCTTATCCAAAATGATAGCTGACAGTTCTAGTCAAGAACTTAGCTATATAGGAAAATTATATATACTGCTAATGTATAAATTATCATATGTCTAAATACCTATGGCTTAATCACATGTCATGGATATATTTTATGTGTTATAGTATTGTAAAAAATACGTTTTTTAAAGATATTCTTATGGAATAAATACATTACTTCCATTACTTAAGTCAAAGCAGTTGTCCATAATTCCATGTCTAACTCAGTTTAATCTACCACTTTTGATGATAATTAATTCGAAAAGTAACCCATACTTTCATTAACCTGACTACGATTTATTATTGTATAAAAAATAATCACAATTCATTCGTTTAATTTGATTCGCGCGTTCAAGAAAACTGATTATATATTTATATATGTTTATAAAGCACAAACATCTGTGTGTCTATCTGTTTATCCATTATATACTCTTCAAAAAAAGAAACGCAAAAGGCGAAATTTGAGACATATTGTTAACAAGTTTATTCCGGGTAGTTCTGTATGACATGTGTGAAACTTTGCACATTCACTGCTGAACATTCAAAGTCTGCAAAGGCAAAGCCCACGCTCACAAGTTGAAGTTTAATGTCACTTAACGTCAATAACAAGTATGATCCCCTGTGAGCACCAATAACTGCTTGGCATCTCGTGCCCATGGAAGCGATGAGATGACGAATCACATCCTGTGGAATGGCTGTCCACTCAGCCTGCAAAGCTGCTGCAAGCTGAGGTAGAGTTTGCGGTTGAGGTTGTCGCCGTCGCAGACGTCGGTCCAAATCGTCCCAAAGATGTTCGATGGGGTTTAAATCTGGTGATCTGGAGGGCCATGGAGGAACGTTGATGTTGTGGTGTCTCAAAGAGACAGTGGTGAGTCGGGCTGTGTTAGGAAGGGCGTTGTTATGTTGATAAACGTCGTTGACGTTCACTATGATGGGTTGCACATGGGGGAGTTGACGTATGGTTGAGGCAGTAGATGTCGCAGTGGCGATCCTATTCCGAAGATGACGTAACCAGATGTAGCGATCTTGTGGAGGGCGTGGTCACACAAGGTCTGCCAGATCGTGGACGGTCACAAGTTGATCTATGTTGTTGGTGACGATTCCATAGCCTTGTGATGGTGCTTGGGTAAACATTTACAGCTCTGGCAACATTTGATCGAAATTTGCCTGCTTCCAAGTGACCAATGACGTTGTTGCGTTGTGCTTTAGTCAGTCTTGGCGTAACTGTATTGCGTGTCGGTGGCTTAACACTGAGCTATGGAAACCGAGAACCCGTCACTTTTATAGGGATTTTGCACATGTTGCACTTGCAGAACATGCAGATCTCTCAAACAGATTTATTGGACACGAATGCGTTTTGGCGAAAAATCCGATGTTTTCCTCCGTTTTAAAAGTGCACAACTTTTATTGTCATTTTGGTCTGACAATCAGTGTAACACGTTTAACATCACAGACTCTGAGCTTGTAACGTTATTACATATATTTCTCTTTAAAATAACAAAAATATCCCTTTTGTATTCCTTTTTTGACGAATATATAACTACTCTTCGGTCGCTGGGACAATCTCAATTAAACTTTGTAAGATAATAATTTGGAACAAGAGGAATATTAACGACACTTAACAACCCTCTCCATTCATCATTACTGCTGTTATTGAGCATTTATAATTTTTAACGTAAGTTATCTTTAATTATATACATAGCTGATGCTACGTCTTTGCATAAAAATTATTAAATTTTCCATAGCACAACATTTATAAAGTGTGGGGGCAGAACCAACGCGAGTCTTCTGAGAGTGCGCTAGCATTCTATATAGGAAGAAGGCGATGAAGAAAACTGGCCGCCACTACTACAGTAATACATAAACTCATCTGAAGTTTCTACTCCAACGGCCACTAAAGGCTGATATGAATTGTTTTTACAGTTATACCAACTTTCTACTTGGACCTGTAACCTTTCGATTTCCGGTTTTAAGAGACTTCTTCAGCCAGTGACCGTCAATTGCTTATTCATATGAAATTAAGTGGAAAAACATTAGTAGTTTGGTTTTGAAAGCAGGTAACAGAAGATACACCTAAGATTATCACTTTCGCCGCTGCCTGTTTATACAAAGTTACCCTGACGATCGAACAATGTATACCACATTTTAAGCATGTACATAGTAAGTTCTTAAACCTTATACAAAATACTGGGTGAGATAGCTATAAATAAATTGTGTGTAAGTTAGTATTTTGTATTATTTATCATTGCATCACCAACACATTTTTTGTAAGTTAATAATCTGGAGAATACACCTAGACCACTACTATGCCTATAATATCTTAATCTGTCTCATGATACTGGCGTTGAGCAAAATACTTTGTCAGCACTGTCATAAAGTAGCACACTAAAGTTATTTATATTGAGAGTAATGTTGTATGGTTGACATATTTTAAGATATTTTGTTTTCCTCTTGTCCATAGGTTGTTAAAATAAAAATGACTATGTAATTTCCTCTCATGGCAGAGTACGGTGTATTATATGCAACTACTTGAGTAATTACACCAGCATAATTAAGACTATTGAACTAATTTTACGTTGATGGAGATTAATGTGTGATATAAAATCAGCGATCATACCATTCCCCTGAAGGAGGGACATAAACATTTTGTTTTATTTTGATAAAAAGAATTGTGAGTCTTTCTTTAGGAGAAAGCTACACAGTGAAAGAGCATTTTTATCATCTCAGTTTTATTTGGTTTTACATTGCTTTGAAGAACTTTGTCTTTCTATACGGCCAAGCAATGGCTTCACCTATGGCATTAGTGCCTTCTGGTTTGTTTGTAGATTTTTACCCTTTGTAGAACTTGATGGTTTCTGGAATGTTGTCTGGTTATTTTCCATCTCGAGATTTGTAGAGATAATACATTTTTGTGCATTAGAACTTGGAATATTATCCGTTGTTGATCATGTGACCGACCAGGTACCTTACGTAATTGGTCTTTTATTTAAAATACGTTCTCGCAACAATAGGGTATCTGCAATCTGAATATTAATCTGTCTACTAGCGCAGCTTATCCATTTGTTTAAAAAAACTCCTTAACCTCATTTCACCTGTTCATGAAGTTAATCTCTTCTCTTGCAAAATAACATTAGTTATTTCCTGAGGTAAAAATTAAGACATAGTTTTGTATACTTTAATGCAATTCCAAAAATCATTGTCTCGTTATATCTGTAATTTAGCTAAAAAGTATACACTGAGAATTAACTTATGAAATAGAAAGGTTTCCTGTTGGAGACATCATTTAAAATATTAAAGAACTCCACAGTTCTGGCTTCACTATGAACACGTCTCAATGAGTGGAGAACAATGTGGGACATGAACAGGGAAGTATTCAGAAATAAAAATGATCCACTGGCCACACTTCGAATGATCACTGCTTTCTACTATGAAATATGTTTGTAATGAAGGTATTGCTTCCTGGCGAAGTATTTTGAGCATGTATATAAAATAATGAGCTTTGTATTCTTAAATGTCCTTAGTTAAAAGTTAGTATGTCAAAAGTAAGCTTAAATTACCAAAACTTTTACGGTTGTTATCTCCTCATTTTATTACCAAAATTACGTTAAAAAATTAGACTTTAAAACCAAGTAAATGCCACTTTGCATCACTCTTCTTATAAATTACAATTAATTTTAATGTTGTTGTTTTGAATTAAGCACAAAGCTACCCGATGGGCTATCTGTGCTCTGTCCACCACGGGTATCGAAACCCGGATTTCAGCGTGTAAGTCCGCAGACATACCGCTGAGCCACTGGGTGGCTGCTTTTAATGTTAATTAAGCAGTACATCATAGGTTGAAATTAAAAACATGATTTTTCACAATCCTGAAAAGTTCTTTCAAGCAAACTTGCTGAAATTGTTTTGTCGGTATTGTTAAACGTATGTTCCCAAATTGTGTAATATATATTACAGCAGCTTTTGTTATTTGTAGCTTACTTAAATTCTTCCAGACATACGTATAGAACATACTTTTTAATTAATATTTCCAATCATTAATTTAGTATTATTTTGATCTCATTGATAACTAGAACTATGATTTATATGCAGAGTTGATATAACGCAAAATTATAAAATACTTTGTGTAAGAAACACGACTGCAATGTATTAAAATTAAATAATTATAGCAAGATGCATTGTGTCTATAACAAATTTAAATTAGTCAAAAACATGATGATATAATACCAATTCTTTTTTCTCACTTTTTTAATTTTTTGTTCTGTTTACCTCTATTTTAGCGTTCTAAGTCCGCGCTAATAATATAAATCAAAACAAATTGTTTATCGAATGCCAATAAAAATATTTTCACTTTGGCGTTAATACGGTGAAATTGTTCTCGAAATTAAATTGGTATTTTAATGATTTACTAATATCTAATAAAATCAGGAGTGTGAAATCAAACATGGAAAAGCTTTATTCATGCCATGTTGATTTTAATAAAAACTCTGAAGATGTTATAGATATGGCAGTTTACGAAACAAAGTCGATGTTTCCAAAGCTTCAACTATTGAGATCTCATACAGAAGTTAAGGATTAAGAGCGAGGCTAAATGTCTTCCAGTAGGACATGGGTTTGTTGGCGGGTTATCAACGCTAAAATCCAGAGTTTTATTTTCCTGTGATGTACGATTGTGTAGATTTCAGCTAACAAACAAACAAGCAATAAATCAACAAAAGCCTGCAATACAATAAGACAATATTATTTAATGAGCATCGGAGCACAATAGTCAACATTTCTTCCATAATAGAGACACGGCGACATGATCCTAGAAACAAGATTTGAAAATATTTGCTTTTAATATTTACATCAAATGTTCAGTTTTTAAATACAGCGTTCAAAGAAAAATTTTGAGACGTATACAAAAGAACATGAAAGAATGTCATTCTAAGTATAAAAATACATTATGTATAAAAAATGTAAACGACATTATTACAAATAACAGATATTCTTCAAGAACTTTCTCAACCAGTTGGATATCTTGTTCACACAACTGACTTTAACTGTAGAAAACAAACAAGAAACTTTCCTATTATTATTAGACGTTTCCAATCATTAATGAAGACATTTTCCATAGCTCAATATATCACGACCCACATCAATTCCTGTCTTTCATACCCTGAAATTAGGCGCCATTGTAACATATATTCCAAAAACATTGGCCTAGGTTCCTATAGTTTATTGAGATCAATTCATTCAGTGACAAGACTGCGGGCATTTTATTTTTAAATGAGAGTAAAAGAGCATAGGGACTGCACCAAACATATGAAAATCACTTAATCAACTTTAGAAGAACATGCGTTAACAATTCAGATCGAAACATAACTCGAGATTGAAAAACAAGAAAATCAAATAAGCCTTCTAGATTCAAGATGAAAATAATTCCTTAAAAGACATCGAACGCTTCAGATTAAGAAAGATTTGGCTTCCTTTTTTGAATCAAAATCACACATGACAAAGCACTATACCAATAAGTCCATAAATACGAAACACACACTTCCACACAGCAGACAGCTAGGAGTCGTCCAAGAGATCCGGGTTACAGCTACTTAAATCAGTATAAATACTAATTTTTTTAAGTAATTTGAAGAAGATTAAATCAAGTATGTTTAAACAGCGTCAGCAGCTTTCGCGGATGCACCTCAGTTCACTTTTTGGTAACAGAAAAAAAAATTGTTTTTTGTTTTGAATTAAGCACAAAGCTACACAATGGGCTATGTGTGCTCTGCCCACCACGGGTATCGAAACCCGGATTTTAGCGTGTAAGTCCGCAGACATACCGCTGAGCCATTGGGGGGCCAGACAAAAATGCTTTTAACAAAAATATATTATTTGGAAAGATAACTCCATAGTTTATATTATGTTTTGCGTGGTAATCGTTGAGACATCATGCAATAAACAAAAGTAGCTAATTACTAATGAAAAGTTATTTAATATTAAACAACAAACTCCAAAGCAGGATCAGGTGCAAATAAAAATATTCCACAAATCATCATATAAGCCCCGACATGGCCAAGCGTGTTAAGGCGTGCGACTCATAATCTGAGGGTCACTGGTTCGCATTCCCTTATTGCCAAACATGCTCGCCCTTTCAGCCGTGAGAGCGTTATAAAGTGACGGTCAATCCAACTATCCTTTGGTAAAAGAGTTGCCTAAAAGTCGGCGATGGGTGGTGATGACTAGCTGCCTTCCCTCTGGTCTTACACTGCTAAATTAGGAACGGCTAGCACAAATAGGCCTTGAGTAGCTTTGTGCGAAATTCAAAAACAAACAAACATTTATATACTTTTATATACCTCCGTTAAATAAAATTTATTAAGATTTATCTGATTGGGTTAATTTGGAGTGCATTGTTCAAATTTTAATTTCAAAACGAAATAAATATTACAATGTATTTACACGTCATGACATATTAGAAAACGAAGGATAGAGAAAATATGTACACAATATACAAATGAAAATTATATATTCTTGAAGGTTTGTTTATGCAGTCATATATAGAGAAAAATATGATGGATGTTTCATTTTTGAGATTATAACAAAAATGTTAAAGTTATAATTTTTTAAAGCCATTTCACGAAAGTTTCATTTTTTTAGAACCTGTAAAATAGATGCTGTTACTTTTTTCAAAGTGATATTTGATCATTTTGTACAGACTCCTATTTATGACTCTTAAAAATTTAACACAAGTACGTTTGTTGCCTTAGACTTGTTTTTTTGGAAACACTTAGAGACATTATACTCTCAGTGACTGCAACATATTAAAGAAATAGAAATACAGCAACTTTTCTCTATTATTCCGGTCAACTTTTAATAGGGAGACTTTAAATAAGTCATTACATTTACTTCTTTAACAAACTGATTTGTGAGAAAGCAAGGTGTGTTATGTACTTATTGGAACTTAGAACTTTGTTTCTTCGTATTTCTCTCAAATTATCAAATTTGTAAATCTAAATGGATTTTGAATAAGTTTTTAAAACTTTACCGCTGTTTGATATTATAATCCTAATATAGATTAATAAAAACTGTTTGGTAATTTCGAACAATATCTAGAACAAAATACATTTGTGTACAAGCTGTAAATACATACAGATTAAGAACGTAACAAGAATTACTGTCGTTGGAGAAAATTAAACACTCCACATATCGTGGCACTAAAACTATGGCATCTATAGCATGACATCTGTGCGCGCACGTATCAGGTTAAGTTACAATAGATAATGGTACTGACGTTACGTAACACATTAATTCGGTGCCAAGCATTGATAACTGAATTTTCAGATGAATTTAATATTGCTTTCTATTTCATACATTTTAAGAATTAATTGACGATAAACAACATAATAGAGAATTTAGAGACACAATACCTGCTTATTCAATGACATTGATGATATTAGTTTATTTGCCAGAGATCATTTAATTTGAATTTGATGAAATGCTTTATAAAATCAGACTGTAAGTAAATTATAAAATAAGTTTTAAGATTATTATTGAACAAAACTTTGAGTGAAGAGTTTTTGATGCTCTAACCACGTCGCAAATAAGAAATTTGTGTGCAATATAGAACTTTTATTTACTGTCGTGAGTCAATACTTTGACCAACTGAAAAGATCAATTTTGATAAACGTTTCCTCAGTCTTTTTAACTCCTTTAACTCCTGTTAATTAAAAAGAGAGGAGTAGTTCTGTGTTACAAACTTCATTTATATCATTTATCCCAAACTCCCAAGGAAACAACAATTATAAAAAACAAATCAGCTATTGACGTCATTTGTCGATCAACAAGTTTCATTTAGCCAGGAAAAAGTGCAACTGTTAACCCTGTTACTGAAGATGAGTAGCGAGATAAATTAGTTTAACCAAAACAAATCCATAGTTCTTCATGTGTCTTGCAGTTTTCTGATTGCATATCCAATATTTCATGATTAACTTTTCTTCGATTTTCTTTATGTTTAAAACGTAAACATTTCTTGTGTTTATCAATTAACCAGCTGATAAAATATAAACAATTGCGGAAGTTTGTAATACGTATAAATATGTATATGAATAACTTCGTTTAATTCATTTGTGATAAAAGTTACATTAGAAATAAAATTACAACTGCTTTTAAAGAGTCTTTCGTTTTACCAATAAAACAGGTAAACATTTCATTTTATGAAAGAAGATATTTGAAAAACACACAAATCTAACTGCCTACTCACATGTGTGACTATTTGTCTGTTGTCTTAAACTTCTTACCAGACAGATGTTATCTAATACTGTTCAATTATTACGAGTACACGGATCTACAGCTAGAACCATGATGTTCATACATGAAATCTACAAGATATGAGTGACCAACTCAGATCAGTTAGTGACATCCTTAACTCAAATCTTTGTATTTTATTACCAAGAGTCATTCCTAAGGTTCTTGATAGCCACATAGAGAAATAATATCAGAAAATAAATAATGAAAGTGTTCGTTAGAATTCTTACAAATGACTAGGCGTCATAATACCTTGGCAGGTGTAGCCAGGTAATTAGAATGTCTGAAACTAATATGAAAAGCCAGTGGTTAGTCTCCTATTGCCAAAAATATACTTTTCACTTAAGGGCGGAGGGTTTATTGTGAGAGTATCGATAAAATCCCTCTTTCAGATTAAAAAAATTTGAAGGATTGGCGGGAAATGCTTTCGAGTAGTTGCATTCTCTCTTCTCTGTTAATTAATATTTAATGAAGATTAGCGTAAATAGTCTGTGTAGTTTTGCACGAATGTGATAAACAAGTTAAGCAAAGCATTGATCATTACGAAAAAAATGTTCTTTTAAATTCATTATGATTTGTACTCAAGAGTCGTGATGGTTATTAAACTTTTGCACTGTTTTTTTTTACTTAAATAAATTTTACCAACAACCTCATGCGGTTTATAATAATATATCTAATTCGAATAATTTTCATTGTTGTTAGACAAAGAGAAATGTCATGCTTTACTTTCGGTTTTTTCATACCAAATTACGTATTTATTTCTCATGTACCTTATTTCTATATAATTTTTCTTATCATTTACCATTTCTCGTATTTCTTGTTTGTAGAGAATAATTTTATATCGCAATATATAAAATAAAGCATTATAAACCATTTGAAAAGTGTTTTGCAATTTTGAGGTAATTTGTGTTTGTGTGTGTTTTCTCATAGCAAAGCCACATCGGGCTATCTGCGGAGTCTACCGAGGGGAATCGAACACCTGATCAAACACAAAGCATTACTGCCGTACCGGATGATGACCGGTAATTTGCGAGACTACGTCTGTGTTGATATTTTAACGTAACGAATCATTTGTTCACTGCGGGGAATCAAAACTGTAATTTTAGAATCGTAAGACAGGAAACATAACATCGATTTACCTAGGGATCTGTGGAGCAGAGATAGAGAACTTGTGATGGAAAATGGTGTAGTTATTTTTATCAAATGCAACTGAGGTTTACTTATGTCAATGTCTTTACTATCATACGACAAAAGAGTTCTGAAATGCATGTCTAGGCACTGTTTGTCACGTATATGCTTATCAAGGGAGTTTCTTCATTGTAACTACTGATTTAATAATCAATGTCGTATCAATAGTTTTTCTAAGTCTAAATTATATTTTTCTAACGTATTTTTTTTAGCGTAGGTAACATTGAGGAGAGATAATGATTAGAAACCCGTTCTGTATTCCCGATCTTTATTTTCCATGACAGTGTCACTACATCCTAAGGCCCAGCCTAGTAGACCCTTACTCACCTTCTGAAACAGTCGGCATAGCCATAAGCGTTGCCGAACGACAAGGTCTACAACACAGTCAATCATTCGGTGCTCGACGTATGAGGGCGCTACAGCAGTGCAGTGATCGCTACTAGCTCGTCAACGCTGTACTGTATTGGTAGATTTCTTACGTCTGAAGCTAGACTATACGTTGTTTCAAGCTACTTCATTTTTCTTAGTGGATCTCTGTGGTTACCAAGGCCTCACGGTACGAGCTGGACATTATATTCTTATACGTTCAAGAAGTCTATAGAACTCGCTGTTGGAATCACCAATACCCTATCTGCTCTGTGTGTGAGCTGGTTTGGTGTTTTCTCACTAAACAATACTGCTAACGAGTTGCAATATTAGAACTGGAAGGATATAAAACAGGGCCCTGCCTTGACCATTTCCTTCTCTGTTAACGACTCGTCAACCCTGGTGACTGACTCTCAGTGGATGCAGTTTGCCAGTTGAGAGGGTAAGAAGGTAAGAAGACAAAAAAAAATCGTTTTGCGAAGTATCAACTTCTGAGTGACTGATACTGGAAACTCACGTGCTTTCTAATCTACGGACGAGCACCAGGGAACGTTTTAAAATCGTTGTGAAAGGTGAGGTTTACTTTTTTATCACACACATTTGTTTTGTTTGTAATGAACGTATTGCTATAACATAGGTTTACATGTGTACATGACTGTTAAAATGTATTTTTTTAATCAACACAAACTGTTTAGCCCAAGAAAAAATTTTGAGTATCACAGAGTAATAAATGAAATATTTGTGAAAAGTATAATTGTTTTTCTCAGAGAAATTCTGTTGCTATGGAGTTTCATCAAGTGCTGTTCTAGAATTAATTCAAATATTTTGTTTTTTAGCGACATTAGATTAAAGTATAGCAGTGAATCTGTACTAAAAATAACTCATATCGTTCGCAGTTTGAAATGTTCATAATTCAAAACTAGAATTTAAAGTCCAATTATAAGAAAGGCAAAGCAGAATTCTTTTTGACAGAAGCTACAGTTTGAGCCATCTATGATTTTTAATAGAAAAATTAAAATGAGACTAATATTTTATTTCTTTATGTTGGTTGTCAGAGACTTTGAAAATGTTTTATAAAAGAAAAAACAAGTAACATGCTGCTTTTAAGCTTATAAATAGTGACCAGAATGTATTCACAGCTATAGCAACGTATTCAGTATATAATAATAGTAAAGAATATCAAGTACGAACATTGTTTTAAAGGCCTATATAGACTTTTAAAGCTATATATATATAAAACCACTCTGAATAATCAGAAAAATTTCTCGTTAGACTAGAAAATGAAACAGTATCTACATTATTCGATCTTTCATTGATACGTACACACAAAGATGTATAAAAAATAAATATGGGAGAGAAAGGAGAGATCATGAGATGAGAACAAGATAAATGGAAGAGTAAGGACATTGAGACTTACTGTGTACATAAGTAACAGCTGCTAAAAGGAAAAATGTACATTTTCAGAGCTAATGCACGATGTAACTAGCTTAGCCTTTAGTGTAGGTACACTCACTGCACCATCAACTCCGAAACAGGAAGGAAGTTAACTGTTTGCGCCCCGTTTACTTTCATTAGAGTCTATGTGATTTATCACTGTCACTGTCAACTGATACATTCTTGCCAACTTAATTAAAGCAGAAAATTGAATTAAGTAAAATGCCAGCAGTTATTTATTTACTTTCGTTTTTATCTTTTACTCGGTATAGAGCTGAGCGATGCGAATGCTCAATTTGCTGTTTATGAAAATGTTTATAATCGGAAACAATATTGTAGCAACTGCGAAATAGGAAGGTTTCCTGTCTTTATACATAAAAGTATTGGAGAACGCAATGAGTTGAAGGTGTATTTTTAATACGTACAAAGGGATTTGTTTAGTGGATTAATATTATAGCTGTTTTAAAACGATTTAATAAAATATTTATATATTGTAGATGTGATAAACTACTATTTTACTATTTGTTAACTATTGAGTGAGGTGGAAAATATCTTCAACCATTTTTTTTACAGTAGGGATATCATTTCAAATGAAATTTCCCCTTTTATTATTAAAAAAATCAATTTTATAAAATTATTTTGATTCTTACTGTAAGTTATAAATGTAAAAGAAAAGTAAATCTTAACTGGTATTTACCAAATTGTAAAAAGAAAGTTTTATTTTTCACAAAGAAACATAAGTTGACATTGTAAACTAATTTCGTATAAAATGTTATCCTTTGTAAGCATCATAATATTACATATTAAATTCACACCTAGTGCTACCTTACTTTAGGAACAGGCCTGGCATAGCACAGTGGCAAGAAACATTTGATTCGTAATCTATAGGTCGCGGATTCGAGTCTTGTTACTTTTCAGCTGTTGTTGACGTTATAATATGACAGTTAGTTCCACTATTTGTTGATAAAAAGTAGCTCAAAAGTAGAAACGACTAGCACAGATGACTCTCAAGTAGCTTTGCAGGGAATCTAACAAAATCTAATATGTTGTCATTTTGTCAAAAAGAGTGAACAAATTGTGATGGACACCACAGACACGCCATCACTTTACAATAGAGAAGTGAACGCCATATTTGATATTATATCATCTCCTTCCATTAGGTAGCTACGATTTAACTGTAGACAACATAATAAAAGCATCTTTATAGAAATGACCTGTCATTTGTTTTCATCATGAATAATGCATTTGCAGTTTTTAAAAAAAGTTCCATGATTTTTCACATCAACCCAATAATTAATGTAAGTTCAACTTGAGTAGAATGACGTTAACATATCTTATAGAAGGATTTAGTGTTGCAGAGGGAACTTCTTCAGACCCATGAAGTTCAACATGAGAAGAATGACGTTAACATATCTTATAGAAAGGTTCTAGTGTTATAAGGCTTATTGAGGGAAAGTTTTTTGATCCCGAATGTTATCGCTCTAAAGACTTGTATACAATGACTCATGGGTGATGATATTACTATCCTGTTACCCACGGTTACATTAGTTCCGGTTTTATTTTTGGAAATCCGAAAGGAGTGCGGATTTTTCCTCTTCTTTTTTTTTGAGACGTTGTGATGATGGTGGGGGGGAACTGGTACCAGGTTTGTCATGTTTTGTTTTTCTTGGCAGTTCAGTTTGAAAGATGCACAACTTAACACATGTAGTTCATTAAGGAGAATTTGTGACTTTATATACCTAATTTTCTGTTATTTCATTGAATTTTCTTTTGTTATTACCAATGTTTTTATGAAAAAGAAAGATTTTTTCTGTTATAATAAGTGTTCTTTCGTTTCATAAATATTTTTGTACGATTAATAAACGATTAGAATAATATCGTATATAGACGTAAGATTATAAAATTTATCATCTTTCGTAGTCGATGTAGAAACATTGTTAACAGCTGGTGTTCTCATTTCAGTGAACGTCGTTATATTATTTTGTATGCTGTTAATGTATAGTACTTGGAATACAAAAATACCGTAATACTCTAATTATCAACAGAAACGTTTGTGGTAATAATTTTACCAAAAGATAACAAAGAGCTATCTTGATACAATAGAATTTTACCTTAATCGTATAAAGTGCCTTTTTAAAGTCCAGCAGTGCCTATCACCGTACAGCATTTTTAGCTACTCTTTTAAAGGGATTGAGGATTCGATTAAAAGCATAGGGGCATTCAGTATTTTAGTTTCCATACACGAAGCAAGTTAGAAAACGAGGATTTTTCTTAGCTTCGAACAGCTGTCAACATCAAAAGGTCGTTATTGGATATTTACTTGATTCTGAAAACGTGGTACACAGTTTAGAGTAACACATTTTAACACTCATATCCTTTCTTTTGGAAGAAGGAGAAAATCTTAAATTAGTAATTTCTAGAAAGAAAAAGAAAGTTTCGTTTGCTATTTCACACATATATAAAATAGATCTGTTATTATTGAGTTTTCAAAGTTACCTTTTGTTTCTTATGGTTTAATGTCTTTTCTTTCTGCAATTACAGACGTGCTTAAAATCCGTATTATAAGAAATCTGTTTTGGTTCTAACATTTATTGCGAAGAATTTTGCATTTCGTTTATTTCTCATCAGTTTTAGGCCTGGCATGGCCAAGAGTTTGAGGGAGCTCCATGGACCGTGAGTTCGAGTCCCCATCCCCCAAACATGTTCGTCTTTTCAGCCGTTGGCGCGTTATAATGTTACAGCCAATTCCACTATTCATTGGCGGTGGGTAGTGATGATAACTGCCTTCTATTTAGTTTTCACTGCTAAATTAGGGCCGGCTAACGGAGAAATCCTTCGTGTAGCTTTGAGCGAACTTCCAATAAAATCAATTATTAACTTTAAGCTTTGATGTATTACATTTGACTCTGTGCAAACATAAACAAAGATGCGATTTTTTGTTCAAAGGTTGTAATGACACGACTAATTTCAAACTGTAGACTTTTTAATAAGTTATATATGTATTTTTCAATCATGAAGTAAAAATCTTTAGATCTGTTCCTGAATATGAAAAAAAATCAATATAATGTTATTGATACGAATAATGCACATACTAAACAGACGTCTTAGTATTATAGTCGGAGTTTGTGACTAATCAACAGGGGATGGAAACATTACAAGACTGTAATTTTTCGCGCTTAATATATAATACCTGATTTTCTTAGCCTTTTAAGACTGTACATATATTTATATAAAGCAGTGTTGAGTGTCTCTTTGATGTCACAAGTTATTGCAAAGAACTAGCAGAATGAACTTTGTTAACATTTGGTTGAGAAACTCAGGTTAAACCCCTAAATATGAAGTTTACCTGTGGGAGGGTCAGTTACACTTCGGACCTCATCTTCTTTCCTTCCCTCTCGTTTTTTCTTTCAGTAACCGAATTTTCGGTAGCTATACTTTTAGTGTTTCTGAACATTTCTGGTTAACATGCATTCTTTTGTAGTGTATCATTTCTGGCATTTTAAAGTACTGGTTTGGGTGCAATTATCACATTGATTTACACTAAATTCCACTTGTGTTACGTTTCACACGGATTTCTTTACATACAAAACAGTCACATTTAACTACGTATGCGAATCGACATGTAGAAATAAATCACCTCCTGGTAGTACAACGGTATGTCTCCGGATTTACAACGCTAAAATCAGGGGTTCGATTCTCCTCGGTGAGCTGAGTAGGTAGCCCGATGTGGCTTTGCTATAAGAAAAATACCCAGAAATAAATTATTTTCACATTTACATACCCTTTTGTAAAAAAACAAAATTATCCATGTACCTAAAAGTCCCTTAGCTTAACACCATGTGACTTTTTTCTTTTAGATCTATTCAGTACATTTAAAGAGGAGAATGCCATGTATAGTGTAACTGTCTGGTTTATTTAGAAAATCAATTTTACCCAAATCTTTCTTAAAATGTGTAGTTGGGAATCTTTCTGGCAGTAACGAGATATTAGTGTTTTATTTAGAAAAGTTATGCTGTTTGTCAGGATGTAAGTTGTTTTTTTTTGAAATTACGAGACGTGTCTTAGGGACGTTAGTCATGCTGGGGAGGCATATTTGATGTATCGTTTATTTTAAAATTGTTGTCTATTGATATTTTCCGTTATTTTTAGCTGAACAAACTTCTTAACTAAGTTTTCGCCTCTGGTTCTGACACTGTTAATATGTTCATTTGGAATCTTGTAATAATCTAATTACATCTAAAATAGTTCTAGCTTTCTTCTGCTTATTTTAGTAGATTTGGTGTGAAGTATTACTTTGGCTTTTAGATCATTTTTCTTTACGGTACTGTTATTACCAAGTTCATCCCTTCTGTTTATTAATGTTATGCGTTGCTCATATCGAGTTTGTGGAAGTCTTCCAAATTGGAACATCATCATCAGCGACTGTGAACAGTAACATGAAATTAAACAGTAAAGGGGCTGCTTGAATTCTTTTAGCATTACCTTGTTTGAATCACGAGAGGTCAATTCGAGTTTTGCCATTGTTGTAGTTTTACCGTGTTAATGCCGCAAATGAGTGCTCAACTAAAGCGAGGTGTTCCGAGTAAAATACTTACTAATGACACCCAACGAAACAGACGTTTAATACAACGCATAGCACGAGTACTTTCGCGACGCATACACAGTTCTTGTGCTATTTCTCAAGACTATGAAAGACACGGCTAACATTCGTGGTTATGCCATTAATATTTAAACCCAGCATTGCTGAATGCTTTAGGTCGAGGGGGCGTAATTTGGGTCGGGAGCTATAAATGGCAATTTCTGTCAAAAATTTCTAGCTAGACCGAATTAACCAAAATATACAAATTACGCTACAGAGCGTGGCCCCAGCTGAACTGTGGTGCCTACTCAGATCACCCCCTCTCCCAATATATAATTTCGTAATATGTTGCTATTGCAGGCTTTTTCTAGTATCGTATATAATATTATAAATGATGACGTAGTATCAGACTGAATATGAAATAAGATTGAGTAACTTCTATATTTTTTAAGCGTTTGGAGTTTGTTTTGAAGTATATAATCCAAAAGTACAATTGTATTTTCAAATTTTATCAGGCGTTGGAACGGTTGTTTGTAAAACTGAAATATTTGGATTCTAATATGATCTTCCACCCTTTGCAATTAGAATGATGCAATATGAGAGATACTGTTGAAAAACAGTACACTTATTGACTTCATTGTCTTACAAAAAAGGGGGGAGAAACTTAATTAACGTCACTTTAGTATCTCTTTTTGAAAAGAGAGATTAGAATTTACTATGTAGAGCAAATATTTTCGTTTGTATGTTGCAACTATAACTGAAAGCAATGGTGAAGACGTAGCTATTCAAAATAACAGTTTGCGCTGTAGAAAGAACTGTTTTTTAAAACGTCCGTCAGCCTTAAGTGTACCAAATAATTGCTTGAAGTCACTAGCGAATGTCTCTATTAATGTATTCTTTCGTATAAAGTAAAAAGAAGCTATGTACGGCTAAGGCCCGACATGGCCAGATGGTTAGAGCATGAGTTCGAATCCATGTCATACTAAATATTCTCGCCCTTTCAGTTTAGATGCGTTATAATGTTACGATCAATTTCTCTGTTTGTTGGTGAAGGAGTAGCCTCAGATATGACGGTGGATGGTAATAACTAGCTGTCTTCTCTTCAGTTTTTCATTGCACAGTTAGGGACTGCTACTACAGATAGCCCTCGTGCAGCTTTGCGCAAAAATTCCAAACAAACGATGTCCAGCTAATTTGCGTTTTGGTTAGTTAAGACGAAAGAAGCTGCAGGTCTTTTCCGATTTTTTTCGTGTTTCAGATCCCTCAAGACTTAAGATCAAAGTAGTAATTTCATAAGACTCTTGTTAATGAGAAAACCTTCTTCACTAATTGCTTACATTCTTTTACAGTTATTACTGGTAATATATTGGTACGATTTTTATTGTAATATTTTAGTTTGCTTGTTTTAGAGTAAAATAAAAAACAAACAAAGGAATCTCTGGGTTGTGTCCGCTACCAGGAACGAAATTCGAATTTTAGCATACGTCACTATAATCGTGATAGCAATTTAAATAACTTTATTCTTTATTACATTAACATTTTCTTCCAGTAAAAGGAAAGTGTGCATGAATAGAATTTCAACTACGCCTTGTCTGTTATATCGATGAACTCTGATATTGGGCGAAACAATTTACTGGCAGAGATAAACTCCAGAAAAGACAAAATTACAACGAAATAAGGTAATTCAAATTATTCAAAGTCTTAGTACGATGTAACTTCACAAAGCTATTACTATACTAAAAGAAATGCATTATATTCTTAGGATTTTACATCCTAAAATTTTCGTAATTATAAGACATTTTCTCTTTCGTCATTTTTTAAAGATATGGATAACAATATCACGGTTGGAAGATTCAGTACGTACACTCTTCTTTTAACACTCAGTCTAATATTTACATTTAAAGATATTTTCTTAATGTTATTGTTAGTATGATTACGTCAAGACTGCTAGCAAACATCTTTGGAATATTATATTTTTTGCAATACTAAAGACAATAATAAGATCTATGAAAACAAATAAACAAATGGCCCGGCATGGCCATTTGGTTAGGGCCCTTGACTTGTAATCTCGAGGCCACGAGTTAAAATCTCCATCACACCGAACATGCTCGCGCTTTTAGTCATGGGTGCATTATAATGTGACGGTCAATTCTACTATTCGTTGGTAAAAGAGTAACCTTAGAGTTGGTGGTGATGAGTAGATGCCTTCCCTCTAGTCTTTCACTTTTAAATTAAGGATGGCTAGTGCTTGTTACCCTCGTGTAGCTTTGCGCGAATTCCAAAACAAATAAACAGTAACTATTTTGAAAATAGTAAATACAAGTGATCTGTTTTCTTTTCTTTTCTTTTTACATGGGTTTACTAAGATCTAGATCACTAAGTTGCACGTTAAGTCATTTAAGGTGCATATCTACTAAAACTTTTCATAAACGTCTCATCAACTCAACAAACAGCAAGAAGATAAAATTTCTTTTTACATAAAACAATGAACTGAAGTATTGATAACAATTTTGAATCTACTTTTAGATTATTTGTCAATACGCAAAATAAAGAACAAATAAATGCGCTATTTAGTAGCTCAGAACGTGAAATCATACTCCTATTGTAATCAACTAATAAGAAGAAACGCTTATTTATGGTGTATGCGTAAGCATTTTCATTCAAAGATGTTAACAGTTTGTAGATGTGAATATTATTGTAAAATAAAATTGACATCATTTTGGAATTATGGTAAACAACTTGTTTGTAGCTACAACAAAAACTGCATTACATAATAATGTATGGCCCGCCATGGCCACGTGTATAAGGTACTCGACTTGAAATCTGAGGGTCACGGGTTCGAATCTTCTTCACACCAAACATGCTCGTCCTCTCAGTCGTGGGAGCGTTATAAGCCTACGGTCAATACCACTATTCGTTGGTAAAAGAACAGCCCAAGATTTGGTGGTGGACGGTGATGACTAATTGCCTTCCCTCTAGTAATACAATGCTAAATTAGGGACGGTTAACGTAGATAGCCCTCGTGTAGCTTTGCGCGAAATTCAAAATAAACCAAACATAATATTATGTGTTGATTGAAAAAGATCAACAGTACAGTTATCATTATCTCCTACACAGAAAATGAATTATTGATATTTAAACACACAATAACAAGTCTTCCGTAGGGAAGAACCAACTGGAATGCCTTAAGCTTCAGTTTCTTTTTCATATTTAGCAAGAATGATATTTGGTAAAACACTTAGTTGTAAAGTTTACTCTTTATGATCCAAAATACGTTTACTGTTATTTCAATGAAATTTATAGAGAAATAGTTTGTATCTACGATGAAATTTCTATGACATCATTTATGAAACAGCAAATTTAGAGTGTATTTTCGTAATAAATGGTTTTCCTGGTGTTTATCCGATAGTGATAAATTATATCGTGTTGATGGTTTACAATTACAATGTAAGTGGTTTTCATTCAACTAACCAGTAGAATAATACTATGCCCTTAACACTAGTGTCAATCCAGTCACAACTAGCAGAAATGAAATGTTACGTGACAAAAATATTGAAATTGAAGTTTAATATGGTCAATTATACTCCATCTGAAAAAAATCCAGTATTATTACAAACTGTAGTAGGAACTGTATTAAACACAAAAGACAGTGAAAGAAACTGGAACTCGCAATAATATAAATGGTAAAGTTAGAAAACCCATGTTCTCTAAAAGTAATATTAATTATCTCGGGGCTATATTTTTTACAAGATATGCGACGGCTGAATATAAATGTTATGAAAGATCTTGCTGTAAATACAGGTGTGTATACTACCACAAGAAGTACAGATAGGCGTTAGCTCGAAATGATATTAATGGGCGTGCAGTTACTTAAAAGTCACTGCAGTGAATTGTTAATCAACGCAAAAGATCAAAATGTGTATCTTAACATAAAAAGGAGTGAACAAAACTTACAACGTATGCTTTTTACTGATGAATCCAAATTTGAATTGTTTGGACAATGTTCAACAATAGAGAGGTACCATAATAAATCTACACAGGATCAAGATATAAGTAAAAATTTGGTCTTGAATCTCAGCAACAATATCTGTGATGTATATAAAATTGACTCCTGATAAGTGTAAGTACATTCTGATCTGTCAAGTTTTTTTTTTCGGGAATATTTCCCAGTGGGTGAGGACTCATCTTCCAACAAATCATTAACCTCAGCTATATAGGTATTGTGTTTCAATATTATTTTACAGTAAAAACGCCAATAAAACAATTCCTACCATGGCTAGATCTGCACAAAGATATGATGCAAACATTCTTGAGGCTATATAGATTAATTAAAAACTAAAAAGTCGTACATTGATCAACTGTACGACAAAGGGCCAACATGCATATATACTAACAAGAGCATTGTACAACTTGGTTTACTTTTTATATTTTCTCTAAAAGTATTTTCCACCGTTAGTAAATTCAGCATTTTGTTGTCGTTGCACGTTGTTTGTGACATCTGTATGTGTATCGTTGATGTGCGTCAATAATCATTCCTGTTACTGTATACAGTAGAAGGTTGTTGTTGTTTTGAATTAAGCACAAAACTACACAATGGGCTATCCGTGCTTTGCCCACCACGGGTATCGAAACCCGGATTTTAGCGTGTAAGTCCGCAGACATACCGCTGAGCCACTGGGGGGCCAGTAGAAGGGGATAATAAATAACAGTATTTATTGAGAATGATTAAGTGTTAAACATTTTGAAAAAAAATATATTTAAACATTTTTTTCAAGGTATTATTACGCTTTTTGCTATTTTACACCGGGATATCAAGCATATTATTGAGTGGAGCCCCAGCAATATTAGTTTGTTTTTCCTAGTGTTTATAAAATTTCACAAACTTATTTTAATGAATGTTGTTCGACCGTTCAAATTCCGACTACTGAGCTATGCTGTTAAACATTCCCTTTGAGGAAATCCCATAAACAAACAGCTACTTTTCTTATTTCCAAATATCTTCTAAGTCATTCCGCTCAAGACAAATCGTACATAATGTGATATTTGCTCAAAATGGCTGTTATAAGCCTTTTAATGTGATACACATAATTGGTTATTCTGTTTTGCTTGGATGTGAAGATTTTCATGTTTCGTTCCTCCAGAAGAGAAATAATGCTGTTTGCCAGCACTTTTTCTCTAAAGAAATTAAACTAGAACAGTATATCAAATTCATCAGTAGTTTCAGAGAAATAAAGATCACTGAGAAAACTCTGGAACCATAGTGTTTTAAGTATCATTTACAGGCTTTTATGGAGCTCTGAGAATTGCCGTGGTTGAAGACAAGATCATTTATTGAGTTAACCTTTTCAATACCCAATGAACTAAGTAAAGCAGCAGAGGTGATCACCATTTTTAATGTCACGCAGGGGTATAAAATGATAAGATTTGAGCTTTAGTTTATTATCGTACTTATCACACTGTACCTTGTTTAAGACCAAATTCTGAAACAGCATCTCTTACATGTACAGCCCCAAAAGGATGCTTCTCAATTTAATCTAGAACTTTATGAGCGCTTTCTGCTACTCTTTCTCTCCACAGACACAGCTAATCTTCCAGAATAAAGACTGGACCGCATGTTTTATTTTTGGAAATTCCCTTTAAGCAATGTAAAATAGTATTTTTTTATTGCAAATTTGAATAACAGTGGCATGTTCCTTTACACTGGCACTTAATTCAAACCACCAACCTTGTATTTTTGAAAAGGAAAGAAAAATAAAAATACTAGTGTGCGACAACACATTTAGTAGAGAAGAAAAACTATATAAATAAATGAAAAAATATACTTGCAAAAATAAAATTTCAATCACAAAATAAATATCCAGCGCCAGTCACAAATCTTATGGTGGGATAATGTGAAATATGCCCTCATGTTTTTGATTTTTAAGGTATCAGCAGAAGAAAGACCCAAACTATGTTTGGGAATACATCATCTCTTCGACTTACGCTACATTTCTATATCTTCACATAATTGAAGAAAAGACAAATGAGCAGATGTAGGTGCTGAACCCCTTTAATTCCCACATCTTTACCAGTTTTTGCTGTTTTCAGATCACAAGTGGGAAGGTGGCTTCTCACAATAATAATACTGATAAAATAGTAAGCAAAATAATATTTGTAATGCTATGCATTACAGTGAGAGGCAGTATAAAGTCTTTTTGAAGCTGACATTTCATCTCCCAATATCATGTTTGTTAGATAGAAAATCCCCAACACATTTGGGTGACTTGACCACAGACATTTCCTGTTATGACTTAATGATGGCAGGAGTGGCAATAGAAACATAAAGTTTTAACTTTTTTTAGTGTCGATCTAATGTATTTGATTTGCGTCAACTTTTATGGTGCTTATTTAATCGTCTATTAGGCCCCGCATGGCTAGGTGGTTAAGGCACTCGTCTCGTAATCCGAGAGTCGTGGGTTCGAATCCCTGTTACACCTAATCATGCTTGCCCTTTCACTGTGAGAGCGTTATAATGTGACAGTCAATCCCACTATTCATTGGTAAAATAGTAGTCCAAGAGCTGGCGGTGGTTGGTGATGACTAACTGCCTTCCTTCTAGTCTTACGCGGCTAACTTGGGGGCGGTTAGCGCAGATAGCTTTCATGTAGTTTTGCGTGAAATTCCAAAACAACTGAAAAATACTCGTTTATTGACAGGTACATTAACAGATAGCATTAGAGCTCTATATTTGTTTATGAACACATATATGTGTGTGTGTGTACGTATATAATACCAGAATCAGAAAAATAACACGTTCTCAAGTTTAAGTTTAAGAATGAAATAATTCTTATAGAAGGACAAATACAAACAGAGAGACGGGTCATTGTTTTTTCAGGTTCAATGCTACATAGTGGTTTATGCGCTCTAAGTTCACCGCGATGATCAAACCCCAGTTTTTAGAGTTATACATCTCCTTGTTACTGCTGAATCAGTAACAGGTGGGTAATTAAAGGAAGTTCCAAACCAAAATACAGTCATGTGAAAAAGTTAGGACACCTATAAAAGCCGGTGTATTCTCGTAACATTTTTGGATATACATATAGTTAATCTCAGTTTTAACAATACTGAGAGATTATAGGAATATAACTAGACAAATAAAACTGAAGAAAAGACTTTTTAAGATCTTCTGTAAATGTAATTCTACAACAATGCATATTCTAACTGAGGAAAAACTGAGCATTTGGTAGCTATTTGTGAAAGGAAACAACGTATGTGCCTTTTTAATCCACTTTTTGTAAACTCATTATTTATATGTTTCTCAGTTCAAATGTTATTAGCAGATAAAAGGAAGAAATAATATATTAAAATATTATTTTGTCTTTTTAATTGTAAATATATGACACAATTTATTTTAAACATGAGAAGAGCTATTTTTGTCACTGATAATTCCTCAATCAATATTGTAAATGCAGTACATGTAAAAAAATTAGGACACCTTGTAAACATCTGTGCATGTTTGTGACAATTTTCAATAAATGGATATTTAATCTCAATTTTAACAATACTGAGAGATTAAAGTAATATAACTAAACAATTAACACTGAAGAAAAAACTTTTCAAAATCTTCTGTAAAATGTAATTCTACAAAAATGCATATTCTAACTAAGAAAAAAGTTTGGACACCCCCACATGTATACCCACTTAAAATAGCTCAACTCACACATAGGTGTATCACACCAGATGCACGTGATTAGAAGATCGTTACTCAACATTGTGAATGAGGCTTGCCCTATTTAAACCTCAGACATTTAGTTTGGTGTGCTCCTGACTGTTGAAGTGAGAGTGAGCACCATAGTGAGAGCAAAAGAGCTGTCTGAGGCCTTTAGAAAGAAAATTGTAGCAGCTTATGAGTCTGGTAAGTCAAAAAGTGGAGGGCTTTCAAAACAACTGCCAACATGCCCAGGTTTGGTCGTCCAAGCAAGTTTACCGCAAGATGCTTAAAGAGGTCTCTAAAAACCCTAAAACGTCATCACTGTTACTGTTGATGTGAAAGTGCATGCCTCTACAATCAGAAAGAGACTGCACAAGTTTAATTTGCATGAGAGATGTGCAAGGAGGAAACCTTTGCTCTTTAAGAGAAACATCAAGACCAGACTGAAGTTTGCCAGAGAGAATGTAGACAAAGACCAGGACTTGTGGAATAATGTTTTTTGGACAGATGAGACCAAAATTGAATTAGTGGAACACTAGAACAAAGGACATGTTTGGCGTAAACCAAATACAGCAATCCAGGAAAAAAAACCTCATACCAATTGTAAAGCATGGAGGTGGAAGTGTCATGGTTTGAGGCTGCTTTTTGCAGCAGGACCTGCACAGTTCACAATCATAGAATCCACCATGAATTCTACCATGTATCAGAGGGTGCTTGAGGAACATGTGAAACCATCTGTAAGAAATTAAAGCTGAAGCAGAACTGGATCCTGCAACACGACAATGATCCAAAAAATACCAATAAATCCACCAAGCACTGGCTGAAAACTAAGAAATGGAGATTCCTGGAATGGCCGAGTCCAAGCCCAAATCTTAATCCCATTGACATGCTGTGGGGTGACTTGAAACGGGCTGTACATGCAAGAATCCCTCAAACATCTCACAGCTGACAAAATTCTGCATTGAGGAGTGGGACAAACTTTCTTCAGACCGATGTCAGAGACTGGTAGATGGCTACAATAAGCGTCTCACTGCAGTTATTTTAGCTAAAAGGGGTAACACTAGCTATAAAGGGGATAGGGTGTCCTAACATTTTCATCAGTTAGATTATGCATTTTTGTAGAATTACATTTACAAAAGATCTTGAAAAGTCTTTTCTTTACTTTTAATTGTCTTGTTATATTCCTATAATCTCTCAATATTTTTAAAATTAAGATTAAATAACTATATATCCAAAAATGTTAAAAGAATACACAGGCTTTCATAACGTGTCCTAACTAATACTTGACGTTAGAATTCGAATCTTAACATTGAGAATATCAGTCACAATTGACGAAATAAGATTATAAGTACCAAAATTAAGCCTAGACATACTAGAGTAATGAAGAATTGCAATTCATATAATAATTATAAATAACTTATGTCTAAAGTTAGGTTAGAAAAATAAAAATAAAATAAAATTTACACTTAAAACACAACTCAATGTAATCGTATTTCAAAATATGTAATATATATTTCGTGTAATTATTACGGAGTAAAATACTTAATATAATCGAGAATGAGTTTACTTATGAGTAACCTGTTTATCGAAACATTGTATATTAGTTTTACATAACTTATTACAGTTAACTACAAATTATTATTTATCTGTGCAATGCGCTGGAAATCTGTAAAACAAAGAATTAAATATTTTTTTATATTTGATTAAAAACAAAAGGAATCCATAAAGTGCTGATCCATTGTCTTTTTCTTTGCCTACATTCAAATTAGATTGATATATTTTATTCATGTGCGATTTATATATATTACTCCACTCTGATTAATATATCTGAGAGAAGGAAATTTAATTCTGATAAAAAGTCATCTTCTTTTAGGATTAGATGTGAGTTGAGTGGCACCCATTCAACATTACGTAGGACCCGTGTCACGATCAATATTTATAATCCCGTTTGAAACTTAATCTCAGCATATTATACAGAAAAATTGAAATTAATGGAAAAGACCGTTTGAGCTATCGTTCGACGCTGCCGATTTGGGCTCTGACAAAACCACTGCAATCAAGAACTGAGGTTTTCCACATTTGAGGCTTCATAGTTCTTGTCTAAAAAAAAGTGACTGCCAGTTAGCGATAAGGGTTCGAATTCTCCTCGATATCGACGGAAAGTTCTTGCGAAAAACTTTACATGAAAATTTAGGTGAAAATAAACTCGATTTCGCTAAACTTGTATTTTCTAAGGTGCATGAAGCTGATAATTTTATACAAATACAAAAAAATGTTGCTCATTTTAATACTATATATGCATACATTCAAAAATAGTGACGAAATAACGTTTTAATAGATTTTCTGTATTAAATGGTTCTATCAATAAATTCAAGGAATAATTACTTATTAAGTTTCATTGCAAAGCATAAAATTGGCATACTTTAGATTCAGCAGACTTTCGTTTATATTTGCATTTAAATAATGGAGGTGAAAAAACACTATTTTCATTCTATAGGCAAATACGCCTTGCATATACATGTCTTAATAGTCTTACTTATTTTATATATATATATATACTCACTGTATAGAGTCAATTATAGATATATATATATATATTTTTATTGGGTTTCTTAAGAATAATTACAGGGGCAGAGAAAATGGTATCAATGTGATTTTTTTTTTCAATTTGATAAATGCCAATAGATGTTAAATCATATAGATGGAATGTCCTGACCGCTGTATGATTTCAGCTTCACCACTAAAATACCTATTGTATCAGAGGCATATTTTACACTTCTCGGATTGTAGTTTGTAACTTCTTACTTTTACGTAAATTAAGGACTCGATTATCTATGGTGGACACAGCATATATCTTAAAGTTGTTATCTAAAGCAACCAAACAAATACTTTATTTGCCTGATTGTATGTTTCTAATTTGTTTCGGCCTTGTTGTCTCAAACGTTTATATATAAATATCAACTTATTCTGTTTCTTTCTTTCTTCATCTAGACGACACCTTATGTACACAATTGGCTAAACAGAGATGTCAGTGTCTCCTCTGTTTAAGGAATGGCCACCCTTAGTTACGAACTGCAAACAATAGCAAAACAAACCAACAAAAACCAGTCGGCATTTCGTCGCCGAAATTGGTTATTATAAACTGAACAGCGGGTTTGTTTGTGTGTTTTTTATATGTGTCTGTTGATAAGCATACAACTAGCTATACAATTGGCAGTGCCCAAATGAGGACTGACTGGGTATGTCGAAACATACCAGCTGTTTTTATTTTTAAGTACGTGTTTAGTAATTTATTTTACGTGCAAAAACGGCTTGTTTGGGTTGAGAAAATATTTTAAATAGAAGAGCGAACAACGTTTCGACCTTCTTCGGTCATCGTCTTTGCATATAAAATTCTCAACAATTGGGTTTCTCGACATCACTGATAGTAATTTATTTTGTTTAATAATACTGGTTTTTTGTTGTTATATTGAAAGAAAGAAACGTTGTTATGTATAATTAATATGTGTTCTATGCTCTCGCTGAGCCATTGGAAGGTGGTGGTGGAATAGCAGGTTCCGTTGCTGGAAATGCGAAGCGTGTTTGGTGGTACAACGTTTCAAAACTTTGACCCTCATTAGCCACTGAGCGACTACTGGATTACAAATACGTATTACAAATAGGGTAAGCAACATTATTTTGTGCACAAGAAACAAGAATCAAAACAGTTTATTAACAAATTGTCTTTGTTGGATATCAGTGATATTATTTTTATGGAACTGTTTCAAATCCATATATCATTACATTTTGTATTTTGCACATTTAGTTGAAAAAACAACAACAAACAAGCAACCTAAAACTTTAACAGATGCATACATTTTAACTTTCTTTTCGTTTTTGTTTCTGTTATTAATATTTTTTCTTCTTCCATAATGAAACGAAGGCTTATTTAATTGAACGTTACGTCTAAGGAAAGGAGTTGAAAATGTAAAAACCATAACCACTGCTAATTACAGTATTCGTTGCAAGCAAGCCAGACTATAAATATCAACGCTTATGAATTGACTCTTCAGGGTGACATATTACGTCCCAGAAGTACTAAGGAAGAAACATCTTTGCTTTCATCATTTTTTTTATGCACAAAATATAAAGCAAAACATGTTACCCAAAAACAGTCACTAGATTGGTTATACCCAGCCTCTTCGTATAATTTGTAACGTATCTATACATTTGTTGTTTTGGACCATTAGCAGACCCTGACAGTATTTAAATTGATTTGTCTTTACATTTTGTACACACATGAGAACCAACTCGGGTAGTCTAGTATATCGACAAACTGTACCCATTCACTATTATTGGCACTTAGAATTTATTTTCTCATATCTGACGTTTCATTTTGTATAAACTTGCATTAGTAGGAGGAAGAGTTAATAAATGTAAGCATATTTATTTCAACTTCAAAAAGAGCTCGTTAACCAAAAAAAAAACACAATAAAAATAGAGATAAAGTGAGTACATGTTTAGGCATAGTGAAAATTCAATATAAAATTAAAATCGCAACCATAATTTGGCCGGATGTAGCCTTATGTTAATGTACTAGACTCTGAATGTCTATGGTTAAAGTCTGAGAAGAACTAACCGATACTGTATTTTTTATTTGTGCAGGCCTGGCATGGCCGAGCGCGTTAACGCGTGCACTCGTAATCCGAGGGTCGCGGGTTCGCGCCCGCGTCGCGCTAAACATGCTCGCCCTCCCACCCGTGGGGGTGTATAATGTGACGGTCAATCCCACTATTCGTTAGTAAAAGAGTAGCCCAAGAGTTGGCGGTGGGTGGTGATGACTAGCTGCCTTCCCTCTAGTCTTACACTGCTAAATTAGGGACGGCTAGCACAGATAGCCCTCGAGTAGCTTTGTGCGAATTTCCAAAACAAACAAATTATTTGTGCATGATATATAGTTTCAGCAAATACGTTTCTTACGTCAGTTTTTGATCTAGTAAGGAAAGTGACTGGATTATTAAATGCGTTTTATGTATAACTAGAAGTAATCATACTTTTAATAATTATTATTTTTAATTAAATCGTAGAATACAGAAAATATGGTCTTGCAGATTGTGCTGCTGTCCAGTTTTATTTATAAGCATCTATGAAAAACTCCAACAAAAATTGAGACAGTGTTCCAAGATTCATACCAGACATGTCTTACCATACACAGAAGCATATCCATAAATACACGCACGTTAACACTTTTATTACTTTTATTATGTGCACAAGCTAGTTATTTATATCTTAAGTCCAAAATAGAACCGTAATGTGTAATAAACAATTAAGATATGTACAAGCAGCCTACAATTTGATAGCAAATGAAAGTCGAATTCACATATTTAGCAATGTAAATAAAAGATTAAAAAAACCTAAAGTAATTTTACTTAAGCCACTTCCTTAACTTAATAACAATTCAACGATTAGTAGATTTTATTACTGAAATATGTTATGCCAACAGAACTAGTATTAAACCTGGAACTGATAACTTAGTTCTCTTATAGGGTGTAAATCTGTCTTATAAAATTAATTGCTTAAGTTTCTGGAATAGGGAAGTGATCTTACGTCAGATCAAGAATGAAAATACAATAAAATCTGTAAACCATCGACCATTCTTTCGTTTTTAAGTCTATGACATTCCATTGTTATTTATAAATCTATTTTTTGTAAGCATATGACTCTCGTCATGTCATACTCAGAGTAGCTGAAACGTAGACATAGAAATAGAACAGAAAAAGAACTTTATTGTCGGATAAACTTATATGTCCCTTTCAATGCATATTTGGCATTGTTTAATAAAGAGTACAGTTTAAACAAAGACAAATGACAAAATCATTACAGGTTTGTGTCAATAATACAAAATTCGAAGTATTTTTTAAGAGTACATTAAGTAGAGGTAAAAGCATCTAGACAATCGGGTGTTTCATATGATGTTTTAATCAAAACTATGATATCTATGTTCTATATACATTTAAAACCACATACTGTAATTCTGCTTTTTTGCCTTTCTAAATTATTACGGACAGACTAAAATACCCGCGTTATCCCAGTGTGGAGCTTATTAGACAGTGGAAAGAAGCGTATTATTGAGAAGGTATGTAGTAAATATTGATCACGAAACAATCAGTGTAACCCAGCCAAACCACGCCTATCATTATACACGCATGTAGGACTGGCTGATATAAATGTGTGTGAGACGTCAATAGTAGAAATAAGCTAATAATGTCTTCATACAGACTTGTAAAATACGTACCTCGTTGAGCGTAACGAACAGCTACTTACTAATTGGCTTGTCAAATAGACATGTGGATTGTAGTTGTAATTCATTCTATGCAGATGTGTTCTATTTCTACGTACAAAATGGCGAAAAACGAAGATTTAACAGTCATGCGAAGGTAAATTGTGAATTGATAGAAATATTACCTTGGGCTCAGCTCAGTGTACATTGTACGTATCATACATGTATGGTAAATGCGAACTAACAGTAAAACGAAACAGAAAATAAATTTGTAGTGAAAATTGTGAATTATTTGGAAATGGAATACAAAACGTTTTATTTTTTTTTGGCGTGTAAATAAATTACTCATTCCTAAATGGAGATAATGAAGACATTTCTAACGTAGGTATGTTTCCTTACAAATGCGCATTCTCGTTTTTAAGAAACATGAATTTCAAACACAAAGTTTTAAAAGTCGTTCGAAATTACCCAACTTTCGCTTGAAAATAAGAATCAATCCAAGCGAGAGCTTACAGGATCGACGATATGTTTTTTATTTAGTGCAGAACAAGTTAGGAGTTGTCAATAATGTCCGCGAACTGTTATTAAAAGATGACTCTATTGTTATTGGATCTTTACTTTCACTCTGAACAAGCTTCTTGTATTTTTATGTTCCTTTACTGAGGATTACGTCGTTACTGTAAGACATCTTATCTTGCTCATGAACATAACCCATAAGTGTATAACTTTATAAAATAGTGACCTCTCCGAAAAATGGCACTTTTATTTTAATAAACGCATGCTAGTAAAATACCATACGAGCTGCGTGACGTTAATTTGAAAACTTTTCTTGTCGGTAGTATGAATCTTTACTATGTTTTCGATGTATTAGCATCTCTAGCGTTGGTTTTCAAAGTGCGTTTTGGTACGAGTTTTATGTTTACAAGCGGAAGATGTTGACGAGTAAATAGTTATAAAACGTACACTACGTCTGCGTGAAAGTAAAACATTTTTATTACCGTTAGCGGAGATTAGAATGAAAGTACATTATGGAATGATAACACTTGGCATTTAGTTTTGACAAAGGAAAATAACTCCTGCCTTATCCGGTTTGAAATCCTATCCAACGTCACAACCTTCTGCCAAGTTAGTTTAAGTCTGAATCGCTGCAACCCATCGCCTTCATAGGTTATTCTTTCTTTTTTTGAGTGCTTTGTTATTGATTAAACGCGCAACCATTTCCTTTCTGTTAGTCTTCGCTTCTGATGACTGAATAGCACTTTAGTGGAATAGTCCAAAATGGCTACCTTTTGTTAAGACATGGTCGATCCATTTCTTTTGGTAGTATACGCCTCTTGAGTCATTAAAAGAAAAGAAGAAGAAATCAGCACTTATTTAAATACCATGAGCTAGTAACAAATACCAGTATTTTATATCTTGTTACACAGAGCGTGCGCTTCAAACACGCCGCGTTTTGTTTCAAGCTGCATAAAAGTAAAATATTAATTTGACAGAAAGTTTTCTAACTTTTGAGAGCTTGAAATAAAATTTTGTATCAAAAATACATTACGCATAATGCATAAGAGAACAGAAAAGAATATAATTGAAACTAAATTCTTAATTACTGAATACAATTAAGATGCATTCTTTTTACGTTACTGCGGGTTCAAATCCCGGTTACACAAAACACGCTCGCCCTTTCAGCCGTGGGGGCGTTATAAAGTTACAGTCAATCTTACTATTCGCTGGCAAAAGAGTAGCTTAAGAGTTGGCGGTGTATGGTGATGACTAGCTGCCTTCCCTCTAGTCTTACACTGCTAAATTAGGGACGGCTAGCGCAGATAGCCCTCGAGTAGCTTTGCGTGAAATTCAAAACAAACAAACAAACTCATTATGTTACTATACTAAAATTTAAATGAAAATGAAAATTGTAATTAATTATCCAAATCTGAATTTAATAGAAGAGAAATAATCTGTGGTCAACCAATCTTCCGTGTAAAGAAAATTAACAAGATACTAACTACTGGACATATTTCAACATGTCTAACTTTTTCCTGAAGTTTTGTATTACTTTTCTATGGTAATTTTTTGTAGCTTTTGAGTGTATGACGAAGCAGTTTTGAAATACACAATTATAAATATGCTAACATGTATAAGCATCTTCTTCCCTCTCGTACATCGTTGGTTCACAGGTAACTTTCAGAACTTATAACGTTACTATGTAACTTTCTGTTAAAACTGAAAAAGCAAACAAACAACTAACTGCACCTCAACGAGATGGAGGTTGACAAGATAATCGTCAAACAAACACTCGGTATTTGTATCAGCGCACAGAATGAGTAATAATGATCGGTTCGTCAGAATTATCACAATAAAAAATAGTTCGTGATCAGAAAAGCGAATGGTTATAAATTTCATATGTGATGACTTATAACGCGCTTTAAAAGTTAAAAAAAAATGTCGGATATGTAAATGAAAATTGCATAAAAGTAAGTATTGCTAGAAACAAATCGCAAAACGATAAACTAATAGAGAAAAACAACTAAACAAATCATAGTTACTCTTACCGTACATCATTAAAGATTAGCACTTTCAAGTCTTTGGCAAGATGTTAAAATTAGTGTTTAGTCTGTATTTTTCGAGCACTCCATATTATATATTTGAAACATGTATCCACATAAATGTAAAATCAACAATTCCCCGTGTTTTGTATTTACTGTTCCTTAAACATTTTAAAGCAATTAAAGCCTTGAGGATGCGCCAATACAATTAGTGCACATGCTACTTTAAACACTTTCGAATGTAGCGCAACAATATAAAATTCTTATTGAGTCTAGCTCGGCCTGGCATGGCCGAGCGCGTTAAGGCGTGCACTCGTAGTCGCGCTAAACATGCTCGCCCTCCCAGCTGTGTGGGTGTATAATGTGACGGTCAATCCCACTATTCGTTGGTAAAAGAGTAGCCCAAGAGTTGGCGGTGGGTGGTGATGACTAGCTGCCTTTCTTCTAGTCTTACACTGCTAAATTAGGGACGGCTAGCACAGAGCCCCCCAGTGGCTCAGCGGTATGTCTGCGGACTTACACGCTAAAATCCGGGTTTCGATACCCGTGGTGGGCAGAGCACAGATAGCCCATTGTGTAGCTTTGTGCTTAATTCAAAACAACAACAGCTAGCACAGATAGCCCTCGAGTAGCTTTGTGCGAAATTCCAAAACAAACAAACAAACGATTCTAGCTTATATAATTGTTACAAAACACTTTATTAAAAGAGATACGAGAAGAGCTATATCAAATTTGTTCAAAAGCTGAATGGATTAAGAATAAACTTTTGTAGAGAGAAAATTCAACAGCTCTCCAAGTGACACATAGTTACTTAGTCTACTCGAAAAGGAAATAAAACTCTAACAACAGAATTTCTCATTCCGTAGAAAAGAAAAATTATTAAGGAGATGTGAAATGTTAGTTATGCTCGTTCAATCAAACTTTTACCTGTCGATATGCACTATCCGAGATATCTGTACTTTTCTGAGATGCTGAAATTGCTATTACACACAGTTCTTGTTATACTTTAAAACAAATACATTCTGCTAAAACACACTTTTGAACAGAACTTTTATAAACATTTATAAAGGATTTGGTTTGAAGTTCGCCCAAAGCCACACGAGGGTTATCTGCTCTAGCCGTCCCGGGCTTAGCAGCTGGTCATCACCACCCATCGCCATCTTTTGGGGTATTCTTTTTACAACGAATAAGGGGATTGATCATCACAAATAAAGCCCCATAACTGCAAGGGCGGGTGGGTATGTATGGGGAATTTTGGAAGTGAATCTACGACGCTCTGACTGGTAGTCGAATGCTATAATCATATGATTATGCCGGGCTGACGTTAAAGAGTCTGAATTACGTATATTCACGCGATTATGTAATTTTCTATTCATTGGCCTCTTCTTTTTCTCTCTCTCTTATTTAAATCTGATCAAGAAATTTTAAGTAATTCCACGAAAACATCACAATTTATTTAATATTTATCTAAAACTATTATGAGCCATGAATTTTATTATCTTGATAAAAAATGAGGCAAAATAATAAAGAATGTGGCGCATTAACAGATGTGAAATATACAAGCTAATTTATATCCATCTCAGTGTTTATCGAGATGCATTCTTACAGAAATATTTCCAGAGAACGTTTAAAGTTCGGTAGGAAAAATATACTTTTCGTGACAAAAATCCAGTATCACGTAACTTTCAATGTTACTTAAAAGTAAATTTATGTGTTCGTTTAATATTTATTAAACAAGTGGTGAACTAGACAAGTAAAATAAGTGAACAAATACTGTTGGTTTTCTCCTGTCTCATAACCGACGAACAGTTTATTCTTTGGACGCATAATTCACATATTACAGCGTAATAATCTAAGAAAGTATTATCAACAGCCACTCTATAGGAAGCAAGAGAGCAGGGAAAACTGGCAAGAAGGTGACTTATAAGTGTAATGTTTATAAATGAATGAGGACCATTATTGCTGGTGGTGTTTTACAGTTGAAACATGTTATGGGTTACATAAAGAGATTGCCATCATTTTCAATCTGATTTCATAATAATAAATGTGATTTAAAAACCACACAGAAACGCGCAAGCATAAAAATTGAGAAAAATAAAATGTAAATCACAGTTTGAAAATGTCTCAGCATAAATTCAACACACGTTTATGTTAAATTTGTGGTAAATTTGATAAAATTTTGCTAATGGCAAAATACAAAATTGAAAATTTGTTTGTACCTCCCCAACACTGACATACTGAACCTCCATACTAATTCTGGAGATCCAATTACACTTTGAGAAGTTGTTGTTGTTGTTTTGAATTAAGCACAAAGCTGCGCAATGGGCTATCGGTGCTCTGCCCAACACAGGTATCGAAACCCGGATTTTATCGTTGTAAGTCCGCAGACATACCGCTGAGATACTGGGGGGCTCTTTGAGAAGTAGTTACAGGGACATATAACAGACACTATTTTTATATTTACACAGACACATCTTTGTGGGACTGAAGTATTGTTGCTTGTGTTAAAGTTGTACCTTCGTGAAATGCTAACACCTTGAAATAATTGAGCATTAACTATTCACTCTGCTATTTTGAATTTCTGTGCTGATCTTTATCGTTTACCCTCTCGTTTTCATTCTATGCATAACCAAGGCTAGTTCTCTATCAACAAACACGTGCCTACATATTGTTGATTACTATTTACATTTTCGTTCTCATTCAGTCCTGGTCCTTTATGTTTAATATTGTTTTCCAAGTATATAATTTTAACGTTCGCATTCTATAATCATTATTATCTTGGACAGTAAAATTAAAAAAAAACTGCACTCGATATATGAGTTCACTTACACTATACTTTACAATTAATAATGCAATAAAATATCTTAACCAGATATTGCATAATTATTGCAAAATAACATAATTAGTTAAGGAATAATGATATTTCCTTATGATAAGAACTTCCTGTTAGCTGTTGTTACGAAAATAGTGATAATCAACGATATTTCTGAAAATTTGAGATTTCTGCTAAGAACGTTTCTCCATATTTTTAGCCTGTAGAATTATGCTCACACATAACTAGGTCATAATTGTTACTTTTGTGCCTTCAGATAAATGAGAGACTTTTCTGCTATATGCTATTTCTATTAAGTAAGCTTCAAATATTCAAACTGCCAAAACCAATGCCAAGCAAACCCTTTCAATAAACATATAGCTTTTTTTTTTCTCTTGGGAACAGTTTTGTTTTTGAATGAGCCACAGGAAACAAGAATATTGTACACCTTCGTAAAACATTAGACCCTCTACCACATAATTATAAGCATCAATATATAAGGAAAACGTTTTTAAAACAAAAAGCTGTACAATAGCTACATTGACTGATGTATAGAATACCTTTTCTGAGGTGCATCTTACTTCAAGTTATATTTTTCCTTTCTTATTTTTACAAATAAAGTGAAACAGATTTAAAAATGTGTGTATGAAAGAATCGAACTATGGCTTAAAGTTACCTTGATCATATCTATTATTGTATTTATATGCTTTTCACTTATAATTTGTTAATGAATTCAAACATAATCTGCATCTTAGTTTACTCTGTGGAGTTTCATTGTTAAAGATCCTTCAAACTTTGTGACAGAATTAAATGGTGTTTTTTCTTCATGTATAAATACACATCACAAAATGATCAATGCATGAAAATTACCAATTCCATTTACAATCTTAAACACTTCAATCAGGTTCCCTCTAGCTCTTTTTCTTTCAAGAGGATACAGCTTGAGAGATTTCAGTTTATATTCGTATCACAACACCTCCATCCCAGGCACCATTATTGTGACCCTTCCCTAAATACTTTCAAACAGTTCAATGTCTTTTTTAAACCAAGAAGTTTCAGACTGAAACCAATATTTCAAACGTGACAAAACCAATGATCTGATAACCTCTTTAGACTTGTATTCAATACAAGTGTAGAAATAACCTAAAATCCTATTTACTCTACCACTAGTAATAGCAAACTGTTATTATACAAAGATTCCTTTCCTTCATAACACTGTCAAGGTTATTCCTATCCAAATTATACTAATAATTTTAATTACCATAACACACATGCATCTTGCATTTATTATAATTAAAACCCATTTGTACTTTATTTGCCTATCTCACTAAATCAGATGTTCTCAACCTTTTGGCACTCGCGACCCCTTACCTAAAAGTTTGAAACCCATGTGACCCCCTACTTAGGGCTTACTATCAGCAGCTTAATTTTTCTTTTATTTTCTGTGAAGGAGAGGGAAAGAAACATCTAAAAATATTTTAAAATTCTGTAATTATTTATTAGCAAATTAAATCATATTGGTCCAACCTGAATTCACAAAAAGAACATATATTTCGTAAAATAATATTAACATAGGTTTGAACAGCTATACAACCCAGCTAATGAGATGCCTGATGTTGCATTTCAGCAGCAAGCTTTGAAATTCGTGGCCGAGCGTTTGTTAGAGCCAGTCTCGTGTCATCTTCAACATCCAATCTGTTCCTATTATTTGTTTTTATATTGACAAGAGTGAAAAATCCTGCCTCACACAAGTAGGTAGAAGCAAATGGAACAAAAACACGTAAAGCTATCGTGCTGACTTTGGAGTAAGACTGATACATAGCGCACCAAAACTGAGTCACGGATTTCACCTTGAAGAGATCACGAGCGGAAGAGTCGTTCCTTAAATCCAGAAATTAATCTTGGATATCATCTAAGATGCTGGATACATCAAGTTCAGCAAAAATGAGTTCCTTACCAGGGCCTCCTGTTCCTGTGATAGCTCAAGAAAGTAACGCTCGATTTCTTTTTCTAGAGACTGAAGATGTTCGGTAACCTCATCCTTGAGGAACTGATCTAGTTGGATCTGAGACTCATCCGTCACTCCACAAAGTTTTTCAAACATAGCGATGTTTTTAAGATTGGTTTTCCGACGCCAGTTCTGCAGTTTGGAAACAAAGGCCCGAAGACTATCTTGAAAACGGAGAACATGTGTTTCCCTTCCTTGAAGCTTCAAATTGAGCTTGTTCAGCTGGTCAAAAATGTCGGCTAGGTACGCAACCCTTTTATTCCATGCTTCATCTTCGAAGTGAGCTACAAGATCTTTCCTTTCTTGAGTCTCCAGGAATAGCTTTATTTCATCTTTCATTTCAAAGACACGATTAATAACGTTTCTTTTCGACAACCAACGTAATGCTGTGTAGAAGAGAAGGACTTCCTGGTCAGCATTCATGTCTTTGCATAGTTCTTTGAATAAGCGAGTGTTGAGTGTTTGAGTCTTCACAAAATTTACAATTTTGATTTCAGATCCAAGCACTTCCTGCAGAGAGGCAGGGAGAGTCTCACTGGCGAGAGCATATCGGTGAATCATGCAGTGGATTCCCTTTGCTTGAGGTGCTAGCTTCTTCACTCTCGAATGGAATCCTAAGTTCCATCCCAGCATAGCCGGTGCCCCATCCGTACAAACGCCACACACGTTTTCCCATTGAAGATCTTCGTCTTGAAAAAAAATTGTAACTTTTTCCATGACATCAGCAGCTTTTGTTGTGGTTTCAAGTGCACGGCAGAATAAGAATTCGTGTTTGATGTCACCTGAATTAATGTATCTCCCGAAGACAAGCAACTGGGAACATGAACTTACATCTGTTGACTCGTCGAGCTGAAAGGAGAACAAAGGGGAACCCTGGATTTCAATCAAAACTTGTTCCTTCACATCCATAGACATTTTAGAAATGCGCCTCTGTATAGTATTATTTGAGAGGGATACTTGCTGCATCTTCTTTGCACTGGCTTCTTCAAGAATAAAATTTACTGCTTTCATCATGCAGGGTTTAAAAAGTGTTTCTCCAATCGTGCGAGGCTTTTTTTGTTTAGCAATTTCGAATGCAATCTGATATGAAGCTTACACTACGGCTGCACTCTACTGCTGAAACGACCCACTTCTATCGATTCTTTGGCTTTTAAGACACCGTTCATGCCGTTTGAAAAAATCCAAATCCTTTTTTGCGTTGTTCTGGATGTTTCGTCTCGAGATGACGCTTGAGTTTTGATGGTTTCATTGATTCTGCACTCAGGACAGCATGACACAAAACACACTGTGGTTTCTCGATGCCATCGTTGGCGAGCACAGTGGTGAAGCCAATGTTGAGGTAGCATTCTGAGTATCTGCGCCGTTTAGCCATGGACACAACTCATCTCTACTGCTTACTTATCTCCTTGTTAAAATCAAATAAAAATGTTGAATAATGAACGCTATGGCAACTGTAGATCTTACACTGACTACTTGTGGGGGGTGCAGGTAGAGTAATGATGAGGTAAGTATTGGGAGGGAAGGGATCGTGGCCAGTCGCGCGATTCGTCATCCACCAATCAGCACCGGACATGTGACTCACGTGTCGACAGCAAGCACACACACACTTAATCACAGCTAAACAGACACACAAGCATACGTACCTGCGTGTGCACTCATATATTCGATACTCACTAGTACACACATACATACAGTTGCAGACACATACACATTCACACGGGCACATTTATTCACAGGCACGCATACATACACCTATAATATCAACTAATGACATTGAACTAACGTAACACACGTTTTGCTTTGCATCGAAACAAAAAAATGTAAAAGCATGAAAATGTAATTGATGAAATAAAATTAATATTATCCCTAGCTACTTCTAACAAGGCTACTCGACTCCCCTGCCAAGGCTTTGCAATTTCCTTGCCAAGGCTTTGCGACCCCTCTGCCAAGGCGACCCACCGGTTAGGAACCCCTGCACTAAATGATCTAAATCCTTTTGTAAATCAAACAAATCCTCTTTACATTTAACAACACCCAAGATCCTAATATTGACTATTCCTTCATCTGTGTCATCAATGTAAAAAAAAATCAAAGGACCTGAAACTGAGCCCTGAGGTACACCACTTGTGACATTTAATCCAGTTTCACTGAACTTCATTTGTAACAACCCTTTGCTTCCTTTCATCCAACCACTCTTCTATCCAATTTGCTAACTTATTCCCCATATCTACAGAAATAAAATTTTACAAGCTTTTAATGTTGCGTTTTTTCAAATGCTTTCTGAAAATTCATATACACTAAATCCACACTCTTGTTCTTCTCTACATCAGCAGTAACTTTTTCAGATAATGCAAAAAGGTTTGCGAGGCAATATTTTCTACCAGTGAAACCCTGTTGCATATACAATAAAATTCTAAATTTTGTTAAGCGACATTGCAAAGCATCTTTTACCAGACTTTCCAAATCAAACTTTTTCAACAACAAATGTAAGACTAATGGATCTATAATTACTGGGACAATTTGTGTCACCTCTCTTGAAAAGAGAAATTTTATTAGCTAGTTTCTAATCCTCTGGTACATACTCACTATTCAAGGACTGACAAAAACAGAAACTAGATCACATATGAAATATTTGACCTTGTTAAAATACATTGAGGAAACATTATCTGGTCCAGAAGCTTTATCATTCTTTAAAATTCTCAATGTTTTCATAACTAGCTCACAATTAATGAAGTACTTTTTTAAGTCTAATTTACATCTATCAACTGTTTAAGATGTGAAATACTGCTTAATCTCTTGGCATACCAGTCAACATAAATTTCTTAAATTTTTTATGCTTTTCTTTCAATTTATCTCATACTTTTTGTGAACCAACCTGGTTTTTTACTAGTAGTTATTCTTTTTTCCATAAATAATACGTTCACCCTGAATATTTAAAAATCAACTTTAAATATTTACCACATATGCAAAGTCTACAAATAATTCAGCTGCCCAATTCACAACAGATAATTTTCGTCACATCCCTTTAAATTTTGATGTTTTTAAAACTTGTAACCAAAATAATATTATTTCTTATCTCTATATGGAGCAAAACATTGACAATAGACAAATGATCTCTACCATTCAGATGTTCGACAATTTCTATAGTTTTTGCTCTCTTGATCATTTCTGTATTTTAAGTTAACAATAAATCTAAAATAGCATTATTTAGAAAAGGTTTCTTGACTAATTGTTAAAGAAAGCTATCAGGAAAAGTTTCTAAAAACATTTCACCCTTAGGGTTTGACTCCAGGATTTCCTAATTTATATGCCTGAAAATAAATTTACATACAGTTATGACTTCATTAACAGTTGAAATATTGATTTCGTTTAAAGTTTCTCACTAATTTCGTTAATATCATTTGGTAGTCTGTAACAAATTTCCACTCAAAACTTTTCCCCTTTATATCCACTAACAAATACCCAAATTGATACAATATCTTTGATATAATCTTTATCTTTAACTTTAAATGCATGTAACTCATATTTGACATTCAAAGCCATTTCTCTCCTCTTTCTTTAATACTTTGTCGGTATTGAAGAGCCTGTAACTCTGTATTTCAAACATTTTTTGCCATCAAAATCATAGATGTTTTTAACCATGTTACAATTATTCCTATTATATCAAAATCGTCCATTCTTGCTAATGCTATAAAATCATCTATTTTATTTCTAAAACTTCTAGCATTACAATAGTAACAATTAAGTTTACCCTCATAGCTACATCTATTTTCATTTGTTATGCTAAATATTTCTTTGTCTCTTATTCTTTTTGCATTTAGTTTCTTCTTACCATCAGCACTGTTTTGTCCTACTTTAAAACTTCCTTTACAGTCGAATTAATAGTCATAGCATACAAGATAACCCTACGTCATTTAAATGTAAACCATCTTTTCCAAAAAGCCCCCTTTTTCCACTAAACTGATCCTACAAGTCAAACCAGCCAATTTTCTCATCCTTACGTAATAACTTAAACCTAGCATTTGGCCCCAGTGACCTACTTATAACTTTTTCTATCTCCACAGTTAATTATGGGCAGTATCCCGATTTAAAATGCCTTTTTCAGTTTATTATACACATTAATTAGCTCTTCTGTCGTACCTTTCCCCACATAATTATTTCCTACATGCACCACAAAAACTGTGTCTCTGCTAGGCTCCCTTTATCATATCTCCTGCTCTGTCAGTTGTGTCCTCTACCTGTGACCCTAGACAGCATAATCTAATTCGTTTTTCCCACAGATCATCCTATCCAACACACGTCCTTTCAAGGTATCGCTTGTAATTGTAACCTTCTTTTCATTTACGTCCATTTCTGACCCTTTTATTTTCCTTCACTCCATGGTTTCTTATCTGCAGAGGCCAAGGGCTAAAATTTGTTGTTTAACAGAACAGGCTCATTATAACTAACTTCATTACTTTTTACTCTAACATTATTATTTCCAACTTTCCGAAAGTCATTATTAGCTGATGTATTCCTTTCACGTGAAAGTTTAAGCTCCTTTTGAAATTATGTTGTCATTTACTACATTCTACACTTATTTTTATCTATTACCTTTACTTTAACTAGGATAGTATCTAAATTTTCCTTCACCCTACAAAATCTACGTAAGAATTGCATATTTTTTGTCATGCTGAAGAAAATGCTTTTTGAGTTAGATGTGGATGTGCATAGAATAGATAATTTACCATCTAAAATTGAATACAAATATAGCCTCAATTTACCATATTAAATGTTGTCAAAGGTGTTGTATAGGATGATGAAGGTGACTCAGTTACACTGCTGTAATACGGAGAAATTAAGCTTTACCAAAATATTGACTATTTGAAATATACCAAACATGTAAAACCACCTTAACAGCATTCCATCACACCAAAACTCCTATTAGCAATAACAAAGTTGTTTTCCTATGGTATTCTTTTACTATGTGTACAATAATATTAAATATGTAATGTCACACTATCCCTTTTGCATATTCAGATGGTTAAGGCTTTTGACTTGCAACTTGAGGGTCACGGGTTCGAATACCCGTCACAGCAAACCTGATTGACTTTTCACCCGTGGGGGCATTATAATGTAACGTTCAGTTCCACTATTCGTTGGTGAATGAGTAACCCAGAAGTTGGTAGTGGGTGGTAATTACTAGCTGCCTTCCTTCTAGTCTTACACTGCTATATTAGGGACGGCTAGTGCAGATGGCCCTCGTGTAGCTTTGCGCGAAATTCATTGAAACATGAGAGATGGAAGTTCATTGTGATACTGAACAAGACTAGAGTGTGTTTGAACAACTACGACAAGAAACGGTGGGATATGATATCGACAACGAGGCCACAAGAACTTCGAACATAGAACACTTTGTATTCTTATAATATTCGTGCTAAGATGCTCATGGTCCATAAATATATTAACGCTTACGTTCAAACTGAGAGAAAAAACAGTTATCCAACAATACCTAATGCCTACGCTGTGGGTACTCGAATCGAATAGTATGATATGACTATGACTATTATGGCAAACTCAAGGCTCAAAAATATGGAAAAGGAATTTTACGATAAAGTCTCCCGTTCACTTTGTGTCACGCTAACCACTGGACCACTCTAGGTCCGCGGTTGGTGCAGAGAATATAAGGACAATTTATTTTTTCATTCGACCTAATGAGCCCAGCATAGTTAAATAGTTAAGGCATTCGACTCGCAATTAATGGGTCGCGGGTTCGAATTCACGTCACACCAAACATACTCGCCCTTTCAGCGTTGGGGACGTTGTAATGTGACGGTCAGTCCTAATATTCTTTGGTAAGAAATTAGCCCAATACTTGGCCATGGGTGGTGATAACTAGCTGCCTTCTTTCTAGACTTACACTGCTAGATTAGCGACGGTTAGCACAGATATCTCTCGTGTAGCTTTATGCTGGCCCGGCATGGCCTAGCGAGTTAAGGCGTGCGCTTCGTAATCTGAGGGTCACAGGTTCGCGCCCGAGTCGCGCCAAATATGCTTGCCCTTCCAGCCGTGGGGGCGTTATAATGTGACGGTCAATCCCACTATTCGTTGGTAAAAGAGTAGCCCAAGAGTTGGCGGTGGGTGGTGATGACTAGCTGCCTTCCCTCTAGTCTTACACTGCTAAATTAGGAACGGCTAGCACAGATAGCCCTCGAGTAGCTTTGTGCGACATTCCAAAACAAACAAACAAACAAGCTTTATACTAAATTCAAAATAAAACCAAAATCTAACCTAATTATTCTGCACATTTTGCGTATCTACTAGGATATTAGTTCACATAATAAACAATGAAGCATAGATGAAATCTATTTGTTGTCAAGAGAAGTGTTGACAAAATTATGTGGCATGCAAATTCTGTGCTATGTGGTCAGGACTCATTATATACAACCATGTGTATATGAATCGACAGTACAATTTATAAGATCCGTTAGAATGAAACGAGTGTTCATGTTTTTTCCTTCTGATAAATATCTACTTACCCAAACTTCTTTCTGTTTAGTTAGTGTAAGTAAAATCTTGGAAAATGAGAAGGTCGCGTATAATGTTTGAACTCACCATCCTTCTCAGAAATTTGTTAAAATGGATAATGAATGGTCCTCAGATTGAAGATGAATGATCGAAAGGAAATGCGATTAACTCCACCTATTAATTAAGTAGAGTATTTACGACATTACTTCTTTTGTTGAGTAAAAGTTTCTGCAGTCAAAATTATTTTATAATTTATAAGATCTTCTTTTTTCTTGTTTCCTATATCTATATAGAGAGCACTGAACTTATTCACTATGGATTTAACTTGTTTCTTTTGTTCGTTACTTAGCAACGCGGAAATCTTGACATGATAAGATTCATTGGTTTCCAAAAGGCATAACTGTATCACCTCACTGCTTCCTTTTTTAATCTTGTCGTTGTCATTTCCTTCCTCAATAACTGTAGCACAGCTTCCATAGAATTGATAGATTTATTTTCCTTTTATAAATCACAAACTTGGGTGATTTAGTATATTGGCTATGCACTTTGATGTCCTATGGTAATTCTTAAAGGTGGGTGTTTTGCTAGTAAAACATTACCTTTTGCACTTATTTACGTCCACCACTGAAGGTTGTTTTTTCACCTCTATGTGTGTTTGTTTGTGTTTGTCAGCAAGATTTCTAAAAGAAAATAATTTATTTGAACGATAGTTGCTATATATGTGTACTATGACCTAACTTAAAAAATATTAAAATGTTAAGATGGAGACAAATATTCACACAATTTTTTACTTTATAGCTCATTCAAAAACAAATGGATTTTAATGAAACTTGGAGAACATATATAGAATGTCATTATTCGTTGTCATGCCAAACGGGGTCTGTGTCTGATAATAAAGACAGATAGACATACGGACGCATTTTCCAACTTTTTGAGGTTCAAATATAATTAACGCTTTGTAGCAGAGGTGTGCACTTTATTGAGTTTACCACTAATTTATTATGTGTTTTAAATTGTTTTATAATATAGACCGAACCATTGGAATAGCAACTTGTTTTTCCACATCTATTTACTTTTGTAAATGGGGAAAAATCCAAGATATTTTTTGTTGTGGTTATGTATGTGTGCGTGTGTGTAAAAGGGAACGTGGCAGACCGTGTTTTTTTCCAATCCTATTCTTGTTCACAGTAACATTATTTGAACATCTATTTAATATCCATTAAAACATTCAACCAAACCGTTACACAAGTTGATGAGGGGTGCTGGTAAATTATTCATTCAAGAGGAACCAAGCTACTTGTGAAGAGGGAAGTGACTGGTGCTTCCTAGTCTCTTTACAATAAATGCTACCTGTATTTATATTTTTTGTTTTTATTTGAAGCTACCTGCAGCTGTTCCTAATTTTGAGCTATTGATGAAAGGGAAGATAGCTGGTCATCAGTATCCTACTTTAACCATGTATGATAAGGGGTTGACTGAAACCCCCTGCTTAAAGTATGGGAAATATTTTGCAGTGTCACACGGACTTGAAACCAGCTCGTCAGATTTGAAATCCAGAGCTTTACCACAGATATTTAGAATATCTTGAGTTCAGTTAGTTATTTTTCGAATATTCATGCAAAGCTACACAAGTACGTTCATGAACCGTCCATAACTGTGAACAATTAACTTTATACTTAGTCACTATGCAGGTAGGACTGTCATGAACCGTCCATAACTGTGAACAATTGACTTTATACTTTGTCTTTCTGCCAGTATGCAGGTAGGACTGTCATGAACCGTCCATAACTGTGAACAATTGACTTTATACTTTGTCTTTCTGCCAGTATGCAGGTAGGACTGTCATGAACCGTCCATAACTGTGAACAATTAACTTTATACTTAGTCTTTCTGCCAGTATGCAGGTAGGACTGTCATGAACCGTCCATAACTGTGAACAATTAACTTTATACTTAGTCAGTATGCAGGTAGGACTGTCATGAACCGTCCATAACTGTGAACAATTAACTTTATACTTAGTCTTTCTGCCAGTATGCAGGTAGGACTGTCATGAACCGTCCATAACTGTGAACAATTAACTTTATACTTAGTCTTTCTACCAGTATGCAGGTAGGACTGTCATGAACCGTCCATAACTGTGAACAATTGACTTTATACTTAGTCTTTCTACCAGTATGCAGGTAGGACTGTCATGAACCGTCCATAACTGTGAACAATTGACTTTATACTTTGTCTTTCTGCCAGTATGCAGGTAGGACTGTCATGAACCGTCCATAACTGTGAACAATTAACTTTATACTTAGTCAGTATGCAGGTAGGACTGTCATGAATCGTCCATAACTGTGAACAATTAACTTTATACTTAGTCTTTCTACCAGTATGCAGGTAGGACTGTAACTTTCTGAACTGTACTCTTTTTGTAATGAAACATATGAGAGTATATCATTTTTTAGATACTTGTCTATCTAGCACAAAAATAAGAAAAAGTATATTTAAATAAATTGTTTCCATATCCCTCCTATAAAAATACTCAAACTTGTATATTTGGTGGCGTGTTTAGTGTTTTCTTGATTAGAATACATAACAAGCGATCCCCTATCATCTATCTTGCAAAAACACCGTGTTTCGTAATTCTTTGAAACAAAGGTAATCAATAGTTCGAATGTTTTAAAATATTTAGTACTATTTTAAAGTGCAGGAAACATTATATGAAGCAGTGACATTATTTTATAGTAATTTGAAATTCAAGGTCAAACTTAAAATACGAAACTTCATTCCCATAATTATTAATTATTTCTCCTCATGAAACTTCTCATCAACACACATCTTATTTTGACAAAATACGACTGATCACACCGTTATCCTTTTTTCAACTATATGTTTTAGATCTTTACTTTTCTGAGGTTCTTGTTCCGTTTGCTGCTACTTAATTCAGTTTTGTGTTATTTGTCATAACGCTATTAGCCTTGATCGTCAATGACTGCTTATACTGACTGCACAAGTATTTGCAAACTATTGAAGTCGATTAAAATTAAAAATATTATTTTTGTACAAGATGTTTCTACTTTGGATGCTGCGGGTTCGAATCCCCGTCACACCAAATATGCTCGTCTTTTCAACAGTGGGGACGTTATAATGTTCGGTCAATCCCACTATTCGTTGGTAAAAGAGAAGCTCTAGAGTTATCGGTTGGTGGTGATAACTAGCTGCCTTTTCTCTAGTCTTACACTGCAAAATTAGGGACGGCTAGTGCAGTATATCTCGTGTAGCTTTGCGAGAAATGAAATCAACAAACAAACTTTGGATGGTTTTTTATTGACCACTTCAGTTTATAACGAGTCCAGTCCTGACCAGTACATTAAATATGGAGCCACAAATATGGAGTTTGAGAACTTTTAATCTGTTATTACCGTTTGTTTAAGAATTAAAATAGAATCTTTTTTCAAAGCTTGATAAATATTTTGAATAAAACAAAAAGAAATTAAAAATAGGTTAAAACTATCTACCAAAAGTATAAAAATTTTCTTGAGTCAAACTACAAACTGATTAGAACGTTTTTATCTCTATTTATCTCTATTTTACTATCACAAATCTAATGAGAAGCAATCTTCTATAAGATCTGTTTAATTTTTTCACGATTATTCGTGTCAGTTGATACACAGAAACTGGCTCTTCGGTCAGTCCTACCCCATTCTTGACTGAGTTACATATTTCTCACCTCTCTGGTAACACGTACCTATCTTGTTATCTGACTATTGTTAAAGACTGTTATTTCAAGTGGTCAAGATAAGTCTGTTTTTCCTTTCATCGAGTCTAGTAGGAGAAGGTATTTTAAAGGTGTGTTTCTGTGTTCTTAATTCTAGTTTTTTCTTCATTATTTCTTTATTGTTTGTTCTTTCTAAAGTCATTTTCCTTCATCTTAATCTAAACCTCTCTTTCCATCTTTAACGTTCGATTATTTCTCTATTCACTTTTAAACAAAACGAAAGCCAGCCTTTACTACCAAAGCCAACCCTCTACTTATAGTGCGCATTCTGTCAAACTTAACTATATTAAACTCTCGATCCTGAGGTACTTCACCCATTTCTAGCTTTAAATGTTCTTAAGCCAGTGCAATTACTTTGTGGGGCATAACTTCCTATAATGTAGAAATCATGAGTTTAAAACACAAAAAAAATACTTCAAACATTTATTTAAAATTTTAATATCTGAAGAAAAATAAAGACCAAAACATTTGCTCTTTACATAATTTTAGCATAAAAAAATAAAAATTAAACGAAAAAAAAGCAACAGATCTACAGTATATTCAGAGATAACTGATAAGATTGTGATATTGCTAGAGACAGCAAATAAGTTGTATTATGTTTAGAAATAGTTAATACGTTGTCATCTTCTTAGAGGTAGCTAATAAGTTGTAAAAGTTTTAGAACTAGCTTATGAGTTGCACTACCTACTGAGAAAGAAGTTCCTAAAACGTTTGTAAATGAAAATGGAGCAAATAGTTGCAAATAAAAATGAAATTGGTTTCAAGAAAAATATAGAAACTAATGCACAGAAATATGTTTTGTAGCAAAAAAAAATATGTAAAACATTAACATGTATAAATATAGAGAATATTGTACACTTATAGTTGCTCATACTGACATTTAAATACTGTTGAACGTAAACGTTTATTTTTTACACGTTATGACAAGCGTACGTGATACCAAGTACCTGTAAAACAGTTTTCGATCTCTTAACTGACAACAGCATTACAACTCTATATATCTATCTCCGAATGGTTTAAATATTTAAAGCACTTGCCAACAAAACAGTGTTTAAAGAGTTCCGTTGAATATACTGTTTACAAATGTGTGTGCGTGCGCGCGTTCTAGGACGATTGTAATATACGTGCACACGAATATGAATATGTGTGTGGATAAATAGACAGATCTTCTGACACACCATCATAGGAGCTGTCAACGTTAATACAGAAAGAAAGTCAATTTATATTTTTGTAGAGTTTTGGCGTTTTACGCCTAATCATTTGTTTGATATGTGTTTATTGTTTATGAAACTGCAAATTGTATATGTTTGTACGTAAGTTCAGTATACAATGCCATTTCGTTTAGAAATCTTGTTTTAAGTGGAACTAAATAATTTTACACGTAACTTGCAATTGGTACTAAAATATAACTGATAAAATAATTATCAGTTATAGAAAAAAATTTTATGTTTCGAAATGCCGAGTTAAACATTTACGGGAACCACATTAATAATCATTTCTGGGGCGATAAAAACCACGAAATAGATAAAATACTTCTTACAGTAACACAATAGTGCAAAAATATATTCTAATATTTTAATTTTTTGGTTGCAGATATTAGACAAAACCCCTTTTTATTTCATTAGTAAACTCACACTGATGGAGATTGTTTTATTAAAGAGTTAGTTCCCTTGTGTCGAAATTCAATTATAGGACTACTGGAAGTCCACAAACGTTGAGGTAAAATGTTTTACTATTTCAAAAGAAATTAACTAGCGGGTCTTTTATATTACATATACATTCGATATGACAATTATAATGAAATATTTTTTCTCCTAATTTTTATTTTTACGTAATTCAGAACTTTAAACATAGAATAGAAATGTGGATATTACATATTTTAATTTTTACTCTACTGTCCTTTCGTACAATATTTTTCATCCTAAAGTTAAGTAACATCCGACTTGAAACAATAAAAAAATATTATAGGAACAGTAATTGGAGTGGTCCTTGGTCTCATTAATGGAGGAAAGATGATAGCTTTTGATAAAAATGGTTTTAGGATTATTTTTTTCTTCCAAAATCTTCTAACGATTAGGATGTAATTTCAGTTATTTCTGGCAAATATAAGTTATTATTTTTCTTTCTTTTCCTGAAGCACAAGTAATACTTTTGGTTCGTAAACATCTTGTATGGTTACGAAAAAACAACAAATATATTTTTACCTTTTGTGTGGTTGGGAATTTTCTTTTTTTAACTTATTATCTTTATTTTTTACAAATCTTTGTTTCTAACTCCGTTTTTTTGTTTTTACACTTTCTTTCCCTCCTTCTGCTTTGTACGAAACAAAGTTACTGTTATAACAAGATAATATAAACACTGAAATATAACGAGTGCACAATAGAGCTAGATTGTTGCTTGAAAAGAAAGAGGAACGGCTATGCGGCATTCTTTTATTTTGTCTAAGCGCTTCCCGTGTTCAGTGCATTTGTCAATGCAATTACAGACTTGGCGCCAAAAAAGAGAAAAGGTGATCAAGGCAATGCTTTTAAAGCTTCGTATGAGAGGACTGATCTTCTTATCGTACTGGAACTGAACACATTATAATATTCCACAGGCGGTTAAACAGCAAAATCGATAAAGATTGGTGTACACTTTGTAAAAGAAAGCATGGAGTGGTCCCACCAGCTTTCATGAAAGTCAGCGACTAGGAACTTAGAAAAAAATGTAAAGGTACCGAACAGTTAGAGTAGGCTTGTTTCAGTTAATCCTGGATTTTGATTAAAGAGATTAAAAACAGTAGATACGTTTGAAACACGAAGAACAAATTTAACATTTGAGTATATATGAAAAGTCCAATTCAGGCATTTTACGTAAAGTGCTTACATTAAAGTAGGTGGTGATGGAGTTAGTTCTTCCTTAACATTGAATTGACTACTGTTGTATGTGTAGTTGGAGCAACCACTGTTTAACCTCTAGTTTTAGCTTAGCTCAAGGTCCGTGGCGTAACGAATAACATCTTGGAATTCTAAATGGAGGGTCTATGTATGACTCGAGTCGCGTTGCAACAAAAATTGCTTTCTTCACCTTAGAACTACTACGTTGCATTTATAATAGCTAGTCATGTATGGCTTTGTGTGAATGTCTTGAACAAACAAAACGTTAGTTATATCAGTGATCTGAGAATATTTTATCACCGTAGCCTTATATCAGGATAAACTCATCTATATCGAGACTTATTTTAGAAGAAAAAGTAATTTGACAATAAAAATATATTTTATTGGCTATAATTTTCAAAGTATTGTTTTATATCTAGCATAGAGCTTTATGACAAATAATAATTAGTTCTTATGACTCATGCACACTATCGGTCAACATTATTATTACTGAATTAGTGAAACAACTTTAGAATTCAGTGTGGCATTGTATAATATATGCAATAAATAACGTCTAGCATATCTACCAAACATTAAAGAACTCCTCAACCAAGGTTTAAAATGACAGATAAGGGAACTAAAAGTATTTATCTGATATTGTTGTAGTACTTTAAATTACTCTAGGCAGAATGTAGTCTATTGGTTAGAATGCTTGGATGTTATTTATGGTTCGTGTCCATTTGCTGCAAAAATGCACCCTGAAATTTATGCCATGGGTGCACTATAAGAGGAACTCTGAAATTACATTATTCAGTTTCAAAAGTGAGGAGAATAATCGGAAAATACAATATTATTTTCTTCGCAAACAAATCCATAGATACATAGACAGTGTTTCAGGAAGGAGTTACTTTCACGCAGACGATGCTTATGTTTCGGAGAACGAACATAAGAGCAATGCTCCAAATGCACATGAATATCTAATCCGTCGCCCAGTATTCTAATTAAAGGCTCAGAACTTTTATTTCGACAAAAAATAAGATATAAATGTACAAGTTGTAAGATGCTAAAGAAAGTAGTTTTAGAACCTATATGGTATTAAACAAGAAACTTACGTGACAATATGTTTTAATGTGTCTCAGCTCTTGCAACCTTAAACTCTCTATCTCTAAATAAAAGAATCAGATAAGTTAAACAGTGTATTACTTGCAAAATTAGTGCACGTCAGAATCATTCTAGTTTCACGTTTTTTTTCAATAATACACAAACAATCAAATCTTAGTGTGTTGTTACAAAATCTTATTTTCAAAATTTTAATATTTTTTTTCTCTAAATATACCATACATAACATATAATACTATATATACAATCCAATTAATGCGATATTTGAATAACATACATGTATTATTTATTCTTTACTATTATTTTTTATCGTTTCAATAGGAAAATGAACTATCGCATTTTGGATGTCTAAAAATCAAATTAACAAAACATGTAACAGATTGGCCATTCCATCAGGGTAATAACTTTTTGTCGATCAGAAATTGGTTCCCAAAATTATTTCTCTGATATGGTGTGGTCATTTTATTAACTAATGTTTTGTTAAACCAAGGGTTTATTTATTAACCTTTCTTCTCTTGAATACAGTACTGGCTCACATAAATGCTGAAACGCTTAAAGAATTTCCCCAAAATGTAATACACATTTCAGATAAAACTCAGTAACTAAAAAGATTCAAGTCAAATGCTAAAAACACATATATGAAACGTTTAGTATATGAAAATTTTGAAATACTTTTCTTGTACACTACTTTCAAAATAAAACGTTTTTCAGGTAAATTTTAAACGAATCTTTCTTTTTCTAACTTTATCAGGAAAGTAAATAATCCGTTTCATGAAAAATCTCTTAACTTAGTATATCAAGTCAAGAGTAAAAATGATCAAAATTCGTAGTCACAATGAAGGTGAGGAGCGGAAAATTTTTGTTTCTTGTGTATATGATGTTATTTTTATGCTGAAATAGCAAAGTGAATGTATTTTTTATTCCATATATATTAACATACATAAATATATATACACCAATTTTCTATATAATTGCCCCCCCCCCAGTGGCCCAGCGGCATGTCTGCGGACGTACAACACTAAAAGATGGGTTTTTATAACGTGTCAGACAGAGCACAGATAGCTCATTGCGTAGTATTGTACTTAACTATAATGACACACATGTATATAATCGCATTTCTCTGCCCTCCCTTCCGTGTCACAGCGGCATGTCTGGGGACTCGTACTGTTGGAAACTGGGTTTCAATAGCTGTGGTGAACAAAGCACAGATAACCCATTGCGCAGCTATGTGCTTAGCTACAATGAAACGTATAGAAATAAACAATCATATTTCTTTCCTTTGTAATTAAAGTCTGTGGACATCTCAAGGGTGTACTGAATGAATATTTATAAACAATAGTCTGAAACAAGCTTACTTCTTTTTCTTATTTAATCTGTAAAACTCGGTATCGATTGTATAGTTAGTCATGCTTCTTAGTCCAATAAACCATCAATATATTGTATCACGATTATTGAGTTGAAGAGCTGGACCACCCTCGACAACCAAATCGCTTACTGTAAGTCTAGGGCACCCAGTGGCTCAGCGGTATGTCTGCGGCACGCTAAAATCCGGGTTTCGATACCCGTGGTGGGCAGAGCACAGATAGCCCATTGTGTAGCTTTGTGCTTAATTCAAAACAACAACAGCAAGTTTAGTACGAAATACATTAACTTATAACTTAAAAATCTGTTCGGATTGGTTCTTATGTGATTTTTCCATCTTAGTGAATGTTTCCTGTAGCTTAGACTTGTAATATCATGCGTGTAAGTAACAGAAAGTATTAAAAGAAGCCCCATTGGCTTATACTATTTTTTTGTGTGTGTGTTTAAATGTTTTGAGGCACTCCTCAGTTTTTGTTGGTACGTTTTGACAACTATATGAATAGAAGAGAATGGAAGAAGAAGTGCAAAGTGTAATGTTTCATTAAATTTACCTTCTAACGAAAATTGTGTCTGCACCTGTTTTTCAAGACTTTCTATGTTGTTTGTTTTGTTTTTCTTAACTTCTTGCAAAGCTACACGAGGTCCATCTGCGCTAGCCGTCCCTAATTTAGCAGTGTAAGTCTACAGGGAGGGCAGTTAGTCATTATCACCCACCGCCATCGCTTGGGCTACTCTTTTACCAACGAATAGTGGGATTTACCATACTTTATAACGCTCTCACGGCTGAAAGTCAGCAAGTTTGGTACGACGGGGGTGCGAACTCGCACGCCTTAACCCACCTGGCCATGCCGGCCTATTGTTGTTTTGAAAAAACACTATTATGTTAATACCGGGTACCCGAAAAAGAAGTAACGCGAATATCGTAGATATCATGAGAGTGTATTTCTTACTCACCGGTTTAATCCATCTTCACTGCACATGCTTGCTATTTTAGTGGGAGCGTTATAATGTTACGGTCAATCTCACTATTTGTTGATTAAAGAGTAGCCAAGAGTTGGTGGTGGGTGGAGGGCCCGGTATGGCCAAGTGTGTTAAGGCATGCGACTCGTAATCTGAGGGTCGCGGGTTCGCATCCCCGTCGCGCCAAACATGCTGACTTTTTCAGCCGTGAGAGCGTTATAATGTGACGGTCAATACCACTATTCGTTGGTAAAAGAGTAGCCCAAGAGTTAGCGGTTTGTGGTAATGATTAGCTGCCTTCCCTCTTGTCTTACACTGCTAAATTAAAGACGGCTAGCAGAGATAGCCCTCGAGTAGCTTTATGCGAATTTCAAAAACAAACAAGCGGTGGGTGGTTATCATTAGCTCACTTCTGTCTAATCTTTCGTGCTGAATTAGGGACATCTAGCTCAGATAGCTCTCGTGTAAGTTTGCGCGAAATTTAAAACAAAAGACATTTTGTGACATATATAGTCAAATGACATATTTGAAGCCTTTTCTTTTCATTCTATAGTTGTCTCTTTTGAAACATGACTTTACCAACTTATTTTTTGTTGTTTAATTAGTGCTTCCAAGAAAATGTTTACTGTTGGATGTTATTGTATCGCTTCTAAACGACTTTAACAAAAGTTAAAGCACCCCTTTTTTTCTAAAATGCATTGAATATTGTGTATCTTAAATATTAAAAGCTATAATACAAGAATAACACGTGTACTCCGTTGGCTATAGCGGTAAGTCTCCGGCTTTACAACGCTAAAATCAGGGGTTTGATTCCCCTCAATGGGCTCAGCAGATATCCCGATGTGGCTTTGCTATAAGAAAAACAAACACATAGCGGTAAGTCTACGAATTTACCTTATTTGCCACATATTCTTACCTTGCACTCTATAGATATGTTTTATCTGTGATGCATGTTTACTTCTTGCATCATTTATCTTTAGTTTATTTTTTTTGCTTCTTCATCTTGCGTAGCCTTTAGCTTCATTGGAATTATCATACATACTCATTTCTCGCAAGTTTTAACTTTTTTGTTTTCTACTACTGTGTTATCCACAGAGTTGTTTTAAGATGTTTTACTTTCTGTACTCTACATGCTATGAATTATCTAGCGTGTGAGCGGTAAGTTTTTTGAGTTAAAATGCTATAATTCCGGTTCCATTTACTAAAGTGAACAGAGCGTATATAGTTAGCTAACTGTATGGCTTAGCGCTTAAAAAAACAAAGTAGTGAATAAACAAATTAATGTTTTATTCTGATTTCACTGATGCTTTGCAAAACATTAAATTTAAAGGAATGGTTTGTTTGTTTTTTGGAATTTCGCACAAAACTACTCGAGGGCTATCTGTGCTAGCCGTTCCTAATTTTGGAGTGTAAGACTAGAAGGAAGGCAGCTAGTCATCACCACCCACCGCCAACTCTTGGGCTACTCTTTAACCAACGAATAGTGGGATTGACCGTCACATTATGTCGCCTCCACGGCTGGGAGGGCGAGCATGTTTGGCGCGACTCGGGCGCGAACCCGCAACCCTCAGATTACGAAGCCCACGCCATAACGCGCTCGGCCATGCCAGGCATTAAAGGGAGGGACTTACGAGTATTGTTGTTGAAACGTCCACCGGTGGGACAGCACTTAGGCTTTGCATTTGTAACACTAAAATCAGGGTTTCTGTTTCCCTCTTTGGACACAGCAGATAACCTGAAGTGGCTTTGCTATATGAAAACACATACACACTTATTGAAATTTAGAAATCACCCCTTACAGGTATTTACATTTTCCTATTATCACTGATACGTATGCTTTGAAAAATTCTGAATACATAAAATATATCATTTGATTTAAGTCCCTGACGGGATATTATCACAACGCTATTGCATTTAGAAACAGTAATCGTCCTTGATAGATGAAAGGAAATATGCATATATGAATGAATATGGCAATATTTGGCTTGAAAATATTCAGTATCGAACAAACAATATTATGTGTGCTATCGATCCCTTTATTCATATTTTTTAAGAAGACATTAAATATGGAACTTATTCATGCCAATTATTTAATATATTTTAAATTTATTTATAAATATTCATCCCTCCCTGAGACCACGTAAGTCTACGGATTCAAAATACCAAAATCAGAGGTTCGATTCCCTTCAGTGGACACGGTAGATGGTCCGATGTCGATTCTTTGAAAAACACAAATTATGTAATTATTCTTACTACGTAATGTTAAAGATTTTCACACTGGTGTAATTTAGTTTTAATTTCCATCTTTCGATCATGCTGATGAATATTGATTTTTATTTGGACTACGTGATGGCTTGTCAAATGTTTGGCAACAATAAAAACGATAAAAATAACAATTAAGCAAACAAATAAATACAGTTTTTGAAAATAATAGTGGAAGTGGAACTTGTTTTAGTTAACAAACTTAACTAGGTTAAGTTAAACATATTCATATTGCGATACAATTAATAAGTTTTATAAAATACCAAAATAATGAACACTATGACATGTGTACACCCTTATCCAAATTTTATACTAACAATTATCACCCTTTTAAAATATTACAAATGAAATTTTTCTGTTGCGACCGTGGCGTCACATGGAGGTGGGTATTTAAACTTCTCTTGTTATTCGCTCAGTTGTTCGATTTGTGGGTGATGATTGCAAGCACACAAATTATCAATAATATAGTTATTAATGACGGGTGATAAATTATGCATTAAGTGCAAAACAAAAGAAAAAAGCTACAGCTATAGCACTTCATCCCTTTAATACACTTTACTTAAAAAAGTAAAGGATATATTAATTATCTCAGGCCAAGCGTCAGAAGTTAGAATGTAATGCATATAAGATTAAAGTGACACTACTACTACCGTAGCACAGATAGCCCTCGAGTAGCTTTGCGCGAAATTCCAAAAAAACAAACAAACAAACTACTACCGTATGACAAAAACATGATATTAACTACGTTATACAGATCTTTTAATAACATCAGACAATAAGAAAACAAGTAATAAATTAATAACAGATACGTAACCCTAAAATTGTCAAAGCATAAAGAAATTAAAAATATGATACTAACAAGAGTGTTGAAGCATTAGAAGGAAAGGGTAGACCACTTGCAAAAAATACAGCAATAATAAGTGGATTAGTAGACGTAAAATGCCTTTATACGATATCCTTTATAAAATTCATTGCTTCATTAATGATTTTACATGTATTATCTCTTGACTGATTTACATGACATTTTAACCAAACTTTTGGGTGTTGCAGCTCGTTTAGTCACATGATTCTTGTATAGAGCCAAAACTTATAAAATTAGATTCATATAGTACAAAACTGTAAATATAATGCTGAGAGTATGCCTTAAAGATTTTCATACGTGATATTACAATTTTATGGTGAAGAATTTGATCAGCATATTAAGACGTAGTATATTGTACAGCATTGATAGGTACAATAATTTGTAGAAAGAGTAAGAACTAAGTTACACGTCAGTTAGTTTAATGTAACAATTTGCTCCCCAGTGGCACAGCGGTATATCTGTGGACTCATACTGCTAAACACCGGGTTTTAATACCCGTGGTGGGCAGAGCACAGATAGCTCATTACACACCTTTATACTTAATTTTAAACAAACAAACATATATTTTAATGTCATGTTGATATATTATCACTAAAGGTTTATGTAATGATTTTCATAAACTAAGAAGTGTTTAAACTCACCCAATAAATGACAGTGTAATTTGATACAGAAATTAATCAATGGTGTTTATTTCAGTGGTTTCATGTGAAACTACACAAAGGTTACCTACGTGAAAATAAAATCTCACTATTCCATCAAATAAGGTTTTCGTTTCAAAGTGTTGATTACTAACTGCTTTTTCTTTAGTTTGTTATTTCACTGTGACACTTAAAAAGTAATCTCGCAACATAAATATGGAAGACGTTTTGAGGACAACAGAGTTAGAGCCCGCTAATATAATCACTGGGTTATATTATGACTTAACTACTTTTCTCATGAACCGTTGAAACATTATTTAACCAATGTTACAAGTAATGAAGTAATAATTTCTCATATAAAAATACATACACATAAATCATATACAAGAGAATATTTTGTATTGAATAAGGACAAATAAATAAACACGATTAAGTTAAGTAAGGAAACAAATAAATACAGTTTGAAAATAATAGTAGCAGCGGAACTTGTTTTAAAATGGAATTTAGTTAACCAATGTCACAAATAATGAAGCAATAAGGTCTCATATAAAAATACATTCACGTAAATCCTATACAACAGAATATTTTGCACAGAATAAGCACAAATGCCTAGAGATATTGTTAAAATGAACTTAAATATAAAATTAATAGTAGTTTCGTTTATGAAGAAAACACTCAGTAAAAAAATCTATTTAAACTTGAAAAAAATGTCATGATTTAGAAAACATGCACATTTCATAAAATGCACCAATTTGTGAAATTATAACTTAACTATAAAGGTAGTTTTGATTGTTAAATCAATATAGCTGTTTAGGACTCGTGTAAACTCTCTAAGCTGGCCTCGTGAGATATTATTGGGATTACGACCGAAAATATTGTTAGAACGAAGGTATTAAACTAATGTAACAACACATTGTTATCTTTATAAGTGGAAACGTAATAACAGTGTATTCAACTAGTTTTGCTGATAGCCAGATTAGCCTTTAGTTTCTTTTTGTAAGTATGTTGCTTGTTTTGATTGGAAGCTAATATTAATAGCAATCATGAATTAAGCAATATTTAAAGTAAATTATTAAAAACTTTACAAAAATACTAAATAGCCAGTCTAATTACAGATATCTATAAAGGTGTAAATAAGATATAAGTTTAAACTATTCTACAAGGTGAGCTAAACAATTTGATATGACGTATTTCTGAAATGTTATTGAGTGAACACGCGCCAAAACGTTTCAAATACATTAGAAATTTAAGAATGAAAATTATTACATAAGTTACGTCAGGTCTTCAAAATGTCCACCACCAACAAACATACACGTAGGTCATCGCTTCTGAACAAACCAGCATTCGGTAGTGCACTTGTCAACTGTAATTTTACCCACTTCCTGTTGTTTCATTATGCACAAATTCTGAAATGTTTGTGGTCTATGATTGTATACTTTATCTTTCAGTTATTCCCAAGCGAAAAGGTCTAGAGAAATTAGGCCATGGAATCGTTGGGAATATTTGAAATCATTCTCTTTGTAACCTATTCACCGATCGGGATATTCAGTATCCAGATAGGCACGGGTATGAGAATATAAGTGTGGAGGTGCACTACACCAATGGAAATATATTTTCATTGCGGGAAGTGAGTTATTATCCCATGAGAGAAAAGTCCCATCTGTACGCCCTGGCAGGTTAACATCTTTCTGTAGGGTATAGGCGTATTTTTTACCTGTAAAATGTATAACATTTCATTCAAAATGTTCATGCTGTCTAAACAATATGGCAATTTAAAGTGTTTAGACATAATTATTACTTACCCTGTATTGAATGAACAATAAGTATCTATAATACAGTTATATTCTGAGGTTAATGTAGGCCTTTTTATAATAATAAGTCATAAGAGTTGCAATGTATTTTATTCTCGTTGAACCGTGATCGCATAAAAATATTACCTAAGTGTTATGTTTGAAACTAATTTGCATTGTGGCTTGCGGGGAAATAATCCCTTCATTTTCTCTCTCTCTTCCTATTACCGAACAACTTCTAGAAAAAGACGGTCAAGCTTATAAATGATCAGAGGATAAGTAATGAAACAGTACAGAATCATTTTTTTTTGTTTTTTAGGTCAAGTACAACTTTTCAATTAATGAGTACTTAATTAACGACTTAATGTTAATTTTTGTATTATAAGTACATTAATGTCGAAAGTCAAATATATAAATTTCTTGATACATCATACCGACATTTCCTATTTGCTACAAATAAATGAAAACAACTATTTCATCAACTCATTTTACTATCCCAGTTATTTCTAGCCTATAGGAAAGTCTCTTTAACAATAACTAAATACATATATAAAAATTCCGTTATTAACTTTCTTGCTGTTCCTTTAAAGCAGATAACGTACATAAAATTTCATCTGCCTTCCTAATACACATTCCCAATTACATTCGTATGGGAAAGGAAAAAAGTACTTTATAATGCTGAGCTGCTCATTCATATTTCCTTTTAGTACAAGGAAAATCTCCCTTCATCTTCTCTAAATATTATTGCTCTTCTTTCCGATGAAGAAAAAACAGACAAAAACGTTACGTATTACTCTTTCAGTATCTTTCGATAATTTCTACCTCTTGAGAAAACTCTTTAATTTATTTCTCTTTTATAGTCTAGTTAGTCCTAGTACAACAAAAAATATTTATTAGCTCCTTTTTTATTACCTAGAAGCTTTTTAAACTCATGGGGAAAATCCTTTAATTTAATACTGTCATACTGGGATCGAAATAGCTTTTGCTTGTTATATTTCAAGCAATATTAAAAAGTCTGTTAAGCTGCTTCCATTGACTTTCTCAGTTAATACATCATATTGAAAAATCCATCTTTTACTGACTAGCTTCAAGCGCTATTTTGCCATTAGGTAATCTTTTATAGCGTATTGAAAATTACTTTTATCTATCTTGCTACTTTTGATTAGGTATAACTGAACCATTAAGCATTTTGATACTTTAATATAAATTCTTACCTATTTCTGTATGGAAGACGCATGTACTAATCACAAGTTGTTTTCAGTGACTTTTCTATAAAAAGAAATTTTCTGCTAATGTTTAATCAGTTACAGTATATTGAAACACATCTTTATCTACTCCTTCCCCACTACTCAGACAATCATATATAACACATTAATAGTTTACCCACCTGCTTTTCTACTAAAACTTTGTTATAAGTAACACGTTTGTAAATTACTACATCTATCATTCAACTATCGCCTGGTTATTTCTAACGCAATCAAAACTATCTTCATTTATTCCTATATTGTTTCACACTTACTTCAAGTACATGAGAAGTATTCTTTCATCAACTTTCTATTTATTGATTACTTCTGACACTTTGGCAAAGGCTCTGTTTATTTTCATCTTGCCCTTCACTAGTTCAGCAGTAATTTTATGGGTGAGCAAAGCAGTTTAGCAAACTTAAACAAAACTTTTATGGTATTTATATATCATTTCTAAAATACCAATAACTCCTTTTATCTACTTCTTTGCAGTTATCTACTTACTCTTACACATGATAAAAATTATTTCATCAAGTTTCTCACTCTTGTATTATTTCTCGCTAGTATAGTGGTAAATCTACGGATTCACAACCCTAAAATCAGGGGTTCGATTTCCCGTTGTGGGCTTAGCAGATTGCCCGATGTGGCTTCACTAAAATAAAACAGAACACTCTCGTATTAATTTTTTTTACAATATGAAAACTTCATTCATATGCTTTAAAACTCTTTATATAGTTACTTTTTAACATATTCCTGTTTTGTTTTTATATCACTGTGATATATGTGTAGAGTAATAATTGTAATAAATGACTAAACATTAACTGCAGTACCTCGCAATTATGTTAAAATTCTGATCATCAGCAAAGTCAGTTCTTTTTCTAATTCCTTTTATTTTTCATTTGAAAAACGGACGGCAGACATCTATGACAAAAGTACCGAAAGCATCTTCAACGAATGAGCAAGATACTCTCAGAAACGTTAGAAATTTTAAGATAGGTAACAAAGAACTCAAGAATATCAAACTTCGCCAGATTATTCGCATAAACTCGGAAGTCAGTAAGAATAAGCAAAGCGGAAACTTTAGTCTAAAGAACATTTTCAAAATCGTTTCGGCGTGCTTTGTGCTCAACAATAAAGATGAGATTTTTAAAGAACAACTAGGGGGCATGTCAAACAGGTACAAAAGAGGGTTAGAGGTTTAGACGTTCTCACAATTTTAAAAGGCATATGCACTTTGTTCTGTTAGGTGTGTTTAGACTGTTTCTGCTTGAGGCGCATTCCGATACATATATGATACGACTCGTCGTACTTTGCTTCCTCCTCATCAGTTCTCTCTTTGAGAATAATGTAGTCTTTATCTTCCAGACTATCTACTTATTTCACAGTACATTCTTTCTGCTATAGTAATGTTCACACAAATACCCACACATTACCACAAAAACACATATATTCTAGAAGAAAATATGATTTCTAACTGACAGATTTTGTAAGAATTTATGCGTATTTCTGTCTGACATTAGACTTACATTTATTTGCATATGTAAATGCGCATTTCATAGTTTGAAAAAGAATTCCATAGAAAAAATATTTTTAAATTAAATATTTTGTATGAAAACCACATGAACAGAATACTATAAAGCAATAAAAAACTTAATTATCTAAACTTCATAAAAATTACCATAGTCATTTGAACACTAAGTAATAGATTAAAAGAGTGAAAGTTTAGACTATGTTATAACGTTACAATGAAATTTCTCACCATCATTGTTTTGCATATTCATATTAATTAGCATATGATTTTACATAATATGAATCATATTGTTCTCTGTTTTTTGCAGATAATAATCAGTTATATTTAATAACATTTCTCGATGCGATAGTTGTTCAAAATAGTTTTGAGTATAAGTTTGGAAACTCTGTATTTGAGAATAGACTTTTCACAATAAAATTTTCTTAAAAGTATATTTTGTATTTTGGTGTGTTAAGTGAAACTTGGTATATATATAATAAGAATTAGTACATAAACAAGCACATATAGATATTATATTATTCAATTTGTCCAACCGAGTTTAGGATTATATTTTATAGAATGGTGGGTTTAGAAATAGAGGATCGCGGGTTCGAATCCTCATCACATCAAACGCTCGCCCTTACAGCCGTGGGGGCGTTGTAAGTTACGGTCAATCCTACTATTAGTTGGTAAAAGAGTAGCTCAAGAGCTGGCGGTGGGTGATAATGACTGAATGCCTTCCTTCTAGTCTTATACTGCTAAATTATGGACGGCTAGCGCGAAATCCAAAAGAAACAAATAATTAGAAATAGAATATAGATCGAACTTCGTGTTATCTAAATGATCCAGGAACGGTACATAAACCATGTATTTATCTCGTTAAATGAACCGTAAAAATCTAATCCTTTAGTTATATATTATGAACACAAAATAATTCTGGTACATGTTTAACTTCTTCCGAAACCAGTAAACTAGAGCCTGGAGATTACCAAAGTGATTATTTTAAACATATAATATTGGCTTTAGTAATTTCAGTTTACGAACGTAAGTAATAATCAAACCAATCAGAGAGAATTATAAGAAACCTTTGGAGAAACAATGAGATTCGTAAGTAAACAGATTTAGAAGTCAACTCTTAACCAACGATTAGAAAGTTACCGGCCATATAAAATGCAACCGACCGGCATCATCCACCGCCAATTCTGAGGTTACTGTTTTTACAGACAAATATTGGAATAAACAATTATTGATCGAACATGTTAGGTGCCGAGTTTGGATCCCGTAAATTGCGAGTTGAGCACGCCAATTTCCAGCATCTTCTAGCATCTGTTATTATCTGTTCTTTATAAGTTATTTTATTTAAAGACTTTGTTAAAGACAGTTCAAGTTCTAACTTTTATGACATTGCAAATTTTTGTTTTCAAATTGTTTTGCGAAAACTATTAAAACAAAGAAACAAACAATTAGGCTGTATTTTGTGTTCTAGGAGCTTACTTCATTTCTCAAGTCTAACTTGTGTGAGCTTTCAATTTAAATAAACATGTAAGGCTACAATATAAAGTTTTTCTGCTTTTAATTAAAAAAACAACACAAAATCAACCAGTTTGTGTGATTGTCAACATTAATAAAAAGGATTTAATAACAGTATTTTAAACATATTAATTGTTGAAAAAAATAAACTATGTGCTTTTCTGAGATACAATTTTTCCAGTGCCTTTAAAATTGTAAAAATTTGGTAGATTATTTTCACAAAGAAATTTAAATACAAGTTTTTGCAACACACATTTATTTAAATGTAACAGTTTTTTATCACTAAAATTCTTTTTAAATGACTATATTAAACATTCCATTCAGTCCATAAGTTAGTGATTGCATTTTTAGTTTGAAGTGTCTGTGAAAACTCATCTATCATTAAATGATAAAGGAAAAAAAACAACAACAACACATAATTATGATAACGATGAAGTCAGTTTCTTTATATCTTTTTTGTAATGGAAATACACATAAGAAATGTTTCACATAGTTAACGTTACCAATGAAAGAAGTAAACTACATGTGTGCAGAATAACGTATTCTGTCTTTATTGCTCTTTTTTGTCTTTATATTAAACTATATATTACGAAGTTAACAAACTGGAAACAATTCAACCATGAAATGATGAATTTCCTGGTCTAGGTGTGTCTTAGTGGTTAGTATGCTATGCGATTTGAACCCTTGCTGCAAAATCGCGTTTCCAACTTTTGAACGTTGAGTTTGCTGTAAGATTGATGTTCACGTTCCTGGATTTGAAATGGAGTAAACCAAGAGTTGGGAGTGAGTGCATTCTTGTCTTTTACCTAAGCTATATGAACTATTAATAACACACATAAAAATGGACATAATATGCAAGAAAAGATTAGATTATGCCTTGCAAATTATATCGCTTAATAGGTTTAGAGGTTTTGATTTTTATTAAGAAAATGATTATCTTGGCATATGTCTGAAAGTTTAATATATATACTCTTCAAAGAAAAAGAAACGCAAAAGGCAAAATTTGAGACATATTGTTAACAAGTTTATTCCAGGTAGTTCTGTATGACATATGTGAAACTTTGCACATTCACCGCTGAACATCCAAAGTCTGCAAAGGCGAAGTCCACGCTCACAAGTTTAAGTTTAACGTCACGCAACGTCAATAACGAGTATGCCCCCCTGTGAGCACCAATAACTCCTTGGCATCTCTTGCCCATGGAAACAATGAGATGACGAATCACATCCTGTGGAATGGCTATCCACTCAGCCTGCAAAGCTGCTTCAAGCTGAGGTAGAGTTTGCGGTTGAGGTTGTCGCCGTCGCAGACGTCGGTCCAACTCATCATAAAGATGTTCGATGGGGTTTAAATCTGGTGATCTGGAGGGCCATGGAGGAACGTTGATGTTGTGGTGTCTCAAAAAGACAGTGATGAGTCGGGCTGTGTGAGGGCGGGCGTTGTCATGTTGAAAAACGTCGTTGACGTTCAATATGATGAGTTGTACATGGGGCAGTAGACGTCGCAGTGTTGGTCTGTAGCGATCTTGTGCGGGCGTGGTCACACGAGGTCTGCCAGATCGTGGACGGTCACAAGTTGATCTATGTTGTTGGTGACGATTCCATAGCCTTGTGATGGTGCTTGGGTGGACATTTACAGCTCTGGCAACATTTGATCGAGATTCCCCTGCTACCAACGACCAATGGTATTGTTGCGTTGTGCTTCAGTCAGTCTTGGCGTAACTGTATTGCGTGTCGGTGGCTTAACACTGAGCTATGGAAACCGAGAACCCGTCACTTTTATAGGGATTTTGCACATGTTGCACTTGCCGAACATGCAGATCTCTCAAACAAATTTATTAGACACGAATGCGTTTTGGCGAAAAATCCGATGTTTTTCTCCGTTTTCAAAGTGCATAACCTTTATTGTCATTTTGGTTTGACAATCAGTGCCTTAAGACGTGTAACATCACAGACTCTGAGCTTGTAACGTTATTACATATATGTCTTTTTAAAATAAAAAATATCCCTTTTGCGTTTCTTTTTTTGAAGAATATATGTAAAAACACCTTGTAGTATTGTTTTTTTTGGAAACATTTCTGTAATTGTCATTAACCGACAAGCTTGTTTCTGTTTGATGAAGAGCGTTTGCTTGAAAAGCCACCAACAAAATAAAATACAAACATAGCTTTTTGTGGTCATTTATCTCAAACTTCAAATTTATTTCTTTTATCACCTTTATAATTTTTTTGCGTTTATATACAAACACACATACACACACACGTTAATCACAAAGAAAACCCAAAATTTGAAACTATTATAATATTCAAAGCTATTCCTTCTAAAAAAAAAGTCTAGCATGTCTAGTTGATTAGGGTGCTTGACTGGTAATCTGAGGGTCGCGGGTTGGAATCCCCGACACTGCATACATGGTCTCCCTTTCAGTCGTGGGGACGTTATAATGTAACAACCAATCCCACTATTTGTTGTTAAAAGAGTAGCCAAATAGTTGGCACACTGTTAATTTAGAGACGGGTAACGTAGATAGCTCTCGTGTAGCTTTGTACGAAATTCAAACCATACTTTCTTGAAAACAAAATTTCAAGACAGGCACTTTACGAATTAGAAATTTTAATTAGAATGTTTGGAAGTGATACAGATTGTTTCAAAAACACTCAATATGTTTGATATGCTTTTCGTCATTTTAGACCAGTGTACTAAACTAATCTTGAAATAAAGACAGTTATCCTCGCGATCTCATTGTCATTTATATGTTATCCAAATTTCATGAGTTATATCCGTACCTAAAATTTTATTGATTCAATTTTAGGAATCTGTCAACGATTGACGCTTGAATGAACGGCTTATAAGCTTGTAACAAGTCACAGCATTCTGCTATAAGTCTTTTTAATTACACTAAATGTAAATATAAAGGATTATCCTATATTATTAAAAGTTGATGCTCTCAAAGTGTCTGTGCTATAGATTCGAAATATTAAAAAGTTTCTTAAAATGGGCTCCTTTTATCCACACAGGTTCATCAACAAAAAAGTAGACATAATGAAGTCGCACTTAACAACAACATAAAGATCAAAACTGGTCTTTTATTTAAAGTTAATTTCTGTTTCTTTGTTTTATTTTGAATTTTGAGCAAACCCACTGAAAAGCTATCTGCACTAGCCGTTCCTAATTTATTCGTAAAACAGTAGAGGACAAGAAGTTAGGCATCATTACCTTCCGCCAACTCTTAGGGTACTTTTTTTATCAAAGAATTATGGAATTGACCTCCCTCACAGCTGAAAGAGCGAACATGCATGTTGTGATGGGGATTCGAATCAGAGATACTCAAATTGCGAGCCGAGCGCCTTAACGCCCTGATCATGCTACGCTGTCAATAAAGAGATATTTAGACATAGGTAATAACATTTCTTCAGTGACATAAGATAGGAATGTGTGTCATATAATCAAATAATGTTTACCAGCTAAACCAAATACTCAAATTAAAGAAAAAGGCAGCTCACCACCCTTAACAGCGTAGAGCCGTGTAAAGTGAAAAACATTTAACTTTAGTATTTTATTCTGTTATTTTTATATTCAAATTTGTGAAGGAACAGGTTCTCTACTACTACTTCTTCCATTTTCCATAGATAAAAAAATTCAGTTCGATCTTGAATTTTCTGAGCAACCTTTGTTTTCACAAATGCAGACTGCTGCTCAGAATAAAGAACTTCTTTTATAAATTTAAATCTAGTCGATACGAAACAAACTTAACTTTCTTTAAGCTCATGAAACCCACTGAAATCAAATGGCGACTTTTGTAATTTTGAACTACCGTGTTAAAAAGTGTTATTTCCTGTTAAAGGTTATTATCATAAGATGTCAGGTCATTTGAACTGCGATTGTTACAAGGAACGATAACATTATTTATGAAGGTTCGTTTTATAATTTAAATCGCTCTTTATCACAATAAATATTAAATAATTTTAACTTTCCAGCCTGTTTTCATATAAAGCTACGCTAGGGTTATCTGGGCTAGTTTTTAAAAGGGTCAAGATCAAAGGTAAAAATCATAGCAAGGTCAAGAAAATCTAAAAAATACCTATAGCTGACAGAGGTGCCGATTATTTACACTAATTTTGCACTATAAATCAGTTAAAAATGATCGAATTTTGATGAAATTTCGTGAGCATATGTAGGATGTTATTTCTCATTTAGAAGTGTAAGACGAGAGAGAAGGCAGCTGGTCATCGACATCCACATCCAACTCTTAAACAGCTTTTTAACCAACAAATAGTGGTATTGACTATTTGATGTGACGGGGATTCGAATCAGCAATTCTCATAAAACGAGTCGAACGCCCTAACAACTTGGTCATGCTATACCACTAGCAAATTCGTATACAGTTTTGTTCTTACCTCTGTCATTGAAGTGATTAGTTTTAGAGGGTCAACATTAAAGGTAAAAGTCACATTAAGGTCAAGAAAATCCAAAAAATTCCTAAAGATTGACATACGTACCGATTATTTACACAATTTTTGCACTATAATTCAGTCAAAAATGATCGAATTTTGACTAACTTTAATACCAAATATATCTATATTCGTTGATCTCAACATACATAGTGACAGATTTTAGTATTTTTGAGCGTCAAATACGATTAACGCTACGTGGCGGAGATATGTGCTCTACTGAATGTCCCTCTAGTTTTGTAAGTACATATAAACATATATTTTATAATTTTTAGTTGTTTGTTATAAGTACCATGAAAGCAAAATCCATAACTGTGCAGTAAGACTGATACAAAACCTCACTTTAAAGCGTATAATTAAAATATACTGTACAACGAAAAGTGAGCATTTATTATATATTATTTATTTAATTATGTTAAATTATATATTCTCAGACTTTTGACACATTAATTTGGTTATTGGGTAAAAAATAATGTTTACTACCTCTTTCATAAGTACTGTAGTGCTTAAAGATGTACTTCAATATCTAAAAAAATTCTACTTAATTAAGTTTTGTATTCCATCAGATTTTTTTTCTTCAATCATCTGTCTCCCTATCTCTAAGAGAGATTAGTGTTTTGTATGGATAATTTCTTTTACAATCAACTGAAAATTCAATTAAGAAAAATAATACGAATAGCTGAAGTTGTAGCATGAAAAAAAAGCTGAACTAGTTAGAAAGAGTTTTTTGGCTTTGACTAGGTTTTGAGATGCTATCACGAAAATGCCCATTCTATAATGTTCATTTTCAGATTAGAACGTGTTTTGAAGGTATTAAAAATATAAAGGGCGAAAATCGACATTCCTTGAAAAAGAAAAGATTTTTCTAGCAATTTCGGCAGTGACAGCTATTGTTATAGGTAATTCTGAGAGCACATGCTTGCACGAGTGTGATTGTAGTTGGTGATAAGAAGTTATGGACAGCTGGTCTGCTGAACGCAGCCAAATATTGAACAGTGAATAGGTAGAAATCTTCAAGTCCAAGGAAGCTCAGAAGCACGTCAGGGATTTTGGAATTTTCAACATTTGAAGTTGAGCAGATAAAAAAAACAAAGGCTGTTAGAGGATATCATGCGGTACAAAATCAACTATTACAGATTAAAACAAAAACGATTTAAATGCTATGTAATTATCAACTTCAGTTTTACCATAAGAATATTATTTGGTATCAAATATGAATTTATCCTCTACACGTAAAACAACGTTTTGACAACATAGTTACATGCCGTGTAATGATTTTTTTCTATTGATATAAAAAAATGTTTTTGAGAAAACAATTCAATTCAATTAACGTGTTGATTTCTTAATAACAAAATATTTTATGACTTGAGTAAATATGCTTCTATAATCTGGTATTTATTAATTTATTAAATACTTTACCAACAGACAGTTGATAAAACGTTCAATTTGTTCAAAAAAGTACGTATTGTATTGTTTCTTTGTCGCTTTCTATAATGTCGTTTATGGATTTGATAAAATCTAATGCGCCCATACTGTAACGAATAAGCAGACAGTTGTATAAAAACACCATGTTTGAAACAAGTTACTTCTGTCAGTGTTCAAGTAGCCAGCCTCAGCTAATTAACATCAAACGAAAGAGTGATTCCTGGACAGACTGTCTGGGCGCTCCCGCTGCCCTGGTGTCCAGTCGAGCGGAATAATAACATTAAAGTGTGCCTGTTGTGACATCGATGGTAGCAAGTATTTCCGTTCACAGGACTTCCGCTTGTTGGTAAACCTTGCTTTAAAACTCCCTCTGTAGATTACATGCAGATTTTACGAGCTCATAGTAAGACGAAAGCATTTAAGCATTGGATAAACTTTTACATTTATTTTCACCTTTGAAACAAACGAATAAAACACTAAAATAAAACTTATTATATGTTGCTTTTAGACAGCAGTTGGTTCATTTATTTTCTTACCTTTAAAGAAGAGTCTGCTTTGGTGGGATTGCATGCAATGGCCTAAACGTTTCTCCTGAACTAATTCTAAAAAAAGGAAACTTATCTGGCTTTTACGTAGTTTGTATGTCATTAAAAACGTTTTTTGGAACAATTTCAATAAAAACTGGCATATGTGTTGTGACACAAAGTTTGAAAATTTACGGAATTGTTTGGATAAAAGTAAAGTTTACTGGCAATAATAACGACAATACGTAAAATAACATAACAAGAATATTTAGAAATAACATTTTTAGAGTACCCTAAAATACGCAAATACATTTATATATGTATATTGATTTGGAGCTATTTGGACCAAAACCTCAAAATGAGTCATAATATGTTATTTCGCAGGATTAAATATTAGTATTAATTAAATAGTGCAAAACCTTTATTGGCTCTTGTACCTTTAATCTTGTAAGAATAATACAATCGATGGTTAAATAATAGTTTTCAAACTGTAAAGTTGCCATCGATCACCCATAAAAGAACGATTATACAGACCTGATATCCTCCGTCCAATGGGTTCAAAGGTAAGCATGGTAGCCAGAACAAAGGTAGCCTTATATAGCTTTGTGCTTAACAGAAATAAATCTTTATCATGCTCTGAACACGTTTATGTATCTGCATACACACACACACAATTGTTAATTAAAATTATTTTCGTAAATTGTACATGAGTGCAAATTTAATAATATATAACAACATTCCGTTTATCAAATTTAATCCAAAATTGCAGATAAAAAGAACAAAATAAATGGAAAGAAAAATCAAAATTGGCTCACCTTTTGATGTTTTAGCTAACAGTGTTTAAAATATAATGTTATTCACCATCCGCAACAAGCCGGTTTGAGTTTGGTTAAAAGCATTAAAAATATGTTAAACGTTAACATTACGTAGACAATTATTTGTTATTAAAAACCAACGTTAATTTGTAAAACTCCCAATCTCAATACATGGACAATTATTAGAAGTTAATAAGAAATATAAAACTTTCACCTAAATACTTAAATAATAATTGAAAACTGATCATCTTTCCTCAACGGCAATGTTCAAGTGTATCTTCACAAACTAGTATGCTTTGATTGTTTTGTGTTTTGAAATTCGCACAAAGCTACTCGAGGGCTATCTGTGCTAGCCGTCCCTAATTTAGCAGTGTAAGACTAGAGGGAAGGCAGCTAGTCATCACCACCCACCGCCAACTCTTGGGCTACTCTTTTACCAACGAAAAGTGGGATTGACCGTCACATTATAACGCCCCCACGGCTGGGAGGGCGAGCATGTTTAGCCCGACTCGGGCGCGAACCCGCGACCCTCAGATTACGAAGCACACGCCTTAATGCGCTAGGCCATGCCAGGTCTAGTATGCTTTGAAAGACCGAAAATGAAAACAAAGTTTGTTACTACAATCTCTACAGTTTGTTTTGAATTTTCGTCCAAAACTACTCGAGGGCTATCTGTGCTAGTTGTCCCTAATTTTGCAGTGTAAGACTAGAGGGAAGGCAGCTAATCATCATCACCCACCGCCTACTCTTGGGCTACTCTTTTACCAACGAAAAGTGGTATTGGCCGTTACATTATAACGCCCCCACGGCTGGGAGGGCGAGCATGTTTAGCGCTACTCGGATGCGAACCCGCGCCCCTCAGATTACGAGGGTATTCCAAAACGCGCTCGGCCATGCCGGGCCCAATCGCTACAAATAGTTTACTGTTTACTAGATGTGTAATATTTGTTACAGATAAGTTTAACACTTTAATGATTTACTAAGTATTATTACCATTATACATCAATTTATCTACTAGCAATTTAACAAATTCTGAATTAGATTTAAGGGTAACTAATGTCGGTATTTTCCTTTAGAAATTATATCACTGGAATATTTCCTGACAAATTTTACAATTTTTTATTATCTTATCCTGTGTATGCGTTATTGTCGTATTAAGATATTGATTTTTTTTGTTAAATGTTAATTTATTTGTTGTTGTTTTTTGTAAAAAACTGAGTTTTAGTTTTACCGTGATGAGCAGTTGTAGAAAATTTGTCTGAAATTTCACTTTTAAGACTTCAGTTTTGCTACACATAGTTGTGTGTTTGCATGTCTAACTACAAGTGAAATGCCAAGGATTACAATATTCCTCATTCTCTACTAAAGAATCAAATATAAAACTGTTATGGAGCCAAATTTGTTAATTCAACGTTTTTCTTTGACGGCCATGATATTTTGTGATATTGGTGGAGAGTTTAAACAACATTGAGGTTGTTTCGAAATTTATTTTTACGTTGTAGCTCTTAACCTTTTAAACATTTGAACTGGTAGATTTGAGAGAAGGCAGCTAGATAACAGTAACTATAATCAAAGCTAGGATCTCACTCTTATACACTGAAGAGTGAGATTTGACCTTTGTTCTAATATCGTACCACAGCTTCTTAAATAAACAAGAAAATAAGCTATGAACTTAAAAAAAAAATACTTTTCATGTCAGAATACCTAGTTGTTTTGAATTACATATACTTTGTATGGATAATGAATTTAAATTGTACTCAAACAGTTTAATAGATAATGAAATGTTTAATATGTAATATATTGTATACCGTTCTTCTTGATGATTATTTGAAACTAATTATTGGTGGAAACTGACCAGAAGCTTACCACATGTTTGAAAGGGGTTGTGTAATAAGTGTCTGAATGTAGAAGGCGGGCTTAGATGTTTGAATATACAATTATACATATATTATTATTTATTATATTATATTATATTTTAATATTGATATAAAGGTGTTCCTTTGTATTGGTTTATTTTGTGCTTAAGTTGTTGTATAAGTAAGGCTTCTTAAAATTTGCGTTGTTTATGTTTGTTTCTTTATTTAATATTTAAGTGTTTTCTAGGCCCGGCATGGCCAAGCGCGTTAAGGCGTGCGACTCGTAGTCCGAAGGTCGCGGGTTCGAATCTCGGTCGCGCCAAACATACTCGCCCTCCCAGCCGTGAGGGCGTTATAATGTTACGGTCAATTCCACTATTCGTTGGTAAATGAGTAGCTCAAGAGTTGACGGTGGGTGGTGATGGCTAGCTGCCTTCCCTCAAGTCTTACACTATTAAATTAGGGACGGCTAGCATAGATAGCCCTCGAGTAGCTTTGTGCGAAATTCCAAAACAAACAAACAAACAAAAAAGAGTTGACGGTGGGTGGTGATGACTAGCTGCCTTCCCTCTAGTCTCACACTTCTAAATTAGGGACGGCTCGATGCAGTGGGCTAACAACCTACTCACTTAAAAACCTGTTGAAGAATCAGCAAGTGATTGTGGCCCTATGTTCCTTGATGGAATCGAGTGGTGAATAAATGAGCGTGTTCTATGATTATGTTGTGTTCATTTGACTTGCAGTGTTCGAAAACGTATGAAGATGACTTTTATGTTCTTTGAATCTGATTTCCATTTTCTTACTTGTTTTTCTAATATAGAAGTCGTGGCAGCTATCACATTGTATTTTATAAATAATGTTTGTCAGTGTGGTTTTTACATAGTATAGACCTTAGTTTTGTGCCTGGTTTTTGAATAAATTTAGTATATCTGGAATGTTATATTTTGTTACTAGTTTTTACCAAATGTTGGTTATTTTTCTGCTGATGTCGGGAATATATGGTATGCAGCAGTATATGGTTTCGTGATTTTTTTAATTCGTGAGATATATTTACTTTTGTTGGTTAATTTTGCTTTATATCTAGGTGTGTTCGTATAATGTTTTCTACGGTTTGTGGAGGAAACTTATTGATGTTATTGAAGTATTGTTTTATTTTGTCTAATTCGTCGTTCATTTTGTCTGGTAAGCATAGTTTTATGGCTGTGTTTATTTGGTTTCTTGGTAGTCAAGTTTTTGTTTTGTTTCATGTGCTGAGTCCCAAGGAATGTAAGTCCAATATGGGTGATTTTTCGGTGGATTTCTGTTTTATATTGTGTATCGTTTTTTTGTAATTTTGAGATTAAGAAATGATATTTGATTGCTTCCTTCTTGCTCACATGTGAAGTTAATGTAGGGATGTATCGCGTTAATGTGATTGAAAATATTAAGTATGTGTTCTGTAGATTCGAATCCCGCAATCGTGTCATCTACATATCTGTACCAGTATAGTGGTGGATGTAATGCTGTATTAATTGCTTGTGTTTCAACTTGTGTCATAAAAATATTGGCTACTGGTGATACTGGGTTGCCCATGCTTAGGCCATTTGTTTGTATATAGTTTGGGTTGTTGAACATGAAGTTTCTCTTCATCGTGGTGAATTCTATGAGAGTTGCTAATTGGTTGCTGGGAATGTCTATAGATGGGTTAGGGTCTCGGATATAGAGTTCTAAGGCTATCTTGCAGGCTTTAGCGGTTGGAACTTTTGTAAAGAGGGATATAACATCGAAACTGGCCATTAAGGCTTTATGATTAAGTTGATTTAGATTAGACTTGAAATTAAAAGAGTCTTTGATGAATGAGCTGGCTGATGTTACATATTTGGAGAATGCCCATGCTATGTATCTACCAAGATTGTAATTAAACGATTCATATGTGGACATAATTGATCGTAATGGACAATCTGATTTATGAGGTTTGGGGATGTCGTATATTTGTGGTGTGCGTGAGTCGGTTTTGAGTAGGTGGGAATAAACTGTTTGTGAAATGGTGTTGGCTTTTTTCACTTTTAATAGTATTTTGTTTAGTTGCGTTTTGTGTGTCCTTGTCAGATTTGTGTGTATTGGTTTAAATTTGTCTGAAAGGATGTTCGTCATTTGTTGGATGTATTCATTATGACTACAGCGTTTCCTTTAACTGCTTTTAGAATTTTAATGTTTTTGTCTTGTTTTAGATTTTTAATGGAATTAATGTCTCTTTTTGTAAGATTATTTTTTAACTTTCTGTTTTGTGAAACTATGTTGATGGTTTTGTGAGAAAATTCTTTAAACAAATCGTTTAAGATGTTGTTTTTAGGTGTTTCTGGGAAATATAAATTTTTAATTTTTACCAGAGAAGTTTAGTTGTTGGATGTCTTTGGATAGCTTTCCTAATGTTTGTTTCAAAGTACATATTGGAATTAGGTGTACTAAAAGCACGGTTATTTGATATAACTGTTTCTAATGTTTATTTTATTAAATACTGATACAGTACACGATTACTTCATGTTTGATTTGCTAAAACTCCTTTTCTTAATGTTTGAGTCTGACAGTAGTACACTAGCACCAAGAGCAATTCCTTTTATAAACTTTCTCACGATATTTCCCTTCAGCTCAATAACTGTATCTCATATAGTTACTTGGTTTGAGTTTCATTCAGAATTTCAAAAAATGTGTTAAACTAACCATACTGTACAAGTTTATTTGAATTCTCAATTTATTTAATGGTTGTAACTTCCAATAATAGAAAGCAATTTATTAAGAACGAAACTATAAATCAACCTCACAATAAGTATAGATAAATATCCTTTTCATACGTTTCTACCTGTAAAGATGAGTATTCTTTGTTTTATCATTATTAAAGATATTTTGGGGGAATATGCTCCCTATGGCAGCAACTTCTTATTTAGCGACTTTCGCTAAACTGTTTGTTTGTTTATTTTTGAATTTCGCACAAAGCTACTCGAGGGCTATCTGTGCTAGCCGTCCCTAATTTAGCAATGTAAGACTAGAGGGAAGACAGCTAGTCATCACTACCCGTCGCCAACTCTTGCGCTACTTTTTTTCAATGAATAGTAGGATTGGCAGTCACATTATAACGCCCCCACGGTTGAAAGTACGAGCATATTTGGTGCGACCGGGATAACTAAACTGACTCTTATAAAATTAGAATGATGATTTACCTTATTATTCTTAAAATATCAAGGAAACAATCTGTGTAAACAAACATGCGAAAGTCTGTCAACATGCCTAGAACTTTATCTCAGATCATTTTACTTGCTGATTATTATTCAGTTCAATGCATACGTTGTTAAATGTCATAGAAAAAAAAAAGAATTACAGACGCAATATTCACGAAGTATTTAACATATAGTGCTAGTTTAACACTTCCATATTTTCCGAAAATAATTCTCTGTTAAAAAAACTTTTTATTTTGTATTATGCACCATAGTCATAACAGAATATTTTGTTTAAAAAAGTACCACAAATAATGTCCAATATGTTCTAAAATATGGAGCACAAAGTTTTATAATTTTATTAAACAATTTTAAAAATCGAAGTAGGTTTATGTTTTGTTTGTTTTTGGAATTTCGCACAAAGCTACTCGAGGGCTATCTGTGCTAGCCGTCCCTAATTTTGCAGTGTAAGACTAGAGGGAAGGCAGCTAGTCATCACCACCCACCGCCAACTCTTGGGCTACTCTTTTACAAACGAATAGTGGGATTGACCGTCACATTATACACCCCCACGGCTGGGAGGGCGAGCATATTTAGCGCGACGGGGGCGCGAACCCGCGACCCTCGGATTACGAGTGCACGCCTTAACGCGCTCGGCCATGCCAGGCCGAAGTAGGTTTAAAATATATATTTTGGTCTTAAGTTGACATGTCGATAATATAATGACCATTCTGAGTCACTGGAGATAAGTGCGTCCCAATTTTGAGCCGGTTACGAAGTGTTCTTTTGAATGGGAAATAAAGATTTCTGTATAACTGTCATGGAAAGTCGCTATTTCAGTTTTGAATTCAATGGTTTCAGTTAACAAATGAATTAAGTGTCTCCAAAACTCAAATATGCTCTTCTACTTATGATATTGATGCTATTCAAATAAACTACGGACAGAGTCAGTGGTTAATGCCTTCACGCCCCATGTAGTTCCTAATATCGAGAAATATATTGTGCGAGAGCTAAACGCAGTTATTCTAGCTTTTAGGTAAATGAGGAAGTCAACATTAAAAACAAAAACGACAGGTTAGTTTTCACTGCTTACTACCAGTTTGTATTTACGGTACAGAGAGAGTTCTATTATCTGCTTACGACCATTGATTATTTTAAAGGTTTTTGTCAATAAAAAGTATTGTCGTTACAATGTTTTCTCTGAAAATAATCTGATATTTAATCATTTTTTTCTTCTACTACCACAGATATCGCTTTATGTCACAGAAGACATTTCTATTGTATTATTTCTCACTTTGAGTGAAGTGTGTATTTTGTTCGGTTATTAATCAATGAAATGAGCATTAGAATATCACTATTCTAAATTACGCTTTCGTTTAAGTGAAGACGTTCTCGTTTGTTGGGTTCTGAGAACAATATCGTGCGTGTCACTTTGGACACGTTTTATGAGCATAACGCTATGCGTGTTGCTTCAGTCATGTAAGATATAAATATCTAAGATAGTCTGTAGAATGTGGATAGCGATGTTTTCATAACGACAGTAACAAGATGAAACACAGTTTAAAAGCATTTTATTCCAATTGTTGTTACACTGTATAGATGTTTTTCGTTGAAACATTTGTGTTATTCGTTAATGAAGATCATTAATTATAAAATAGCTACACTAACTTAAATATCCTATTATATTAAAAAAAAATTAAAATTGCCTTCTACCTCTCCCCCTCTAAAAAATTCGTTGTGCTCAAGATGCAGGGTTTCATGACTATTATATATTTGCGAATTTTATTTTACACGTAAAATAAAATTGGTTTGGATTATTTTGAATTTCGCGCAAAGCTATACAAGGGCTTTCTTCGCTAGCAGCTCCAAATTTAGCAGTGTAAGAATAGAGGAAAGGCAATTAGTCATCATCACGCACCGCCAACCCTTAGGCTACTCTTTTATCAACGAATAGTGCGATTGACCGTCACATTATAACGTCCCCACGGCTGAAATGGCGAGCATATTTGGTGTGACGGGAATTCGAACCCACGACTCTCTGATTACGAATGTAAAATAAAATAGCAAATGTTCAGTGTTAAACTCTATTCTAGTGTTTACAAAGCAATATGCCTGCTGTAATTTATGAGGCATTTTCCCACCCACTAAATATTAGCAATTTGCAAGATAACTTTTGTTAAAAACTTTTGATAATGTGGTATTTGTATTGTTAGTTAGTTTGCTAACATATGTAAATATAATTAAAAATATAAATGTGACGTATCTTTATATTGTTTTCTTTAAAACATTTTCTAAATGGTGAATATTAAATATTTTGTCTCCTGCTGGATCAACGTTCAGTTTAGAGACTTACAATTCTAAAATTCGACGTTCAATTCCCTGCGACAAACATGGTACAGATTTGCGCTCAGCAACCACCAAAACATCAAATACAAAAGCTGAGAAACAAGTATGCCTGCGGGTTGATAAAATAAAATAATATTTAATCTCAATTAATTCTCTTCTTGTGGTCTTCTTTCAGATCGATAACACATACACAGTTTCATTTTGTAGCTGTAATTCTTATTTTATATATATATATATATGTATATATCTGATCCAATAACTAGGTTATCATAGTTTCATGTTTATTTAAGTATGATAATAATGCTGGTGTAGGTCTGATTCACATATTTTGTTTATTGTGTTTTATGTGTTTGTTTATCGACCATGAAATTTTAATTTTCTTAATCATAGTGAATATTTATTCAGTGATTTGTTGTACAATTATCGAATGATTAAGTAAGTGTGTGAATAAATGTAAGATTTAATAAGCCATCCAAAAGTAACGGAAATTTACACAACACTATTTTAGTAGCTTGTGATATTTTTAAAATCTTTTTTCTCAACTCTGAGTTAATGTTGTAGAATCAAATTTCGCTCATTCTTTGTTATCAAATTCACTCTAGAGAACACGCTGTTGCTTTTAGATTTAAGATTGGCATAACCATCGTAATTCATTAACCTGTTTGAATAAATTATCAAGTCTAAGTTCTTGGAGGTTAAAGCATGTTATGACACATAGCATGGCCAAATAAATCGAAAAGTAGTTGGCACACGGTGGCCAAGGGAATAAACTGTCGTCACTGCTGTCGTCTTCAGTGTAGTATCAGCTGACAGGAAAGTTGTTCCCGCTTTAAGCCGCAAAATTGTACCATGACCGTTTTTTTTTCTTCATCATGTTTTCCTTAGCTTTTATCATTAATTGATCTGTTTTGGGGAATGACAACAATAAAAGAAAGACGTGCATGTAAATACATGTTGATCACTCTCTTCAATATGACTGCTAGAAAAAAGTATATAGAAACGATTTGCAAATATGAGAAAATACTAAAAGTGTATGAGCTGGTTGGATGCATAAAAGTTGTTGTAGTCTTTCTAGACTTCCTTTCTTCTTAATTTTAAAAGTGTTCCACAGTATTAAACAGAAACTTCTCTCTACTACGTTTGTAAAAGTGATTTAAAACTTCTCTTTCCCGTATTGAGACTTTACATGAAAATGAGCCCGAGGTAAAAGTATCGACACATTTCTGCTTCTTTGTATTAAGTCTAGATGTAACTTGATTTGAAATTGCACATTTGAAAATTAAAACTGGTTTAATTATTCTTACTGAAAATAACTACAACAAATAAGGCCTGTGTAATGCATTCGAATAAATTTTGAAAAATTGTCTAGTGGGATAAAGCGATTACTGTCTGAATGTATACACCTATGTGTATATATAATTGGTACAAAAGGTCAGAACCATATAACCTGAGCGCTTTCGAAAGCGCTCAAAGTGCAGATTTTTCTTTATCATTTTGTATCAAGATTTATTGAACCTACGTGCTTTTCTGACATCATGAATATACAAATATATATTTACATACATATATAATTAATACACTGACTTTATTAATAAAGATGACTAAATTTGTCAAAGCACAAGACAATAGATGGTCGCTAATGATAGAAATTTATTTTGTGTTGACGGCAGAGTTAAAGAAATTCCTGAAGAATATATTTTGGAATTGCATATAAGCTGCAAAAGCACTTTACACGAAATGCTTCGGCGAAATCGATGAAACATTGCGAAGACCCACCCATTTCTTCATATTTTAAGGATTATGTTACCTCTCACTTCGGCTTGACATTGCCAGGTGGCTAAGGCGATCAACTCGTAATCTGAAAATCGTGGATTCGAAAAACTTTCACACTAAATACGATTTCCCTTTAAGTCATGGAGATGTTATAATGTTACAGTCAATCTCACTATTCGTTGGTAAAAGAGAAACTCAAGAGTTGGCGGTGATGACTAGCGCAAAAAGACCTCGTGTAGTTTTGTACTAAATCCAAAATTAACAGGCCCGAAATGGCCAGGTGGTTATGGCACTCGACTCGTTATCTGAGGGTCGTGGGTTCGACTCCCCATCACAATAAACATGCTCGCACTTTCAGCCGTGAGGGCATTATAATGTAACGGTCAATCCCATTATTCGTTGGCAAAAGAGTAGCCCAAAAATTGGGGCAGGTGGTGATGACTAGCTGTCTTCCCCGAGTCTTACACTGCTAAATTAGGGACGGCTAGCGCAGATAGCCCTCGTGTAGCTTTGCGTAAGATTCAAAATTAACCAAACGAAAACTAACAAACAAATCTAACACTTTTCTCTCAGTGTTTACAACAGACAGTCACCACAGTTATTAAAATGATACAATGTGTTGAGCTCGACTGACTTGTATTATTCCTTTAAGAAATTATGTTAGCATTCATTGAAAACTATACAGTTAACAAGCATTTAATTTTTACAGAAATGACTTTATTAGTTGTGTTTTTATAATGATAGTTCAATTAAAGCTGTTTTTTTTATCCTTAACTGACCATTCAGTTACCTTCATGGTATGATAGAGAAACGAAAGAGTGTAGTAAAAGAAAATAACTTAATCAAATGCTCGTTTTTGATTAAACCCATTGGCTTTAAAAATAAAATGTAACTAGATACATTATTCGATAAATAATGCAGTCGTTACGTGTATTTAACTAAGTAAAATATCAGATAAAAATATAGCAGTTTATCTAATATTGAACTGGTGAATAAAGCAAGTAATAATACACAACGTAAAACAGTTGTGACTCTTGTTACCTCGTATATTATTTTTAATACTTTACTATGCGCACCGTAACATTTATTTGTGAACATTATAACGTGAAATATAAGTGTTTGGGCTTATTTGTAACTGTTGCGTTTCTTTTTATTCACAATGTGTCGTATAATACGAGAGTGTGACAGAAACGTTTAAAATTTTCAACTTATAAAATATATTAACAATAAAAGATATTGAGAGTATATAAAATAGAATGTCACAATTTATATGTTGCTTCGAATCAGAGCAGATTTATTTTGTCTATTTTACGTTAATGCTTCTTTTCCAAGTATCTTTCCTGCAAAGACAGGTATACGTACTACAATTTTATTTTCTGCTTGTAACTAGCTTTAAAACACTAGCGAGTGCCCTCTCAGAAGCACGTCCAAAGGAAGCGTTATTCTGTGGGCGAAAACGACCAGGAATGAAACCGTTACGCTGTCATAGTCTTTTGCGTGTCGGTCGAGGTTGAACAAAGTACAAAAAATGTTATAGAATAAAAAGAGAGAGTTAAAGACACACGAGTGTTTTACTGAATAACCTAACCATTTCGTCTCTGGATCTCTCTTGTCACGAACTTCTTATCACTCGCAGGAAATATGAATGATGGAATTCTTCAAAAATCATTAGATGTAAGGAACCAGATTAAAGTCTTGTATTTTAAAATACAGAGTCGAAGAACGAGTGAATTGAGATATGACAATAACAGGAATAACGTTGGTTATCAGAACGATTAAAAGAGGGTCAATTATTACAAATGATGTCAAAGTAAGAATCAGTTATTACAAACAATGTGAAGTATACATACATATATATGTTACTTCTGTTTCAAAATAGGTCTCTATTTGGTGTTAAAAATGGCAGGATTGTTGTTTGTGTTTTTGGAATGTCTATGAGAAAATATCATGTATTTTGTAATGAAGTATGTTTTAGTTGACAACGGAAAGAAACCGAGCTCATATACATAACGAAAATATTTATCAAAATTACACACCCTCACCCTATGGTATTTATATGATGTTATTCAACATGTAAACTACCAACAGAGTCCTCAAACTAATTTTGTGCTTATTTATCTAATCATTTCTGATGGACAAATGACGTTATTCGAAATACAACCAATAGTCTTAGAGACTGTAAATACTATATAGTATTATAGTATTACAAAACACATCGAGTGTGTGTGTGTTGTTTTTTTCACAGCAAAGCCACCTGGGACCATGTGCTGAGCCCCCTAAGTGAAATTAAACTTCTGATTTTAGCATTGTAAATCTGAAGGCTTGCCGCCGTACTAGCAGAAGGCAAAACACATCAAAGATCACGAAACATAAACAAAGGTGTCTACAGGTAATAATTATGTGTCAACCCACTAGTAACATTCTTGGTGTTTTTTATTGATTATCCCACGCTATGCTAATTTACATTTTTTGTTCAGACTTTCCTGAACGTCAATGAACCGTATTTTTCCAAAATTATTTATGCGTAACGTTAACAAAACTGGACGAAAACTTACATATGTCGCAATATAATTAGTAATATTCGGTTAACAATAATGAGGATAGCGTGAGTGTAATGAACTAGCACATATATAATAGCTTATTTTGGTGTTATGTTGTTTTTTGTTGTTGTTAAGTACAAAGATACGTAACAGACGATCTGTGTTCTGCCCTCTACGGCTATCGAAACCCGAGTTTTTGCGTTGTAAGCTTGTAGATTTACCTCTGTGTCACTGGTGGGCAATTATGTTTTTTAGTTCTGTTCAAGGGGATAAAATGCTTCTTCTAACAAAGTATTATTATGAATTTATCTAAATGTAGACACTTCAAATTCAACGGCTATATTAATCCTTCTTCAATATTTATGGATACATATATAAAAAAATTCTGGAAAATATTTGTAATGTTTAAGGTATATGTTACTAAACACACAAGATTTGTTTAAACAGTAAAAAAAATATGCGTAATGGTTTAGCTATCCTCAAAATTATTTTATCTATCTATCTATCTGTTTCTATAATTCAAAGGACTTGACTACTTTGTAGGTTGCTTTATATTACTTTGTGTTATTATTTCAATTTAGATAGCATCCCTCAGGAGAAATACCAAAATTCACTTTCAAGTTCTGATCGAGATTGTAATTACTTATTTTGCCTGAGGAGGGTGGTATTAAACGAATACGAGACAGTTGTTTCAGTTTGTTATTTAATGCATATCTATGCATACGAACATGTTTGTACATATTTAATTAAGTGTTGTCACATTGACTGAAAATTAAACTGTATTTGGAAACAGAATATAGGTCGAGAGGGAGGTGGATTGGGCTAGCAAATATTCATCATATCTTTATGGTTATCCCCGTCGCGCCAAACATGCTCGCCCTTTCAGCCGTGGAGGCGTTATAATGTTACAGTCAATCCCACTATTCATTGGTAAAAGAGTAGCCCAAGAGTTGGCGGTGGGTGGTGATGACTAGCTGCCTTCCCTCTCGTCTTACACTGCTAAATTAGGGACGGCTAGCACAGATAGCACTCGAGTAGCTTTGTGCGAAATTCAGAAAAGCAAAAAAACAAAAACAAACAATCTTTATGGTAAATTGTATCCTGTACAAGTCACCTGAAAGCTATTTTAAACTTTAATGTTAATATTACAATAGATAATCGAGTTATGATTTTTAAGCATGAGTAAAGGTTTAATTGACAGTGAAACATCCCATATGGTTCGACAGCACTTTGATTGGTCTGTCTTCTTCAGATATGAAACATTATTTACTATACTATAATATTATTATACTCTATTAACAATTGTTACGTTTATCAATGAAGTCAGTTTATAAACAAAATAGTATGAGACTGTACTGTGAAACAGTCTCATAGGTTATTATTTATTAATATAGGCCGAACGAAAATGTATTAACTCTAATATTGTGAACTGATTTACATATCATCTGAAAGCTTGGAATTATATTGATTTCAGATATTCATGAGAAAAGGCTGTAATTTTTGGTTCAAGTGTAGAGAATAGCAATAATAGTCATTGAATTGAAAATGACAGCGTTTTTTGTGTAAATCAAAAAGTATTAAAAGGAATGAAAATGGTGAATGAAATATCCAGCAAAATATTAATCTTCTGAAAACTCTTATATTTCTCTTAACGAAAAACTGTTTGTTAAGACTATAACTGACTATAACTCATGAAAAGTTTCTTTTTAGTAATCTAACAAGATGTGGAGAATGGAAATATTATTTGTTCATTTGATGGCTAGAAAACAAGAAACTTATAATGTATTTTTCTATCAGTTTTAAGGTCAAATGACTCCACAAAAATATAACAGAAATTGATTCCCTTAAGACCTGTTGAGGATCTTTGAATTTAAACTTGCGTAAGCTAAATATGTAATCTCGATGCTCTGCCCATTTAATCTAAGTCTTTTTCTTAGATTCCCATTTTTGAAGCAACAGTTCCAGCACGGGTAATGGCAGTCCTTTATGTGTTCTATCTATCCATATTTTTAATACTTCTAATTTATTTGTCTTATTACAGAAACTTACTTTCAGTTTAATGGTTCAACGTTTGCTCAAATTGATGAAAAACATTTGGTTCCAGTACTAGGTAACATTTCTGGGTTACAATTATTTATGTAAGGAAGTACTTCGTTACGTAAACTTAGTTTTGCTAGTTTCGTTAGGAATGTAGATGGCACTTTTACTGGGTTTATATACGTATTGTCATCTTTGTATAAGGTTCACTGAAGGCGAATAAGTTATTGAAAATTGCCATTTTTAAATATTCGCGTAAAAAAGTACATATAATATATTTGGAAAAAAAGAGCTCATCCAGATATGCGTGTTAATAGGTAATTAGTTCATAAACATTTCACAAAATGTTCTTTTATTTAAAATATTATAAACCTGTCTTTGTTTTTCACAGCGCTAATCGAAATTTTTACTTGACGAATCTAAAATAACTTATAAAGACAAAAATAGTTAAATGTAATTGGCCGCTTTTGTGTATTGTCAACAGGTTTTACAAGATAATTCTAAATAAATCTGAAATAAGTCATTTCGTGTATTATTTGATAAATTACTACTTGTGGGCCATATCCTAAGATTTGTTTTGGTTGTTTTTAAACACAAGGCTATACAATGAAACCCAATCCTACTTTTAACTTCTTGAGGAATCAGAATTACTGCTCAATCACTAGGGGCTTTCTCTTCAGCTGCTGAGAATTCAAATAGGTATTAGTTGGTATTTATTAACGATTAAACTTTAGATTTATTTTTCAAGATCTTAAAAAAATAGATATTTTTGCTAAAAGCCTTTAAGTAAAATTGTTACAAGAAAAATGTAATGGATAAAATAGAATGTCTATATTGGAATATATTTTATACTGAAAGTACAAAGCTACGATTGGATACAATTTACACACATTTCAACATTTATATCATTCGGGATATCATTATAAAATTTTGAAATGCTTGTTTTAAAGAAGGAAAACAATATAAGGAAACGCCAATTTCTATTTATTTTAATTATTTTCAATCATATGGACAAATCATCACCTCTTTATTTCGTTGTGTCATTCTTACGCTTTTTATCATAAACGCTGTTTGGTTAAATGTTGTGATATACGCTGTGTTAACTGTTTCTTCCTCTTTAACAGTAAATAAAATTCGATAAAAAATGAGTAAAAACTAACCTGCGTAGTGCGTGAAATCTAAAAATGGCAAATACTGCAAAAAAATCAACAACGAACAACAATATAAAAACGTTTTTGATTATGTTTGCTTAATTCCATGTCAAATTATAAATTAAAATATGAATACCTACATTTACATATAAGACTAAATTAGATAATATGCATTTTTGGTTAAGACTGTTAAATTGCTTTACGATAAACGTATTTTTCTTTCGTAAAGAAAAACTAGAATATTATCACATTAAAGAATGGAAAATTTCTTTAAATGAGAATACAGAAAACAAGCCAGTATATAATTACAGTCTTCTGCGCTACTAAATTCTAAATTCTAAATGGTGTTGGACCAAGACTTTTCGCAGATAAGTTTTATTAATCAAGAAACGAAATGAAATAGTGTGAGACTTATTATAAAGTCTTCAAAATGTACACATTTTTCACACCCTTGAAAAAGTGATTTCTTGCCTGGAAGGACCCTTGTTGCCTTTAACTCACCAACATCATTCAAACTTGCAAAATCGGAACGAAGTAGCGACACAAAGTGTTTATTCAATGTTAATGTGCATAAGAAAAACAACAACATTATTTAAAATATTGTTTGTTTGTATTTGAATTAAACAATGACGTATTCTACAAGAAAGAAACAAAACAGAAAACCAGTTCATTGAATATAAGAGTAATCATAATTTCAAGGACTTTTGAAATTGTCTTTCCCAATTCTGCACAGCTGAACGATGAATAACGATTAAATATGATGGTTTTTATTAGGCGGTCAGGGAATGAAAATATTTAGACTGAAGGAGATGCAGGTCCCGTATGTAGCATGCCACCAAAATGATTGCAACAAAACCATTAATGAAGCTTTGTACTCAAGAGGAAACAACAATAAAATTATTATCTCAGAAACGTTAATCCACAGACGTATTTATTAGTAGTTAGTTGAAATGTTGTTTAACTAAAAACTTTTTTTTTCGAGGATCCCATTACATTTAATGAAACTTAAAGCAGTCATTATTAAAGTATAAAATAATGGACGCTTATGACAACGTTTTATTTGTTTTATTTACATATTTATATTGTCAATTTATTAAGAGGCTCATTTGGGTTTTAGGAACTTACTTCATGTAGTAACGGGTAGTTAATAAAACAGTGAGTTAGAACATTTCAATAAAAATACATGGTGATTGAACATTTTCTTTAACCCAAGCATATTTCATATCTTTCAAAAATAATTGTTATTAAGAAAATGTACAATTTAAATTTAAATAAGTATTAAGAAAATATAAGATACTGTATGCATTTTGTCAATTAAACATCCAAATTTCATAACTCAGAAAATGAAAACTGAAACTCCGAGGAGATGAAGGCTATCTGCGCTAGCCATCCCAAATTTAGCAGTGTAAGACTAGAGGGAAGGCAGCTAGTCATCACCACCTATCGCCAACTCTTAGGCTACTCTTTTACCAATGAATAATGGGATTGACCGTCACGTTATAACACCCCCACGACTGAAAGAAAGAGTATATTTGATGTGACAAGAATTCGAACCCGCAACCCTCAGATTGCGATTTTAGCGCCTTAACCACCTTGGAATTCTGAGCCTCTTATGCAGATTACCTAACAGTTTCCAAAAATTCTAAAAACAAAGCATATTTTCTTGTGAATACCATCATATTTTCCATAGTTGTGTGAATATGAATAATATATACAAGATAAAATATCTGAAGAACAAATAACATTTACTTTGTTAGTTATTTTGTGGTTTTCACGTTATTAATTATTATACTTGAAAATTATAATTATATGTTATTTGTTAAATTAAGATAAAATAAATACGGTTTTACTAATAGTTCTTATCTAAACATTCTATTTGCGTGTGATTGAAATAAAAACTGTTCATGATGTTAAGTAGATGTATAGATTGAAATGAAACTAAGTAAAAAGAAAAATACGAAACTCTTAGCAATTATCTATGATTTTCTTTTTCTGTCAAAAATAAAAACTGGTAGTTGTTACAAACCTTAATTTGACTCATAAAACACTAGCTATAGTTCATGAGAAAAAAGTGATATATATACATATATATATATTTATTTAAAGAGCTCATAGTCCGCTACTATATCTATCGCATCTCACCCGGCCTGATAAGCCCTGCTAATGGGTTAAAGGTCTAGTCGGTTTTGGATACAGATGTAATGTGACTGACACATTATAACATATTCAACTTTGTTTTCACTCTTGTATTATTACAATTACGTATTTATGAAAAGAACCAATGTAAGAATGAGAATGCAATAGGCTGCAAACTTCTTAGTTTTTAAATGTAGGATGTTAATCTTTCAATAAATTTTGGAAAAAAAATAGTTCAAATCAGCCAAGCACGCCATAAGAAAATCAACGATCTCTTATTATTGTGTTTGAGAAGCATAGTCCAAGAACTTACAATGGTTGAGGTTAGTCTATTGTTTCAAAATTATTGGCAACTAGCGCTGATAGCACTCGTTTAGCTTAGCGCGATGTCTAACAGACAAATTAAATCAACCGAATTGACATGGAAGAAAGTATTTTCTTAGAGCATCCGTGCAAAGCAAAATTTTTTCTTTCCGAAAATAAACTGTATAAATATTCGTAAGTTTTTCTTTCTACGTTTACGACGTTTTTTACAACATCTTACAAACTATATAAATATTCGCAAGTTTTCCTTTGTAAGCTTACGGCATTTCTTACATTTCGTAAACTATATAAATATTCGTTAGTTTACAAGTGTCCGCTTACGGCGTTTCTCACAACATTTTATAAATTATATGAATATTCGTAAGTTTTTTATTGTACATTTAGGTTCTTTTCTTACAAAAGTAAAGGCTATTCGTGAGGTTAGTGTAAGTGTAGCCTGCTTTTGCACAGATGCTTCTGTAAGTGTTCACCAGTACTGCTGAAGCAAGGACCAGATGTTGAGACCGACCTACTTATCGATCGATTCACAATACTACATTGGGCTTGGGTCCTTAGTTGTGAAATATAAATAAACATACTCATTGACATTCCAAAGAAAAAAACGACACCCTATAACTCGTGAGCTTACGAAAGGTGAACTTTTCTTCTTAAAGGGCAAACTGGAAACAGTATGCCTCTGAAGAAGAAAGGTTCATCTTTCTATAGCAGTCGGGTATTTCGATCGTATTTTTGTGTTAAATTGATTTCATGAACACGTGTTTTCCTACACTCATTAGGATTATAATATGGAATGACACTAATGCAAAGGAAACATAATTGCTGTATGTAACTATCAATATTGACTTTTTTCTCTAAACTTAAATAAACGTAACTGCCAATTTTTATTATTTACAACTACGTTATTTATGATTAAAAAGCTCACAAAAGATGAATTCCTGGAGGAATTATTTCAGAATAATCTGCAAAAGATTTTTTTTACATGTGAGATTTTCGTCGTTTTAGAAAAGTACAGAATATATTAATATTTTAAATTATCAAAAATAACACAAATGCTTATTTGAATAGAACGAATAAAAAAACTATGTAAGAGCTAATAATTTGTTTGGAGAATTTTTTTAAAGTTGTAGTTTAATTTAAATGCAGGTTATATGAATATGTAATCTATCATGATTGCATTTGTATAAAAATAGTTAGATAATAATGAACTTCATGCAAGTGCCCCCCAGTGGCTCAGCGGTATGTCTGCGGACTTACACGCTAAAATCCGGGTTTCGATACCCGTGGTGGGCAGAGCACAGATAGCCCATTGTGTAGCTTTGTGCTTAATTCTAAACAACAACAACAACAACTTCATGCAATTGACAATTTCTGCATGTGTGTTACAGTTTATGTGTTATATATATATTATAGAAAAGAAAATTGCATTCCCTCGGAAAAAAAAATTTTTTTCATTAAGTTATACAGTCTGAACCTATGAAACTATATCACAAAGGCCCTCAGTTATTAACAATGCTATTTTTGTAAACATAAACCTTATATTAATTACATAATCTAAATCATTTTAAAACATAACACATTATTAAGTTTCGAATACTTTCTCATACACCGATTTGAGAACGTAGGTATTCTTTCGTACGTCAATAGAAACATTGTGCAAACTTGTACCAATGTCTCCAAGTTTCAGCCGATATGAAATATAAGTTGATGTTAAAGTAAGGATCAATGTCAACTCTACTGTTATTGTTTACGTGAACACGAGGATTTCATAATTTGTATAAGTACTATAAGCAGATCAATTCTTATAAGAAAATTTTACATCCGTTAGCAATCGTTTCACAACAGGTACTAAAGAAATTCCAATGATTACAGCAATACTGAAAATAGGCGAAAAGCCGCGATTACTACACAAATACAATCACTAAGTAAGTATCACAATAATTTGCGACATCAAGTATTCTTATTCAAAAATATTTTAATCGAATACAGTAATCATGTAAAAATAATGGACTCTTTCCTATATTCCTCAATCAAGCAGTTAGCAATAAAGTAGCAACAATAAATAAACTAATTTCATATTTACCTGTAATCTTGCATCAGTAAACAGATGAAGCTCAAATTTTTCAAAAAAGTATTAGAAATAACCAACATTTATTTTCCATAACCAGCTTTATATATATCTACACAATAAGTGAACGTTCATATTAAAGGAAGAAGCAATACTTATATACATACATATAACAGATATAATAATGCTATCTTTGTCATTTTGAAATGTATGAATTTATGTTAAAAAGCTTGATGTTCTGTTTAAGGTATTATGTTTATCTCCCCTGAATTAGACGCCTTTCCTTTGAAAATTTCGGAGTAGGACAAAATATGAAATATTAATTACACAGTAATCATACTGACTTATTTAACTTGTTCGATTGCTATTGTACACATTATTGTACTGCACACACTCATAGGATGGGTGTTATTATTTTTGTAAGTTCTTATACATTTTTCTTTCCTTTCATGCTTTCCTTAATTTCCAGCGCTGGAAAAGTCGCTAAGTGTCTGTCGTTATTTATTTTAAACTCGTTTTTTTTTTACTCATAAGCAATTTAATTTAATGTAATAACCAGAACAGTATTTGACAGTAAAAATAACATTTTTACTTATGAAAAATGACATTGAAAGGAATTTTTAATTTTTGAGAGTATTTCACGAATTCAGTTTCCATTATACGTATTTGTATGCAATCTACAGAATAAGAGTAAAGATCAAATTTATACTTTTTTATAGTATTATCAGTTTTATAAAGGGAACGTTCATGTTCTAATTTTGAACTGATAGTTATTTTAGTTGTGTACAGAAGTGTAGCGTAATTAAAACTTCGTTTTATATTTTTAGAAAGTGGGTCTTAAAGTGAGATTAAATCGACCATGTAGGAAAAGTACACTGATGAACAAGATCTGGAAATAACATTCGGTGAAGTGTACACACTTCAAAGTGCTTGAGAAAAACAACAACAGCATGGATTATAATTTGAAGCTGTTCGTCCATAAACCACCTCAATAAGAGATATAAAAATGTTTCATCAAATTTCAAAATAAAAATTAACGATACGAATAATTTTTGGAAGACACTTTCTAAAATGGTTGAAAGCTTTACCAACCTGAGGTTTCCTATTTAATAGCTGTACTCTTCAAAAGGTTCTATACTGACAGCTATTGTGTAGCTTTGTCAAGTAATACATTGCACATATTTTGTTTTATGAGGTAACAGTACAAGAGCTTTGAAGAATATTGATATTAATGTTACCAAGAGTACCCTTTCTTCCCGTGTGGTTAATTAATTAGAAATCTAAGCTAAGTTGTGATTTAATTACATATTATAAGGATGTTGTTTCACGTCCATGACTCCCTATCGTTCATATTTCTCAGTTTGATGGTTACCGTCTTTCCATTGTTTTACTGAAAGGCAGTAAAGCTAGACACCGATCACATACTTGAAGAAACATTCTCTATATATTCCACTGAACGTGCACGTCTTTTTACATTACCATATTTGAATAGATTAGATGCTGAAACGTCCATTGGACCTCCATAGGAATACTTCATTGAAATGTAGTTAAACTGTTGTGATAAGGGTTTCTTTGGCCTTGTTTTTCCTGAAAATAGCCGTCGAGTTTGAGTTGCGAATATGAAAGTTAAGGATGTCTTCTTGTGTGAGCTCTCCTGTTTCGAATCCTCACTCATTAGTTAGATACCTGGTCCAGCAGGTATCCTCTGCTTTATTGCAAAACCTTTTTTGTGTGTGGGAAAGGGGCTGCAGCCTTTAATATACGCATGGGAGATGCTGTTGTGGATTTCCTTTCGAAACGTGATGTTGTCTGAATTTTCTCGAAATGACGTCTCCCTTCTTCAAAGTGTTTTATTTTTTGGTTATAAGTCATTTAACAAATTCAGTAAACAAATACCCTTCCTCGGAAGGACTGTGAGATGTTTTTTCTAACTCTAAATTCTACCTATTATGCTATTAAAATGACAAGAGCTGCTGTCAACCAAATATTTAGGTGCTAAGCATATCGTACGTGACTCCACGATTAACAACTGCAAGAACACGATACTGCATTGTCTGTACCTATAGTTCCTGTAAAGTATTATAAATAATTTCTACATAAGCTAAAAAAATAACAGTAAAATTCCATGACGTACTAAGTAAGAAAGAGCAAAATAATGTTGTGCATGAGGACCGCCACGCTTTCTTTCCGTGATGAATTACTATTGTATGAAAAATATAAAAATACATTCAGTCTCTTATAATTTGTTTTATATACATTTTTAAAACCTATGTATACTTTATGAAAACATAATATTCAACCAAAAATTTACATTAACCAATCATACACGAAAGCTGAAAAACAGTAAAAAGTGAAATGGGATAAATAATCGGAATGTGTAGAGTAATAGTCTCTCCAAGTCTCATGAAGAAAGGTTAATGCAAACCTCTGAAGCAAATGTAAGAAATTTTAAAAATTTACGAATTCAGTATTGTGAACCTAAAGTAGGTGCTACACTATATTAAAATCACACTCCGAAAAACTTATTTTCGTGATTTAATTTCCTTATAGGAAACATTTAAAGAAAGATGTTATTTGTTTTTAATTGCAAAACTATATAAAAAGCTCGTCAAAGATATCGAACTTCGAATTAACCATTATAACCCTTACTCTCACATCACAGACACCTATTATATTTCAATATCAACTTTAATTAAATGTATTAAACAAAAATTGGTATAATATACGAAAGTAAAGTAGAATTTGTAAAGTTTCTCAATGATAAAATAAAAATTTCTCGAATCAAAAAGAGCAAAAGTATATTTCTTGCAATCAAAGTGACATTTATCCAGTATGAAATAAAAGTAAAGTTTGTAGCATGAGAAATTATTAATTCTGGCAAAAGAACCATGATTTTAATACTGTCTACGCCGAATTTTATATGCATTGCGAGTTTACACTAATGCGCTACTGCTGTTTTTAGTAACAAAAAAGAAAAGAGTTGTAACGAATTGTTACTGCTGTTTTAATTATTCTTATAGTATTTTTCTGATGACAATGGTAGAATGCAATATCGTTAATTCTCTTGAAAGAAATATACTTAAAACCTTAGAAAGCAATGGCTGTGTTTGTTTTGTTATTGGCTGTATGAAGAACTTACCAATACTTTCATACAATTGCACTGAAATTATATTTAAAAAGGATTAATATCATCTTATTATATTTATATATTAACTCAGAAAATATGAATTAAACGCAATTATGTTAACGACTGTTTTAAATATAACAAACCAGATACGTTTCTCAATTAAAGGAAATGATAACTTTTATATTTTCTTTCTGGGATTACAAGAGGAGTGCGTAATACTAGATTAAGTATAATCTAAGGAATCTGATATTGTTCTACAATTCCCTTGCTATAATAAAAACGTGCCTGTTATTTTCGCAAATAAAGTTTAATTGTAAACGCATTTGTTTAAACAATGTAGTAGGTGTATTAGTGCAATACAATTTATTGTTTGTCAACATATCGAAAGGATAATGGAAATCTAAATATTAGTGTCCCTGATATAAAATTATTGACTTTAATGATATTATTATTTTTTACCTCTGGGATAATTAGAATAAGTTAAATTAATTAACATTGACGCATATATGAGTTATTAGTGGTTTTTGTAGCCATGCTTATTTATCAGCAGCGGTAGTAAGCTATGTACAACTAACTGCTAATCCTTTAAGACAGAAGAAAGTGCCATCTATTGAACGTAATAATCTCACTGATCTCCACATGGTACAGAGATCAGTGAATATTCTTCGTTATATTATAATTTTTTATCTTCACAACAGTAGTGGTTGAAGCTCTTAATTCGCAATTTTCGGATTGTGGTTTGGAATCTCATCATCGATCATTCTCGTTCTTTTAGATATGGGGGAATTATTATGTTATAACCAATCTTACTGATTCGTTGGTAAAAGTTTGTTTTTTGTTTTGTTTTGAATTAAGCACAAAGCTACACAAAGGGCTATCTGTGCTCTGCCCACCACGGGTATCGAAACCCGGATTTTAGCGTGTAAGTCCGCAGACAGACCGCTGAGCCACTGGCGGGCTCGTTGGTAAAAGAGTGGTCAAGAGTTAGCGGTAGGTGGTGTTGACTAGTTGAATACCTTTGAATCTATTGCTTTAAAATATAAGATGTGTTTTGCGTAATTTATATTTAATACCTGAGACAGGAAGAAAAGCAGTGTTCATTTAAAAAAAAGATTTTTTTTTATTGATGTAAATAAACTTATGTGTGTTCGTTTGTAGTTAAGCACAATGTTACACAACGGGCTACCTATCCTCTGCCCACCATGGGTATCGAAACTCATTTTTAATGTTGTAACTCCGTAGACGTGCTGCTGTGCCACTAGGGAGGACCTACAGATGTACTTGTAATATTACTATTCTAAATTACCGGTAAAAAAAGCCTTATAAAAGCTGTTTATTTACGTTTATCATAATAGATTAATATACATTTTAAATGTTTTTAATTATAATTGTCCAACGCAACTTTCTGTCATTAATTTTGCAATGAGCAGCATAAATATAATACACGTAATATGAACATTTCGGAATGGTAAAATAAGTATGTAATATATTCATTTACAAAAAGTGGACCCTTCTTCAGTTAATGTAATTATAAAAGCTGAATCAAATTTATTTTCAATGAAATACACCATTTTTAATATAAATAGTATCATTTAATGCCTGTCATAAAATTCTTTGCACGTTCGTTGGGCTAGATGGTTAAAGCAATTGACTCCCCACCGCATGGTCTCTGGTTCCAAACTCCCTTCTTCCAAATATTCTCGCTTATTCAGCCATGGAGGCGTTATAAAGAAACAATCAGTAACATTACTCGTTGGTAAAAGAGAAGCCTAATAATACTTCAAGATGAGCGGCGATGACTAATGCCCTTTCGGTTCTAAATTAGGGACGTCTGTTACCTCTCGAGTAGTTTTGGGCGAAATTTTGCGTTTATAATGTTATCAAACGACTTTAAACAAGATAACGGTCGTAGTTCTTACTTTTTAAGAACGGATTATTTCATATAGATTTTAAATGTATATTTCGAAATCGAAATTTAAAACAGAGTATTGTATGTTAATACAATTAGCTCTTATTAGTTAGGCTTGCTAATCAAATCATGGAGCAATATGGAATAGGAAACGTGATAAAAAGTCAATGATTTTTCTTTTAGCTAGTGCATTGTTGCAGGCTATGTTTTAAGTGTTTAGTTTAGACGTCTGTATTGTTAACTACAGAGAGTTTTGACAGAACGCTGTGATGACGTGTTATGTTTCGTAGCTTTTTGAGTGTGTAAATATGACGCTACGTCTGGAGTTGGCTAGAAACTTAGGGGGGAATGTAATAATTTTAAAGTACCAGAGAGCTTTTGTAAATCAGGACGTTAATGAATTAATTAGGTAGTGTTTATAGTGTTGTGGATCAGTTATTATGTCAGAACGTGTCTTAATTAGCATTTTTGAGTTTGGCCTAGATACGGGAATAAATTTAACAATTATGTAATTTTACTTGTGACTCAGATCCATCATTTATTGAGTTTGTCGAACTTGTGGTATAAGAAATAAAACGTGGATTGAACTTTAGAATGTTTTTACCAATAAATAAAAAGGTGTTTTCCCAACGATAAAAATTTTTGGAACACGCAACAAAAATGTGATTATTTTGCTAGAAATAAAACTAATTGATGACGACACTAGCCGAAGGGAAATTAAGAATTTCTTGAAAATATCGAAACAGTAGAATGTTGACCAAGAAAAATAAAATAAAATATTAAAAGAAGATGGGAAAAAATTAGAGAAAATTGAAAAAAAATTAAGGCATTAAGTATTTAAAAAGAAGCCTCTCTTTTTCTTCAGTAAGTAAACTTAATAAAATGAAGTTTTAAGAAGTTTATAAGAATGGGTGTCTGTAGTTAAGCACAAAGCTACACGAAAGTCTTTTGTCTGTGCTTTGCCAACAACAAGTATCAAACCCCGAGTTCTTGCGGAAGAAGTCCGCAGACCTATCGCTCTGCCACTGGGGAGGGGCCATTTTGTGTCACTACTAATTAATAGTAAATCCTTTTCTGATATTCAATATCTATCTTTCTGCATATTAAAAATTCTTTGCTTGAACTGTTAATTGTTATTTTGAATTAAGCACAAAGCTACACAATGGGCTATCTGTGCTCTGCCCACCACAGGTATCGAAACCCGAATTTTAGCGTGTAAGTCCGCAGACATACCGCTGAGCCACTGGGGGGCTGAACTGTTAATTAATAATTAACTAAGAAGTATGTAACTGGATGTAGTTTGTGCTACCATAAAAAGTATAACTTATGGAGAAATTATTACTAGAAATATAAGTTCAAGAAATAGTTGTTTAAGTACAAAATTGCAAAATGAACTATCTGCTGAGTCAACTGCAGTTCACTACTTACCAGTCAATAGCTTGGTGTACATTGAATGAAAATGAAGTTTTATAAAAATTAAAGTATCTTGTATATATTTCTAGTTAATAAATCTGTAGGAAAAGTGGTTCTTATTGCAATAGCTTAAAGGTGTTGTAATAATATGATACTTCAGCACATATATAACTACAATTACTTATAAAAGTTTATACTCAAAGAAAATTTGAAAATACCTTGAAAGATTAAAGGAAATTCAGTAAACTATGCTAGATATTCTAGCATTTTTACAAAAAAATAAAATAGAATATAAATTGAGTTGATAACCTATTATGCTTTATTTAAGAACAATAAAACTAAAAGACAAATAATTTGGGAAGGAAAATACTAGAATACCTTTGATTTTCAGATCTTCCTAAAATTCCGGGAGGAACTATTTGTTTTTCATCGTATTCCTATAAAAGTAAAACAGCTTAGTAATATCTTAAATATCAGTTAAAATTCTTTTATTATTAAGGTATCTAATAATATACAGATAACATCAATATCGTTGGTATATCAGTTGAAAAATTTAAAAGAAAAATATTGCATCCTGTTATGTATGAAGCGTTTGAAATGCCAATTTTTTGTTTATATTATTGTTTTGAAATTTAAACCAATAAAATATGTTGGTATTCATGTAGAAATTTCTAGATTTAAGTAGATCGATCATTTGACTGCAAGCGGAAATGTATGGTGGCCTAGTGTCTAGACGGCGAGTCTCGTGCAAGAACGGACATGCGCGGATTGCTCTGGAGTTCTGTGAAAGTTACGCGATTGTTCGAGAAAAGTAGGCCTACTAATATATAAACAGACGGAGACGCGAGAAGAAAAGGAGTCAGTCATTAGTTTTTATTCAATTCAAGAGATATTGTCTTTGCTCGAGAAAAAGTAAACGTTTGCTGTGTGTTTGTTCAACTCGGATTTGTGACTAGAGCTAGATCTACAGAAGCTGTGATTTTATTTCGTCAATCTTTACGATTCATTCGAATTACTGGTTATACTGAAGGTCAACACGTATAGGACTGTTTAGGGGAGACAGGAAAAGTGGGAGAACGACAAATTTGAGACATTCATCGAAAACATCGTAAAAAGAACAGTTCAAATTTATTGAACTGTGAATTGTTTCTGGACTTCTCCATTCAAACTTCGGAATTTCTTCTTGGAACCAAATTCACACCCAAGACTGGAAGTTTGGATTCCTGATCTGGACTTTTGGACTTTCATTCTAGCTCATTATATTGGACACAGGCCAGTACCATTTTGTATTGTAATTAACTTTGAAGGTTGAAACTAGTACCATTTTGTATTGTAATTAACTTTGAAGGTTGAAACCAGTACTATTTTGTATTGTAATTAATTTTAAACTGAATATCTGTCATTGTTAATACATAATTTATGTTATATCTGTTACATATATAATAGTTTACTTAATAAATTATACAGGGTGTTATCTGTGTCTTTCTGTTGCGTTCAGTCTATATAAAACATAAAAAAAACGTAACAATTCTAAGATGTTATTTCTTTGCATGCCTGTATTATATATGAGTACAATTTAAAGGCTGTGGAATGTTATTTAAAGTTAATCTAGAATTATAACAAAATAAAATAAGAAGATAACTATATAGTGTTATCTTTGATTTTTCATCATTAATATTTTTATGATGTTTGGATGACGTCTACCAATGAACTTTAGAAAAAATAACACCTACTAATGTGTACCATCTTAAGTTACTCTCGCAACGTGTTCATACGCTTATTCTTGAAAATGACATTTTCAATATACTAACCGGTATTTTAAAATGAACAATATAAATGATATGAAACAACATTTGAAAAGGTGCATCGAATTTTGTTTCCAACGTGCAAATCTTTTTATATTTTGTTGTTTTTGGAAGGCTTTAATGAGAGCAGCTTTAATACATGTATAAATTTTCTTGTTTTGAAATGAATGAGAAGTTTTAGCTTATATATTTAGTTGTTAAGATGAATTTGAAACCAACCTGTCCTATTAGCCACCTAATTCATACCAACACTTTCTATGTATTTCCTTTTCTTGAGCTCAGGATAAAGAAGTCTGTTATTTGGACTCTATAAATTCGAGAAAAACAGTGACTAACAAAACAAAGATTCTATTCTAAATATTATCGGTATCAAAAAACATAACACACAGTAATATTCACTTATCCAAAAGAAAAAAAAGTAATAAGCTTATTCATTGTGATTATATAAGACAAAAGAATATTTCATTTAGCATTCATTATCGTGAGTTAAAGTGAATGTAAATGTATATTTAGAAAGGATCAAAAAGTATTTGGAACCATACAACCAAAACGTATATGTCTGTAAATCAAATTATACAACGTTTTAACAAATCAAAGGAACGTATTTTCTAATTTAATCTATTGAACTAACGTTATTATAAGGAATGACAATGTATGTAAATGTTTCTGAAGAAATAATGGAGAAGAATTATTTTAAACAGAAAATTGAGTACATTATTACCCCGAAAGGGGGCCGGAGACAACTTGGAGGGCTTACCTGTTTTCACCACTTTCATCCAGTCAGTCAGTGGACACTAAAGCAGAGCATAATATATGAACTTGAGAAACGAGAAATAAAAATATTTCTTACTCCTAATTTTGGTTTGATTTTCTCTTGAAACAGAATACTTCCAGGGACTCTGCAAAAGTACATCTAGTATTAAATCGATTTTGTAGTCACCATGTACAGCCCCCCAGTGGCTCAGCGGTATGTCTTCGGACTTACACACTAAAATCCGGGTTTCGATACTCGTGGTGGGCAGAGCACAGATAGCCCATTGTGTAGCTTTGTGCTTAATTCAAAACAATAACAACAACAACACCATGTACATTCATTCTCTACGTGACGAAGTGCTTTTCCAAGAGCTACGCAGTGTAATTTTTATAGAAAAATCTCCATTGTAAAAATATCATATCCAAAATACACTACTTCTCCCTGAGTAGTTTCCATAATCCATAGAATGTACGAGGATGACTTATTTCCTAGCTGTTTTCGTGTGGATATAGAGTGAATATCCGTTTTATTATCCATCCATTTGATGCTATGACCTTGTTAACTCATACCTTATTGTTTTTCAGAGATTCTTCTTGTTGTTAATTTTTGTCTGAGGCACGCGTATTCTCACCTTCTAGAATAAGCTACATTATGCTTACTGTAGCTGAATTATAATGTTTTATAGTTGTCTTTCTGAATGGACTTTGTACTGAAATCTAATTCATGTTACTCTCTTTTACAATATCATTAACTACAAGAGATATCCTCTTTTTTAAATTATAAATTCTCAATTTGAACACATCTTCGTTATCTGTGTATATTAATATCTTGCGTTGGTAATGGTGTTAAGTGCCCTTCACAAAAAAAATTATTTTTGGTGACAATGTAGTATGACACCTACTGTTCAATCACGACGTTATATCTGTTATAGCTACCATGTGACTTGATGATTCGCATATTCAAAATTAGCTTTATATAACATACTCAACTCTGTATTAATTCTATGTTTAATTGATATTCTAATAAAATATCTTTGCTTTAGCTTGTATTCCCTCTACGGAAATATATGTTAGGAAACAGAACATTTACATTTTGGATTATTTTATCCAACTATTATGATAAACTTCTAACAATAGGATCTTTCCTGTTAACACCCCAAAACTCAGGGGCAAGCTCGAATGATTATAACACTAAAAATTAGGTTCCAATACATAAGATGAGTAAAAAAAATACAGCAATTTATTCAGCTTTGTTTAAATAACAAAAACAAACAAAAAATCTCTGTAGAATTTGTTAAAGTGTCCATGAGTGTTTTAAAGAGATTTATTAAGTTTTACGAGCGCTCTACTTTCTAGATTATACTTTTCTACTTTGCACTGAAAAATGAATTTATTTTACAAAAATTGTTCAGGAAAATGCACATAGCACAAAGGATTATCGTTATCTTAGATGGCATTTAAGAACAAAAAAGTTCAGTGAAAACAAGCGTCTGTTTAAAGTTGTTAACGTTTTGTCGTCTGTTTTTCTCACAGCAAAGCCACATCGGGCTATCTGTGAAGACCATCGAGGGGAACCAAACTGATGATTTTAGCGTTATAAATCTGTAGACTTTCCGCTGTACCGTTTTACATGTTATTTTCATTTTTAAATAAGTAATACGTAGTGGAAAATGGAAAATTATTTAGCTAGATCATACATTAGTTTGTTCTTTTATAGAAGTAGAAAAAAAGGGTTTACATAATTTTTTTAAAATTATTATTTTGATATACTTTATTAGTTTTTCATTTGTTGAATTTCATACAAAACTACTCAAGGGCTGTGTGTGCTAATCGTTCATAATTTAAAATTGATAGATTAGACGAAAAGCAACTAGTCAACACCACCTACCGTCAAATCTTGGAATACTTTTTTCCAAGTAATTCAACGGTAATATCACACAGTCTATGTTAAATGTTTATTTTTCTTGCTGAAATAACAGTTACGAATGTAATTAAAAAATAAATTCACTATGAACTTCCTTAGCAGTGTTAACTTTTTATTGATATGGGTCTTATGGAACCTTTATTAACGTTATAACCACAATGTTTCGTAAGACTTTAGAAATACTTTAACTTTGAAGCTGTGGAACAATGTATGAACATTTCTCGCAGGTATATGAAAACCAAACTATTTTGTCTTCAGGAAAATGTGAAGGTAGAAATATTAACTAAGCATTATAGGGTTAAATGCGTAAAAATACCTAAAGCATCCAGAGATGTCATATAAAAATAAAAGAACGCACTTCGAAGATCTGTTCACGTTACCATGCCCCTAAGTAAGATTAATTGCCATTTCCCCAAGGCAGCACCTCGAACCTCTACGGAAATAGGACTTAGCGCTAAATAAATCAAACTCTCTTACCAGTGAGGCATTGTTGCTGTTTCCAAACGTGATGTTCTTCTGTTTCTTTTACTTCCCCTATATATTGTCTTATTCTTGAGATGCGTAACGTTCAACAAACACTTTGGTGCGCATTGTAATCAACTTTTTCTGCAGATTACAATGGTTATCTTTTCGTTCACTTCATGCTTGATACAAACACTTACATTTCAATCACTTCATATTATATGACACTAGTGCATAAAATTATCATAATAAAATAAAAAAAAGGCATTAGGATAGAAAAATTTAATCTTGCCAGTGCGTTTCTTTTAAAGAACGCATTATTATAATATTTAAATTCCCATATCTTAAGACAGTATCTCGAAGTATTTATTTTATTATTCCCATTAAAAAACGCCCAGTCTCACTATTTATTTCCTACAAACGTTGAGTATGTTTTATAAAAACAATTTTGGTTTGGTTTGGTTTGAATTCTACGCAAAGCTACACGAGGGTTATCTGTGCTAGCCGTCCCTAATTTCGCAGTGGAAGACTAGAGGGAAGACAGCTAGTCATCACCACCCACCGCCAACTCTTGGGCTACTCTTTTACCAACAAATAATGGGATTGACCGTCAAATTATAACACTCACACGGCTGAAAGGGTGAGCATGTTTGGTGTGACCAAGATGTTACAATCAATTTCGTTTTATTTCGCAACGCTGGATTTGACGACAGTATGTCTTTACAGTAGCTTTTCAGTGCATTTTCCATTGTAATATTTTATGGTACATGTAATCTACGATGATAACGGTCTATCGGCGTGCGTTTTAACAGTTTAATTGTCCAGAAATCCATAGGCGCTGCTTTTGCCTACTTCATCAGTATGTCTTTGGGGGGAATAGCCTGAAACTCACTTTATATACGGGATTTTTCAGATATATGATTGTTGAACTGAAATGTGTGTTGAAGCAACTTCTGTCAAAGTAAATTGTGACGCTTTTACAGACGGAAATCCACTTGATTGTCTTGCGTACTGTTGTTAGAAACATTTGAACGGCTTTTGTTACTGGCTTGTTTTCATGAATTCTCACCTGCAAAAGACTGCAGTTTGCTTACAATGGCTGGAACACGACTTGTTGCAAAAATCTTTGTGGGTGGTACAAGTGCTCTAAGTTCATACATATTGTTTCTTGTTTTAATGATATTAAGTACAAAGTATGTCCTCCCGTTGAATGTTATGAAACCACAATCTAATCTCATGTTTATGAGAGTATAACTAGTTCAAGTTGGATTGGAGCTCTTACGTATCTTTACCAGAAGCGATTAGTGTTATATTGAATCTGTTATGAAGAACAAAATATAACATCGTCTTGGATTTTATAAATCGCCAGTCTGAGCCGGTCTTTATGAAAGTATGCATATCTTGAACTGAAAAAGGGAAAAAGCGATCAGTACTCACAAAACGCCACAAAATCTTGAAATATAGTTTTAATAGTTCTATTCTCCACAAATGTATAGCAACCGTATTTATCACGTGACTTCGTGATTTGCATGTTTAAAATAGTTTAAGTATGACGTATTCAATCCTGTATTTCGAGTTTTTATTTGAAGGATGAAAAATTGTCATTTTTCTTTGTGTTGTTGTTGGATGTCTTAATATCCAAACAGTTTAAACACGTATATATAACAAACAGGTACGAAATAATATTAGCTATTTCTTATGAGTACTTAATAAATGTGTTAAATATTTATGATTTAAACGCTAAAAACAGACGAAACACTTGGAAATCAATGGATCTATCTGTTATAATATAAAACTCAAGGAAACTTTAGATGTTTTTCTTCTACAATTTTCATAATTTGTCCATTACGAACTCAAATCACAGATGGGTGAAAATGACATTTCGGATCTATCTTTCGCCCCTCACGAGCCACTAACTGCCTCGTTCTAATACCAGAATTCAGCAGTTGTGCGGGACGGTGAAAGAAACTTATCTGGTGAATATATTCAATATTATTTGTAAACTTTCATGAAAATGTAAAACTTAAGACAGTGAGAACTTGCTGGAATTCTCGTAGGTTTTTTTTAACAACGTGAAATATTTTTTAAGCAATGATGGCTTACCAATTTGAGTTTTGTAAATATCAGTATCTGGTTTTTCTTCGGGTAATGTCCGTATTATGTACTCACAGAGATAATTTTTTCTCATCATCATTGTTGGAATAACTATGGATGTCGAAGTGCGTTTTGTTTAGCTTTATTATTTAAGTAATATCAAAGTCAAATATTTTTTGCAATACTGTTGTAAGATGTAATATCACTATTGTTGACCTCAGTTTTTGTTTTTTTTTCAAATAAGAATAATGTATTTGCAACAGTATAAAATTTTACTGTCATCATATTGTTATAACAAATGTTGGTTTTCACTAGTTTCTCAAAATTGGTCGTGAAGATTTTTTAAAATAAAACTTCATGTTCAGAAGATGAATATATCTTAGGTATCATTGCTTAAGCCTGAGTCATTGGGACATGTTTTGTATGTAAAAATTTAATTTGAAAGTATAACTGTTAAAAAAATTCTAATAATACATAAATAAAAACAATAAATAATAAATAACAATATTTCTAGCTTACTGAGTCTCTCAAATCCAATACAAGTTTTATCGAGCCAGTTCGGATACGAGAAACATAACTGTGGTCATCGCAATAGTTATATCATTACTTTCATGAGCAAAGCATGAATAGTTCAATTTCATTGCATAGCGCTATGATACCAGTTTTACCAGTTTCGAATGCTTTTATAAATATTTTTCTCTAAGTAAACATCACCATTACAAAGTTCCATTCAAGTAATTGACAACTTATTATATCAACATAAACATATATAGGATCGTAAGTTAAATGTTACATAAAGAGAATAACATGCTCGTAATAGAATTTTTAAGAGTATGAATAGAATTTATGAAATGGGCATATATCTATACGATGATTTTTTTTTATAAAGTTTGTGAAATTAGAACGACAAAAATGCATATAGAGCTTTAATAATGCCCCCCCTCAGTGGCTCAGCGGTATGTCTGCGGACTTACACGCTAAAATCCGGGTTTCGATACCCGTGATGGGCAGAGCACAGATAGCCCATTGTGTAGCTTTGTGCTTAAAACAACAACAACAACTTTAATAATAACAAGTATGTATAATTAAAGCTTACAGACTTAGTAATTCCTCTAAGGCTTCTTAACAATTTAATTCAGAAAAGAATGATTAATTTATCATAATATTTTCTACTTCCTGTGCTTGGAATATTTGCACGTTATGCATACTTCTAGGAAAAAAACGTCGAGTATGATTATTGTTGTTGTTGCTTTGAATTAAGCACAAAGCTACACAATGGGTTATCTGTGCTCTACCCACCACGGGTACCGAAACCCGGATTTTAGCGTGTAAGTCCGCAGACATACCGCTGAGCCACTGGGGGGCTCGAGTATGATAATGGTAGTTAAACTTTGATGCAATTTAATGTTTGCACTTAAAAATTAATCAATTTTTAAAATAAATGTATTAAGTTTTGAGGAGATATCAACAAGATTTTTCTTCTAGTTTTCGTTTTATTTCCGGTAAATTTGCAAACAAAATAAACAAGTTTTATAAAGATGACTTTCACATTGAAATAAATGTGTATTTTATGTCTTATTTTTCTTTTGCGTTAGGGTTTAAAAGGCTGAATCTAAAATTTTTACTTTACTTTCAACCTTTGTAAATTTCCGTTGCAAAATATTTTATTGAATAACTTCGTACAACATTAACAATATGGAACAAGAAGTTGTTAATATTTAGCTGCATGATAAACTAGGCCTAAACACTAAATGAGGCATATTTTTGTATCTGTTGAACATCAAAAAGAGCGCCTTGTGCTCTGATCATACATTATTTTTCATTCTATTCATTATAGACTGTTAGTTCCAACTAAAAAACTGAGAAGACTGTATTGAAAAAATTGTATTGTTTGGAAAATACGTCTTATTTGTTAATATTGCCACATTCTATAAGTGTAACATTGTGCTTTACTCAGTAATAAGATTCTCAACTGATACCCACAAACTCATCATAGATTCCTCATATGAGCAATCGGCGAGGCTGGCTACTAATTTTTAAAGCATTTAATTTTAATTTAGATAATACTCTACATAAAATACTTGAAAAATGTTATAGATATGACAAAGCAACGCAACTGCTATAAAGTCAGTCACCCCTCAGCTTATTGTTATGCAAACGAGTCATTCGATCAGAATTGCAGATAATTGTTCATTCAGTCTACGCTCTCTCTCTTTATATATATATGTATATATTAGTGCTCTCTCGCACTGCATTGTTTCAGTTATTACTTGTACGTAAATCACAGATTTCAAAGTAATTAAAATAAAACTTTTGGATGTTTGACTTTGTGTAAAATCATATATGAAATGGAAGACAAGCAATGAAAGAAAACCGTTGCATATTGCAATGTCTTGGCTCCAAGTTTGACCACGTTTCCTTACCAAAACTTTGAACTGCTTCTACAAGCTTGTTTCTTGTCCAGATACCGAAATAGGTTGCATTCTGCTAAGGGTGGGTCCCCCGCTAGTACAGCGGTATGTCTACGAATTTACGACGCCCAAATCAGGGGTTCGCTTTCCCTCGGTGGGCTTGGCAGATAACCCAATGTGGCTTTGCTATAAGAAAACACACACATACTAACGGTGAGGCACAGAAAAATTCTTATTCAAAGCCCCTCCAGTAGACCAATAGCTCATCACATATTAAGGAAACATTAAGAAGAAATAAAAATTAATAGGTATGTTAAAAATAAGGTTAATATTTTCTGGATATTCTATATATTTATTATCAATCGAATATTTTTTATCATAAAGCAGAAGTAGACTATGTATTTATTTTTCCATATTTTGGAAGCAAAAAATATACATAAAAACATAGTGATATAAAGCACTTATATTTTTAAGCAGCAGTTATTTTATAAATCTTAAATAAATGACATTTATAAATTATTAAACTACCTTACGAAAATAATATGAGTGAGTAGTTTAAGGTTTTCGAAACAAATATTGAAAATTTTCTTACTATAAACTGTTCTGCCTATATAGTCATGGTACAGATTGAGTCTATTATTTGACAAAATAATATCCAAGCTTACATTAATTCACTTTTCTATGTACATTACAAATCATCTCATGCTAAACAACGAACAGTATAGAATGAACTATGTAATGGACTTGTAACATTGATCGAGATCTAATAATGGGAAAAATTCTACATGGATCAGTGTACCTGTTGAAATACTTATCTGAATAAAATAGTAATATAAACATTTTTGTGATTGCTATTATTGGAGATACTTGAAAATGGAAATGCATGCATATTAACGAACGCACACACACTCTATTTGTATGCATATACCCATAAACACTTGTACTCTAAGCGAAGTATATTTAAAACATTGTACGAGCATACTGATTATCGAACAAATGTGCTGGATTAATTTTTTATGAAAATAAATTAACATTTGCATTTTATAATAACTTTTATGTAAACAATTATTATTTACAGGTTTATTGCTTTTATTTCTAGTTTTTAAAAGGAAAAACAAAAGCTGAAAAGAATGGTTGAGGAAAGATAAAATTGCGGCAACATTTTGAAATACCATCACATCACTAAACTCTCTTTTTACCCATACTGTGAGTTAAATAGTATAGTAATAACAAAAATCAAAGTAAAAAATAATATTAATTTTGAGAGTCACTTTATAACCTTATTAAATGCGTTTATATTACAATTCATTGCAGTAACTTTTTTTTAAAAATCAAGTAAGGTAATGTAATATGAAGGTTTATTTTATCTTAAGACTCTTCAACATTTGAAATAAATAGACTCATTGAAAAAAATGCGCATAATTTAAGGAATAAACTCCGTAAGTGAAAGAGATTGAGTAATATTTAGGCTTAGAAAACCAAAGTATAATGTTTAGTTATCGGCCACGCGTCTTTACATACATTTATAACGTTGCTTTATAAGAAGAGTGAAAAAAACGCCGAAAAACAAAATCTGGGATGCTTATATACAGTCATTTCGGAGTACATATCACTTTGTGTTAAGCGAGAAGAAGCATCATACATTACAACAGGAAGAGATTCTTTTAGGTTGCTCCATTAGGAAGAAGCTTGCTCAGTCCCCGACTTTTGTCAGTGATTAATGACTTGAACAAACGAAGTTAACAGCGGATTACCCTAATGAGTCAGTAATTCGTTTAAGTCAAAGTCTTGACGCTCTTTCTTAACGAAACCCTCTATTTCCAACCGGTGACTATTTGGTGCCGCAGATGGTCCATGTTGGAAAGGTGATTATAACACGAAAAAAAAAGATGAGAGAGATGGTATACTTGTCGAATTTATCAGCTGTGTGTAAGTAAAGAGAGAGGTATTAGTGGTATCAATATGAGGCGTGGAACATCATTAACAATATATTTTGTCATTATTCCTCCAGGGCAAAGTTACGGAGTAAGTACCTATCTTTTGTTTCACATTAGTGTTTCATTATCGTTAATTATAATCCGTAACAAAATGACTCGGTTTTAACAGATATAAATTTAAATATAAGCCTTTAGAGGCATTGGTTTTATATTATAACATTTCATTCATCAAAATTAAAAACAACACCTGGTGCTCTGGAAATTAGAGACCCAGGAGAATACGTTAATAATGTTAAGCTGAAATGTAACATTTAATATGTATATAATTCAACCAAACTATTAGTTGCACTAAAGATATTGTAACACTTTGTTGTTTTGTGATCCGCTAAAAAGTTTATTTTTAACAGCATGCATCTACAAACTGTGCAAAGATCGTTGTTAGACATCTGTGACTTTTAAAGCATATCTGCCTTTTAAACAAATTAAGCCTTACATGATGTTCAAACTTTTAACGCATTTTTAAGTGAAAATTTAGTATATTAATATGTGGTTATAAAAAGCACTGTTTTGTTAGTTTAGTTATGAGAATATGATTTTAACTTGTTGCTTTATTAAATTTCATAATTTTATAAGCCAATGTTTGAATTATTGTGTTTTTATAGAGCAAGATGTCCTTAAAACATTTTTATTCTGGTAACTCCTTTAGATTGTGCCATTTCTTGTTACGTAGTCAGTTAAACAGTTTTAATAGGTAGTGATTCGTCTTCATCTGTGTCTAAATACTTTACGATATAATTATGCTATGCTACTTTTCATTCCTAATCACTAGATACAAATATTTTAAGTTTTATTAAAATATCGCTATTCGATTTAGTTTCAACATTGTTTCAACTAATTCAAAGAATTATAAAGAAAATCTATGATGTAAAATAAAAGCATTATGTCTGCATATGGTGATCATCTGACTTATCATACAGATAAAATAACTGGGCGTATGAACTCCGTAGATAGACCTAAAGGTCCATTGTTGTTCTTTAATGTTGTGTTATATTACCTCCGTAATCCTCTACGGAGTGTTTGTGGATTTGTTTGTTTATCACGAATTCCTCCCATATTTTGTAATTTTAGAGCTTGTACGATCAAACTTTGAGGGTGGACTCGAGGTAGGCTGAAGGTTTGTCCTTTCCAGTAAAGCGTAAGACATTCGCCCATAGCACCTGAGTACGCTTGCTAAGTTTTATTCCAATAACTTGTGAGAGGAGATACAAGCGTTATTTCAAAAATGCGCCCTGAAATATTTAAAGGAGTCCAAAATCTGTTACCATATAGCTCAGCGACTTTGCAAACATCCTTATTGGCCCTCATAGTACCAGTGTTACTATTCCGGGCGCATTTTAGCACCTCTTGGTAGAATGGTTACGCCATGTTGATAAGGATAAACCACATGTGAATCACAAGGGTGTTTTTAACCCCATGGCGGAACATTTATTTGACGATCGATAACCCAATAAAAGAACTGAAACGTCAAGGCATGCACTACGATTTACTCTCAGAATATAGGATGTTACTATTATTTTATAAAATAAAACAAACAAGGTTTGTTTGTTTGTTTTTGAATTTCGCACAAAGCTACTCGTGGGCTATCTGTGCTAGCTGTCCCTAATTTAGCAGTGTAAGACTAGAGGGAAGGCAGCTAGTCATCACCACCCACCGCCAACTCTTGGGCTACTCTTTTACCAACGAATAATGGGATTGACCGTCACATTATAACGTTCCCACGGCTGAAAGGAGGAGCATGTTTGGTGCGACCGGGATTCGAACCCAAGACCCTCAGATTACGAGTCGAACGCCTTAACCCACCTGGCCATGCCGGGTCCGTGCTAAAAGGTAGAAACTATAGAAAAAAACATTTCAAAGAACGATATTTAAGTATTAGATATTATATTTTACTTCTAAAATATATTATTTTTCATCTTTTTTTCTTTATGAGAACTGCTTTACGAGCATCTAGTTCCATCCGTAATAATATAGTGTCTTCCTGTTGACGTAAAAACGAGTTTCTGAAACGCATACAATGTGAAGCCTTGTTTACATTATTATTTCTTCTTTATTAGTTTTGCTTGTGGATCTCCATATTTCAGTATGTATAAGATGTAAAAAAACAAAATGAAAAAAGAAACGAGACACGCAGGAATCTTTTTTCTTCCCGCATATTGAACTTATGAACATTTTTGATCACTGAAAGTAAATATAAGCAACTTTTTTAGCGTTTTACCAGTTTTACGTTCAATGAGAAATTTACATTCTAAACTCTAATATCGTTATCGATGTTAATTAGTATTGTTTTATAAGTGTAAGTGACTAATTCATGTAAGCAGTATTTGGATCACCCTTTGTAACTAACAGAAACATCAAGTTAGAGTTGTTAAACATTAGTATTGTTTTTCGATATTAAAGAAGAAAGATTCACGTAAAATAGAACAAAACAAAGGAATTGAATTGAGCAAGAAAAGTTTAAGTTATCCAACAAAGATGTTTCTTTTTTTACTGCATTCAACTGGAGTATTTTCCATCTTGTCTCTATTTACCCTCACTATTTCTCTTTGGAGACACATTAGAGTGGTTGTAGTATTGGAAATCTGAGCTACGTGGTTAGGACCCTCTCTGGGGAAACATAATTGATAGATTTGTAACATCCGGATCTGCTGACTATAATGGTGATTTTGTCCATTTCCGGTGCCAATAAGGCCGCGCTCTGTAAAAAAAAGATAAAATAGAAACTAAAGTCGTCTATGTATATTCCTTTTAAAAGCAGCAACAGGTAGGAAAAAAGAGAAAAATACTGAGCACTGAGCAAAAGACATGAGTTCATGTTTTTATTGTTTATGAAATAAATGTACATATGCACAAACACATAGAGGAAGGTTAGAATGATCATAATAAAGACAATTTTAACCACTTCGTCCAGCATGTCAGAACTTTCAAATGCTATTAGGTACCAACAATGGTACTCAAATGAAGAAGTACCTTGTGAAAAATGTATTTTATTTTATGACTGCTTAAGTATATTTAAAATTCATAATTCGTCATGAATCTTGTAGTTTGATTTGTCACTTACATTATATCACGTACATTGTCTTGTTAAAAGTAAAAGTAGAATTTCATTTCTCAATTTCCTTTAAAATAACTCATTCATTCACAACTGATCGGATAAAAGATGTGTAGTTTTTCTCATTATGTCATTAAGTATTCCATGTCAAGCGCATTTATAAACATAGAACTTTCTGGAACTAAGATAAGACATGATACCATTTAAGCTAAGGTACACATTAGAATTGTTCATTCAAGATCTTTGTTGTAAGCACAATACTTTACACGCAACTTGATCTCTTAATAAACTCTCTTTTAAATTTTTCAACTTTTTAAGGGTGACAATTTAGAATATTTGGCATATAATCTGTTCTTACTAAGTGGAAAGTCATCACATCAACCTTCCAGAATTTGTGAGAATGTTTATCAAATTTTCTTCCCTTACTTTCTACTAGTTGCTTTCGCAAAGCCTTTCACTCATAACGCGACTGTTTTTGTCTTGTCAAGTTTCGTTTACAATTCAGATCATGTATTTTCTGTCTTGTATCTTGGTGTCTGTTATCGCTGTTAATACTTTGTTATGTTTCTTAGGGAGGTCATATGATATGTTAACTCTACTTTGAGGAAACTTCGATGTGATACAAAAAGTTTATTTAAATTTTCAATTTCAAATTATAACAAAAGATTTTCAACTTATTTAAGTTGATAACTACGAACTTGTCATAGTATATAAAGTAAATGGTAATAAATACGAAAAAAACAAACAGTGTATCTGATCATTACAGTCAGCGAAAAAGTTACCAAACCGCTTATAGCACACTGTAGTTTAGAAGAGTTAGCACAAAGTCGACTATCCTAAATTACTATATAAGTTTTTTCTCTGTACTAACGTACTTATATATATACAGTTTTAATATAAAAGAGGGAGGTCAACTGTTCCACATCAATGAATTTTAAACAAAGAACTGAATTTTAATTCGTACCTGTAATGCTTTCTAGTTGTGTTTACTTAATGTCAGCAAATGTGGTCCTATAGAAACTTCTGGTCGATAACATCGTTCAGTGTTGTCATATGTACACACACATACAGATACACACATATATGTTTTGCGAGGCAAACTTATTCAGTTTTTTAACAATCTCAATAGAGACTTACTAAAAATGTCTAATCAAACATATCGAGGAGCACTCTTTTGGGAATAAGATTTCTCAGAAGTTAAAAGAATTCATTGTTGCACAATGTGTGAAAATTGATATAGAATTCGAAGAAGAAACTTGTTGTAGGATTACATATAAACTTTGTTAATACAGTGCTTATAATAAACTAAGAGCATAAGAAATTTTACTTTCCACACATTAAACCTTTATAGATATATATATATATACAGCTAATTTCAACGTTCGAAAAGAAGCTGGTTATAAAATATTGATAGACTGACGCAGAACCTTCATTTGCTAGATTTTGCCTAATATTTCTAATTTCATCAGCAACTAATTTGAATAAAGGATTTGTGGAAACCACGAAGCATGAAAAGCTATTTGTTATACCATTATAAACATCATTAAGTAGAACTGATTATAATAATTTTTTTTACTGGTAGCATTACAGACGGGTAAGTTTACATACTTCGTGGCAATTTAGGGATAACACAACATGGGTTAACAATACACAAAAATATATATATAACTGAACTACATAAAGCAAATAATGATCGTCATAATGTAAAGGCTTCAACTTGTTTAAGATACACAGTGTATTATTATATAGACCCCTAAAAACATTCTGAAATTATTTAAGATATAGTTGAAATACTTGAGGCTTGTGCAATTGTGAAAGTGTTTAAGGCTCAACCAGAATATTATTGTTTAAGTAACGGGCTAAGTTTAGACCTATTCCATTAAATGGCTCCGACTCGTAGCAGTTTTATTGCAGGCCTACAGTTTGCTACAATATTATTACGAATGTCATTTTCAGTGAGATTTGCAACAAGAAAATGGCAAACTATAAGAAGTGTAGAATATCACAATATTAGAACTGAAAGAACTAAAAAAACGGTAGACGAAATTACTTGGGCAGCAAAAAAACCCTGATAAATCATTAGGTTTAATACTTATTCTCTACAAAGCAAGACAGATTTTGATAAATCAGAAAGCTGTGACACTGTGTGTATTACGTAATTTAACTGTCTTATTTTTAAAACACCAAACTGTGTGCAAGAGTTAATAGGAGAAAGTACCTTTTCAACGTTGGCTTGAGATTAAGTTCTAAAGATTGACTGCTAGTAACTAACCTTGATGAAATAATGAAGTTAACCTCACGCAAAAATGTGCATAAGCTAACAAAGAGGTTAAACATTTAATAACGTTAAGATCTCCACTTTTGCAGTATGCTTTGTTGTATAAGTGTAGCAATAGAAAAATATAATATAAAACATTAGAGAAAAAACAAAGAAATTTGGAATTGTTAATTGCGTAATATAGCCGAATCTAGTTGACACACGTGACCAAATTATTAATGCCAACAATTTGTTGGCAGTGGAATGTCCTTACAGCACAAGGAATAAAGATATTGCGCCATTTTTATAAGCTATCGTAATTTGGAAAAGAATATCGTGTTGAAGCCAAATCAGAAACATCATTACTACTTCCAATTACTAGGTCAGCTTTTATATTCCAGAAAAACAAAATACATTTCTCAAAGAAGATTTAAAAATTATATTTATTTAAAAATATGAATTTATTGATGCAATGCTAAAACAACTGGGCTGAATTTCATAAAGCTATTTTATAGGCTTCTTAATACAGTACACTGTCTTTATTTACACAGTGCTTATTATATTGTTAATATTTCAGTTTTTAGCTCAGATTAATTAGTTGGTGCAATTTTTCTCCTCGTTGAGCTGCTTGAAATTTGAATCCCAGGTTTTAGGTTTGTTTTAGATCTTGGAAAAACGTTCCCACAGGTATTATTAGATTTTTTTATACAACACCTTCTAGATGGCTTTAAGAAATTTAAACTAACGCAGTACTGAGACTACATAATACTTTTTAAACTGTGAAATTTCACTTTACAGTAAAACTAGCAGTACTAAAACAGCAAATACATTAACGTGTTTAACCGAGTCGACTGCCAACGACCTCAGTTGGGTAATTGCATAAAGACCAACTTAACCTTTTAAACTCAGCTATTTTAAAATTGTTTATCAAAAACTCAGTGATATTTTAGAGGTTTAAAACTTCTAATACATAACTTCAAGCTTTAAGCTTTGATTTGAATATCTCATATTGGTGCTCTTAAGGTTTATGAACTTTTGATATTGTTTAAAGTTAAAAAATTGTCTCTTTTATAAATCTTTGAAGTTATTTAGGACAAAATTGAAGTAATCTAAATTTGTACAGTTTCGAAAACGTTTAGGTCACAGTTAAAACTCTCTCAAGTCGTAAAGTTTCGAAGATGTTCAGAACGCAAACATAAAACTTCAAGTACAGTTCTCAACCTGTTCGAGCTGACGTGTCACTTTGTGCTTAAAATGTTTCTTTGAAGTATAAACCCACGTATAACATAATAACTTAGTAGCAAAAATTAATATTTCTAACTCATAATTAAGAGCCAGGAAAATCTTTTTTTCCTAGTACAATTGAATAACTTGTCGTGCAATTTTTGTGAATGTGAAGAGAAAAAAACAGTGGCGAGTATATGCAGGCAGAGGAAACGTTTAAGATTAAGGAATGTAGGGTGCGTGCATGTATATCTTTTTAGCGAGAAACTTTTTTTTAAATTTCGCGCTAAGCTATATGAGGACTATCTGTGGTAACCGTCTCTAATTTAACAGTGTAAGACTAGAGGAAAGGCAACTGATCAACACCATCTAATGTCTACACTTGGGCTACTCTTTTACTAACGAATAGTGGGATTGACTGTGACGTAATTAACACCCCCACGATTTAAAGAGCGAGCATGTCTGATGTGATGGAGATTCGAACCACGACCCTCCACTTAGCCATGTCGAACCAGAAAATAAATACCAACAGAATTAAGTAAACACAATCAAAAGGAAAAATTGCGTTAAAAAACAGGAAATCATAACCTGTGGTTATTGATATTAGTTTGTTATTACCAAAAACAAGCCTTAACAAAAATGAGTAAAAGAATAAAAAACACTGCTCTAAATGAAATGATTGCATGGTACAAGATATAATGTGGGATATAACATGTATCCTACGTTTTGGAGGTGACTACGGAAGTAGGACCCACGTCTATCAGTCTTAATTTCCATTCGCCAGTCTTTTCTATTTTTTAATTTATTTTTGTTTCGGCTTGTTTTTGGTTAGAACAAACTAATATATATAAATTTACACACATACTCACAAAGCTCTATTTTTTCGTGTACCTCCGAATTTATTTCCGCGTACAGAAAATTGCTTGTTCGTTTGTTTGAAGTTAAGCACAAATCTATAAAATGAGCCATATGTGCTGTACCCACCTTAGGTATCTAAACTCTTTTTCTTGCGTTTTAAGTGTGCAGACATACCGCTGTGCCACTTTGGTAGCACGGAAGGAGAATCTCTAATTTGGTAAATTTCACAATTACGGATACGTAGGTAGCTCTCCAGTTGCATAGCTTCTTGCGAAAGTTCTAAATAAGTGATTAAAATATATTATTATCTGTTGATGTGTGTGTTTTTTTTAACAATGCTATCGTAATGCTTGTGACTGCTGGCAAGAAATTAACTTTTCTTTTATTCACCTTTATTGAATTGTATAAAACAAATAAATATAATTGTTTAGAGACCACTAAAATAATACAACTTTATGTAAATATAAAAATATAATATGATGAAAGTTGTTAAATTAAAATGAGATCCGGTTGAAATGGTTAGACATTTTTGACTGAAAAAAAAGAAAGAAGTGAATAGTGTGTTTGTTCTTTTTACAAAAGTCACATTGGGTTATAAACTCTGTGCACCAAAGGGAACCATACCTCTAATTTCAGCTTTGTGTTTCTTATTGCACAGCTACATCGGGCTATCTGCTAAATCCACCGAGGGGAATCGAAGCTCGTATTTTAGGGATGTAAATTCGTCAACTTACCGCTGAACCAGTGGGGGACTAATTTTAGTTTTGTGAATCAGTAGACTTACCACTATTCCAGAGGAGGTCAGAAGTAAATGGAGATCAAGGCATACACATAATTTTATACATAATAATATTATTATTACTGTGTGGCTTACACATAATCTTATACACATTATTATTATTACTGTGTGGCTTACACATAATCTTATACATATTATTATTATTACTGTGTGGCTTACACATAATCTTATACACATTATTATTATTACTGTGTGGCTTACACATAATCTTATACATATTATTATTATTACTGTGTGGCTTACACATAATCTTATACACATTATTATTATTACTGTGTGGCTTACACATAATCTTATACACATTATTATTATTACTGTGTGGCTTACACATAATCTTATACATATTATTATTATAACAGTGTAGCATCCACATAATTTTATAAATATTATTATTATTATTACTGTGTAGTCCACGAGGAAACCAGTGGTTAGGTTAAGAACTTATAACACTAAAATCGGAGTTTCAATTTTTATCACTGAATTGGGTGCAGATGGTTCCTGTAACTTTGTGGTGAAAAAAACACAAAAAATACTGTTTATATAGAAATATAAATTTGGATTATTGTAAGTTTACAAAAAGGATTGTTATTTTTGTTTTAGGCTGGAAAGAGCAACAATACAATATAGCATCCTATTTTAATATAAGTTCTTCTACACTCAGTCATATTCTTGATTCTAATTAGGAAATAATATTTAAGGATCTCATTGTATGGAATATTTGAAAATAATAGCAGCTAGTTAGTATGAAGTATACATCCAAAAACGTATTGTGTTTGATAAGTGCAAACCAAACACACATATGTTAAGTGATTGTGACTGGTAAATGTCCATAACATTGTTATGTGAATTAATAATTGAAACTAGTAGTTCTCGATAAACATCCATAATTACATAATACAGGAGAACGATTCAAATTATACGTTTTACAAATATTATATTTAATACGACCATGGTTCTTCACGGGCAAAACCATGGTAGTAATAAGTGAAATATTTGTATAACATACAGTTGTTTCTTTTCCTTAATTCTGTGGCCTGGCATGGCCAAGCGCGTAAGGCGTGTGACTCGTGATCCGAGGGTCGCGGGTTCGCGCCCGCGTCGGGCTAAACATGCTCGCCCTCCCAGCCGTGGGGGCGTATAATGTGACGGTCAATCCCACTATTCGTTGATAAAAGAGTAGCCCAAGAGTTGGCGGCGGGTGGTGATGACTAGCTGCCTTTTGTCTAGTTTTACACTGCTAAATTAGGGACGGCTAGCACAGATAGCCCTCGAATAGCTTTGTGCGAAATTCCAAAACAAACAAACAGTCCTTGATTCTCTACATCGGTATATTCAAAAAACAGTGTTTTATGGTTTGTTTTTTCTCTTATCGTCTAATTTATGCTCTGAAACCTAACATAGGTTACAAGGGAAATACAGGTGTGTTGAAATATTTGCATTTACAAATTACTGGTACCAAATGTGAATTCGTATAAGTTGCTGCATAATTAGCAAGCAGTGTCACGGACAGCCACAAGGAGTCGTTTAAATGTTGAAAAATAAATTTAATTTCTGATATGTATATGAAAAATCCGAACCTTGTTCTCAATTCCTCTTAAAAACGCAAAAAATTTAGAAAATCCTTTTGAAGTTAAATGCAGCCATTAATTTCTCAGGTTTAAAAATATAGCGCCATCTAGCGAAAGTCACGAAGAAGGAAAGTAGCAGTTTATTTCATGTTATTTTCTTAATTAAACATGTTGTTGTTGATACTTTTCACTTAATTACTTTGTATGTAAGTGGAATGAAAACTGTCAAATTTTCGATATGCTGTGGAATTCTTTTCAAGCAGAATGAAGCACAATGCATTCAAGCAAATACTGCTAGAAACATTAATTTGAAAAATAAAATACTAACTTTTTAAAATATATATTTTTTATACTGTAAACTTGGTCCTCTGGTGATAGTTGTCTAATTTTTTGTACACTATGTTTTCTAATTTTGTTAACTAGATAAATTCTCCAAAGGTACACGATATCACATTTTTTATTCAACTTTCTGAACAACACTATTTTAAAATTTGAGCGATATTTGCAAAGAATTGAGTTATAAAAGCCCGTTGATCTAACAACTAACTTTATACATATGATCACAATAACTTTAAAGATGTGTCTAAATAACTCCTAGTAACGCCTGAAGAGTGTGTATTTTAACAAGAATGTGCTTACAACAAAATATATTACAGTGGGAACGTATAAAAGAATTTTTGTTTGTTTTCTGGATTTCGCACAAAGCTATTCGAGGGTTATCTGTGCTAGCCGTCCCTAATTTAGCAGTGTAAGACTAGAGGGAAGGCAGCTAGTCATCACCACCCACCGCCATCTCTTGGACTACTCTTTTACCAACGAATAGTGGGATTGAACTTAACATTATAACTCCCCCACGGCTGAAAGGGCGAGCATATTTGGCGTGACGGGATGCGAACCCGCGACCCTCAGGTTACGAGTTGCACTTCTTAACACGCTTGGCCATGCCGGGCCATAATAATATTATTTTTTTAACATACATAGATTACATTTACTTGTAATAAAGTACTTAGTTAAGTAGATAGCTCTCGAGTATCATTGTGCAAAATTCAAAAACAAACAAATCTTAGTTTCTGGTCTGTACTTGTTAATAATAAGAAATTGACATGCTACAGTGATTTATATTTATGCATAATCTGTTAATAAAAATACACAGATATTAAATTTATCTGTATAATCGTATATAAAATATTTTAAAAAAATTATACGTTTTTAAGTTATCGTAAAGTAAGTATATCATAACAGTAAAGTAGTTGTAATTGCTTACCTGGAAAATCGTTTTAAAGTTATGTTTTATGTAGAATTCAACTTACCAGAAGAACAAAACTATCTTTTTGCTTTGGCTTTGTGAATCAGTCGTTTGGCAAGAGAAAATCCAGGGTATGATTATAGTCCTACATCCGACAACTAATTTGATTCTACTTCACTCAGAAACTAATTTTCTTTCCTGAAATTGAAATTTATTAGCAGTATTGCTAATTGCACATTCAGTCTCCATGAAATGAACCTCGCTTCTTACACTGGAGTTTTCTTTCTGAGAAAAGGGGGGGATGTGAGTAGTTTTAAATCTCGTATTGATTATAAGAGAACGCACCGAGTCACTGATTCTCAAATATAATTAGTTAAGTAGTCGAAAACGATTTCATTTGTAACATAAAAGAAACGTTATCATTTTGTACTTCATACTAATATTTGGCATTTCCACTTAACGGAGCAAAATGCAAATAACAAAAACGACAGTATATAAACGTAGAGAGAAAGAAAACGATAAAAAAAAGTAAAATGTGGTGCTACACCTTTTGTTAAGCTATTCATACTAAGTTTTTGAGGACAGAAAGTGATATTAAATATATGTTTGAATACTAAAATTCTGTCAGCATGTTTTATGTTTAGATATTGGTAAATAAAAACATTTTCAGTACTAAAGCCATCGTCAGATAACTCACACTAAATTTAAAAAAAAATATTTCCTAAGAATTTAGAATAGCCATGAAATTAAACGTGGAGAATATAAACGGATGCATTTTACGCATATTTTGTTATTTAATATTACAGTTGTAATAAGGTATACGTATATATTGCAAAAAGTTGGAACTCTGAAATGATGTCTATTTACTGTGTTTTTGTTGTTGTTTTTTTTCTTATAAGCAAGGAAAGAGAATTTAATGTGTGGTCTAATGGTTTAGAGCAATGAAAGTCTTTTCAGAAATGTAGTAAAGAAAGCGAAACTTCAACTGGTAAACTTTAATAACAGTTGGGAGCTCGATATCAAGATATTAAATGTAGTTTATACAGGTCGTTGAAATTTAACTGCCTGAAAGTATTTTCATTCCTTAAATCCAAGCTATGTTAGAACACATTTCTTTCGTAGGAACGATACAACATATGTGGCGCCACGTTTCTAGTTTGGAATTCATTTTTTATTCCTTTTTTTAAATAGCATCTCTATTCGCTTGTGTGTTTATATAGGTGAGGGATATGTGCTCACTGTTATAGAAAGTAACTCAACACACGCACTTCTGGTCTGTATCATAAATAGTTATCGAACGGGTAGGCGGGCAAGTAGATGGTGTCGTTGTGAGCAGCCCTACCTCAATGTTCAATTATTCACATTGAAAATAGGGGGACAAGTCATGACGGATATGACTCAATTTCAGTTCCGGTAGCTTGAGATGCAGCAGAGTAGGGGCGTAACCCACTTTTCCACAAGGTACGTGCAAACCTCGCCAAAATCTGTCAGAGGACAAATAGGTCAATTTGTGGGGCTGGCAGTCAATGGAATTGTACTGTATTATTATTTCGAACTCTCGGAGCCACCACTTGAATCTTATTAACAAAGTGAAGAGATATCCTGTTAAATGGCTGAACCCAAATGTGTGCGTGTAAAAACTTCGAATTTTGATAGTAAGAGATAAGTATCAATTTGTATATGAGAGTGAGTAGATCGATAATATATTACTATTATTATTAAGATGATCTTATTATAATTACTAAAATGTTTAATGGTGATGAAAAGAAAAACAATCGTACTCTGTTGTATACAATTTCCTTGCAGTTTATTTAACCTGGATTTTTCTAAAATCGTCACTGTTTTCTTAAAAGTGAGAATTTTGTCTTTAAATATTTTGTATATATTTCAAAGAAGATTGCTATTTATCTAAATAGCATGGACAAACTACAAAATTACCAAATTGCTCTCGATTATCACAACACATCATCATAAATTAATATATGGAAATACATATTAATATTTCGTTTTATACAGCAACATTCATCATACTTTTTTTACTTTACAAAAACATATGATGAGAGCCATAATGTTTAACGGGTACAAAGTATTCATTGTAAATAAATGTTTGAAAGTCACTACAACGAAGAATAATTTATTGCTTAACGTTACGAAAGTCTGTCGAAATTGACTTTATATACTTGACAGACTATTTCATAACATTTGGAAGAAACCTTTTGTAATAACACATCCCTGCGATGGTTTTATTGTCTTGAAATTTATATGATCTACAGTAATCCTAAAGAGAGATAACTTTTTTCTTCATCACGTACAGTATTGTTTGTTTGTTTTCTGAAATTTGCGCAAAGCTACATAAGGGCTATTTGCGCTAGCCGACCCTAATTTAGCAGTATAAGATTAGAGGAGAAGCAGTTACTCATCACCACCCACCACCAAGTTTTGGGCTACTCTTTTACCAACGAATAGTGGGATTGACTGTAACGTTATAACGCCCCCACGGCTTTATTACGTACAGATTTTTCACAAAACATCATATAAATATTTTTGCATAAGTCAATCATTTTTCATTGAAATTGGGTCACATTTTCTTGTGATTAAAATGTTGACAATCACGGACTATAGATTTTTCTAAACCGTGAAAGTTTTTTTCGTTCATTCTAGAACCTAAGAAAAACACATCGCTAAAATATAAGTGGTTTGTGTGTTTTCATATAGTAAAACCACGTCGGGCTATCTGCTGAGCCCACCGAAGGGAATCGAATCCGTGATTTTGCGTTGTAAATCCGAAGACATACCGCTGTACTAGCGGGGGGCCTATAAATGGTTTAACAGCCCACATGACGTCTCATTTCTGGAAAGTATTTGTGTGCACACTTTAACATCACTCTTTTCTTTTCAATGCTATTTATTCATGGCTATGGCAACAGATATTGCGTAGATGATTATGACATATTCTTTAATATTTATAGTAAATTTGTTGTAAAGCAACGAAGACAAAACATTACAGAATTGGTAAAAAAATGTAATATGCATATAGTATGCAAATAGAAATTGGAGACCAACACAAATTATGGGGTCTGCACAATAGTCGATACAAGGAAATAAAGGTAAGAAATAGTCTTCGCTTTTTGGAATTACAGAGGTTTGACGTGAGCTTTATAAACCTCGGAAATGATTGTTTTTTGTTCATGTAATTGTTACAAGACTCGAAGTAAGAAGTAAATTTCTTATCCGAACTGCCCTTCCCCCTCAGTAGCACAGTGCTATGTTTGCGGAATCACACAGCTACAAACCTGGTTTCGATACTCGTGGTGAGCAGAGCACAGATATTCTATTGCGTGGCTTTGTGCTTAATTCTAAACAAACAAGCAAAAAACTTATCCTGACCTTTAATCTGCTGTAAGATCTGTTTTTTATGGACCTGATGCACCTGTACTTAACTCCACTGGAGACTCTCGATACAGTTTCATCTGATTTCGAACCTGATGTCAATATAAATGATGATATGGATTGCTTATAACCTAAAATATCTTTTCATGCATGGTGAACTTAATGATTTTAGTCTTTCAAAGAAATCTTCAGAGATTTTAGGATTCAGCCATCGAGCTAAAAACTTTCATTTTTCAGCAACATTATTTAGTTGGTAAAAAATTGTTAGAAAGAATTTATAGCATACTTTTCACAAGAATGTTCACTGGTTTATTCAAACAATATCGCTGAAATAATACTAATGCTAGGATATGCAGATTAGGAATCAAATGAGTCGCGATTGTTCATTAGTTAATCCAAAAGAAGTTTTGAAGTTGTCCTCCTTCATAATGGCAACATATATGTATCCGTTCCTATTGCTCATTTGGTTCACTTGAAGGAAACGTAAGAAAATCTCCAACTTCTTAATAAGGTCAAATACAAAGAAAAAGTTGGCTACTTTGTGAAGACTTAAATGTATATGGTTGGGTTAACAATGTGATTATACAAAATGTCCATGTTTTTTTATATGAATGGGGCAGCAGAGCACAAATCAACACTGGATAATGAAGCAGCGGCCATACAGAGTCAGATTGATACAAGGATCGAAAAACGTTGACTATGAAAGTTTTGTTGACACAAAGAAAGTCCTGTTACCTCCATTCTACATAAAGTTGAGTTTGCTCAACCAGTTTGTGTCTATTGTTTCAAGCATATTTGTAGAAAATCCAGAAGCAAAACTTAAATAAGGAATTTTTGTTGGACCTTAGATTACAAAATTGACTTCGGATGAGCAGTTCGAAAGGACAATAAGGAAAGCTGAAAAAGAAGCATGTGTTTGTTTTTAAAAATGTTATTGCTAATTGTTTAGAAATAATAACGGCCCAAATTATAAAAATATTGTCACTAAAATGGTTGATAAATTCAAAGAGTTGGGTTGTAATATGAGTTTGAAAGTTTACTTTCCACAATCATATATTGGCTATTTCCCTGAAAGTCTTAGTTCTGTCAAATGAAGAAAGGAAACGGTTTCATCAAAACATAGGGGAAATGGAGAGAAAATAAAACACAATTATTTTGACAATAAACTAAAGCAACCCACGCTTATGTTCAGTGAGTGCAAACTTCATTTACAGCTTGCTTTCACCGCTTAAAACCGGGTGTCTTTGCTCAGGATGGGCACAGCACAGATAGCCCATTGTGAAGCGTTGTGCTTAATTCTTAACAAACAATAATTTAAAATTCGTTTTTACAGAAATTATCTCAATGTGTTTGATTAATGTAGTTTTACAATGTGTTATTTAATGTAGTTTTACAATTTCAAATTAAAACAAAATAGTTTAATGTACATTGCACAGTTTTTTTATAAATCTTAAATGTATTTTTTCATTCGTTAAACAATTTTAAAACAGCGAAAATACATTGTTCTTGTTTTGAATTTAGCACAAAGCTACACAATAGGCTACCTGTGCTCTGCCCACCACGGGTATCGAAACCCGGTTTTTAGCGTTGTAAGTCTTCAGACATATCGCTAAGCCACTGGGGGCATGAAGCTACATCAGTTTAACAGATTTAATTTGGACACAAAGTTGTCTATAAATTATTACACTTAATAAAAAAATTAATTGTGTTTGATTAGATTTTTAGTGTGTTTTGTTCTACTGAACTAAATATTAAACGCATTAAAGTAACTCTTGACAAAAACAGTTTAATAAAAAAACAACAACAAATTATTACAACTAATCGTTACGTCAATATCAGCCAATTCATGAAGAAAAAAATAATAGTGTTTGAAATTCCTGATTGTGTTGCTGATTTAAACAAACTATTTTTATACGTTTTAGACCTCGCCTTCTTTTTTTTTTAAAAAAAAAGTAAGCCTTAATGATGTTCTATCAATGCAACCAAACAGTTGGTGACGCAAAGAAAAGTGAAATGGTTTCTCTTTGAGTAAGATGGAAATTAAAGCGAAAAGTTTGGGTTGGCTCCCTTAATGGTCTCTTGGGTCCCATGAACGTCAAAGTAGATAAGCTTTAGATTCAACGTTCTCTCTTAGCAGTTGCTGCCTTGCTTTGGATATCTTTCACATTGGTAGCTCCAATGTACTCTTAACTACCTCGTATCAAATGATTTATGATTCTGAGAGCGAAGCTCAAATAGTCACTAAACAGACATTTTTACTCCCAGTGCCTAAATTTTTAATGTCAGCGAAGCACTTTAACTGTAAACAAGAAAGTGTTTAATTAGATTCAGCTCGAGAGCGCAGGTTTGTTAAGTCCCGAGATGCTTCGTTGATCAAAAAACTTTAAAAGCTGATTTCAGTTTTTTTTCACACATAGGTGAAAAGGAACATGTATAAATTATACTGAGTTAGTTATTTATTCCGGTAAATTTGAAGCACAGTTTTTATTATAAACCACTATTAATAGCTATTATTTTATTTGTATAAGTAGATATATATCCAAACAACTCACGACCAAAATATTATATTATCAACAGCTCAAATGAGTTCACAGTATTTATTTTTACTTTAACGGTTGCAGTCATAGCGTTTTATCACAACATTAAATAAAAACAAATTGTTTATTTGTTTATCTTGTACTTTGTGAATTAGTTAAAACATGCACGTCATCAATCGGCTAGCTCGGTACTTAAGATTTGTATATTGAACCCCTCTAATACAGCGGTAAGTCTACAGATTTACAACGCTAAGATCAGGGGTTTAATTACCCCCGGTGGATTCAGCAGATAGCCCCATGTGGCTTTGCTATGAGGAAAAATCATTTTGTATATTATAAAATCACGTATCTCTATATATATTATTATTATTATTATTTTTATAACTTAAACTGGATTTTCACTCATACACTTGAATTATTTTGTTCAGATTCAGTTATTAAACAACTCTAAGAACCATATGAAGAGTTTGATATCATGTACTAAATATTTAAAAAATATATTAAAAAGCTAGAACCCTCAGTATTTTCTCTAATCATTACCCTCAATCATAAGGTATTGTTTGAACGGTCATTAGGACTTGAAACTACTAATGATATTTATATATTAACTGTTATTCTAGAATTATTTCAAAGAAGCGCTTATCGATTTAACAAATTTAAAAATGAACTATAGCCTTTAGGCTTAAATATGCATCTTTTTAAATTATATGATTATTTTAAGTAGTTTTAAATTGTAAAACATGACTATTTCACGAATTCAAAGTTAAATTAATTAAAAAAGCGTTTTTTACACGATTAATAACATGCCATAAGTTAATGCTGACCATTGTTAGGAATATTAAGATTTTAAAATAATATTTCTAAAATTAAAAAATAATGTATAATTTAGCCTTTTTCAGTGCTTTAAAGTTTATGTACACTGATAACTATTGTTAGACATCAGAACATTAGTTTATGCGATGTTAGTATTTGCAGTTTATTTATGTTATGTAGTTTAAAAAGTAACACGTCTCAAATGTATCTAAAGGTATTTTCGACATGCTTATTTGATAGTAAAAAATCTCTTAAATTGAAATATCAGAGCAAATATCTAAACTGTGATCTAAAAATCATTGTCGTGGAGTATTACATTTTACGTTAAACTGTTATATTTATTATAAAATGTTCTATGTCTTTATTGATTTACAAAATTCGACAAATACAAGTTCAGTTTTTGCACCAAAGTTTCTCTTTAGAATGAGAATATAAAACGTTTCAGCAAAGAAGACTCTTTCCAATTAGAAACATGTTTTAGCCAACTACGCTAATATAATCATAAGGAAGTGGTCTTATTCTAGCGAACAAAATACATGTTTCGACACGAACCTGAAGAAGACAAACCAATATTCGGTTGAAACGTGTAACAGGCTAGCTCTTTAAGAGGTAGGTGCGTTTTTTCTTACAAGAAATTCATTATATCTATGTTTACTTCTATACTAGAAAAAACACTCAGAATGGGAAAAACAAACAAATTTTTAAAAAGTACATTAAATGTTTGTTCTGTGTTACATTTATTTCTTACCTTTTCTTATTCGTCAAAATTTCATTTTATTGCTTATATTCTTATATTTAAAATAAAAAGTTATTATATGTTATGTGTGATACATCAGTTTATAAGTTTCAACAGGATTTTAGAATTTTAATTAACATTTTTAGTGTGCAGCATCACATACTGTCTATCTTGCATCTATAATCGAAAATGAACAAGCACTTTGCTACTTCTTGGCAAACGTAACAGAATTCATAGGCTACATACAAAATACTGACGTGCCTTTCAAGTGGAAAAGCTGAAGTTCGTTTCTTTGATAAAAAAACGAATGCTAACAACACTTATAGACTGTTATTGAGTAACAACTGATGCCTAACGTAATCTATACAAAAATTGTTTTTATTTTCTATGAGGATGAAACAAGAAAGGTAATACTTGATAAGTGCAAATGACATATATAATTTCAATAAAGTATCCCGAACATTGTACTGTGAGACACCTTTTTCTCTAAGCCTGCTGGGTATTAGATAACATTTCGCTGGTAAAAACGATAGTAATGTTGTTGTTACTTTTTGTTTTCACTTTATTCTATATGAGCACGTCGTGTCTTCACATAAAATATTATATTACCGTCTGATAAAAATTAACAGTCTGATTACTAAAATATCTAAATGATAAGAAATTTATGGAAATAATAACTTATTACAAGTTTACATTAATGATAGATCAAGAACATATATAAATTTGCTGTCGTTCATAGTAAGCCTTCTTATAAGGCTTACATAACATCATTTTTCACGTGTATCAAAAGATTAATGTAAAACAATACATTATTCCTTTTTCTGTACAAGCATTGAACTCTTATTGCCTGTGTTGTTAAAGTTGTATGCACGAAACAACCCCGTGAAATTTGTTAAGGAAAATTACAGCATTATTCTACTTAATGAAGAAGTTTTTTTAAAATTTCCTAAGAAATAAATTACAATAAAGAAGCGATTATGATTCGACTTTTATAGCGTTTCAAACCCCGAACAAATATAAATTTAGTATCTCATTTTGAGAATTTATACATACGACAAATGTGTTGTATGACATAGATGTGTACATTTTCTATATGCAGTAAAAGTATGTAACAGTTATATAAAATTTGAACGTCAGTATCAAATAACCCAAATTATCTTCGCAGTACAATCATTGCTTCAGTTAATTCGAATAAGGAAAGGTATCGTAATAGAAATAGCCTGAAGGAGGTAAAGACGAGTTAGCTTACAATTATCTAAACCTCGCCACTGACAAATCTCTTGTTGCCGTCAAGTAATTTCAATTCCCTGTACAGAAACCCTGCGGGAAATTATCCATCTTGTACGAAACTTATGACATTGTCACAGTAGCTTATGGAAAATTATTACTGCATACGGAATAAATTTGATGACATTAGAAATGAAGATTAATATATAAATACACCTATGTATTTCGATAAGGAAATAATCAGCTGTCGTATTTTAATTCATAATAAAAATACAAATATCATATTATATGCATTCTGCTATTTCATGTTAATTAAAAAATAAAGTATTCGTCTTTTTTAATTTTATTATCGTCTTGCTACATTTAGAAGATGCTATACTAGCGGTACATTTTTTGCGGACTATACAGTTAGCTAAAAGTCCATTAATGATTTGATTATGGCCTCATCATAAAGTCCTTTGTCATCCACCAAAAGACTACAGCCAGGAGTAAACCATTGAATATTTCATCGTCATTGAGAAAAGTTTAAAATGTTACATCAAATCAGACGGTTCTTCTGACTGTGCACATTAAAAATCGAAAATATTTTGCAACCAGTTCAGAAAACTTAGCATCACCCAAGTCGTTTTAACTGTATAATTTTGAAAGAAAGCTAGTATTTGATTTTGGCAATATTCCTTAACTTTCAAGAGTCATTATGTATATATATTCACAAAAGAACTAACTGACATATACAGGAAAATTTCGAAACTAAACTGTTAAAATATCATGTGTATATTCTATCACTGTTGGAACATATAAGAATTACAAGAGATAATGTATGGGTTTTCTGGTTCCTGGTACAACGATGTTCTTTGTTGTCGAACAAGGGGACAAGCAATGAAAACTCAAATGTACTGTGAATAGTTAGATTTACTTTACTTTTACACATCTGTTACACTTCTGACGCTGCATTTCCATGCATAAATTTCTATTATGTACGTGGGAGGTTTTTGGCTAATCAATATCCCTGCTTATGATCTATACACCATAGTTTTAATAATGTCTGAAACTACATGTTAAATGTCAAATTCAGATGACTCTGTCATCAAAGTAAAATAGCCACACTTTCTATAGCCATAAGCTTATTCCTGTTGGAAGCAAGAAGGAAGGGTTAAATTCAATGTAGGTATCGACCGTTCCATATAGATGGCGAAAGGTAGTGCATGTAGAAATAGAGAGTCGTTCACTGCACTGTAATAAACTGTGCATAATACAGAAGCGCTATTCATTAACTTTTGGACTTGTGTTGTCAGGCTGTTAGCCTTAATATTCATAACACGCCAAATCTATCAACGAATTACAACCAGCTGGCAAATATTTCGTATTAAGTTCCACTTCAAACTTATAACGTGTAAAAACTGAAAGATTATAATTTCATATTATAATAATGTGCATAATTTGAACTGCATAGTACAAAATTTAAATAATCCAGATAAAGTTGACAATTTTTTTATTATTGTATAAATTCCACCGTTCAAAATGTTTATATATATATATATAAATTATTCTGCTTAATTACTTTATCTGCATATGGTACAGATAATCTCTCTCTATATATAGCTTACCAAAATGGCCCGGCATGGCCAAGCGCGTAATGCGTGTGACTCGTAATCCGAGGGTCGCGGGTTCGCGTCCGCGTCGCGCTAAACATGCTCGCCCTCCTAGCCGTGGGGTGTATAATGTGATGGTCAATTTCACTATTCGTTGTTAAAAAAGTAGCCCAAGAGTTGGCGGTGGGTAGTGATGACTAGCTGCCTTCCCTCTAGTCTTACACTCCAAAATTAGGGACGGGTAGCACAGATAGCCCTCGAGTAGCTTTGTGCGAAATTCCAAAACAAACAAACAAACAAGCTTACGAAAATAATTTTTAGATGTAGAAATTCTACGTGCTAAATTTCTATGCTTTGATATAAAAATACATTGACTGCTGCCAGACTTAGGTATGTTATATTTTATACAAAAAAAGCCGTTTTTGGATTAATACTCCTTCTAACTAGGATTTCCCTAGGGCAACTAGCTTCATTCAGTGAATAGCAAAATAAAATCCATTAATACCTACTTGATTTGAAAGGTTTAATTTAGACTTAGCTTGATCCTCTCCCTTCGGGGTGTTCCTTCAGTAAAATCGTCTGGTAATCAGCGCCTTACAATCTACCAAGGATTCATCGAGTTTGAGAGATATTGTCGTAGCTTTATATTTTTGTTGCTTATTAATAAATGTAGGAGCATAGTGTCTTTAATTACACATAATTAGAATTTCCTATTACTGAAAACTAACAGATTAGAGGGAATTATTTTTAAGTGGTAAATTGTTGTTGTTTTGGTTTCCATATAAACGTGAAGATTTAAACAAAACACCGTTTTGTTTTGTTTCAAAATGTATTTTCTCTTGTTACTAAAATGAACCTCCTTACATATTAATGACTTAGAGGTTTATTTTTAGTTGACGTAGTGAAATGAAACTTTTTCGATAGATTAATGTTATTTCATATTGTCGTCTTCTTATGCCTGTTCACGATATGACATAGAAATATTTCTCGTTTTTGTATCTTCTGTTGTACAAAGTCGTTAAAGCCCTCGATAGCTCAGTAGTAAGCCTGGGGGCTTATAATGCTGAAGTTTGGGTTTACACTGTTGTTGTTGCTGTTGTTTTGAATTAAGCACAAAGCTACACAATGGGCTATCTGTGCTCTGTCCACCACGGGTGTCGAAACCCGGATTTTAGCGTGTAAGTCCGCAGACATACCGCTGAGCCACTGGGGGGCTCAGTTTATACAATGGGTAGAACACAAATAATCCATTGTGTAGTTTTGGGCTTAACAACAAACGCAAAGATAATTGAAAAATGTTGCATATGTATGCTTTCATTACGGCAAAAGGAGTGGACTTCAAAACTTGATAGCAAAGATTAGATAGAAATATTTTAAGAAAGTATTCAATACTCCTCTTCTTTGAATACTCCACACAACTATTTAAGTGTTTGCGGAATTTTATTTATTAATTTTATTATACTTTTTAGCAGGGCTCTTGGGAGTATTATTTGTTATTGTATGAAAATATCGAATTACCTTTCCTAGATGTTATAACGTGACGGTCAATCCCACTATTCGTTGGTAAAAGAATAGCCCAAGAGTTGGTCGTGGGTGGTGATGACACGCTGCCTTCCTTCTAGTCTTACACTACTAAAGTAGGGACGGCTAGCACAGATAGCCTGTCGAGTAGCTTTGTGCGAAATTCAAACAAACAAATAACAGAACCTACTACCACTATCTTTTGAACTAATTCAAACAACTAGATGATGTATCCAGATAAAATTCTGGCATTTGAAGTGTCACCTGTTAATGTTGATGTACATGTGTTTGTCGTTGCTCCCACACTTATTTGAAGTATTTTTTTTATTGAGTGTTTGAAAAATCTTATGAAAGTGATCGAATAATGCTAATTGTTGATATGTAGTTTTATAACTTTATGACGCATTTATAATGTACTAGTGAACAACTAAAACATAACATGATGTAAAGGTTACATTTCTGCAGTTGTGTTATTTACCAAGTAATTTTAGTTGGTGATGTATAAATATATGCGCGTGCAATATATGAATGTAACGTTATACAGTAAATGCTGTTATCTAGTTGGTACGTTGTGGAATGCTTTTAACACAGCCAATAAATAATTAACTCACAAATACAAAAACAGCATCTTTCACAGTAGACAATTTCTGATTTTAATACTTACAACATTTCAAGCCAAAGTATCGGGTCATCATAAGCTAATTCTTACTGTAAGTCTAAACTTTATAGCTACTAAACTCAGGATTTCTGTTGTGTGAAAGTTATTGTTATTGTATTTGTGAATTAATTATACAGCTCAGAAAGTTTCTCATTAAACAATAGCAAGTAATTTTTGGCAAATATTTACATGTTAACGCTAATTGCTCGCATACTTTCAGTAAATGTCTAATAGCATGTGCATGTGCATGTGCATATACACGGCATTTGTCTTTTGATTCTTGGTCTAGTTTTGTGTTTAACATGTTTTATGAAGGTCTATGCTTATTTTAAGCCTATGGCGACGTCTATAAATTATTTTATCTATCTTATTGATATCCGTAAGGAATAAAATCACTATCCTCACTTCTTCAATTAAATTACCATTATACAGGCCTGCGAAATTAACCTCCATGAAAGTTGTTTGGTTTCGAAAATAATAGTTTTTTTTTCTATCTGGAAGAAAAAATATCTTATTTGCATCAAATTATTATTTCATTTATTACTATGAACATTATTTTTTATTAAGTGTTGCTCTACAACGATCGATGAGACTCTCACGTCGAGATTAGTCTAAAGAAACCTATAGCCAGTGGTTATATTAAGCATAATAAAACAATTTCAATGAAAATGGTTCGTTTATGTAAAATTACATCGGACTTTCTGTGGAAAATGTGTAAATTTGAAGTAAATTATACATCATTTTTAGATTCAGCGTACAGGACTTACTGTAGAACGAGTAGAAATTTCAAGACAACAAAACAATCGCACGCCTGTGTCAGTATAATATTTCTGTAAGTTTTGGTATGAGTAACTAATTATTACTTGTGAAACAATAACGTAAGAGTAGGTACACCTTCAGTAGCAGCGAAAGCACTCACACCTTTTGTATCAATGGAAGTTTTTAATGTTATTGAAAATAGGTTTTCGAATAGTAATATGTAAAAGAAAGAAGCAATTAATTATTACTATGAAACATGTCCCCTATTTGGATACTATTTATTTTGTGATTAAGAGAATACAACTCAGGAAAGTTATTCATTATTATACCAAATTCATGTATGTTTGTTTTTAAAGGAAATCATATTGAAACAACATTTTCAATGCTAGATATAAATTAAATAACCCTATGGTAGTGTGAGAGTAGAAATGCCTGAAGCACAAGCAGTAATTAATCTGATTTACCGCTAGATGGTTCTGCAGACGTCTCTGCACACGTCACGCCCCAGCAATACTGCCAGCCATTGTCAGCGAGAATGTAATGTATTCCATTAAATTATCAACGCTAAATCAGTAGGTGAGCACTTTTGTTTCGAATGTAAGTTTAAATATAAAAGCACATTCGGAAAATAGCATCCATGAATAGCATAGGTGTGACTATGGTTCATTATTTTCACATATCCCACGTACTTTTCTACCAAAACATAAAGCTTCGAATATTAAAATTGAATTGCAAGTAAACAAGAAATATGAGTTTTTTGTTTCTTTTTATATGTACTTTGCTCACTTATAAAGATACATATATATAGTTTTAGAATCTAGGAAATTGAGGAGATATAAGTTGGTTGAATACCTAAACGTCATTACTGATATGAAAGAAAATAGCTTTACACAGAATATTGAACTTTCTATTTTTAAATTAGTTGTTTAATACATTTCAATATATTTTAGACATATATGTTTGAATAAATGTCAACAACATATGAAAACTTATAAATATATAATTCACGCTCATATATCAATTCCCAATAAAGCACACTACTTATGCTAATTTGAGGGGAAAATTTTTTATTCTATATTTTTTTTGGCAAATTTTAAAATCTAGTTGTAAAACGCTTCTTACTTCTCAGGACAATTACCAACCACAGTTTCGTTGCTATGGTATTTCAGCAAACACTCTTATTATTATTATATTTTTATCGTCAAACACGAAAAAACCTAACATGAATTGAAAGCAATATCTAAACCTACCAGGCACTCCAATGTCGTCCTTATCTACCTAGTTACTAAAGGAAAATTAAACTTAATTTTTGCTTCTACTACTAGCGATAGAGCGAAGGATAGAATAGGCGGAAAGAGGGCCGAGTTGCGTGCACTCAAGCTTTCACGTAACCACGCCATTTGATCTGGTTGAAAAGCCAGAGTGAAATCTTATGGAGTGATTGAAAGAACGTTAGTCTTAGGAAAACTGTCACCTTAACCGTACATTGATATTTGTTTAATGTGTTATTTTATTTATAAACGTTAAAGACTGTGTTTTTAAGAACTGTGTATTGAACAATTGATTTATCCTTAATATTTTATCAAACAACACTCTGTTCAGTTAATAAAATATAAAAGTATGAATGGTTTCTTGGAAGTTGTTATTCACAAATCATTAAAATATTGCCAAAGTCACCGCTTCTACATTAAAGTGGAGATTATCTGATAATCATGTCTTTTACCATGAGTACAGATAAAGATGTCTGATTTTTTTTTTAGATTCATAAATCTAATTTAAGTTTGCATCTTAATGCTTGATGCGGCTTAGAAGCTATTGTACTTGAGATGAAAATGTCCACGTTTTCAGTGTTTCTGTATTATGAAAACGGTGAAAGTAATACTTTTCTCGACTTATTTAAACTAGAAACTTAGATTCCCTTGATTTGTTTCTTCGTATTAAAATAATTTGCTAAGTAGTTGAAAATTCAGCTAAGTTTGCGTAATTTTTGTTTATAGAAGTTGTTATCATGTAGTGGTTTTTTTTTCTCTTCGTTGATAAGTAACAAACGTATGATATATCATGGCAATCATAATAACATTAAGGATATCTAAGAAAAGGAAGCTAATTGATCATTTCATTTTAAACTTTATGATGAAGAAGGTTAAGATTTCTGAAAAAGTTTAATCCATTACTGTACATTATTCTCTATTTTTATTCAGAAGCTCTTATAACACAATTGTAACCAAGTAACACTAACAGAAACAAACAGATATTACACATCACAAAAACACTGCTTAATTATATCAAGCTACAGTTGTCAGTAACTAACAAACAGATTTGACCCAGTTATAGTTGGCAGTAATTAACAAACACATATGACATATCACAAAAGCTTTGTTTAGTTAAATTAAACCACATTCAGCAGTAACAAACACATATATAATAATCATTCAAAATAACGTTGTTCAAATGAACCAGAACCGGCAGTAACTCACAAACAGCTATGAACAATTACAATAATACTTCTTACACAAAGCTAGAACTGCCAGTAACGAACAAACAGATATGAACCATCACAATAAAATTATTTACATCAACGCACAACCGATAGTAACAAACAACAGATATGACTTATAATAATAATGATAAGAATATTACTTATATACATCCAAGGACAAAAATAGCATATTAAATGCCGACACTTGTATCCAGTACTTTTAAAAAAGTATATCCTCTAACAGTGTTTTCGAGAGTTGCAATACAAATGTAAATTACTGACATATCAGTAATGAAATATCAGTATTGTGTTTAAAATACATGACACCTGTTAAACCAAAACTAATTTAAGCATTTTAAACACTAAAATATCACATAATATTTTAAGACGTAAGCGAAATTAAGTTTCCGTTTTCATGTCACTTTTCCACAAAATATCAGTTGAAACATCGCATACTTCAGTTAAATGGAAAATGAAAGGGGTATTCATGATATTTCATACAAAGACATATCAGTTAAAGCGTTGGACGCAACTTCTATGATTTTTTATTCAATCGGACTGTTGAAACGAGCGTTGGGAAAGTTTACAGGAAGGAGTGGCGCACTTTGAAGCCTTTTGCAACGGAATCTACGCTGTAGGTCTATTATCAAGATACAAGGTCATAAAATAGAACAAGACCGGACGTGACGACATAGAATGTAACGGACGATTTGGTGAGCCTTCAACACGGGGTTAATATGGCGTGTTCAACGTCTGTACATATATATGTATGACAAACGATGTTTTTGATATTTAAATAAAAAAATCTCGTTTATCAGTTTTTATAGGAAGGAGCAATGACAAAAACAACAATTTATTATGAACCTACCGACAGCCCAAGTATCGATTTTCTAAGCTAAAAATATCGTTACGCTACATATATGTATATACACACACATATAAAGAAAGCAAGAGAAAGAAAAAACAGGAAAAAAACATAAATATTAATGTAGGTAATGAGAATGTGAAACTCCTGACTTTCATAACTTTCAATTTGTCAACAGATGGCAACATAAAAACCTACATGGAAGGCTTATATTCTGAGCTTCTTTTGTTTGTCTTTTGTGTGTGTATCCATCAAACATGCAGTGACCCTGATTAAAGTAACTCGAATAATTTTACCACCACCTCCAACGATGATTAACTTTTGGCACCGCAAGTTAAGTCAGTGGATACTTATGTTTGACCACTTCAGTAACGTGGAACAAAATGAATATAGACTGGCTTTTCTAAAGATATACAAAGGTAGACAGATACATATCCCAATTCAATAAATTGAAACAAAAAATGATTTTATCTTCTCTTTAAGTTTTTATGAGAAACGTATAAATTTCAGGTGCATTTGAAGGTGACAATGTCACTAATTCTGTTGATTACACAGTTACAAAATTTCGTTACAATTAAAACAATTTTTGTTACATGTCATTTCACTCGTAATATTATTCATATATTACAGTTATGCTTTTTCTGTAAATGTACTTAGTTAACTGTGGGTAATACTGTATGCGTGTTATTGAGTTTACTTCATTGTAAAAAGATAATGCATTTTGCACATCTCAGCATATAAAAAAATCACTCCAAGTATGTTGGAAGTTTTTCGCTCAAGTTTTTGTTTCGTTTATAAGCTGCGAATAACAGTTTTGATCATTATAGTGGCTAACATCAGGAGATAAGGTTTACTTGCAAACCTAAGTAATTTGTTATTAATTATATAATTTGCCATTTATGTTTGTTTCCCTATTTTAATTTGTGTTAACTAGCGTGTAATTTACTTCAAACAGTGAATGGTTATTTATTTAGTTATAAGGCGATGTGGATTGAAACACCTACATCCTCTACACATTTTAACTTTTAATATATTTTTCTTTGACAAATGTGAGAACTACAAATGAAAGCTCCACAGTTAATGCCTTATCTTGTATGAATATTATACAGAAAGAATAGTTTAATTTAACTATACAGGAATGATCCTCCTCACACACACACACACATAAACACACAAGGGAATCAGACAATATTCGTGCATGACAGGCGGGCGTGGTGAAAATAAAAAGGGTGCTCGTTATAGGTTAGGATAACACCCTTTTACCTCAGTTCTGGCTACCAATTATGATTTACTTTTGTTGTTTAAATAATACAGTTTTCATATTTACTTAATATTCATACCCGTTCATACACGCCCATAAGAGACAACACAGACTAATTATATCATTCTCTGAGCTGAAATAGAAAGTCAACTTTATTTTTGCTTCGGTTTTAACTAAGAAGTTCCACCATTGAAGAAAATGTTGTTAGATTTAGGTGAGTGGTAAACACTTGCTTACATATCTAAACAGCTGTATATTTTGAGCTCAAGTCTATATCAAATAATTGTTATTGTATACACGTTTTACTGTTTTATCTTAATATTTATGTGCTACATTCATTTATCTCTCTTTTTTTTTAGACTGTTTGTCATAAATATCACTCCGAAAATTTAAAGTAATAAACATTTTAAACATAGTGCCCCTATGATTAATTCTCAAATATCGATATACTATTATTTATACGTGTTACAGACACCTTACTGTAATAATAAACACACGTTTTGTCGAATTTTGTACGTGAGATTCGCTTTAGAAAAGCAATAACCTTTTATTATGTTTAAGTGAGAGTCTGTTTCTTTCTGTTGAAACTTTCAACTTGACTGGCACAATAAGTTAAATTTGACAAAATGACCCTTAACGTCGAATTACTGACCAGAGTTAAGGCAGGTAGCATGAATCGTCACAACAGCTTGTAAACTGATTGACTGTTATTGTCATAACACCCACACCTGAAAGTGTTGATATTTTATATTGATTTTATAAAGTGGTTCAGGTAAAACTTAGAACGTTATTGGAACTTTACCTTATTAAAGTGTCGTGTGTGTGTGTGTGCACACTGTTTCCCCACTAACCAAAAACAAAACAAACAAGCAATGAACAATCGGGTTGAGGAAAAGTGAACATTATTTTAAATCCCAACCACTTCCGAGCCCAACAGAATTGGTTATTGTTTACATATAGTGGAATCATATTATTATCTGTTTGTGGGAGGATGAAGATTCTGATGAAAGTGTAGAATTCCAGAATTGTTTAAATGTTGGAAGCAAATGACAATCTAGTTTAGTTTCACCCTTAGGAAGGAAGATGTAAACCTTAGAAAGTACTGATTATGCTACGACCTTATTTAAATTAAGGTCACTTTTTGAACTGAAGTTTTTTACGAAACATTAATTATCTGTGAATACATCACGAAGCAGCTCGGACTTGCTCTATATAAATATAACATTTTTTTTGCATTCCTTTATATTTCCAGTCACTATATTTGGTATGTGCTATAGATAAATAATTTCTAAGGCTCATTTCAGCAACGTAGAGTTTGCACTAATATGCTATATGTTAAAATATTAAACCCTTAGACATTTACATTTAGATAGATATATTTTATAGCATACTACTAGGAAACTTTGTATTCTCTTTCCTAAAGAAAGCAGTTGTGTTGACAATAAAATTAACATCATTTTATATAATGCACCATAGCATACTTTTTTAACGCAATGTGGTTGTACAAAAAAATTTATGGCTAAAAATCATATGACTCATGAAACACTTTGAGAATTATCTATCCATTATCGAGTGAAAACAACTCTCCTTAACGTATAGTTAAAAACAAAGTTTTCTAAGGGTGGTCTTTCTCCTCACTTGTAATATATTTTCTGATATCCATTGTGACATGTAATTTTTAACTATTGGAAACAGTTGTCTCTTATTTAATTCGCAAGGCAATAATGATGCATTTTAAAGTCATATTTTAAATATATAATTGTTGTAAATTAACTACTGGTGTGAGAGCAAATAAGACACGTTTATTTTGACAAATTGGTTACAGGTTTGTAATGTAGATTAATTCAACAATTATTTTTGATTCAAATAATGAATTTAAAGCAAATAAATCCCAGTATGAAATAACCGAAATTACAAAGACCTGAAACAAACAAAAACAAACTTTGTCTGACCATTTTTGGTAAAATGTGTCGATAAACGATCAAGAATAACACAAAAAAATCAATACCAGCAACAAGAAGAAATACTTTAGCGTCTGTTTAGTTGATAACGTGGTTCAAATGAAACTGTGAACATTTGTTACTCTTGTCAAATTAAAGTGTCATATATATATTATTAGTACCAGAGAACAAGCTAAGCGAATATATTCAAGTTCACAGAAATATAACTGCTTGATGAACATATAACATTGTGAAATATTAGTTTAACCTTATTTAAATCATTTATGATATTAGAATAGATAGATATTGTATGATGTGGATTTTTTTAATTTTAAAGCATTTTCAAAACTTTTGAAATTTGCATAAAATAATCGCATTAACAGTAAAAATGTTCCTAACTGTGAATTCCACAGTTAAAAGTTTGTCAGGCAAATACCAAACCACGTTTAGTGATTCCTTGAGTATTTAACCACCTACCTTCAAAAACGTGACATTTGTTTTTGCATTTGGTTGTGGTTAACACGTTAGTTTTATATTATATAATTATCGTTTATAACGTAAAATTAATAAACAATAAACAAATGTGACTACTATAGTATGTATGATAAAAGTGACTATGAACTTAGAACATGGTTTAATGTTTAAATATTACTTACAAACGAATAATAATGAAAAAAATGCATTTAAGAACGAACTGGTATGGGTGTTAACACTTTTATTAATAAAGAAGAGAACAATGCTTCGACTTTTTTAAGTCATCTTCAGATCATCACGAAAAATAATTAAATTGGCTTCAACCGGCTTTAGTGTCAATACTTATAATATCAATTGTATTAGTCTCATTGGACTAATTGTCTAGTAACATTTGCTGTATATTACTTATGTCCTAGTTAAATACATTGTTGAAATGTCACACCGGAAGATAGAAATACTATTTGATAATCTTCTACGAGTACGATAACAGCAATCACACTGTGTGTTATTAGTTCACTGGTGTTGTGAATCAATTCATAGAGACCTTTCACACAAGCATTTTTCATTATGAATAACAAATATTGCAATATACAATGAAAATAAAAAGATTTATAGTAATAATACCACCTAGGCCTAGCGCTCTCTGAAGAGAAGTTGATAGAAATATAAGAGCCCCCCAGTGGCTCAGCGGTATGTCTGCGGATTTACACGCTAAAATCCGGGTTTCGATATCCGTGGTGGGCAGAGCACAGATAGCCCATTGTGTAGCTTTGTGCTTAATTCAAAAACAACAACAACAACAACAACAACAGAAATATAAGAATCTTCAGTAATGTCGGAAAGTATTAAAATCACATGCAGTTTGTAGAATACATTAGTATACTTTTAGTTAATATCTAAAATCTTTAACATTTTTCTACGTTTTACATATTCCCAAAAAATTACATTGCATTTTAAAGTTTTCGTTAGTCTAATAGAATTTTAAGTACAGACTAACGCATTTAACAAAACGAGCAGAATATATCTTGGTCTTACGTTAATGATATATATATAAATACCTTTTTTCCCACTTCTGTAAGCTCAATTACAATTATATTTCCTTATACAGTCAAGCTGCATAATCTGTTAACATGTTAAAATACCTTGAGTTATAATACAGAATTATTTTCAGATAATTAATCAACCAACCTAATTATCTTTTACAGCAAATTCATTGATGATGAATATATTTTAATGTTGACTGTCCTTAGTATCACAAAAATTAAGGTAAATTCCTGAGTTTTGTCTCAATGTTTAGAGACACGATAATGAAAAATTATATAGTTAATGAATTCCTTACGAATTCAGTAAAACACGTCAACATTATCTACGTTTTTAAAGAAACTCATATTTTTGTAAGAGAACTTTTGCCCCCAATTACTTCAATGAAATTTGAAGAATACAAATGCAAAGATAACATAAAAAGACATTTTTTATGAATAACAAAGCAATTTAAAATGATACAAAATTAATAAGATATATAATATTTATTCTATTTTTTAATATTACACCAGAAAAGTTAGCTTACATGTTTTGCGCAGTGGCTCAGTGAATATATCTTTCGGTGTTATTACAAAACTATCTGATTTCGTGGTGTTAATACAAAACCTTTTTTTTCGAACTCCTGACCTTATTACAAAACCTTTTCATTTATTTTTTTGATTTTCTGGTGTTTTCTATCTGAAACAAATATTATCAAAAATGTCTGATGATCATTTTGGGTTTATGCGGAAGAATGTTCTCGTACATTAACTCCTTCGTTGCTTCGGGACCCGGAATGGCCAAGTGTGTTAAGGCGTTCGACTCGTAATCCGAGGGTCGCGGGTTCTGAATCCCTGTCGCACCAAACATGCTCGCTCTTTCAGTCGTGGGGGCGTTGGTAAAAGAGTATCCCAAGAGTTGGCGGTGGGTAGTGATGACTAGCTGCCTTCCCTCTAGTCTTACACTACTGAATTAGGGACGGCTAGCCCAGATACCTCTCGAGTAGCTTTGCGCGAAATTCAAAACAAACAAACAAATCGTTGCTTCGATAAAATGAATATTATTTTGAGGTGATTTTGAAAAAGGCACTTACGTGAAGGTTACTTGGCTTATATATAACTCAAACGCACGCCTTTCTCAGATTCATTGAACGTATATATCATGAAAAATCCATCACCACACTTATAATAACTGGAATTAATAATTACTATGGTTTAATTTAAACAAAGCTAATGTCCAATCTTGGATTTGTGGTCCGTAATGTATACGTATATATCCTCAGTTTAGAGTAATGCTAGCATTACAGGAGTTAAATTCCACTTATACTATTAAGGCAACTCACGAGTTTACAGTAGGTGCTATCATCTGATCTATCGTTTCAGAATTCGGGATGGATACCGAACGTACACCTTCAGTAGCATTAATAATTAAATATTCTCACAAACTCTTGTTGTTTGTGTATATAAGAAGCTTTTCTTTTGCAATTAGATACATTTTAGTAATAAGATATAAAAATAAAATCATAAAATCTGCCATTTATTATTTTTCTCTGCACGCAAACTTTCCTGTTTTATTCATTCGTGCGAGACGCTAAAGTTTTCATTCATGATAAATACTTAACAGTATTTATTTGTTATAACTTTGTATTACCTCTCTCTGTTTCTCTTATAAAAGTATTTTTAACATTCTGTTAATGACGAAATCCACATTTAACGTAAAATCTACTGTGATTGTACAATAAAAGGGGCAGAACAATAAAAATTAAATTAATACTTATTGCGTGTCATAAGGAACCGTATGCATTCAGATGATTAATATAACCGGTAAGCAGTAGTAAGGATTGACAGATTGTATTTGGCGAGAAAACATTTTAATGTTCTTAAAGATACATCATTTCTTCCCATACACTATTATACTGTTTTCTGTTTTTGTTAGTTTTTTCATCAGGGTAGAATTGCCTGTCTGGAACGACAACTTGATATTTTACAAATACAAAAATAAACAAAAATCAGGGTTCTACACCAGGAAGAGCAGAAGTGCTTTATCTTGTGCAGACTGGTTTTGACAGGCCTACACTTAACAATACACCTTACGAACAAGCTTCAACAAACTGACGATCTGATCGGGACGTAGATTGAAATCCTTTCTTCTTCGGTTTCTTTCTGAGTGGGTTTCTTCTCTGCCTTGTCATTAGTTCTTTTGATGCATGTGCATACTGAATCGGGTGTAATTGTTAACATTTCGGTGACAGTTACAAATGAACCCCTTTGGTGTCGAATGCATCGCATAGACTCCGAATCTGTTTTGAAACAAAAATATACAAGAAAATTAACCTCAGATCATTGACAATTTTCTTGTGTGCCAGACACTTAATTAAAGTAACGTCAATACAACTTGTTTTTTAATAGGATTCTTTACGCTTCCGTCAGTTTTTCTATTTCAATATATTTTGGAACATATAAGACTGATTCCAGTTACATATCTATTTAATGATATTATTTTAAACGTTTTATGCACATATTCTTACGCTTACGAACACGTGTATGTTTTTGTGGTATTTAATTTGTTATGGTGATTGTTAATTATTGATTCAATAGGAGTAATTTGTCAATAACTAACACGCCTCTGTAAAACAATGATGTTACAGGCCAAGGAAAAGTGTTAGCTGGCTTAGATGTATTTATTAAGATTTTTACTGAGGCTAACAGAAGAGTAGTAAAACAAGAAAAAGAAAACAAATAATTTTATGATTATCTTAGCTGCAAAATTTGCAGCACAAACACAGTTTCTTATTTTAAAAATTGTGTTAAAAGTGCTGTTAAAACAAGATGTTTGAGATGATGTTTCTGTATGTACTCTATTTGTTCAGTGAAGCGTTCTTTGAAAGACAGCTTTTTAATTTTATTTCTAGCTTAGCTATACTGACATCTATATATTATAATAGTCTTCATATTAAAATATAAAACTAAACAATTGTAGGACAAGCGAGTGGTGAGTATATGAACACAATTGAAATTTATTGTCATATCCAACTCTTAAAACGACAAGCCTGAGATATGTTACGAGTCTCTGGAGTAATTACTTGGAAACAAAATAAACGCTATTGTTTTAAGGGCAATAAGAAGTTACAAGATAATTGGATAGAGCTATCATAATTAAGGGATAGTGTATGCAAGCACGTTAACTTAACATACTTTTCAGGGTACACAGGTTTAGAATAATTGTTCGAGCCCTGGCTCTGAATGTTGCGTGCTGGGAGATATTATAAACGGTAAATTAAAGGTATCGCACATTACTGAAAAATGGAAGTGCTCGACGCAAAGGGATTATATAATTACCAGTTAGAAAGAACAAATTTAAGTGTTTTAGTAAATATACTTACTTAAGTGACTCCTGAGAGAGGAATCAGGTTTAGTTGCCGTCTGTTTATTCGATGATAGCATGGTTGATATAAAATTGAAATACGCCAGTTTTTAATAGATCTCTCAAGAGGTTGCATTAATGTTCCATTCACGAAGGAGACAATTTTTTATGTTACAGCTTTGAAGGCATTTTGAAATACCAAACATCTTGCAGCACTATACAAAAGCAGAAAGACAATCTGGATGTACCATAGACATAAGAATTTCATTTGGAGGTAGCAAAGTGAACTGCCCATGTGGGAATATTAATTGTAGCGTTCCATTCTTTGCTCAGGAAAACTATTCAATGTGGATAAATTAGCTGTTAATTTAAGGTGATTTAGCTGAAGCCTTAATTAGTTGAAATTAAACAAAACATGTCTGCATTTACGTTATGACAATCGCGTCGGAATAGAGACCAGCAGTACACTCGAGAGGATTAGATGCAGTATCGTTTTCACGATGGCTTGGTAACAATTAAAGAAGCACCAACACGAATATGTCTACTGAGGGACATTTTCTCTTCCATAATGCTTGTGCTAAAAAGCAAACATTAGAATGAAAAGAACATTTCATACCTTGTGCATTTAATAGTGAAATCTCCAGAGAGTGACTCGCTTTTTACGGAAAACAATAAACTCACTATAAATGCAATGAATATATTCCGTCTTAATTGAGGCTATTCCTTCACATCATATATTAATAAAATAACAAAGACTTTAGACGTCAGGTAACTAGCATACATTTTAAATCGTGTTAACATTTTTATTTCAAACTATCTTTTAACTTATTGTTAACCTCTTAATACGTTTCTGTACGTATAATTACATTATTCTCAAATTCCATGACTTAGTTAATTAATGTGCAACAGCAGTGTTTTCTAAACTTTGGGGAACTCTGCCAGTCCTGAGAGTACGTATTGAAGGCTCAAGTGGAAGGGTCCAAGCATATAACATACGTGATAAGATATTATTTGATTTAGTGACCCAAAATTCACTATATGTTTATATATGTGTAATTTTAAGAATCCGGTTTCATGTGTGTAATTACAAAACACTTTTGGCATCACATTCCTTATTCTCTGGTTCATTTTGTTGAAGTAATAATAGTTATCATAGAAATAAAGGGAAATACAACAATGTACTTGAATTGTAAGTTATTATTTATTATGTCAATCATTAAAATAAAAACACTGTTTCTAAGGTCTCACAAGTTTATATATATACTGATCAGTGGGGTAGCCAGATTTCCCTGTCAAAGAGTACAAAATTTGTCCGAGGGGAGCTGAAACTAATCTAATTTTTTAAAATAAAATACTAAACGAATGAAAACAAATGTAGGAGTTTTATATATTTTATTTTATTGTTAAATTATATAAAAATATTATTATATATAAAAAACCGAAAATAATATATGACGAGTATGCTTAAATTTTTCGTCAGGGAATAATCCTTCAGTATTGACTTTGTGCAGTTTTTCACACATATAGTGCAAAACAAACACAAACTGAACATAGCACAACTGAATGATCAACAGTGAGGCTACTGACCTACACAACCACCAAAAATAACACTTTACATATCACACTTGATGAACATTTCAATAATCTGTCTATGAAATAATGCTGAGAAGTATATGTGTTGACACAGTGTATGTTGTATATAAAATTTAATCAAGTTGTACAATTTGTACAGTAAAGGATGATTTAATACACCAAAGGTAAAATACAGAGATGTGTTGAATAGCCAATACATTTTTACATTTATAGAAAAGAATTGCACAGTATGCCACATTGGCTTAAATTCGTGATATAAGTATTGAAACTGTAATGGACAAAGTATTAAAACGCTTGTTATGACAATTTGGACATCAGTGGAATATTTTGCACTTTGAGTATTTTTATTTGACGCATGCTTGAAATAAACATTTTTTTATTTAAACATTTAAGGTTTTGTTTACACTTTTATTTTTAAAGCAAAACGGCCAGGTGAGATCTAGAAACTTCCGTTCCCGGCGTGTAAAATTCGAGGTGGTTCATGGACCATTACAACAAAAATGTGCTCAATATTTTAAGCTCATAGATAAACTACTATAGTTAAGATCGAATCCAGTGCACTAAATGCCAAACACAAACCGTGTAGATAAATTGTTATTTAATTTCAAAATTAATGTTATTGTTCTTGTTTTAAATTAAGCACAAAGCTATACAATGGGCTATCTGTGCTCTGCCCACCACGGTATTGAAACCCGGGTTTTAGCGTGTAAGTCCGCAGACATACCGCTGAGCCACTGGAGAGCTCGAAATTGATATTTTCTTTAATATTTAGCAGTAAGCACACGGATTGCTTGTGAACTTTTCATATTTTATTGCAGATTGAAGTTAATGTAAATGTCTTAGTGATGCTCTTTAACGTTGATTACTCATAAGTAATAGAATATACGTTATCATAAGTTAGCTTCATACCATACGCTATACGTTCACATGATCCTATGCTAAGCGGTCGTTTTCCATATACTTTATGTTTGCACGCCATGGAAGTTATTCGTGCAGTAATGAAATTTTTGAGTATTTAATAGGATTACAAGTTTGTTTGAAAAGAGTACCACACACTAATTTATAGGAGAAAATTCACACACACGTATATACACATATACGTATTTAAAAAGTTACACTCAACAGCATTTATGATATTGTATATGCCGTGAATATACCTTTTAAAATCATGTATATGTTGGTATGTTTCCAGTAATGTTTAGAGCTGCGAAGCTCACCCCTAGAAACTTATCAAATATTAAGTAATAATGTTCGAAATTCCATGTTTTTCAAAGACAAGTCGAAATTTCCAACGTAGCTTCTTCTTTCGTGAGTTTCTTTTATAAAAGAGACACTTGTTAGTCATTATGTATTGTAATGGATTCTATTTTTTTGTAGGCTACATAGTACTTGAAATATGGAAGGACAGATACGTGTCTTCGAATCCCTCTTATGCCGAAAGAGGTTTTTCTAAGAGTTTGTTGAATTTCGCACATATTTTTTCTTACAGTTCCATGTTGATATCACTCAAAGTATTTTCATTTATATCGTGAAGTTATAACAGAAAGAGTTTTATATCAAAGTATTATTTATCACTTGCAGTTTTATAGTTTCTCGCTATACTATCTGAGTTTCAATCGTTACAAGCTGCTCAGAACACGACGGCAATGCTGAAAACGTTAACTTCCAATGATTGTTTTCATTGGATGGGATCAGCAGAAAAAAAAATCACGTTTTCTCGGTTGCTTTCGTTATGTTATGGTTTTTATGACAAAACCCGTATTTGCAAAATCCATCAAAGTAAGGACTTTATATGAATATATTAGTCGTCAGCGTGTCTGCGAAAAGAGAGAACCTGCTGCGTAATAGCAATGAAGCATGTTTGCGATATCTGGAAGTCTTTTTTGGCTTCTGAGTTGCCTAAACCACATGTTTGCTCCCAGAGGAAGACTGCTTTATCTGCTAGAGCATGAATATTGAATATCAAATGGTCGATCCTAAATACGATATCTAATGTTAACACAGGCTATTTTTTTTTTGCACAGTGACGACATGAACATGTTCGTGGGAAGGAAAACAGAGCTGAGCTTCCTTACATGAAAACTGAAGGTGAGAAAGGCGTGAAATATTAATAAGAATCACAATAGTCTATAGAATGACGAGTAGCCAAAGTAATCGCATTTAGCGCGTTTGTTACGGTTGCTGTTCGCACCTTATGGTCATGAATTCACTAAGCCGTCGTATTATTTGATGATAATTCTAGTCCTGCTAGAAACCCCCCTAAAAAAATCCCTGGTTTCTCTTGAATACTAAATTAAAACGGGACAAGATGAGATAGAAAAAATTAACATGCATAGCTACAAAATTTCATGAGACTCTGTAAATAATTTTCAAAGACCTCACTTGCGTTTATCCGCCAAGCAATAAATTATACATGCAAATAGCACCGTATACTAACTTTATTATGAATTAATATTAAATTGGCATGACAAAACTATGATGTAAGTTTGTAATTTGTGTCATTCAACGATATCCTAAGGAAATATGGGTATCGTGAACCACATTTATAATAATTCACAACGAATGATTGGAAAATCTCAAAGTGAAAAGTAGAAAAATATATTTCCTTTTGTTTTTATTGAAGTGTTCATAATGTATGTTCGGATTAAATGTCAAGTGTTGTTTGTTTATTTTTGAATTTTGTGCAAAGCTACAGGAGGTCTATCTGCGCTATCCATCCCTAATTTAGCAGGGTAAGACTAGAGGGAAGACAGGTAGTCATCACCACCCACCGCCAACTCTTGGGTTACTCTTCTGCCAGCGAATAGTGAGATTGAGTGAAGCTTTATAACGCCCCCACGGCTGAAAGGGTGAGCGTGTTTGGTTGTGACGGGGATTTGAGCCCGAAACTCTCAGTCGAGCGCCTTAACCACCTGACCATGATGGGACTTGTCAAAAGTTGTAAATTTGGTTTTGTTTTGAATCTCGCGCAAATGTACACGAGGGTTATCTGCGCTAGCCATTTCTAAATTAGCAGTGTAAGACTAGAGGAAAGACAGTTAGTCATTACCAGCAACCGCCAACTCTTGGGTTACTCTTTTATCAACGAATAGTGAGATTGACCGTCACATTATAAGGCTCGCACGGCTGACAGGGCGAACATGTTTGGTGTGACGGGGACTCAAACCCGCGACTCTCAGATTACAAGTCGAGCCTTAAGCACCTGGCCATGGTGGGACTTGTCAGAATAGATATAGTTCCTTCGATACAATTATGCAAAATATTTCCTTCCAATAGCTTTTTTATGTTTTTAGTCACGGAAAAATTGAAATAAAAATTTCAGATCCCTCATATGTCTCTATAATCAGCACTTTGCATGTAATTGCAACACGAACAATGTAATATAAAGAACTTGAACATATACCTGCAAGTGTTAAAATTTCAAAACAAGTCAACATAGATTTTTACTTTTATATCCAAATTATTATTCAGTAAAAGTATAAGGGATTACTGATTTTTGATTACCAAAAAGAACACAACTTTTGGCAGCAGTTCCATGGGATTGGTGAAACACAACCACTTGGTTTATAGTCAGAACCATTAGTAAGTCTTGAAACATATGAACGTGAAGACAATTCTTTCAGCTCTCTGCCAAAAAAATTACCTGTGTACGTTTCAGCTCAAAGCCCTACAATAAATACGCCTAGTGTAGTTATGTTATCACGTCACGTTTTCTCCGAACAATGGCGTGCTCGTGCACTCACTAGATACGTGTGTGTGGGATCGTTCAGACCATGTCATTTATAATTAATTTGTATGCATCCTTGCTTTTTGCTCCAAACAGAATTCGTTTCCATAGCAACAAGATATAACCATTCTAAAACAATTAAAATGTAATAAATCACCGATCATGCTTGATCAGTGTTAGTTACTAACGGTGACAGTGATGACCATGAATTGCTTTAAAGGTTATAGTAATTGGCAAATTGACCGATGGCTTTATCCAGTATACAGATATATTTCTAAGTTCACGAATAAACTGTATCATGTTTTCGTACTAAGTGTTCGACATTAATGATAATATGGCTTTCATAGAAATCACTTTGTAATTTTAAGTGGTACCTTTAGCTTAAAAACAAAGAAGTTTCGATTGAAAAATAAGAATTTTCCAATATAAAAATACAATATCTTACTTATAACAAAAACTCAAACTTGTAATTATGCTATTTTAAGAATAGCGGAGATTTGTAATGGCAGCTACTTGTTTGTTTGTTTTTGAATTTTATGCAAAGCTACACGAGAGTAATCTGCGCAATCCGTGCCAAATTTAGCAGAGTGAGACGAGAGGGAAGATAGCTAGACATCACTACCCATTGCTAACTCTTAGGTTACTCTTTTACTAAAGAATAGTTGGATTGATCGTACCATTATAACACCCCTACGGCTGAAAGAGTGAGTATGAGTGCGACCCTCAGATTTAGAGTCGAGCTTGCAGCTACTTCTTTGTTTTTTATTAATATATTACATTTATTGAGCAATGTAGTGTTTTTTATTTAATAGATTAATATATTTTTCCCAGTCTAAGATCTAAAGAAAATGAGCATATATGTATAACCGTCAATTTCCCTTCTGTCTGATAACTAGTTTGTTTGTTTGTTTTTGAAATTCGCACAAAGCTAATCGAGGGCTATCTGTGCTAGCCGTCCCTAATTTAGCAGTGTAAGACTAGAGGGAAGGGCAACTAGTCATCACCACCCACCGCCAATTCTTGGGCTACTCTTTTAATAACGAAAAATGGGATTGGCCGTCACATTATAACGCCCCCACGGCTAGGAGGGCGAACATGTTTAGCGCGACTCGGATGCGAACCCGCGAGTGCATGCCTTAACGCGCTCGGCCATGCCAGGCCATCTGATAACTAACTTTTGTATTATGGAAATTTTAAAATTTTTAGCATGACCGCATCTGCTTATAACGTACAAAAGCAAGTGTTTGATGAATCGAAAAGCATCTTAATGTTAACTATGATTTTACGCACCTAAGTGTGAACAATGATTTTGACTCAGTTTAACCTCAATTTTTTTTTTTTAATAATTCTTGTCGGGTAGAGTTTGAACAAAGTATTGAACGTTTGTTAGTAGTGTATTTAGAAATAACACGTTTGCAGTACTCTTATTTTACTCAAAAACTTTCTGTATAATATGGTACACGAGATGACAAGGAGATAAAAATATAATACGAAATATTTAATAAACGTAAATCTATTCTTTGAATTTTATTTAGTTTTACGTTGGTATATTTAGAGAAATATATTCTTCTACCAAAAAAATGTTTCTAATAATCAGTTGCAAATCCTTGCTCTCTAACATGTAGAATTATTGAAACAACGTAATGGTGATAGAGAAAAAGAACAGAACAACATATTGATAGTTAAATAATTATAACCATTTTAATTTCAAAGATAATAGAAATAAAATTGAAGATCAATTTTTTTATAAAAATGAAAAACACAGTGATGCGATAGCATGAGTATATATACTCATTATAAATATATTGTTAGTTATATTTATAATACATATATTTTTTTACGTTTTTCAAGAGCCAAAACGTACATGAAAATGATTTAGGAAATATTATGACGTAAGACAGTCGTTGTTCTATTTTTTCTGTGCTCTAAAATGCTAAACAACATAAATAGCAATTGCTTCTGAAACGCTATTTCTGTGTGTTGTATATGACTCTAAAACTTACGAAACACCAAAATCTTGCGAAGCATTAAAAACCAGTACTACTATTATTTGTGATCATAAAAATTTACGTAAAATTCAAATTTTTTTCCCATTTTTCTTAATTTTGTCTCTTATCGTCAAGCCAAACTGACGAGTTCCAACATTGTGGGAAAGGCTTTGGGTATAAATTTAGTGGAGACAAAAGGTAACTTTGAAATGTCACGTTTTCCACAAATCTAAAGTGTGATCAGAAATGGACAAAATTAAGAATAAAGCGAAAAGAAACCTCCAGTTTAGGTGATTTTTATCAGAAATGTTAAACGTATTGGCTCCTTCCTTTTATCGATTCAGTAATTTATGCACTTCAAAGAACTCGAGATCTCTATTTTGAGGTTAAAATCAATAACAAAATTCCTCTGCAGTTACTAACATCTGAGATAAAGCAAGCAAACTGCTCTTGTATGGCAAGATGGTTTAGGAAAATGAGCCTTTTATCTGCGAATTCAACTAATGTTGGCTCATTTTCATAATAAACTTAATGCAACCGATATCTATTACAAAAAAGTATCTTAAGTACTTACATGATTACCAGACATAAGAATAAGTATCAATAATGCTTAGTTTGAAGAGATTTGGAATTACATGCTTCAATCTATATGGATTGCCACTTTCATTTTACCTTCTTTTAGGTATTTTTGTCTTTGGCTAAAATTAGCATTTATTCACCTAGATTTGATACAAAATACTACAGTAACACAAAGATATCAAGAGAAGTTAGTATTGTTGATTTACTATAATAAAGTAAATATTAGTCTTAGTCTGTTGACAATGAGGATTTTGCTGTGAAGGAAATATAATTTCTAACTTTTAATATTTTACGAAGCTCAGTAATTTGATACTTGAAGGAAGTATAAATTCCTCAGGAAAACCTATACAAACACAATAGTTATATATGTATGAATATGAAACCCGTTGTTATTACAAACCTAGATGCTTCTTGCGGGAATAAAGAATCTTAATTTATCAGTCAAAGCAAAGCAATGAGAGACAGTTTGAGATCAGTGTCATCTTTTGTTTTGTTTTGTTACTCATGCTAAATAGATATAACAAGAAAAAAGTCAGGAAAACAAAAAATATATAAACAGGCACAAAATACGAGATATACGAAATTAAGGGTTAGAGTGATAGGCAACGATTCCCTTGACAATGTTCTGTATATTCCAGATGTTGATTAAAAACGATTGCAATATTTAGTTTGAAGAAAATATGACACATTTTTTATTTCGCTTTGTCGATGCTTATTTCTTTATTTGTAGTTTTTTCAAAAAGAAGACTACAAAATAAGGTATCTCTGTTCTGTTCATAACGAGTTTAAAAGCCCAATATTTGTGTTATAAATCCTCATACATACCGTTGACCATAGGGTTCGGAAGAGTGGGCGCCTTGTCAAGAAATAATACAGTTTTGTAATAGCAAAGGGTTTTATTTTTGTCCCTTGGTACCACAGCGAGTTGTTTGAGGACTTATAGCTTTAAAAACTGGGTATAAATATTCGCAATAGGCAGAGTAACAATAGTCTATTGTGTATCTTTTTGCATAACATTTTATTTAATTAATTTTTAAATGAAATCAACTTACTCATAAAACATTCAACGAGAAATACATTTCCCGCTCTTCACCAGTGTTTTTTATTTAATTTAAAATCTGAGAATGCCACTGAAATTGATTTAAAGTAGGAAAACTACAGCAGGATTTCATTTCTGTTTTATTTGATAGCAAAAAAAGAAGATAAATGAAACGAATAATGTGACAACTTCATTAAAATGTTTATAACCTCTCGCCAACCCTTATTTTCTTGCCACCAATAAAATAATCAAATTTTCTTTCGGTTTTAGCTGAACGGCTGTAATCACAAACTATTACGTTGAGTAGATCGAACAGCCGGAGTCTGTAGTAACGGTTTAAAAAGAATTGATAATGCGATTTTATATCTCTGTTTCCCTTATATCCTTAATTCTGTGGCGTCTGCGCCAGCTCAGCAGCCTTTATTATTGTACCATGATAGGGTTAGAATTTAGGTAGATTTTGCACTAACCTAAATCAAATCAAACTGAATATTTTATATTATTTTATTTTTGGGGGAGAAGATAAAACTCTATTCAAGACAGGATGATAACTGTTTCTTTAGCACCAAGTTTCTAACATCCTACAAAAGGTGGAGACCGTTAGATGCCGGCAAGAAATTTTTTTTTATTTTTTTTTTAGCTTCGTTTGTAATGCGTAAGTACCGAAGTTAGTTTACTATCTCATGCAATATTCATTATACATATGCTCGGAGATTTGAAAGACGCCTTTATTCTTTATAAAGGAATCGCTTGATTTTCAAGCTTAACAAGAATAGCGGTCAACTTCTTTTGAAAAGTTACATGAACGCTTGACGAACCTTGAATGAAACCGAATTGAAGCGTTATAGAAGAATGTCAACGAAAAAAGTAAGGAAAAAATCAAAACTTTTTATAGAAAGGTTCATATTTTAATTTGTTCAACTACAGCTCAAATTTGAATGTAACCAGAACATTTGCAATCTATATACACTGCTGGTCAAAATCTTAAGGCCAATGAACATAAAGAAAAAATGAGCATTTTGAGTTGTTAGACTCCACTTATTTGAGTAGATTTTCGAAAGATGAAAATAAGAAAAGGGAAAATAAAAAAAAACCTTTTTAGCATTTAACAAGGAAAATGTGAACACTATGAAATTAGTCTAAATAAATAACAATTGGTCAAACGTTTAAGACCATACCAAAATGTTCTAAACAGAGTAAGAAATGCCCAACAAGAGGTCTCAATAGTGAATTGCACGGCCGTCAATGCTAATAACTTCAAGCATTCACTTTGGCATGGCCTATATAAGTGTTTGCAGAAGGCTGGCTGGAATGGTATTCTAAGTAGGGAAAATGGCTTTATGAAGATCATGCACTGTTTGAAATTGACGTCCATTTTAATAGACTTCCCTTGCCAACCATCCCCATACATTTTCAATGGGGTTCCGTTTAGGCGAAAACGCTGGATGGTCTAAAAGAATCACGTTATTTGCCATGAAAAAGTCCTTTGTCCTACGGGACTTGTGGATTGCGTTGTCCTGTTGAAAGATTCAGTCACTTCCACAAATGCGAGGGCCTTCAGTCATTAAGGATGCTCATTCCAACATGCCAATGTTGCCAACTGCTGTTTGACTCCCCTGTGTCACCTGAAGCTCCATTGTTCCATAGAAAGAGAAAGTACCCCAGATCATAATGAAACCTCCTCCACTGTGTCGTGTATAAAATATCTCCGGTGGGATATCCTCATCGTGCCAGTAAGTTTGGAAGCCATCTGGACCATCCAGGTTAAATTTTTACTCATCAGAGAACAAAACCTTCGTTCACTTTTCTACCTCCCATGTTTGGTGCTTCTCAGCAATGTTTAACTGAACAATTTTGTGTGTGGAAGGAGGCGTAACCTTTAAAGACATTTACGGTTTTTAAAGTCTTTTTCTCGGAGATACCGTCTTATTGTTCTTGCACTGCATTCTGCGTTCGTAAGGGCTTAAAGCTGGTTCGACGATCCGTTGGTGTCTTGGCGGATAACTCGTCGAATCTTCCTGCTTAACGCTGGCAAAATTTTCTTGGGCCGACCACTTGAAATTCTCTTTCCGTATTCGTCAGGGTCTTTTAAGAAATTTGCAACAGCAGTTTTACTTCGCCCGATCTCACCAGCGATGGCATGTCGAGGGAGAACTTGCTCTTGCAGCTCGACAATTTTGCCACGTTCAAACTCTGTCAACTTTTTTAGCCTTTGCCATGTTTTTACCCAATATAACACAGGAGATGTCAGTGGGAGATGTTGACAACGTTAATGCTTGAACACCAATGACTACGTTACGTGTTTACCGACTAACGCTTCGTTTCAGTATGGTCTTAAACTTAAGCTGGTATTTAGGCTAGTTTTACAGTGTTCACATTTTTCCCCTTTAAATGCTAAAAAAGTTTTTTATTTTTACTTTTATTTTTGGAATTGTCATCTCTCAAGAGCTCTACTAAAATAAGTGGTTGAGTCTAACAACACAAAATGCATAGTTTTTTGTTATGTTCATCAGCCTTAATATTTTGGCCAGCAGTGTATCTGCTCTTATTCTTATGTTATTCCAATGTTCATAACTAAAACGCTAAGAATCGAAACTCGATATAATCTAATAAAACACAATCACATTAATGAATAAATACATTTTCATTATAGGTTTACTCACTAATTGTGCAGGTTTGTCTTAAATATGAAATAATAAGTTTTATTTTGTGAGCATTAACCGTTATTCCTTATAGATATTATTACCAATACCCTTAACCACTATGGAATGGAAAGTGTAAGAATGTGTAATTGAAATTATAACAGCACAGATAATTTATTGTGTATTTGTTTAAAATTTCGCGCAAACTTACACAGGGGCTATCGGTGCTAGCCGTCCGTAATTTTGCAGTGTAAGAAAGACTATAGGGAAGGCAGCTAGTCATCATCACCCACCGTCAACTCTTGGGCTATTCTTTTACCAACGAATAGGGGGATTGACCCCGCGACAGAAATGTCAAGCATGTTTGGTGTGACGGAGATTCGAACCTGCAACCCTTAGATTACCAATCGAGTGCCTTAACCACCTCCCCATGTCGGGCCTCCTAGTGTGTAGCTTTGCGCTTATGAACAATTTTTTCAAATTCTACCATTTTATGAATACCGCTAAAAATAAAGCAAAACGTCACTTAAGGGAAGCTTTAATTCATTTTATATTCTTTGTAAATTAAGAATATGGCTTGAAATTTCAACAACACTAAAATAGTCTTAAGCTGTAGAAATTTGATAGCATATGGATTTTTGGCAGTGGATCCTGAGTTTAAAATTTAGTAGTACAAGTAAGCTTCGTAGCTTTGTTGTTGTTGTTTTGAATTAAGCACAAAGCTACACAATGGGTTATCTGTGTTCTGCCCACCACGGGTATGGAAACCCGGATTTTAGCGTGTAAGTCCGCAGACATACCGCTGAGCCACTGGGGGGGGGGCAGCTTCGTAACTATTAATAACACTTGATTTGTTTGTTTCCTGAATTCCGCATAAAGCTACTCGAGGGCTATATGTGCTAGCTGTCCTTAATTTAGTAGTTTAAGGCAAGAGGGAAGGAAGCTAGTCATCATCACCCACCACCAACTCTTGGGCTTCTCTTTTGCCAACGAATAATGGGATTGATAGTCACTTTATAACGCCCCGTGGGTGAAATGGATTCGAACCCTCGACCCTCAGATTACAAGTTGAACGCCTTAATTCGCCTGGCCGTGCCGGGCTTAGTAACATTTGGAAACGTGTAACAAATAAAGCATGATTATACGTATGTACAAGTGTAAATGAGTAATTATGTTCTATGACTTTACATTTTATCACAATGAAACCCAGCATTGTTCAAAAACAGTCAAGTCAGATTATTTAATAGCAAATATTAATTGAAAATTTCAGTTTTCTATTTTAACTCTTTATTGACTGATTGATCTAAAATACGTATTACTATCGACAATGGTAAATCTCACTTGCTCAAGGGAATAAATGTGTGACTTTTTGTGCGTCTCTTAATCTAATTAGACGGTTCGCAAACAATACTCAGTCTTCAGAATTACAACAAGTTATTTGTCTTAACAATTATATACTCTTCAAGAAAAGAAACGCAAAATGAATATTTTTGTTATTTTAAAGAGAAATATATGTAATAAAGTTGCAAGCTCAAAGTCTGTGATGTTACACGTGTTAAGGCACTGATTGCCAGACCAAAATGACAATAAAAGTTGTGCACTTTGAAAACGGAGGTAAACATCGTATTTTTTGCTAAAACGCATTCGTGTCCAATAAATCTGTTTGGAAGATCTGCATGTTCTGCAAGTGCAACATGTGCAAAATCCCTATAAAAGTGACGGGTTCTCGGTTTCCATAGCTCAGTGTTAAGCCACCGACACGCAATACAGTTACGCCAAGACTGACTGAAGCACAACGCAACAACGTCATTGGTCGCTTAGAAGCAGGCGAGTCTCGATCAAATATTGCCAGAGCTGTAAATGTCCACCCAAGCACCATCACAAGGCTATGGAATCGTCACCAGCAACATGGATCAACTCGTGACCGTCCACGATCTGGCAGACCTCGTGTGACTACGCCCTCACAAGATCGCTACATCCGCTTACGTCACCTTCGGGATAGGACCACCACTGCGACGTCTACTGCCTCAACCATACCAGGGCTGCATAAAATTTCCGATCAGACCGTACGCAACCGTCTACGAGATTCTTGGGCCCCATGTGCAACCCCTCATGGTGAAAGTCAACGACGTTTTTCAACATGACAACGCCCGTCCTCACACAGCCCAACTCATCACTGTCTTCTTGAGACACCACAACATCAACGTTTTTCCCTGGTCCTCCAGATCACCAGATTTAAACCCCATCGAACTTCTTTGTTGGACCGACGTCTGCGACGGCGACAACCTCAACCGCGGACTCTATCTCAGCTTGCAGCAGTTTTGCAGGCTGAGTGGACAACCATTACACAGGATGTGATTCGTCATCTCATCGCTTCCATGGGCACGAGATGCCAAGCAGTTATTGGTGCTCACAGGGGGGCATTCTCGTTAATGACGTTAAGTGACGTTACACTTCAGCTAGTGAGCGTGGACTTCGCATTTGCAGACTTTGGATGTTTAGCAGTGAATGTGCAAAGTTTCACACATGTCATACAGAACTACCCGGAATAAACTTGTTAAAATATATGTCTCAAGTTTTGCCTTCTGCGTTTCTTTTTTTGAAGACTATATTATGAGTAATAATGCTGTTGGTAATAGGGATAATGACAAAAAAGAATATCGATTATAAAAACAATGAGTTTCTCACGTTGAGAAGTAAACTCCAAAACATCCCATACTGCTTCTACCTCCTCTATCTTAAACGAAATCAACAAGTAGAGCGCTACAACTGCATATGTCTGATTATAAGTGGCTACCCATTAAGCTCCGAACAAATAGAAACCGTGCGAAGATGATGGTTCGTCATAAGCATCCGTGCGCACAAACAGCTTTTTTGCAAGCTATATACTTATAGGTTGTCTACTTACCTGTAGTTGAGATTTGGAAATCTCTAGTTGGTCTATGACTCTTCGGAGCTCCTTAATTCATTGTGCTCACACATCGTTTATAACGTTACATGATTGACTGGTTAGAATGTGTCATGTAAACAGTCAGCATTTTGATATTTGAATTTATTAGGAGATTTAAGAGTGAAAGAATGCCTAATTAAAATAACTATCACTAAATAGAATGTTACTTATCACATAGTCACAAGATTCAAAAGAAAGGGACAACTTTTCTAGCAGAACTGTCCCCCTGTATTGGTATAAATATTGTTCATTGAAAAGTAAAAAAAAACTGATTAGGAAATGAATATCTATATATTATTCATTAAATTTTATTAAAAATGGCATAAAAATAAACGTATAGTAAACATTTTTCTGTTAATATACCATGGTAAAAAACTGACAGTTATTTCATTTATCCTCAGAAAAAAGTTATTTGCTATGATCTTACATCTTTCATACACTGTTTCTTTTGTTTACCTTAAAAGTGGTAGATGGATATCAAATAACCCATAAAATACCAGAAAATATCTTTACTTTCTATATAAAAAGCTCTCTCATCTGTTTCACAATTTTATATATATTGCTTCTTTTTCAAATTCAAAGCCCTTAAAGCAAATACTGCACTGGGTATAAAGCTACATTAAGGTTTATGTTACCAACTGTAACAATGTACTAGCATAAGTATTTAAGACAACTCAAAATTATATCTTTTTTTAAATCTAGGTTTAAAAGAGACTGAAATTGAAACTATAAAAGATACGGCTCAGGTCTATGACTTTTGTAATAGCTTGAATCATAGGAAACTTCCGTGATGTAAGCGATAAGGTTTGGGTTCCAAGTTTTAATAATATGTTTTTGCCAACTTCTGTTTGCAAAGTCTACCTATGTTCTACTCACTGAAATGTTTGATATCGATAATCAATAGAATACACTGTTTGATAAGCAACCCCCTTAAGTAATACCTTTAACTAGTTTATAATTAATCAAACACAAGAAGTCGGTTTGCTGATTTATTGGTAAACATTTCATTCTCTTTAATCTTAAGTTCATTATATTCATTTATTTGTAAATTTCTTTGCAATTCGTGAAAGTACTTTTCATCGCGCACTACAATTGCTAAAATTCAATTATTTATTTTATATACGTAGAGTATAGAAACAGTGTTTGCTTGATTTTTGAGCAGTAATTGTTAAATACAAGTCATTCAACTGATACAAAAGTAAATAGTTTTTTCACAATTTTCAGTACCCACTGCTTTCCCTTTTACGAACCACTCTCTTTCCCTTAATAAATTCGTGTGCTTGAATAAATAAATAATTATTTTTGAATACATTTAATTATTTCTCCATTTGTGGTTTAGCCTGTCACATTGTACACGTTTATAACGTGCCTTGACTTCATTATTGTACGTCGTATCAAACATTCAGAACAACCACATTTCCTGAGTTATAATATTCTGTTATTACTTCACGTTGTATTTACAACTCTAATAATAATTTGACCTATATATTGAAATAAATTTCGGTAAAGGATGTCATAGATATGTACGTTTATTACAAAATCATTATCTTCTACATTATGAAAATTAAAATGTAATATATGGGATACCTAATTCCCATTTTTGGTATTTTTTTATCTTGCACATTGGGCTGCAGGTGCAGTGTTTGCTATAGGGAACAAAACCCCTTTTTATGTTATTAGTCGATAAGTTTATAGCTAAGTAACAGGAGAACGTTCAATAGAATATTATATACATATATATATATGTTGTCTATTTTGAGATAGTTGCAATTAAGCACAAATATACACAATGAACTAACTTTACTCTGCCCACTACGGGTATCTAAGCCCCGTTTGTAACATTTTAATATTTCAATTTTACGTCTAAGCCACTTGAAGGCAGTGAGCTATACTATCTGGGTATAGTGATTATATGTATGAAATCTAACAGCATCTATGTTCTCTGGATGCTTCTCTAGCTTATAGGATGCAATTTGATTTGAAATGCATCTTTTACAGTTTTATTCTTCTCCATTTCAAATTTATTTTATTTTCTATGATTGTAAAAATTAAGGTTTCGATGCTTCAAAATATGATAATTTATGCTAATATAATAAAAGCTCTTCCCATTTTTGTAATATTGTGAAATAAAATCAACTACACAGTTTTATGTTTGTTTAATATTGGTCAAATATCGTGACAAAAAGCTATTCATATTATTCATATAAACAAAGCTACGAACATGATTTATATACGTTGATCATGAAGATTCATGTTTGTAAGAAAATTAGTGTGTGCTATTCCTTATTACTTGGAAAACATAAAGAATATGAAAAGGCAGAAAGAGATTTGATACACGGAAATTATTGTCAATTACAACAAAAGCAACAAAAGAAGATAATAAAAAAGACAAATGATTGAGTCGAACAAGATTATTGAATAATTATGTTTTTAAGTCTTTATAAATATTAAATAAAGCAGACGTTCTAATTTACTTTATAAAAATATATCCCAGATTTACAATAATTCCATTTATGAAGAAATATTCTTATGAAAGTATTCAATATACAAACCAAGGAAAAGATGTCTGAAAGGAATATACTGAATGAAATAAACACTAAAAACATATGACACCAATATAAATAACTCTATAACTGAGGCTAAGCGAGACTGGATTTAGACCAAATTTACCGTCTTTTTAAACACGCCCACATCCGCATTCAACAAATAGCCAAGAAGCTGCGCAACTGTAATGTGCAGATCCATCAGGATTCAATGGTGAGAACTTGCCATACCTTAACATTCTTTCGTCATTTCATCTACCGTCGCAGAACAAGCTACTAGTTTCTCCATGTGATCCTAACCAAGGTTGCTGCTTTAACTAACACCAAGAGAATGACCCACAGAAGAGTGCAAGTCCACCAGACTCCATTTGTGTAAGCCACGTACATCACCACCTATTAATTCATCTATCCACACAGAACAAGTTATCGGTTCCGTATCATGGAATTACAATAAAGAGTACCATTTTATGCTTACAAAAAGACAAACACTCACGAATACACATCTGCATATAATTTTAATAACACATTTACGATTATTGAAAAACTTGGTTCATCATTTTCTAACGACTACACAGTATTACCTTTTTATTATGTACAGATTTTTTCTGATGTTGGTACTAATATTTCGGTGAAAATAAGTTTTTATGTTAATGTTGTTGAAGCGTACTGAAAGTTTAAAAATCAACATGCTAAGAAACTAATAACAGCAAAAAGCACGAGCTCAACAAAGCGTATCTTAAATTTAAGAATCGATTGTACAATTGTTAACCAGAGGATATATTTTGAAAAATCTCACGTGTCTAGCGTCAAGATATTTATGTGTCAAGTATTACAACTTGATTTTTTGTTATATAATTTAAACTATTTTCTCTTGAGAATATTGCTTATTATATCACATGTAATGTGTTGTCGTTTTTTTTAAAAGTAACAACTGCAACATGTTTAAACTATAAACAACATTCATAACCTAAACGCGAGTAATAACAAAGTTTTTAACAATTGGTTGGAGTACTTTGGTTTAATTATTATTATCCGTTATTTTCAAAGGTAAGAAGAATGAATAATAATTTATCAGATTTATAAACTGAAATTACTTCTTCTTGTTATTGTCGTATGAGTTTATTTGTTTATATAATTTTATGTCAGATTAATATCATTTTTATTCAAAGTGTTACAAGCACTGATTAGTTGATGTTCTTTGCTCTGCTCGGTTTCTAGCAGTAGAAATCCGTACTTGTTAATATATATATATATATTAACATAACTTTATATATACATGAAAGTATATGTATTTTAAAATAAGTTTCTTTCTATTAACAACGATATCTAAGCGTTTCAAGAGGCCGTGTTGTTTATAATTCTATATTTAATATGAGGAAATGTTAATAATAATGTGCTGTCGCCATCTAGAATACTAGTATGTAATTTTTTTTCAACAAAATACAAACACGCTTTTATTTTACAACCTATTATGTGCAACACGTGTCTGTTTTTGTCCTAAACATAATCCACAGTAAAATAACTAGGAAAACGTAACGATTAGGGTGTGGCTACTCTATTTTTTAGACATAACTTTTCAACAGATACGATTGTTTTTGATCTTATATTTTATGTATGGTTTATTATAATTTGTGCCATACAATGGAAAAAGAAAGTTTAAGAAACTGCTTTATTAGAAAGCTTATAAAAGAGTTTCAAAGTGTTTTATGAAAAGCACGACAGTGGAAATAACATGGAGATAATTTTTACTTCTCTAATTGTATATTTTCTAAAGGCTGTTGTTGTTTTAAATTAAGCACAAAGCTACACAGTGAGCTATCTATGCTCTGCCCATCACGGGTATCGAAACCCGGATTTTAGCGTGTAAGTCCGGAGACATACCGCTGAGCCACTGGGGGGCATTCTAAAGGCAAAGCCACATTTGATTATCTAATCTGTCTACCGAGAGTAATGAAACTCCTGATTTTAGCGTTGTAGACTTAATGCTGTTTCAGTGTGGGACTGCTTCTCTGATAATAGCTTAACTTGGTTTCAGTACTTTCACTTTTTAGTACATAACTTTATAACATGAAAATAGGTTATGGCTTTTTTTACCAGTTTTTGTAAAATCAAAATGATTCTTTTATTATGGACATCGAGAATAAAATATGAAACACAAAAATTAAAAATTTTATTAAAATGAAAAATATTTTTATTTATTACATACATTTTAATGGTTCAATAGCCAGGAATTTAATTTAGAAATTTGAATAAAATATTGGTCTTTTACATAAAATAAAATAAAACAAAAAATATATACGTGTTTGAACATAACATTTTTCACAATGAGTTGGAATCCATCTTTTTTTTTGTAGAAAGTAAACAGCCTTCTTGACCATAAACAAAAATTATGATGGAGTATGTTATCAAACCCTGGAAGGTTAAATATTACTAGAGTATAAATGAAAACACGCAACAAAGTCAAAATGATAAATCTATTCAATAAGTTTTGAGATTTTAAGAAAGTTTTAGCGCTGCGTTCTTCATATTCGTTGTTTGAATTTGTATAAAAGACATTTCACATTAAAATAATTTTAAGAAGATTGCAAAACGATCTTAATAAATTACGTATCATTTTCATGTTTTCATTGTGTTGCTCAAATATATATTTCTTAAAAGAATACATGATTAGTTTAATGTATTTTCAAAACGTGAGACATTGTTTTATTCCTATTTATTTGTTTGCTTCCTGTGCAAACTGTTAAATTGAACAAGATGCCTTTTGAAACAAAATGAAAAAGAAATACGCTTTCATGAATGGCTAAACGCGCGAAATTTCTTAGTTTTTTGACTTGAGACATTTAGATGAGAATATTCCTAAATGTTTTGAATATTCTACATCTATATAACATGCTTATGATTATGTTTAGCTTTAGTTAGTTTGTTCCATTTTTGTCATTCTGACTGATTCCGTTGTTAAAACGAAACCAACACACATTTATATATATATAACAATATACTAATAAAGTACTCAAAGGCTTCTTTCTTCTCATATAATAAAGTGCTTCAAGTATGTTACTCTAACATCTCAGTTTCTTTAAATAATATAAATCCTTATAAAATTTAATATCGATTATTAATTAAATTTGTTAGTTTTTATTGAAGTTTGTGGAAAGCTACTCGAAGGTTACCTGCATTAGCTATCATTAATTTGGAGGTGATAGACTAGAGGGAATGCGCTAGTCAATACTGTCAGTTCTTGTGCTGCTCTTTTGCTAACGAAAAGTTGGATTAATCATTACATTATAACGCCCAAACTAGTGAAAGAGCGAGAATATACAGTGGTAGGATTCGAATTTGGGGCCATCATCGATTACTAGAATAACGTATAATATACATATACTTCAACATTATACATATATATATTTATATTTGTTCGAAATTAGTCACGGATAAGCAAAATATACAAATAAAATATATGTATCTTTTATCAAAGCAACAATTTCTCGTTAAAATGTAACAGTGTTTGATATCAAGGTTGTCATAAATCGATACAACGTATTTTAAAGCTTCTTCTTGCCATGTAAGTAATGTTTAAGAATACATTGTGTGTATGCGTCAAGTCTTATAAGTACATAGTTTTATTCGTATTTTCATTGTATCTATTGTTTACATAGTTTCACAATACTGACATTTCATACGATACAGTGTAAAAAACGTCACTGTGAAATTCTATCTGTACAGTTTCGCTGACTAAGCATCTGTCAGAAACTACATAGATTTAAGTAAAGAGCAAATAGTATCCTATTACTTTTTTAAGAACAAACGTAATTAAATGCTGAAATCGTATTACTATTTACCCGTTAAAATGATGCAGCAGCTGGGAGAACAAAACCCCTTGCCATTGATTGTCATGGCAACATAACGAACCTCCATGCTGTTATACTGCTCGTGAACAAAAGAGAAACGACATGGACCGACAGGATTATGTTCCACGTCAGCTTGTTACTTTCAGAAAACAGGGGGTGTTGTGATAGAGGACTTTGAATATTTTATCCATATTCCACCTGAATAAGCTTCGTACAGATATAACTATTCGTTTATTATATGAGAAACCCAACCCTCACCGTATATATTACATGCTTGATTACGTTATATGATATGGTTTAAAATGTTGCCTTCCATTAATATTATGTTCGGTTTGACTTACCATAGGAATAATTATTAAAATTAGTAAAAATGGGAACAAAAAATGATGTCTCTCACATTAAACTGATGTTACGCTGTTCAAAGATTATTTTACAATGTTATTATTATTATTCACAATTAACTGTTGAATTTAAATTGTGTGATGCTCTTTCTATTCCATTTTCGTTTTATCGTTGCTACAATGGATCTTCTATGGAGTATTGAATTAAAATAAGTAATTGGTAAAATAGGACTGGTGCTACAAGATACAAACATAATGCAAACTACCTCACCAGTGAACTTCGTTATATATAAAATGGGAAATTTAGAATGACTATAAGAGTACTGTTAATTTTCATGTACAAATAATGAAGACATAACGGTCAGGCTAGATGCACTGTTAGCTGATACAATAGATTTGTTGAGCTTCCAAGAACTATTAAACCACTAGTTTGGGAGAACTTTACGTTAGAAGTACACTCTATAATTAGGAAATATACTTGTGATTTTGTAGTAACACAAATGATTAAAAACTATTTAAAACTGAACAGAAAGTGTTTAGCAGTTTTATTTGCTGTAATATTTCTAATTATTAGTTAGAAAAGCAAATGTAATTTATCATACATCAACGAAAAAAAATATAACTCGAATAGCAAAGTGGACGGTTGATTGTTGCGAACAGGTGTAATGTTCCTTTACCGTCAAGTAGTGAACAACGTCATTCTAAAAGAAAACAAATATTGATCAGAATTCACATATATATCTCTATAGTCTCTCCAGTTAATGTAGCTTGCAGTGTGATGTGAAATGGGCGTGTTTCCTCAAAAGCAAGCCATTGTCGGTGAATAACAAATTTATCTTTCTTACGCACATTAACCAATTTTCGTTCAGTCCCTGTTAGTTTATTTTTAACCTTCCGATAACCAAGACATCAAAAAGATGTATATCATCAACATGATTTGTGTATGGTAATCAAAAGGTTAAATTCTACTCTGATCTTTTCACAAAACATCAGTTTATATAAACTAGCTAAATGCTTGAAGGTGTGGTTTTCACTAAGTTTCAATCAAGAGAACAAATACTTCACTGCTTGATATTCAGGTAATAATAAGTATTACAGAAAGATATCAAAATTGAGTGATAATAACATCACTACGTAGGAAACATTACATAAAATTACCAAACTATTAAGCATTTATTTCCTTTTTTAATATGCTCGTTATATACAAATGACAATTGATTTTACAGTTTCTGCTTAGTTTCCGATTCATCTATGAATTATGTGCACTACACCTTTATTTTAAAAAAATCTCTTATTTAGAAATTAACACCTGAACTTACTTTATCTTCGTTAACATTTATTCTGTTTGAAAATTTCACGCTGTTAGAGTACAATATGTGTCACAGTTTGATTTCTCATTTTTTCTTGTTTTTATGTGAGTTTGCTCTGAAAATTCGAATAGTTTTTTTCAAAAATAAAATAAAATATTTTCTAAAGACCTTCAAAGAACGTACGTTTCTACATATTTTAGAATTTTCGATAGAATATTTTTAAAACTTTATCTCCGTGAAAAAACACCAAATTATGCTTAACTGCTGCTGAATTGCTATAAAATATTTCATATAAATTAGAATTTCTCAGGTTGCAATAATATAAATTTAATGAAAAATTAAATAAAGTAAAATGGTATATAAGTATTTTGAAATACGTTTTTCGTACATCAGCAGGAACTAGATGGCCCGGCATGGCCACGTGGATTAAGGCGTTCGACTCGTAATATGAGGGTCGCGGGTTCGAATCTCCATCGCACCAAACATGTTCGCCCTTTCAGCCTTGGGGGCGTTATACTGTAACGGTTAATCCTACTTCATTAGTAAAAGGGCAGTCTAAGAGTTGACCGTGGGTGGTGATGACTAGCTGGCTTGCATCTAGTCTTACACTGCTAAATTAGAGACGGCTAGCGTAGATAGTCCTCGTGTAGTATTGTGCGAAATACAACAACAAAAAAGGAACTACATGTTTAAAGCCTTTAAAATGTTGTTGAATTGCAATCTATTTTATGTTGTTGTTTGTTCTGTTTTAACACTAAGCTATGAGATGGGATATTTCTGTTGTATTCTCTGCGAAGATCGAACCGTTAATTCTAATGTTACAGAATATTTCATTTTAATGCAATTAAATACTATAGTAACATGCTTTAGATTATTACTATTTCTCGCCTCAAAGTCACAGTTTGATCGTTATTTGGCTGTTGCTAAAGGCAGTCCAGCTGTCATGCTTTCCAAGGAAGTATGAGTACAAGAACACGCCGAGTAAGTGCACTATTTATGCTAAAGTGAGCATTGTAAAATATTTCGTGAATTATGTAAATCTGAGAATAAAGAAAATGATGGATACGGGATAATATGTGAACTAATGACAGTGTATGGTTACTGTAATCTATTGATGATAATTATAATAAGTTTAAAGTCCTTCATGTCGGTAACAGTGGTGTGTGATGACAACTGTTCACCTTTTATTATGGGTAATAAGCGTCAGTAACCATTTTATCATTAGATTATCAATGATTTGATAGGAACATTACCGCCACATATGAAAGAATGCCATTTGCTAGGCCTTTTGCAACAAGATATTTTTGTCTCCCAATCCATTTTTGAAATATTTCCCTCAATCCACTTTTGAAATACATTTATGATACAATAGTAATGACTAATTACTAATAACACTTCTCGTACATACATTGCTGAATATTAGCTATAAAATAAGCTGTAAAAGCTAATATGAAATCTCTGACAGTACTTCAATATAATAAATCATTTATTACGACACACTGATCGCTGTTTAGACAAGTTGGAGGCGCCCGACAAAGCCAGGACATTTAACTCGCAATCTGAGGGTCATGGATTTGAATCCCCGTCATAACATACGAGATCATCGTTATAATGTGAGAGGCAATCCCAATAGTCGTTAGTAAAAAAGTAGCCCAACAGTTGGCGGTGGGTGATGATGACTATCTGTCTTCCAACTAGTCTTACACTGTTAAATTAGGGATGACTAAAGTTCATAATTCTCGTAACTTTGCATGAAATAAATAAACAAAGAAAAAATCGAAATAAAAAACAGAACGAAAAAATAAATATTGAAAAGCAAGTATGTATACGTAGTGCAGATAATAAGAAAATGGGATCAAAATGAATAAACCAAAACTAATTCTGAGAAATAGAAAGGCGTAAACGTTTAGCATAAGTCTTTACACTTAAATTGCTTTTAGTTTAATTGTAAATTACATTGACTTACACAGGATTCTTATTATAAAACTGTATATTATATGGATTGTTTTATATTGTACAAATATTTTGTTGAAATGTGGTTGTAAGTTTTCCTATCTTCATAACGTGTTCAGTTTCAAGAGCAAATACATCGAAAAGTAAGAGTAACAAACATTTTCGTTTCTTGTTTTCAAGTTAATATGCCGCACCATGTTGTATCCAACAGAGTGCATAATTCTTCTCGTGATTCATGGCATTTGCACATTTTACTGACGTCATTACAGTAGAAATTTCAAAATTAAATGTCTCTTATATGACGTCAGTTTAGCGTCGACTGACTGACTGACAATGGTTAAAACAGGTGACCCCTTCAGGTGGCATTCGCTCCCTTTCAGGGAAATTAGTTGCTTTTAGTGAGAAATAAAAAAAGAAACCAAAAACAAATTACATACGAGAATAAACCATAAGTGTTTCAAGAATAATAGATAGGTAACTCAAATGTCCTATATTGATAAAAACTAGAATAGCACTCGCGCTGTCAAGTTTTAGTAAACATTGTTATAACAGCTAAAACATGTTTAGATTGGAAACTGAAAACATCTAACATACTGTCATTGAGTCTACAGGAAAGATTTCGCTCTGTTGTACAATCGTGTCTCACTAAACATTTACAGAGATATCTGGTCACAAGAGTGTTCTGTTTTTGGAAAAACTCATAATGAAAACAAATATGAAAATGTGTACAATTGATTTCTGTACGTCTATGTTTCTTTCCCGAGCGTAAAGTTACTCACTTGTACATTCATATCGTACTTGAAAGAAATTTTGTGATTTAAGAAATATCTGTATTTGTTGAAACTTACTTCATTTTATACACTTAGTTTAAGTTCATATGCATGGCTATAATGTGGGACCAATCGGGTGTATCGAGGAAAAACTGTTCGACTTTTCTTTACATAAATATTTGATGTATTGATAGGTATCAGGTCATCCCATAAGTAATGTCCGAAAATTTAATACAGAGAGTGTATTATCATTTCTGTCGTTGTAGAAGACTTTAATGACTAAAGTATGTAGTAGGACATGTATAACAATATCCAGACAAATAAAAGAAAAAAACCACTTCACTTTTTCAAATCATTAATCAAATGAATCCTTGTGAAGATGGATGAGTCTGAGGAGCACATTAGGCATGTAATACTATATGAGATAAAAAAAAAGCAATAGTACAGCAGAAACTACACGAACCATTCAAAGTGTTTATGACGCGGAGTCTCTCAATGAAAAAAAACGTCGAAAGTGATTTCAAAAGCTCATATCAGGTCACTAAGTGATGCATCGAGTTCAGGTCGTTCTATTGAGTTTAATGATAACTTGCTGTTGGCTGCACTTGAGGAAGATTGTGCTCTAACAGTTGAAAAACTACCACAGAAGCTTAATTCAACCAATTTAACAGTTTACCATTATCTGCAACAGATTAGAAAGGTGTAAAAACTTTGAAAATGAATCCCCCTATGATTTGACAGAAGCCAACCTTAGAGCAAGTGTGGAAATTTGCACTTCTCTGCACTCCGTGAACGTAACTCACCTGTTTTGGACAGACGAGTGACTGGAGGTGAAAAATTGATATTTTATACAAATGTTAAGCGCCGCAGACAATGGATTAGTACAGGTAAACTGGCTAAAGTACAGTCCAAAATGAATCTTCACCCTAAGAAAGTCTTGTTAAGCGTTTGGTAAGATATAGTTGTTGTGATCTACTTTGGATTGTTGCCACTCAATGTAACGATTATATTGTCAACAATTAGAGCGCTTGAATGTTGCACTGAAAGAAAAGAGGCCATCTTTGATCAATCGTAAAGGTGTTGTGTTACACCAGGATATTGCAAGGTCCCATACAACAAGGATCACATGTGCAAAGATTGAAGAGCTAGACTGGGAAAACTTTCTTATCCTCCTTATTCTCCAGGCCTTTCCCCATCTGATTGTCATCTATTCCGAAGTTTGCAGAATAATCTTTATGGAAAAGAGCTTGGAACACATGAAGATGTCAAAGCTACCCTCGCTAAATTTTTCCCTCAAAACCCTAAGAATTTTATAGAAGTGGCATTCAGAAGCTTATGAATCGTTGGCAGGAAGTAATTAATAATAATGGAACATGCATTAATGATTAAATAACATTAAAACCGTTTGAAATCCTTCCTCTTTTTTCTGAACCTAAAATCGGACATTATTTAAGGGATGACCTAATATTAAAGTGTGACACTGTTTCTTGTTTTTGTCTTTGTTGTAATTTAGAGAGATTTTATTATATATGTACATTTTAATGTACTTAGTATTTTTATAACTTCAGAATTAAAAAAATACACACCAGAAACTGAGTATCGTAGACTGTGGTTCCGTTGCTGTGATAAATCTTTGGGATTGTAGGTGCGTTATAAAAGTGATTGTCAAATCTCTCTATTTGATCAGTGGATGGGCACGAATAACTGGTTTTACGCTAATATGCCAGTTCAAGAAATAGGGACGGCTAGTGTATAAAGCCCTTGTGTGGCTTTGCGCAAATATTGGAAACAAAAAGAGCCAATTAATAAACTCAGTTTCATTTAATTAATGAGTTAGTAAAGCACTTAACATTCGATATCCGAAAAATGAAACATGATGATATCGCTAATTTAAAGGAAGGAAATAAATTAAGTATATTTACCAGTAACAATAAAAATAAATAAATAAAACCGTGTCTACATAAACTGTTCTGCATAAAGAAATATATTGAGAATAACTTAATATTTTATTTTCTTGCATTTTAACCAAAATCCATGTTCAATGGTCATGCCATCTACACACAGACAAAACTAGATACACCAAGTTTATATTTTTAAACAATGATGGTTGTTACTGGAAATATGACTGGTTTTGTTATATTATGATTCACTGATTATATTTTTTATTACTTTATATAATATTTTGACTTTGTGTCTGTTTGTTTTAGAATTTTATATGCTTATATGTATGATTGCTTTCTTTCTTCTAATTTCTGTCGGGCCTGGCATGGCCTAGCGCGTTAAGGCGTGCACTCGTAATCCGAGGGTCGCGGGTTTTCGCCCGCGTCGCGCTAAACGTGCTCGTCCTCCCAGCCGTGGGGGTGTATAATGTGACGGCCAATCCCACTTTTCGTTGGAAAAATAGTAGCCCAAGAGTTAGCTTACACTGCTAAATTAGGGACGCCTAGCACAGATAGCCCTCGAGTAGCTTTGTGCGAAATTCCAAAACAAACTAACTAATTTCTGTCTTTCTTAAATGTTTTTTTTTTGTTTATTTAGTTTCGAACTAGATTACACGTAACTGTAAAAACTTACCAGACAATCCAGTACCCTGGTGTTAGAAATTACTTAAACGGATGTTAAATGTGTAAAATGACAAAAAGTTTCATGATCTCATTTTACTTTTATACTATAAAGAAAAAAGAGCCACGTGTGATTTTGTTTAATCCTTAGGTATAATATTTTAGTTTTTCGTTATAATTATATTTTCTGTGTTACAGTTAAATGTTACCAGCATATGCTAATACAAGATGTCTCAAGCAAAAGTAGATAACCAACTTTACGAGAAATGCGGAAGTAATAATGGACTTGTTTGTAACCGTCTACGCAAAGATAAATATTGTCTTATATGAAGAGTTACGTATTTAAAAACTTTTTCTTAAACTCCCGAAGAGCAAAATGAAATTAATGTTTCCACTTCTTTGTGTAAGGGTAATTATCGGTAATTAGATACAGATTAACTACAAGATGACATCGAGTATTTAGGTTTGAAAATATGATAGTCTTGTAGTCGAAGATAAAATCTTAAGAAAACGAAACAAAAAATAACTGCAGATTGGTAGAATGAGTAGTAAAGAAATATATGTCACTAAGAAGATAAAGGCGACATAAAACAAAAACTCGTGAATTACAAACAGGATACAACTTTGTGGTTCTGGAGTTATAAAACATTTTCCAGCTATAGGTAACCAACAAAGCTTACTCTTAAATCCTCATGGTATATACGTTCCAAGGGTTGCTGACATAAGATGTCAAATATTCCTTTCTTAGTGTCTTTATTTCTCTCACTTTTTTTCTTTCTATATCTATTTTTTATTTCGTTACTTTGTTGAAATGCTTCGGAGACGTATACGCTCATCTTTACTTCCACTGTAGTTCTTTGGAATCAAGTGAACCGAGTAAGGATCAGAGTGTATCCTATCTTATAGCATCTTCGATCTGACTTGATTTCCCTGAGCCATCAGGTGGAAAGATACGCAGGGGTGATTTCATTCCATACATACTCAATATTGCTCTGTGAAAACCACCAAATTCCACGTGTATAAACTTTTATTCTGGAGGCTATTAATCCTCAGGCAGATCCCACATTGAAATTGGCTTGGGAAATCCTGCATTACCTTTATTTCGGGTTTTATGCTGGGAACTATACACTGATGTGTTATTGTCCAGGTCATTTGAAACCTTATCGACACATTTTATACGATTCTTTAAGAATGGTCTGAGAAGTTGTTTTTAGCCTTTTATCTGAAACTACCAGTTTTTCTTCTTTTTTAGTAACTTGAATAAATGCAGTTTTTTCTGTGTTTTTTTATCAAGTGATTTCTCTCGAGATATTTATATTTATTTATTTTAATGTAGCAAAGTATTTCATTTGTTGTCAAGAGAGGGCAGAGCAGTCTAATGTCGAGAATTTTAGTTTCTAAAGCTGTATCTATAAAATGATTTTATGAGAGCATGATTTCCTTCTAGAAACAAAATATATAAATAATGAAATATAAGTATTTTTCCCTACACGACACAAGTAGTTTTAGCTATGACGTTTCTATATACTGGTGACACGATAACAAAAACACATATTAAGAAACAACACGGAGCTAGACTTAATGTGCACTTTTCACGACCCATAAACAAAAGTTTAATATACTACTTTTGGTGGTGCAAAACATAAAAAGTATATCGGAAATCATATATATATAGTATTATAAATATTAAGAAACTAAATAGTTAACCTTTGCGCGGTCCCCAGTTGCACAGTGGTATGTTTGCGGCCTCGCAACGCTAGAAATCAGGTTTCGATACCCATGGGAGACGGAGCACAGATAGCTCATTGTGTAGATTTGTGCTTACTTTTAATCAATCAACCTTTAACAGGTTCAGCTTGTATTTTCTACGTTTCAACTAGAGGGCGTAAAGTCGTGGCTGTGGGTCGGTCATTCACCATCAGTTGCAAGGGGAAAATGTCAGATCCGAAATATGAAGAAAGAAGGAGTTTTAAGATTTAATTGAGGCACACCCACGAACTTGTACAAGTTTTATGTTAACCAGAGGGTAAAGAGTAGGAAAATACTTGTTATGGATGGACAAACAAGCAGCTAATTTTCTAGTTAGAGATCCTATTTAAACCAGTTGTCAAACTGAGATTTATACAATGACAAAATATTGGAACGATCTTTCAGTTAATAGGAATAGCAACTTATTTATTAAGGTAATGCTGATATATGTACATATACAGTTCTTATGCTTATATTCCAACCAGAAATATCCGTCTCTTCTATTTTATTCTATTAGTAGTGATTACACTGTGAAATAAAGTCAATATAGATTTTGCATCTAGTATTACCTTTATGCAATGTTTTTTTTTTACTTACCACTAACAAGTATATTTGAAATGTGAAGAAAAATATTACGTTTGAGACAATAAAGTATAAGTGTTTCAATACCAAGCAACGAAGCAGAACATAAGAACATGTTTGTTATGATACTCGTACCCATGGCGACCTTATTTTACAGTAACTAGACAAAGCATGTTACCGTGAACTACTCAGTGACAATAAGCTATGTCTATTTGGTAGTAGCTAAGCTGGTCTTGGGTTTTTCATTTCATAAAACATTTCAGTTAGTGCTAATTGATTTATTTTCGCATTTTTTCGTTGCTACTCAGACTAGCAGCTTTTTCGGATAAAAAAGACAAAATCGTTATAAATATTTTTGGTTACTATGTCATATAAATAAATAAATAAATAAATAATTTTTGTTCAAAACTATCTTATAATATACATGCAAACTGAGTTGATTTTTGAAGTACACAAATCTTACAAAGTCTCAGACGCTTTGATTTCAAGTATGATTTATAGGAGTAAAGCATTTCGTAGTAATGTGTTCTCCTCCCTTTTGAAGCTAAAAGTATGTCAAAGTTGTTTCTCTTTTTCAGTTGTGTTGTGATAGAAGTTCGGAAGTATTATAATTGGAAGTATAATTCCAATATTATAATTATATTAGCGCAGCTTTCTTGACCAATTGAGACCGTCGGTGAAGCGGATATAAAACAGTAGAAATCAACAAACTCAGTAGTAAGAACAGTTTATTTCGACTACCAGACGGTGTTTTGTTCCAAGCTAAAAATCGATTTACGACGACTACTGCCAGCTTAGTTGTCGTTCGAGTAGATTGAAAACGCTTCTGTGTAAAACTAGGACGTACGGTTTTGTTTCAAACTCAGCAGAACTTACAGTTCGTACGTCTTTCTTGACTGAAGCACCAAAGCGCAAATCGTGCCATACTGTCTCATTTTATTTTTAAAACTATAAATCTGAGTTACTTAAAATGTTGCTAACTTCGTATCTTAGTAACACAGCCTAATCTTCACCTGTGGCTTTTGAATATGCTCATCACTGTATAGTAATTTATCATTTGTTCTCCATCTTTCCATTAAGTTTACTGATATTCAACAGCAACGTTGTGTTATGTATGTTTATTATCGGTTTAATATTTACTAAACTTTTAAATATTGTTTTGCAGTTATATCTTGCAACTTTTTCAGAGAATTAATGAAATTTAGCCCTAGTATTTATCATATACATATATATGTGTGTGTGTATATAACAAAGTAAGTGTATAAGCCCTATTCGCAGAAATAATTTCACAACAAAATGACATGCTTAGATTTAAAGGACATAAAAACATACTGAACCTAAAATACGTTATTAATAAACAAGTGGTGTAAGCTTCGATACACTCAGCTGAAATTCAGATACATTTCTCTAATGTGCCATACCTTTTCGTTTTGTGCATGCAGTTATTAACCATTCAACATGGACAGAGAGATACCTCAACAGACATCAAGAGTTAGGAATCAAACACGCCCTCATCCAGATTCACAATATCGCGCACGTTCACACCCGGACTCACAGTACAGTTCGTCTGAAAACGAAGAGGATGACCGTCGTCAAAACGCTTATGAAAGCATTGACAGAATGAAGCAATACGAGGAGGCATTTTTACGTTCAGTGGGTAAGCTGTCAATGTTTGTCTGTTTTTTGGTTTTGAATACTGCGATTTGATCGTCATCCTTACAACGCAACCACGGTATTAAAGTGGAAAGCAATACTTTTTTTTTATATTATTTGTGATTACGAGACGCCAACCCTTTGACCCTAAGTCCAGCATTCTGAATAAAGCCTTCTTGCTCTTCCTGAAACTTCGGATAAGAAGTATCTTTGCAAGGTTCTTTAAAGTCTGTGTGCGCAGTCAAATTAGTTAGGTATTGGAATGTAGTACTTAAGACTTATGGTCCGTCTATCCTCACTGCTAAAAGAATAAGTAAAAAAAAATCGTTTTCCGTAGTTTGGGGCCGTGATTATGTTATAAGAGTGACGGCCAAACCTTACTATTCACTCTGATAAGAGTAGTATAAGGGTTTGCTGTGAATTGTGTTGACTAATTGCTTTCATTCTAAAATATATCACTAGAAAGTTATGGACGACTTTCGTGTAGCTTTATGTGAAACTTAAAAAAAGAAAAATGATGTCGATTATTTACTGTGGTTGCGGGCGATAACCACTAATGTGAAGCTGGTTCATATGAACAGACATCCCACGGGGTTGTGCACTTTGTGTTCAAAGGCGCGGGAAACCATTGACCATCTATTTTTCCACTGTTCATTGGTACAGCCTTTGTGGTCCTATGTATATAAATTATTGAAGTTTTATTTTGGTTGTCCTCTATCTAACTGGGTATGGAGGCGATGCCAATTAGTGGGATCACATCCTTCGTTACCTAGGAGATGCTGCAACATATTCCGTTTGCTTACCAGTTTGGCACGACAGGTTATATGTTCTGCTCGTTCAGTTTATTTAGCAAGCCATCGCGAAATTCATTTAATTTCCATGTTTAAAGTGCGTGTACGTAAACATATTTATCTCCATTACCATCGGTGTTTGTTACATAACTCATTAGGTGTTTTTTTATTACACGTATTCTTATGTTGGTACCTTGGCAAACCAAGGTGCCCAAGGTTATTACTTGTGTACTTTACTAAGATAAGTTGTAATTTCTTTATTTGCATTGTCTTTTTAATTTTGTTGCCAATAACAGATCTATTGGTTTCTTGTTTTGATACGTAAAATGTATTATTTGAATAACTGCTGTTCAAAATTACATCTTTTGTATATTTTTTGTTTCTAATTTATTAGCTTTGTGGTAATTTTCAGCATGATAATCTGTAGAGTTATTAATACATGATAATTTATTAAATTGTGTTTTAATTGTTCTATTTCTGTGTATAACCCCTCGTTGAGGTGGGATAAATAAAGAGAAAAAAAAACCGGTTTGAAGAGGGCGCTCTTGTCTTATCTCAAGACTTAATCGTGTGTATTTTTGCAAGATCTCGTGAAATAGTGTTTTTAAAGTTGTAAAGAGCTTGTTAACTAGGATATGTTCTCATTATAATGCCTGAAGAAATCAAAATTTAAACATACAACTTTGAATATGCTTATATTACTTTGAATAACAAATGTTGGCTAGATTTTTTTTTGGATGTTCTGGCATTAGAAATTTTTCAAACGATAAACGTTTTCCAAATCGAGCTACCAGAAGAACCTTTGTTTGATAAGCAGTTAGATACATTGGAGTTATCTTTGCATTTGTAACGAATTAACTTGAATTATCAGGGTGTTCTAAATCATTGTATTTTGTTCAATACCTTAGACAACAGTTTTGTTTTCTAAAATATTTGCCACCAACAATGAAATTTACAATTTCAAAACATAATGCAACCTGTTCTTCTCTCAGTTTTCAAAGTAGTGATTTACGGCCAACATTGAGATTTGTAGTTGGATAGTTCTATTGTTTGAGGTTTCATAAATACATGAATAACTGTTTTACTATAGTGATATATAAGCAGTTAACTATGTTAGATAAAAAGTTAAGCTAATAAAATATCTCTAGTATACGCTTTTATCTTTATCTTTTCCGGGTGATTTTTGCGGAACATTTCCACTTTAATTAAATACTGTGATTTTATATCTTTAACTTAGTATTACTTGGAAAAATATAACAATATCTGCTTCATTGAAATTAGCGTTTGAGATGTGCTGGGAAAAACACACATTTTTTTTTCTTTTAATAATTCATACAATACTTACTTGATTTTTAACGCACTGAATTTAATTCTAATTTGGACAATTTTAATACAGTTTATGTATTTTAAACGTTAAGATTTGTCTATGTATGTTGAACACCTCAAGTTTTAATAATAATACCAGCATTCTGTTACCGCAGCATAGAAGCAGAGACTTTTTTGTGTGTAAGAAACAAAATTATTCTATTCTTTACTAGATGAAAAAAAGCCAAATTTTACTTTTATTTGTCAAAACAGTAGAAAATTAATATTAATACACATTTTTGTTGTTAGTGAAAACAAGCAGTTGATTGAATTGGTAAGTAATAGCGAGAGTCGAGTTGCACAGGAAATAATCCGGATGATGCTACTACACTTGCATACTATATTAAGCTCTTGGCGTAGATCTTTTTAAAGTGTACCGCGTTTCGTTGGTTGTTCTACTGAGTTTTTTTTTCTCTTTTTTTTGTAAAAACATAACACTTAGTGTGCGAGAATACGCACACAGTATATTTACTAGACGACATTTGAAGGTTAACAATAGTACATTTGGTGCTGGATAATTTGCTTAAATAAGACACCTTTAGATTAACTACGTTATAATTCAACTTAAAAATTGTAATACAGTTAGTGTTACTTGATAAATCTGTCCATAAAATCTATTGCTTTTATATCATTTTTGTTTCAACACAAACAAGTCCTTATTATCAAAACACAAGGGTTCAGTAAGTTGCAAAATAACTGTTATTATTTACTTTATTGTAGTTTATTTGATATGGTGTAATGTATTGATAACCCTTCATTTCGAAGGAATATGAAGGTTATAAAATTGAACTGTTAAGGGCCCCCCAGTGGCTCAGCGGTATATCTGTGGACTTACATGCTAAAATCCGGGTTTCGATAACCGTGGTGGGCAGAGCACAGATAGTCCATTGTGTAGCTTTGTGCTTAATTCAAAAACAAACAAACAAACTGTTAAGAAATTTAGAGTAAATAAAAGCGAATATTAAAATGAAAAAGAAATCTCGTGAAAACTGTTTTTGTTGTTTTGAATTAAGCACAAATCGACACAATGGGCTACCTATGCTCTGCCCACCACCGTATCGAAACCCGGATTTTAGTATTGGAAGTCCACAGACATACCGTTGAGCCACACGAGATGCCGTAAAAAGAGTCTATTTATAGTAAAATTAATTGTATTTTATGAAGGTAAGACGTGTGTATATTTTATTTAAGAAAAGGTAATTATTAATAAAAACGCAAATTTATAAATACTCATTCATTCATTTAACAAGTGAATTAGCTTTTTGAAAATCGTTGTTGGTTATTTCTGACATTGATTTTTGCGTATTGATTTGATACAAAAGTGTAATATAATTATTTGAGTTCTTTATTTACCAGGAGCGGTTTTGTGGTCTTATATAGAAGGCTCATCGGCTTTCTTAAACAGATAATCTAATTCTATGAGATGTATTATTCGTAATTAAAGTGCGCGCTTCAGAGATTTTGATGAATGATGTCTTGGAATAAGTAACAAACAGTTTCACATCAAGAGTCTCTGAGATAGAGATCCATATATATAAGCGTATTACCGATTGTTACGACTTGTTTTATAGGACTAAATGTCAAAAGTTCTGAAATACGTTCTTTAATAAAAAGTCTGTCGTCCAATGAAGCAGAAATTTAAGACTTCAAAATCATTTCTACGGAAAACTATAAATACAGAAAAAAATTAATAGTGATGTTAATCTTCCTAATTAGATATATTCTTCACTTCTCTATACACAAGTACATAAACACTTATATATACATAAAGCTTTGTCTTTGAGTCTGTATTTGAAAGAAAAAAAGACAACTTATTGATAGGTGTTATAAAGCTATAAGTTTTCTGATTCAAATAGGTAAAAACTAAAAGATTGGTGGTACTGATATAATCACACCAAAAACAAGTAAATGTTACATGTGCTATCGACACAGAATAAGTTGAGACGATTTTTCGTACCTGTTACCTCTATTCTATTCTTAAGTTGATAGAATATTTTATTTTTGTATATTGATATCACGTATTTTTTTTAGTAAATCTGCATTGACCATCAGTCCATGTTTAAAGACATTTTGTTTGTCTTTAGAATAATAACACTTTTGTTTTCCAAGCGTTGATATACTCATATCTCATTAGGTTTCACTACATTTTTTATTTTATAATTTTACTGTTAATGTAACTTTAAGCGTCGGTACAAGACACTCATTTTTTAGAGTAATTATTCCAATCTTTTTCAGGAAAACCAGTCGTACTCATGTATGCCTGTTGAATGTGATTTGAATATATATTTATAACAATTAGTTTTTACTCCAATATTTATTTAATGATCCGTTTGGTTTGTTTTTATTTATCAACATTGTTTATAATATTAAAAAAAATTAATTAATAGTAATATTATCTTTAATATACAGACAAAGACATGTATTTAACGTAGTCTTAACTGTTTAACTTGTTTAATTCAGTTAAAATGTAATGTTGCCATCAACAAAATTAGTAAAATCGTAAAATTCTATTAACTTTATTTGGTGTTTTCGTAGTGGTTTACACACTTTTTTGTTGATAAATACATTTAGGAGTAAAAATTATAGAAGTGGTTTTATTTTTTTTTATGTTACTGATTAGAAATAGACAATCACTGAGTCAATTACGACAATATTAAGTTTTAGTAATTAATTACACTTGCATAATCACGTAGTTGAGTTACATAAAACCTTATGCCAAGTAATCTAAATAGAAGATTTTGGTTTGATTTTTTTTAATTTCACGCAAAGCTACACGAGGGCTATTTGCGCTAGCCATCTCTAATTTATCAGTATAAGACTAGAGGGAAGGCAGCTAGCTAGTTACCACCATTTACCGCCAATTCTTGAGCTACTCTTTTACCAACGAATAGTGGGATTGACCGTAAACATTATAACGTTCCCACGGCTGAAAGGTCAAGCATGTTTGGTGTGACGGGGATTTGAACACGCAACTATCAGATTACTAGTCGAGTGCCTTAACTGCCTGGCCATGCTGGGATCTAAGTAGAAGAATGTTGTATCATACGTTTTTCAGAAAATTTACATACACCTAACGAGATTAGTCACCTGTTATTGAGTCTTTCTAAGAAATAGGAGTTACTAAGTTTATATAATGTCTATAAATGTCACAAGTTAAATTTTCAATTGTTAATACGACTGTTTGACATATTCTGGCAATATCGTTCCAATGCATACTTTTTTTTCCATTTTCCCGAAGACATACGATAATGAGGCATATTTAATGAAAAATGAATTATGAAACTTCTAAAGTTTTTTTTATTTCAATTTCTGAATTTGGTGATTTTTTTAGACTTTACTCTGCTACAATAAAATAACTTTTCAAAATCAACCACAATATACAAATTATTCATTCATAATTTACAATCGTAATTTTATACGTATTCAATTACGTATTTCGACCATTCTTATAGATTTATTGAAGATGAAACTTATTTGTTTTTTTCTGTTTTAAGCTAATTGTTTTATAAATAGTTGGATGTTGTAACTGAAACGTAATTCATGAAACTATGAAATTAAGTAAACGAAAATAACGAAAATGCTTTACGTTGTTTTGGTTCTGTGATTAAATTCATACTTGTATTACTATTTATAAGTGTTTTGTGTAGTTCCACAAATGTCTTTGAATTCTCGAACAATTTGGGAACGTAACAAAGTTACTAATTATTTTTAAAAGAAAATGTTGAAATGTAAATAAACGCAATCGTTTTTATTAGGGATTGAATAAGTTTTCATTTTTATTTTTAGTGACTCTTCTGATTGAATAAGTTTTCATTTTTATTTTTAGTGACTCTTCTGATTGAATAAGTTTTCATTTTTATTTTTAGTGACTCTTCTGATTGAATAAGTTTTCATTTTTATTTTTAGTCACTCTTCTGATTGAATAAGTTTTCATTTTTATTTTTAGTGACTCTTCAATGTTTCTAGATTAAAATAATTAAGGCACTTTGATATTCATGTGAAGACTGAGAAAACCTAAACTAATAGATTTTTCTTACAGATATGGAATTATGTGTTATATTCCTCTCATTACCATTAAAATACAATGGTTTACTAATATTTCATATGGAATTATATGTTATATTCCTCTCATTACCATTAAAATACAATGGTTTACTAATATTTCATAATATTTCATATGGAATTATATGTTATATTCCTCTCATTACCATTAAAATACAATGGTTTACTAATATTTCATAATATTTCATATGGAATTATATGTTATATTCCTCTTATTACCATTAAAATACAATGGTTTACTAATATTTCATAATATTTCATATGGAATTATATGTTATATTCCTCTCATTACCATTAAAATACAATGGTTTACTAATATTTCATAAGCATTCTGAATACATAATTAATATTTTTTGCTCTATTTAACAGCTATTTTAGGCGTAATTGTGCTATTTTTAAACTTTATTGCCTTTAGTAATAACTTATCGCACTGCCGATATTCGTTCAAAATCATATAATGCTCCCCGCTGTGACAGCGGTAAATGTTCGGATTTATAAAGTTAAAATCAAGGGTTCGATTCTCTTTGTGGACACAGGAGATAGCCTGATGAGGCTTTGCTACAAGAAAAAATACACGCTCAGAATAATATCAACGAATCATCCACTTTTTGATAATCTTTGAATATTCAGTTTTCCTGATTGATTTTTAAAAAAATGATAAAAATAAATCGTTAAGAAATCGACATAAAGGTTTTTTCTTTATTATTATTAACAAATTGATGTCATTTGGAGCAAATATTCTTCATCAGACTGAAAGACTAAGATATTAAAAGTAAAAAAAAGAGGTAAAATAAAAGATTGCACGTGTAGTATAAGAGAGATTGTTAAAGAACATAAACACAGTGAAGTACTGAAAGAGTACCTATGAAATCTGTGTTGTACAGAAAGTATTAGAATAAACGATGTATTCTGTAAATAATAATAATAAGTTATCAATATTTTCAGAAATTAACATTTTTGTTTATTGTTCTTGTAATTTTTAACAATTTATTTACCTTACATGACATTTTAAAACTTTAAAATCCTTAAAATGCAGCCCGGCATAGCATTGGGATTAAGGCACTCAACTCGTAATCTGAGGGTCGCGGGTTCTAATCCTCGTCCCACCAAATATTCTCGTCGTTTCAGCCTTGGGGCGTTATAATGTTATGGATAATCCCATTATTCTTTGATAAAAGAGTAGTCCAAGAGTTGGACTTTCTAAAATAGGGACAACTAGCGCAGATAATCCTCGTGTAACTGCGCGAAATTCAAAACAAACCAAACTTAAAAGGCAAGAATGACTGTACATTTCTACGTTTAGCTATTAAATAAAAGTAATCTATGGGGTTTATTATATATATATATTTGTAATACACCTTTTAAGATATATATTTGTAGTAGAATAGGCTATTATTACCTAAAAACTTGCATATACCACATGTATATTGTATTCTCTTTTGTCTATTTTCGTATTTTACATCAGACGTATTGTTTTGTGCTCGAAGTAAACATGCTTTTGCCCCCCAGTGGCTCAGCGGTATGTCTGCGGACTTACACGCTAAAATCCGGGTTTCGATACCCGTGGTGGGCAGAGCACAGATAGCCCATTGTGTAGCTTTGTGCTTAATTCAAAACAACAACAACAACAACAAACATGCTTTTATTTTCTCGTCTAAATATGCACTTTAGCAACGTGACGAATATACACTGTCAAATAACTGTCAAGTTAAAATATTAGAGCTATGAGTATTTATTTTCTGAAAAAGTTTATTTGTGTTGCTTTAATGGGTTTTTACATGAAAATTCTGTTCTATTAGCAATGGATTCTGAAAATAATTTCTTAATCATATCTTTCTTTCTTAAATTCCACCCTTTATTAGACACAACACTGTTTTCTGTTTTGAACCTGAATATAATTTTTTAAAGTCTGTATATTTTATGAACTGCTGCTAACACTTGTACAGCTGGTTCGTCTTCCCATACTTTGCAGTTTTATCACAATAATGATTTATAGATGCAAGAGTAGCAAAAACTAATATTATGCGTTGATAGACTTCAGTGATATATTTATTATGTTTTGATTGACTTCAGTAATATACTTATTCAGTGAATCTTCTTAGTGAAAGGTGACGCCTGCACCCTTCTTCTTTGTTACATAATCGGACTATAGCTTTGAACAAAATGAACAGGTTACGTTGAAATGTACTATAAAGTCAGAGATAAACATATTTATTTATTTCCAAAATTCCGCAACCAGACATGTAGAAATTGTTAAACCACTTTTATAGCTCAGTTAAATCCACCAAAATGAGGCAAATTTAATATCCCATGGCCCTCATTAAAATTGTATTTAATACTATTGTTAGCTTAGATGAAAGATGTATTTTTAAAAATATTTATGTCTCCTCTAATTCAATAAATCAAAATAACTGTCAGTCAAAGCCGTTATACTCCTAGGTGATCTAGTTTTGTAAGTTTTATCTAAAATTGGAAATAATTTGCTTTGCTTGAAATAATATTTAATACCTGTATTTTCTTTATTTAAATATAATCGTCCAATAAATTAATTTCACGTTGTTTGTGAAAGTCTTTATTTTCTTCCTTTAAATATAATTGTCCAATAAATTAATTCTACATTGTTTGTGAAAGTCTTTATTTTCTTTATTTAAACATAGTCTTTCAATAAATTGATTCTACATTGTCTGTGAAAGTCTTTATTTTTATTTAAACACAATCGTCCGGTAAATTGAGTCAACATTATTTGTGAAAGTCATTATTTTCGTCTCATTGTAATAATGCTTACAACTACCAACTAAGTCTCTTCAAATATACCGAACCAGCAGATAACTCGATGTGGCTTTTCTATAAGCAAACACATATTCCGAACACTCAAACTTATATACATATTTTTATGAGTCTGTGAGGTGAATAATGTTGATAGTTTTTATTTAAAAGAATAGAAGAATACTGACTATAATGTTCGCTTACTTCAGACCTTTTTGTGTTCTTTTTCATATCTTTTGTTAAAGCACTTCCATATTTTGTTGTTTATATTGTAAAAGTATAGCATCATGCGAGTAAATTTACAATATATCATAAATATAAATCAAATTACAAGGAAGTTTTTATTATTTTTTCTTTGAATATCAGCAGAGTTATGTTTTATTTCACTTTAACTTGAAGTTATTCCTCAATTATCAAAGGGAATTCGAACCCGAAACCCTCAGATTATGAGTCGAGCATCCTAACCACCTGGGTGATGTACACTCTTAGTTCAAGTTTTATCAACGAATCTCTCGTTGTTTTCATATCGCTGTTGTTTTTGTCCTATAGTTTAATACCTTTTTTAGGTTGTAATAGAGTCTAAATTTATTTTCATAATGAGTGTCAAAACCTTTATTGTTTTGCTCCAACTTCGCATTAAGCGTATTTCAGAATTTATCAAATTATTAAACTGAGTATCTCTCCATACATATATATGTATACATATTACTTCCAATTTTTAATAACATATTCGAGATTCATAAACTACTGCAGCGTGCTCATATGACTGCACCTGCTAATATTTTTACTGACTTAAGTTATTTCTTTAGTTATATTGTGTCAAAATATAATATAAGAAACGTTTCTCAGTATAAAAACAACCACAGACTTTTTAAATAAGAATATTTTACAAACATAAAATTTCATAGATATTGAAAAAATAATTTGAAGCTGTGTTCTTAAAAAGAAGTCATTTCAAAGTTAAAAATCACAAATATTAGCGAATTTTCGAACATATCAAAGAATATTAAATTAAGATGAGCATTCGAAATCTCCCGAATGAATGCTAAGAAAAAATAAATACAGTTAATTACTAAATTTTGAAAAGAAAATGAGTGTATTACAGCATTTGACTTAACAATGAAGATTTTAAAAAATTACGATTATGTTTATTTGTTTTAAGAGCAAAGCCACTCCTTGTGAATCATACCTTACATTGTAACGCTGTAAGTTTTTAAACTTTCCGGTTTCCCACGGTGGAACATTATTATTAAGTAAAATAAGGTTAAAAATAGCTTAGTTAAAGAAAAAGACGCAACGATTATTGAATAACTACTGTAGGAATTATTTCGATATAAGAAGTGTTCCAAATTGTTGTAATTCAAAATACTAAGTGTAGTAGTCTAATGGTTTTAATGAATAAAACAATATATAACATAGAGTAACCATGTTTATATTGGCTTGATATTTACATGTGTTTCTGAAATATTTTTGTTTTTCTTTCATGTATATAAATGTATACTGGTTACTTCGCTGTCTAGTAAATATCTAGTCTGACAGTAAACGTATTACTAAATGTTGAAATAACTATTGAATATAACAAACTTAATTAAAACCATATTAAATTATATTAGATCAAATTTTGAAGCTGCAAAGAAGTTGTGAAAGTTATTAGACTTTCTCAATATTCCGGTTACGTCAAGCCTTTTCCAGGTTTGAAATATCAAACCAATTTAATCAAAGCTGATATATTAGGAAACTACTATATCTAAAATGTTGTATACTTTTAGTTCTAAGTACTTAATGTAGGGTAAAAGGAAGAAAAATTATTCATGACTATTATTTGTCTTTTTGTTCAGCTATCCTAAATTAGGAATGGCTATTGGTTAAATCACAAGAATATCTGATCTGGCCATTTAGCCATATGCAACTTTTCAGGTAACACTCTGATTGAAATTACTGTTTACTTTCTAAATTATATCACTGTTAGTAGCAGACAGGATAAATAAATTTCAAACAACATTTTTCAATATTAATTTCAATTATTTATTCCGCAGTAACAATGACAAAAAACGACGTTAATGACCACTTTAAGCTTCCGCGTATTTATTTTCAGTACAAGTAGCAGATGGAAAAACACATTAATTAGATAAACCAACATTATTCAACCTTTTATGAAAATGTATTTAGTTTCTATTTGTCATAATAGTTTCTTTCCCAGAAAAACATCAACAAAAACACAGCTCAAACCTTTTATTTCTTTTCTCAACTGCATAAAATTTTGCGTGCCAAGTTGTCCATTTTTGCATTATATCCAATTCAAAAGGGTGCTGACAGCTGTTTATATATTTGCGTGCTATAGGAAGCAAAGCGTGCAGCACGAACAACAAACCATTTCTGTAATGTTTTTGTTTGTTTCTCATGTTGGATAACTTTTATCCTATCAAGCTGCAATTGAGAGGCGTGCAAGCTCCGCCCAAAGGAGTTATAATATCCATTCTTAACTTAGTTGCTTAAAACAAAAGGCTACTTATTTCTTTCAGTACTGTTGAAAGTTAAATATATAGTTACTACATACACGTGTATGGAAGCATAAAACGAAACGTGCAAAACAAATTGAAAGCCCGCTCATAACTCCACTTTAAAAATGGGAAAGAAAGAAGAGATATTTCCTCCATCATTTTACAAACACTCCTCACTGAAATTATACATTCTGAACTCTTGTGGTAAAAAAGTATCAAAAAGCAGATGTTTTATAGAGCATTTACTGGAATACTCACTGTTTGACGATTTTAACCTTAAGTAGTGGCGACAGATACGATTGATTGTCCAAAGACACGCGAGTGGAAAGCTTTGACAACAATCTGTCTCGCTTCTGCCTCGTCGCCTTATGAATTATAGATGTACCACCTTTGTTGAAAAGTCTGATGATTGTTGTTATTATTATTGTGCTTTGAGTAAGGTTTGTTTGTTTTTGGATTTCGCACAAAGCTACTCAAGAGCTATCTGTGCTAGCCGTCCCTAATTTAGCAGTGTAAGACTAGAGGGAAAACAGCTAGTTATCACCGCCAACTCTTGGGCTACTCTTTTACCAACGAATAGTGGGATTGACCGCACATTATAACGCCCCCACGGCTGGGAGGGCAAGCATGTTTGGCGCGACTCGGGCGCGAACCCGCGACCCTCAAATTACGAAGCGCACGCCTTAACGCGCTTGGCCATGCCAGGACTTTGAGTAAGGACTTTTGCTTCTGTCTTTTGTATACTTGTGATAATTAGATGAAGAATCTTTAATTCCACTAAGATAAACTTACTTATTATCATTTTACAGAAGTACAAGCAAGCTATTTCTAGCATACTGGATGATTTTACTCCCACTACAATATCCAAAATGATCATAATGTTTCTATTTCAAATAGTAGGGTTAAAAATCGCTTTGTACAATTTACAATATTAGCAAATGGACATCAAACGCCTTTTAAAAATAAACATGTCGCTTAATTAATGGAAGACTGAAAAATCTGTTTGCTGACCTTTGTTCCTAGTTTTGAAGCTTTAGTCACTTTAGATACACATTGTCATTTAGTGTAATTTTTATTTTGAAACCCAACAAGAATTTCCCAAAAAACACTTAAGATTATAAGAAATATTATTGTTACATGTACGAAAAACTTGACTTGTAGCATTGCTTTGTTACAATTTTGCAAAACATAATACTATTAAATTAAATTTTAAATCAGTTTTGTTTATTGGGAATATTTGGGAGAATAACTTTTCAACAATACGTTGTTTTTATTTTTTAAGTCAGGTTTTCCTGAATACGTGATTCTACATAAGATACCGATGTTTGTGCCCAGGAACTAAAATGGAAAACAAAGATTATTTCAGAAATTAATGATGCAAAGTAACTTCTATCAAAAACTATGTAATTAAGAACACCAAATCCCCGTCACACCAAACATATTAGCCCTTTCAACCCTACGTACGTTATAATTTGACGGTCAATTGCAATATTCGTTAGTAAAAGAGTAGCCCAAGAGTTAACCGTAGGTTGTGATGCCAACTGTCTTCTTTCTAGTTTTACACTGCTAAATTAGTGACGACTAGTGCAAATAGCCCTCGAGTAGCTTTGCTGAAAATTATAAAACAAACATCTAATAAATGACAAATACAATTATGTTTTTTTTAATATTTTTGAATGAACTAACTAAGTGCCTTTTAAATATGGAATAATTTTTTCAGAGGATAATACAAATAATATTTATACTTTTTAGTATCTCTTTTCCTTATAAGTAAATTAACAAGAAATGAGAAAGAAATATCTACATGTAACATTATAAAAATTCAAGAAGATAGAGAGAATGCTTGCATATATTAGATCGCTTTTCATGAAAAGAAAACAGTCAGTATGTAGATGAAAAAAAATATTTTAACACTTTCTGAAAACATGCTGTAAAATAATTATCTGAAGCCCAGTAACATTCAGAGAGTTTTGCTGAAGGGAACAATTATTTTGTACGATGTAAGTAACAATGGCGTCGTGTGCGTTAGTGAAGTTCGGTAACCTTAACAAGGAGTACGCACCGCCCACTTCATTTGACGCGATCTAAGATTTCGTCCTAAAGCTGACTGCACAACACAACACAACACTGCTAAGTCTAATTACCTTTCGTTACATTATAAAGGAGATAACTGTTGGAAGGTATGTGTAATTCTGTATCGTTTTATGTATATTAATCAATTGACGGAAAGAACCAGGCGGTTTCAAGAAAAGCTTTTCTGAGAGAAGGATTTAGAAAAGTTTGCTTTCCCATTGTTCTAAGAGACTAGCTTTTCAACCCCTGCCGCTAATCACTCCCCCTTTTCGTTCGCGTCCAAAATCACCTGCAAGCAAGGGCATGGTTATTGTAAACTGACTTCATTTACATTCGAGCCTTGCGTACACCAGAAGAACTCATTAGTGGTAATGAACGTCATTCAAGTTGGTGAGCAATGTAGCATAACTTGGAAATTCTACTGCATAATGGGTAACTATAGGAAAACATATACATATGGACATCCGAAGATTTATTGGTTGACAATAAAAAAGCAAAACTAATGAACTCATTTGATTTTGTTACTTTACGAAAAGTTTTGTTTCTAGCTGAATGTAGACTGAATTGACGGCAGCGAATTTGAAAGAAAGTAAACTGTTGGCGATGACGGGAAGAAAATGTTCTTAAATATTTCAATGAGGTAATATAAAAAGGAGCCCGTCCATAGAAAACGCATTCAATATACATTCAAGAATGATAGGAAACACAAACTAGAAAGAATTACATTACGTGAAAAGAAACCAATTGAAGATGAAGATGAATTATAGATGTATTCCAACAAATATCCAATTACTTTTCATATACAACACATGGTAATTCGTAGTCATTTGAAACGTTAACATATTTTATAACTTATAAAACTAGTCATTTGATAAATTCAATAATCAAATACCAAAACCAAATAATACATAAATTCTGGGAGTGTTGAGACCAGTCGTTAGATATATATATATAAATGTGAGAAGTATAATACTGATCTCAAATGTTGATATTCAGGAAGTGTTAAAATTGGTGGGGAAAGAGCAGCTCTTATACATACATATATACGTATTAATGTATATACACACAACAAACGTACGTAAAAAAATATGATAAACCTCAAAAACTAATGATTAATAAAATAAAATGATTTAGCGCAGGAGGTTCGAGATAATTTGGCTGAGAGATAAAAGGGAGTACGTGCGTGGATTACAAACTATAAAATAAAGATAAAAACAATGAATGCTTAATAATAGAGCTAGAAATGTAGAGAACAATTTCAAGAGACGTTGTTTGAAATTAAAAACAAAGGTAATATATGAGGAAAGTTTTAAAAGGAAAGAAAAAAAATGTACAGTCAACTATAAAAGAGCACGTGCAAGAGTTGAAAGTATAAACAAAAGTATGTCTCAGATATCATCAAAAGTAGTTATCTTAACTGAAATCAGTTATAGCTTACATGTAGGAAAAGCAGAATGTAACACTTTATTTTACTTAGTTATTTATAGCAAATAACGAGTTATACAGGGTGGTCGCTAGAAAAGCGGAAAATTTGAGGGTCAGATGAGATCATGAATAAAATGCGTGCTTACTCATTTCTATTTTGATTTCTTTACATCATGAATAAAATGCATGATTTTAATAATTTTGAGCATCTATGAGTGTAATATAACATATGCCTTTAAAAAACTTTGTAAAAGTTATTCTTTGTAAAAATAAATAGCTGTTTGACAAAATTTCCGCTTTTCTAGCGACCACCCTGTATTTTGTTGAAGTTTTATGTTGAATTTTACGAGAGATGACTCCTTTCAGTTAAATAAATCTGAAATGTGTATGTGTGTGTTTTTCGTATAGCAAAGCCACAAAGGGCTATCTGCTCAGCCTACCAAGGAGAATCGAACCCCTGATTTTAGCGTTGTAAATCTGGAGACATACCGCTGTACTAGCCCGCAAAAATTATGCCCGCATGGTACACAAATGAAAAAACACAAAAAAAACTTGAGTTTATTTTATAGAATGAGTTGGGTGTTGTAATTTATAAAAAGATTTCATCATATCTCTGTAGTCATGTTTTTTTTTAGGGAAACTTGGGGCGTTAGTGGTTACGTCGGGTCACCCTGACGGTACATTTAACAAAACACTTCCAATAATTCATCCAGAATACACTGAATATCAATAAAACCAGGAAAATATTTGATTACCGAAAAGGCCATTTCTAATGACGCTTTGCTTTTCTTGGCGGCAGTATCCTTTATACGTTAGTGGCTCCGATTACACAACTCGATTCTCTTTACTCATTTCCCCGTCATCCTCGCTTTGCTAACTAGTTTCCAAGGCAACGTATTTCATCCCGTTTTTCCAGTCATCCGCGAAACGTTTCCTTTGTAGTTGAACACACTGCTGTAGCAAAAACTGAGATTTTGTTTATTGCAATTCCTGTTACTTTTTCACTATAGAAATATATCTATATATTGTAACTTTAACTAATAGTAGCAGTGGAATAACATCAACATAATATTTATGAAACAGATTTTGAGATGAGTAACCATATTCTTTTATGTGTGGATTTTATATAGTTCTCTGGAAGTAATATTTAGTGGTGGCATTATTTGTAAGTTAGCCATTACGCGAAGATACTGATGATTGCTGAAGAACAGTCAGTAGAATTGTAAATTAGAAAGAAAAAAAAGTTCTAATAATTATGATGAATCTACTGATCTTATTTCCTCTCTGTTTCAAACATATTCTACAGTAGTGTAATTTTTGTATGCAGTGTTAAAGTATCGGTTGTCAAACGGCTCAATACATTTTTGGCTCTTTTTTCCCTAATTAATCAACATTATAATACATAGAGGTATTTCGTTGTTATGTAAATAATCATAGAACATGCACAATACTTTCTATATTACACGGTACGTGTATCAACTGTATCACTTTAAAACTAAATAGAAGTTTTACTTATTATGTATAGTATCCACTAGTAAATATCATTTCATCACTTTCGACATAAATTTCATTTTACATCGTAAGCACAAGATTAGTTTTACTATTGTATTTTTCATATTGTTTTTCCCAATCGAGATTATAATTTATAAAACAGACAGTTGACGGATTGTGCATGCAGAAGTTAACAAATTTCAAAAAATTACTTTTATTATTATGTGCCTGCTGATTAATATTACTGTGATTTGTTACAGAAGAGAGAATTTCTTTGTCTCCATATAAATTTTAAACAGAAAGTAATTTCAATTGCGAATAAATCCACGATCTCACATCAATTTGGTTTGTTTGTTTTGGAATTTCGCACAAAGCTTGTTGTTGTTGTTTTGAATTAAGCACAAAGCTACACAATGGGCTATCTGTGCTCTGCCCACCACGGGTATCGAAACCCGGATTTTAGCGTGTAAGTCCTCAGACATACCGCTGAGCCACTGGGGGGCTCGCACAAAGCAACTCGAGAGCTATCTGTGCGAGCCGTCCGTAATTTACCAGTGTAAGACTAGAGGGAAGGCAGTTAGTCATCACCACCCACCCCCAACTCTTGGGCTACTCTTTTACCAACGAATAGTAGAAATGACCGTCACATTATAACGCCCCCACGGCTGGGAGGGCGAGTATGTTTGGCGCGAATCGGGCGCGAACCCACGACCGTTAAATTACGAAACGCACGCCTTAATGCGCTAGGCCATGCCGGGCCCAGCAATTTGGAAACAAAAGTGATAAATATATATATAATTTTATGTACATAGCTGTATTTAGTTGCAATATGAACAACTCCGTCTTAGGCCAATGAAGAATGATTTAAAATAAATTATTTTCAGAATTATTGTGATGTAATGTCTATCAAATATCATTATTAAATGTCATGCTTTATCAACAAAAGCAGTACACACTCAAAGAAACTTCCTGATCTTCTCCAATGTTTTAGACGATCGAATTTTAGGATGTCTTTTTGATTCTTAAGAAAACAGCTACAAAATGATAAATGAAAACCTTTTATTAACTATATACAACTCAATAGTGAAACTGGATCAGATTTTATTCCTTAAAGGAACGCTAGTAGCTTTGTCACTTGTAACACAAACCTTTTTTTATCTCCTGAAGACGTTACAGACATTTTATATTCTTCACCTGTTCTCTGATTATTACTTATACACAAGAACTAAACAATAAAAAAGACACAGTAAAACATGTGGTATATCGTGTTTCATTACAATTTCTACACTATTAGTTATTTAATAAAATTACTCAATCTTTTGAAAAACTTTTAGAAAGTTACAAACACATGGTCAGGTGGGTAGAATGGTTGACTCGAAATTGAAGGTCACGGATTCGAAATCCCGTCCCACCAAACATGCTCGCCCTTTTGGCCGTTGTAGCGTTATAATTATACGACGGTCAACAATACTATTCGCTGATAAAATAGCCCAAATGTTGGTTGGTGGTCGTTGGTGGTGACCAGCTGTCTTTCCTTTGCTAACTCAGGGAGAGCTAGCGCAATTAGCCTTCGTGTAGCTTTGCACAACATTCAGAAACCAACTAGTAATAATGTATAATAATATTAGTGTGTACAGGGGTAATCAGCTACACAACTGTCATATTATTTAACACAGGCACAGTAATGCTTATTACTTTTATATCTAGTTTTTAAAAATATTTTGGAAAAGCGTTGGTCCTTTACATCATTGCACAAACTTTAGGGCAAATGTATTTCACGTGTGTACAGTTTTTCTCGAATGAATTACATGGATAAGAGACAAATGTCTCAGAAACTTTATATAAATCTAAAGAATAGTCAATAGAAAACATTCATAATTCACGGTCTAATTTTCTTAGTAAAGGAAAACATTAAAATTATTACTTTTAATGGCCTGGCATGGCCGAGCGCGTTAAGGCGTGCACTCGTAATCCGAGGGTCGCGGGTTCGCGCCTGCGTCGCGCTAAACATACTCGCCCTCCCAGCCGTGGGGGTGTATAATGTGACGGTCAATCCCACTTTTCGTTAGTAAAAGAGTAGCCCAAGAGTTGGCGGTGGGTGGTGATGACTAGCTGCCTTCCCTCTAGTCTTACACTGCTAAATTAGGGACGGCTAGCACAGATAGCCCCCGAGTAGCTTTGTGCGAATTTCCAAAAACAAACAAACAAACAAACAAAATTACTTTTAATAGAATAAAATATGAATACATAAGATGTTTTACATTCTTTAAAAAATTAACCATCAAGTTATTTAAAATCATACAAACGCATGTGCACAAGTGTTTATCAGCTTGTAAAACCACAAATTATAACAATTCGCAAGTCCAAAACGTTATACTCTTGACTGTAATATTAAGTATTACTAAGTTGCATGGCCTAGCGCGTTAAGGCGTGCGCTTCGTAATCTGAGGGTCGCGGGTTCGCGCCAGCGTCGCGCTAAACATGCTCGCCCTCCCAGCCGTGGGGGCGTTATAATGTTTCGGTCAATCCCACTATTCTTTGGTAAAAGAGTAGCCCAAGAGTTGGCGGTGGGTGGTGATGACCAGCTGCTTTCCCTCTAGTCTTACACTGCTAAACTAGGGACGGCTAGCACAGATACCCCTCGAGTAGCTTTGTGCGAAATTCCAAAACAAACAAACAAATTACTAAGTAATCTGCACGCGTATTTCTCTGTGCTCTTCCTACGATTCTTATATTGACAGTTTTGTATAAACTGTGTTAAATTAATTTAAGATTAGTCACAAGTTAACTACTGAATTACATAAAATTCATGAAAACATGCAAGTTCTTATTTTATTATTTTAGAAATTAGTAAAATCATTTTTTCTACAGATAAATTCGCAAATAGTGTATTGGATGACCACGTTACATCATTAATTACTTCTAATAATACACTTAATCTCTGACCTGGAATATATCACTAAAGTACTTAATTGGAGATCGTGTTTCATAACATAATGTACATTTACACCTCTATCGTTTTCATATAGCGTTGAAGTGATTAAACAAAATAGCTGATTATTAGATTGCTTGGTTAAATTATTACAGTGGTGACATTCTGGAAAATGCTTTTTTGTTGTATTGCTCATGAACCTGTACACTTGTTTTGTTTCTCTTAAAATTAAATACTACAAGTAGTTTTGCCCCTGTAAGTTTTGGGAGCTTGATTGTGATTCGAAATGTGTTAACAGATTACAAGTATAATAAACAAATGCTTTAGTTACAATAAATTAGTACTGTATAACACACACTTATATTTAGATCTATTGCTAATTTCGATCTAGCTATGTGATACATAAAGACAGCATATAATAAGTTTAGTTTGTTTCATTTGTTTCTATAGCAGATAGATGAAAAATCTTAGAGTAAATATCAGTCCTCTCGTAAAAAAGCAATGGCTCTAGGATATTTAAACAATCATGGAGAATTTATATTTTAATGAAATACTTAACGTAACATTGACTATTACTTCACTGCTTGATACAATCATAAGTATATTTTGTCCATGTATATCTTATTTTATTAGATTTCTGTAACATATACTGCAATGTGAGATAAAGCAATCACAGTATGTATTCTAAGTGTTTTGATTATATTAATATAGCTTTTAAACAACATTAAAACATCTGACGAACTTAACATACCCAAATGTTGATAGCTTTTTAACAGGGTTAACTTCAAAGTATTTGATTAAAACTTTGAATCTCGTTCTTGTGATATATTGGCATTTTATAACATTCCTATTTTTCTGTTTCTCACATATTGTATTCTGTTAAAATATATTTATTTGCACTATCTTAGCTCATGTAACCTTAATGATACGTTTTGTTTTGATGGACGACTTATAATTGCCATTGTAGTTGACGAAGTGAAACACCGCTGTTAGCATCCTCTTTATCGATTTTGTTCATATATTGGGTATTTTATATATGGTAATTATATTAATTTAAACTAGTTATATGGTTTACGTGCCAACTCTCACACAGTGGTAACATACCGAGTAATGGTATGTGAGAGATAGGTGCTGTGGTAGATATTTCTCCATTTTTAATTTCTCATCCTTTATTTATCTTCTTTAAATTTCAAGGTTGAAGAGACAGGGTTTATATCTATAGACAATTAGAAAACCAAAAGAAAATATGATATCTGTATTGCTAAAGCGACTGAACTGCTTAGGTATGCGATGTGTTAACGTATGTTCTATAATTGGTTGGATGTAAATAAATTAACTTGTTTTTGTGCAATATAAATCAAATACAAAAGAGCTAAAACCTGCTTGGTTATTATCTTTACTGTTCGTTAGCTTTTAAATTCGTGTATTCGGTATTCTTTCATTTGGGAGTTTAAAATATTTATAATACCATATTAATTTCAAATAATTCCTGTTTAACTGTGTGTTGTTTGAAGCACCAAGCTACATTGCGCCCACCACTGGTATCAAGCACTTAATTCCGGCGTTTAAATCCCAAAAAAATATCACTGAGCTACTGGGGGATAAATATAGCATTAATATTTTTAAAATGACTTTAGTGTTTAACAACACTTAATTCTTTTGGGAAACATTTAAATATTCATAAATACTCACACAGCTATTTTCTCTTTGATAATAGTGATCAAATTACTTTGATAAATAGTAGCTCGATTCAGCGTAAATTTGTATAATGATTATATTCTGTATGTATTAAAATATATACCATCTCTGAACTTCCTTTAACAGCGTTAATCAACCTAGAATCAGCAAGCTTTGGATTTCACAAGATATTAGGAGGTATCGCACTTGATAGTACTAATTCGTAAGTCGAGAAGTGTGGTCTGAAATTACAATTTTGAACAAAATAGTGGTGAATGAGTCGTTTTTGAATTACTTAAATGTGCTTAATTTGGTGATTTTTTCTGGCCAAGGAAGACGTCTTAGGTCATATCTTTCGAACTGATTTCGAAAATCGAAACATTGTGGATTGTTGCATTTTCGTATGAGAAGAACCATTGGCCATAAACATTGCTGAATGGCAATGTTTGAAAACAACGTTCAGGCACCCTTGTTTTTTCATTATTCCTTTTAATACGTCAGAGAATCCAAAATTTGCCATGAAAACTTTTCTACGCCATTAAGTTGATTGTTGTAGTTTGTATTTTTCGAACCGAACTGGATCAAGTATTTTTTTTCTACGTTCTATTCACCATACAATACAACTCATCAGACCACAACACACACTTCCAGTCATTCTTATTCTATGGTTTGCTCTCTGAAGTCAGTTTGAGTGTGAAATAAACCGTTAACAAGCTTGCTCTTAGCTACCATGTGACAGTTTCTTGTACCATCTTAAAGAAAGTCACATTTTAACCATTACAGAAAGTGTGGGTTTGTGACCCGGTCTATCAGCTATTACACTCAACAACAAATAGCATTGTTATTTCTTTCCTCTTGTTACAGGTATTTGAAAACTACAGTTTCAACTATTTCGAGACATATATCATTTCGATTGCCAGTACTTATGAACTGTGATGACAGATGTACTTTGTTTTTTATAAAAGGAAATGTAATTGTAAAGACTGTTCTATTAAATACGCCCTAGCATTACGCTCATATGAAATTTGAATAGGTTCCTGCCCTTACGCATTGCTTTACAAAGTGCTCAAGCACTTCATTAATCTATTTTACACATGCAAATAAAAAGAGTGTTTTACAAATATATGCTTATGTGGCAATATTAAAGGTTAGAGACAGTATAAACATATGCTTATAAACACACAAGACACAAGTAAAAACACACACACCCAAACATATGTATACAAATACAGTTACTGAAACATAAAATATATCCTCTTCATCGTGTCAGAGCAGTTCTTACTGAAACATGAAATATTCTCTCAATTTGTCACATGAAGTAGTCTTCCTCAGTTAAAGCTTCTATTGAACTACTGTTAATAAAATTTGGAATATTCTTGCTGATGAGGAATCTCTGGAAGACAGCAATTCACAGTATAAACTATCAAAACCAACCTCGTCTCTTTTGGTGCAGCCTTTACTTCTCTCGATAACTATGAGGAACAATCCCATAGTATTTGCTGTTTAGATCGATTTTATTCATGTTTTAATACCAACTTTCAATTATGCAATATTTTTTCTCGTTTATTGACTTTTTGTTTCAATCAGTATAAAAACTAATATTGTTATTGCTCGAAGATGTTTTTCGCCTGTGAAATGATTTCCTAAAAAATAACATGAATTGGAATTAGGATAGAATAGCATATTGTTCGGTTTCTTATAGAATATTGATATTATTCCTAAAAAGGAAAGCATGACTGTAAGTAAAGATAGCATGAAACACAATAGGATGTCAAAAGGACAGATCTTTTGAATGTACAAAAAAAAATTAAACAATCCATTACCAAAGTTAAATCACAAGATATTTCAGTTATGTAAAACGTGAGCAATAATTTGCATCTGGAAAAAAATTCATATTTAGTTTAGTTGTGTTACAACACAATTTTATTAGTTATTTGTGCTCTGCCTATCACGAGTATCGAAATTAGAAATTTATTGTCGTAGACTTGTAAACTTACTGCTAAGACACTGGGAAGTACTAATTCGGGATAAAAACTTAGAAGATTATAATTTTTTTTGGTAAAGATATTTAAATGATTCAAAGGATAGGGGAGAAATAGATTGTAAAGAAAAGTGCAAAATATTTCTAAAGTGATCCATCCAGAATAGTCACAAGTTTTCAAAGAACTGCACAATCGAAATGCCAAAGTGAGATAAATTGTGTTATAACACAGCATCAGTTATTTTTAACATCTACTTGTATATTTCTGTAATGGATGAAAGTACAGAGTGGAATAAAATTGATTCTTTTTTCAAAAACACCTGACAAAGGTCTGATGCATCACTACAGTATTCTAAAGGTATTTAGAAATAGGACACTGCGCGTGGTTGATAGATTTTGCGAAACTTGCAGAAAAATGTAGTAAAGGATTTATAATGTAGTTCTGAAATGCAATTTGCTTGCGCAAAAAATTCGCTGCCGTATAATACAAAACTAGAGCTGTGAAATAATCTTTGAATGAGACGCCAAAAATGTTTCAAATTGAAGTTGTTTGCCATTTTACTTTATCATTAATAGTGAATTGCATTCACTTATCATTCACTTCACTGTAGTGTAATAGCAATAACCTATAAATATTTTGTACAAAATTCTACCAATATAAGAAGATCAGACAAATTAAATCAACAAAATTTATCAAAAAAAGACAGAAGTCAGAAACATCAAGCACATATTTTCGCTGTAGATATTTAAAACCGTCTTTTTTGACAAACCTGTCTTAATAATATTATAACCAGATTTTTACACACATGAAAGCAAAACAAGAAAAAAACACTTTATACTCCATTCCTACTTAAGTTTTACATTTAAGATGGTTACAATTAAATATATATATATATTTCACTGCTCAAAATTAAGAGTTTGTTTGTTTGTTTTCCAATTTCGCTACTCTAGGGGTATCTGTGCTAGCCGTCCCTAATTTAACAGTGTAAAACTAGAGGGAAAGCAGCTAGTCATCACCACTCACCGTCAACTCTTGGGCTACTCTTTTACTCTTTAGTGGGATTTACCGTCACATTATAACGTCCCCACGGCTGAAAGGATGAGCATGTTTGGTGCAACTGGGATTCGAACCCGCGACCCTCAGATTACGAATCGAACGCCTTAACCCACCTGGTCATGCCGAGCCAAAATTAAGAGTACACACACACACATATACATTTACATGTATATTAATTTGGTATAACCTAAAACAACCCGAAACAAAAATAAATTTAAAAAACGATAATCAAAATATCCCACGGTATGAGCTATAGTGTGAGATGTAAAACGTATCTCATTTGGAGGTGACTGCGGATATAAATGTGGGATGTTGTGGGCTTAAACATCCCCATTTTTCTCTCTTAATTTTTATTTCTATATCTATCGCTACTCTCCTTTATTTTATTTCTTTATGTGAAACTGGTCCGATAGAGGTTAAGACTGATAGACAGTGTATCTCTATCGCAATTTGGTCCTACTTCCGCATTCTCTTTTGAAACCTGGGGTACATTTTATATCCAACATTAAAGCTTGTACCCTGGGATTTTTTTAAAATTAGTGCAGCGTTTTTTGTTTATTATTTTAATTTTTTTTCGGATTGTTTTTAGGTTATAACAAAGTAATATAACTAGTCAGGGGTTTGGAGTTGCCGTTTTTACAGCAGTCCTTCCTTTTGATTCTGCTTATTTAACTTTATCGGTATTAATTTTTTTTCTGAAATATATATATATATTTATATACACACAAATATTTCTGTATAAGTAAAAACAGAAGATACCAAAACTACTTACAGACACCTTAACCTCCGATACGAAAACAAATGCATTACGTGCATTAATTGAATCGAAAGGAACAACAGCCATGTTAAAACGGAAAGAGATAATAACAAATTTAAGAATCAGAATAATTAGGTTACCTATAAATGTCGTAGGATTTAGCAGACTTTGTAATAGACTTCTTTAAAAATGACGTAATTGTGAAGAATACATGTTATGGTAATTAATGAAACAGATTACTAAGCTAAGGATAGAAAAGAACATAAAACAGCTTATCCAGAAGAAGTAGTGTCGTCATTGAGCAAAGCTACAACAGTTCCACGTTTTCCGGTTGCCTTCCTGACATTTCAGCGTTATTTCCTTGGATTGTTGCCTCTCCTTGTCTCTGTCTTTTTTTATATCTCGCTCTCCACCGGAAATAATCGAGTCTACGAGATAGAGGTCTGGACGAACAGGAAATTAATTTGGTACGACCTCGGTTCACGTGCCTATTCCGTTCGGTGCGGAACCTATCCCCTTCCCCTTTCCCTCTCTTTCATCTGATAATGATAAAAAGTCCACAGAAGGAGAAAAACTTCACTATAAAAGTGATTTGGTCTTATGGTTCAGTAGATAAGTGATATTGTGACTCCAGTATTTGCTCCGAATCTCAGCATTTGGATTAAACCTCTATAGTTTGTTCAATAAACGAAATTTCTTAAACGTTTTTTTCTGATTCTGTTTTCTTTTAAATGTAAACTTTCTCTCATAATATGTTTCAGAGAAAAGAAAAATCAGACTACTGTTATTTTAGAATTCCAGACTTGCGTTTGTAGTAATGTTTTCTTTTATTTTCCAACACATATATTCAATCAAATAAAAAATAATTATTAATTCCAACATATTTAGGAAAATAATACACAATATTTTTCATCTTAATTTTTTTTTAAATAACTCAGTGTTATCATTTTTTTGCAATTTTTGTGAATAGATCAGACAATATCCTTATTTATTTATTTTTTACTATACTTATTCATATATTGGTAAATAGTAACTTTGTGCCCTTCAGTGGCAGAGTGATATGTTTGTGGACAAACAGAGTTTGATACTTGTAGTGAGTAGAGTACAGAAGGTCCATATTTTAGCTTTATGCTTAATTACAAATAAACAAGTAACTTCAAATATCTTAAAATATAAATACATATGTACTATGGTAAGTTTTTGCCAATTATTGTCAATCATTGTCATGTTAGCCCCCGCTGTAACAACGCCAAAATCAGAGGTTTGATTCCCTTTGATGGACATAGCAGATAGTCAGATGTGACTTTGTTAAAAAATACATAAACTTGTCATGATAAATAGCGTACACGATGACCTAACCCTAATTATGGTTTAGTGAGAAATGTTTTATAATTAATTAGTGTAAGTCCAACATTTAGTCCACTAATCTAACACTGTCTTAAATGATACTTTTATGACTGGTTTTGTAGTAGTACGTGCTGGAATTCGATCCTTCGTCTTCTTGTTAGAAAAACAACAATTATTATGTAGATTTAGCTGTAAAACTAACCATAACAATTAGATATTTATGTTATATATTATATTTATTTCACATTATAAAATCTAAACATCTTCGTATAACAAAGAGACTGGTAGTGCCATGACCTTCAGGTCATAGGTTTGTGGCTAGGTATGTGAAAGCAGGATCCCATTTTATATGAAGACCTAATCTTATCTCATAAGGTAGTCGTTGACATAGACAGGAAGAATTTTTTGATTTAGGATTATGCAGCATCAAGCAAAGGCCCCCCATCCCATCGTATACTAACTACAGTGATCTACAGATGCCAAATGGTACCCACACCGTAACAGAAATACATTGCTTGCTTTGCGTACGATTCGATGAAACTTTCTGGGAGGATAGGCATAAAAAAGTGTGTATTCACTCTTTGAGAATTATGCAAAACTGGATTTGTCGAAAAAATTACCATGTATAAAAATCAGATGGATGTCTAGGTATTTGAAATCTTCACTGCTATTGACTTACGGCATTGATAGGAGTGAGCAAGGAGTGAATTCCGTCTTGCCACTTTGCTTGTAACCCTAACTATGAAGATTATTCCTGATTATATTAGGTGTGACTGCTCTTGTTTTGTACCACACACATCTTTACATTAGGAAGGATCTGTTCTTTTAGTTTCTACACATTCTGTCCCCACAGAAACTATTTTTCACTTGAATGAAACAGTATGATCATTATTCACAATGGAAAATTTAAACCATTGGAAATAACATGACAATTTTTCGTCAATATTGTTTGCCTTTTCACTAACTAATTATAAATCCTCGTAAAAATTCACTTAATTCTCTGGATTCTTTCGTTAGCTGGTATAGTGACTGGTATGTCTGATGTGCACCATAATGTGCATGGTAATCCAAGAGTTGGAGACTGCTTTTAACCTAGTGTATCAGTTCAAAATTTGGGAAGTTAGCATAGATAGCGCTTACTAGCTTTGCGAAAATAGACAAAGAAAATAAATCTATTTTTTTGACGCGTGATTTTTTTGTACTTTTGGCCTTAACCGAGATATACCTGTATTTACATCAGTGTTATTTGAATATGACATTGTGGATATTAGATATTTGTGCTTTAGAAAGTATATCTTTAATTATTTTCAGGCAATGTAGCTTCATACAAAAATCGTGACTTGAATTACCATAAACGTAATGAAGATATTTTTTCACGTGATGTATAAAATGTGTTTGAGTTCTTCAAATGTTCAACAACAAAAATGCTGTCTATATAAAATTTAAAGCATTTCGTTAAATCATCTATAATATCTGTGAATGATAGTAATGCTCATTCATATAAAAGAATAATAATAAATAAAGAACAACGAATAAACAGTATTAAAATGAAATAAATAATGCTATGTGTTATTGCTGTATGTAATCTATATGATACTGATAATAGTTAAAATTCACATGCTTAATCTGACTGAAATGCTAACAGTTGTTATTAATAGAAATTGATGATATACAGTTTAGCCCGAAATGCTTGCATATTGTTTTATATCGGTGCTATTGTCTGCAGGCATAGAGTAGTTATTAAGTAAATACCAGATTAGCAACAGAGGAGGTAGCTAATAATCGGGCAAAAGGTAAGGTACAAGTTGTTATTCTGGTCTTCATAAGTTTTGAAATATTTGTTCATCAAAACACACATACGCATTTGTTTTGCATAAAAGGACGTGTTTTTGGTTTATTTTTGTCGAAACAGATGAAAGCATGATTCAATCAATTTCTGTTCTTGGTGTAGAGTCATGCCTCGTCACATTCCAGAAATTACAGGACATCAAGTTGTTTGACTGTCTAAAAATGGTACAAAACAAATGGACATTGCTGGAACACTTGGGTACCTCAGTGTACTCTATCCAGAATTCTGAAACGTCATTAGATTACAGGAAATATTGTTCCAGGAAAGTATATTGGAAACTACCGTTCGATCTTTTGATCAAGTTAACACTTCAAGGCTGAATGAAGTCTTGGAATACCTTACGACTGGAATGGCATGAGAACATTCATTCCAGTGTATCAAAAAGAACTGTGAATAGGAGACTGACCAAGTTTGGTTATTTATCAATGAATTATATCTGCAAATCAATATTAACCAATCACCGTGATTTTTTTCATGCAACTGACAGTTTGGACACTGGTAACATGTATTTTCAGACGAACCATTCTTCCAGTTTGTTAAAGCTAGTGGAAGTATTCATTTTCGTCGTTTTCTTGAAATAGATGAAGAAAAACTGTCTTTCTCAAAGGGAATACACAAGTGGTGGTGTAGTACATGTTTCGGCTGCTATTCATTACTGTGGAAAAGCTGCTCTTCATATTTTCCAGGGAAACATCAATGGCACCTCTTACAGATATCACATGGAGATGATATTTCTGCCATGTGGTAGGGCAAAGCTTGGCAATAAATTTGTGTTCTTTGATTATAATGCCATACTGTCCATACTGCGATTATTGTACAGAATTATGTCAACAAGGAGGAAGTTACAAGATTGTCATTGGAAGCAAAGTCTCCAAACTATAATTCTATTAAGAAGTGTTGGACAAAACTGAGCTCAAAAATATGCTAACTATGGCATTAACCAGCTACTGTAGATGAGTTGCAGCGTCTTCTACTGATAACTTGGGATGAAATCACGGTAGGTTGCATAAATAACGTCATCAACCTCATGTCGTTTTTCGGAGGTTATTAGAGTGCAAGAAATATCAACCAAGTACTAAATGTTTAGTATGAAGTGATGTAAAATTAGAACTGCTCTTTCTAATAATTTTTTACTGTATTTTGTCATTATACATGTTTTGGTAAGGTTTCGTTGTGATGGGTAAAATGTTGAATCATACATCTTTCTACAGGTATCTGATAAAATTGTTTGCTGTTCTAATAAATTATTCATGATATCCATAAAGTCTTTCTCGTTATACTAATTACATTTGTTATGTTTAAAATGATTTGCATTTCTTAGTGTGGAAGTGATAATTGTATTTGTATCTCATCTTAATAATGATGATCATATTTGTTACAAAATGTGCAAGTACTTTGGACATTGTTGTAAAAATGCGCATATATCACTTTATCGGTTGTATTTATGTTAACAAAAGGATTTTTCCTTAATGTATATAACATATCCCCAGTAGCATAGCGTATGTCTGCGGACTCTCAAAACTAGAAAGTGAGTTTCGATACACGTGGTGAGCAGAGCATGAATAACCCATGGTATAGCTTTGTGATTAATTTTAAACAAACAAAGCATACATCATATAAAGTATGGCTGACGTATTAAAATAAATTCTTATTTTCTTTCGCTCGTGAGTTTCTCTGAAGAATTACTTTTAGTATTAATACAATTATTCTAACTCGATTTTCCAATATAAGTTGTTTATGACAGAGGTTGTTATTATTGTCATTTGATTAGAGGTTATAATATAATTTTCAGACAAATCAGAATAATATGTAAATTAAAAAATAACAAAAGTGAAGTAAATAAAAAATATAGAGCTATTGTACATTCCATTTCTGAAAAAAAGGTGTTGCAGTACTGTAAGTAACGTATGTTGAGCGTAACACTTAATCATGAACATGATACTCAATGTTGAGTCAACCAAACAACTGAATGAAGTGTATTTGTATTAAAAAAAACAAAAAAAATTTGATAACGTTAACTCGAATTTGTAATTTATTGATTCAATGAGCAACAAGAATCCAACAAAATATACAAGAGAAACGTATACAAATAACTATTAAAGTAGAGAAGCATGGCCTATCAGATTTTAGTTTATAAGATATATATACCGTTTGCTTAAAAATATTTTGCTTTTTGAACTAAATAGTGTATAAAGATCATATTTACATGGACAGCGTAAATCAAAATTCTCTGAAGAGTTTATGATCACGTTGTTTATGAGTCTATGTAATAACATACGAATTATACAAAATAAACATTTAAACAAAATACCTGTACTGTAATTTATCTTGCTCATTACTGCTGGGATTTATTTCTGCTAAATAGATGAAACAATGAGAAATTTTAACTACTGTTTTGGTCAGTTCTTAGCATCAAGTGTTGTAACTGGAAAAGGTGTGACCTTATTCCATAGGAAGCAGTATTAATTCTTAACTGCAGTGAAAAGTATTACACAAGGGATTGGAGGGTTTAAGTACACTAGTGTGATTTTATTACTATACATTTCTAATAACTTTACGTGATTTAATTTACTGTCATAAAATGTAAGTTTAAAACATTTCGTACTTTTATAGACGTATAATATATTTGTAATTGAAACTATTGGGCATTTAAAAACCGTTCCATTGATGAAGGATATATAATAGGATATGAAACAAATTGTTTATACTATGAAACAGATTTTAATATTACATTTCTTGTACATATTTCATAACCATTTGTTATTATGTCCAACTGAGTTATCTGTGTTTCCTCAGTTCGCATCCTGTTAATGCCGAGATATACCACTTTCCCCATTCAGAGACCGTGGGTATGCTGTAATAGTGACCCTCAATTCACCACTATTTCGGCCTGACAATAGTAGTTATTCAGATTTGGAAAGCGTGTTTGATACTCGGAAGAAATTTTATCCGTACTAATCACTTATCTAAAATACTCGTGTGAACTTCCATCTTGCCATTTGCTTAGAATCACGGATTGTAATTCAGTCAATAAAACAAAACTTGCTTTTAAAAGACTAAAAATCTTCTTTAAACCTTGAATTCGGTGTTTGCGTTTCAGAACAAATAAATATATATGCAATGAACCTAATTAAAATAAATAAAAGTGTCCTAAAATATTTACATGCCTACACACACACACACACATAATTTTCTGAAGACGAATAGTAAACTATTCGAAAGAGCTCTTTAGGTCTCGTTTAAAAACCATTATAACTGTTGTATGTGATATCATGTGCTGACTTCTTAATCAGAATGTACGTGCCGACATGTTACAAACTTGACATAGAAATCTAATGACGAAGTGATCCAGTTTATTCAGTTTATCAGACCTCATTATAATAAGAATTTAATTAAAGTAAGATAAGATGTTTTAATGAAAATAAAAATATGAAACTATATACTTTTATAGTACTAGGGTTTAATCGATCAAGCTCATATCGAATCACGTGTTTGTGCTGGTAAAGAGTGGCACCACTACGTAATGCATATCACGTTGCCTTGTAGAAAAATAGTATGTACTCAAAGTTTTCTTAACCATCTTCTGATGGATGACCGTTTTCCTCTTTCTTGTAACCCTCCTTCTCTTCCGTCATCATCATTTTTTCCAACCACACTGGTTGCCCTATGGACATGTTCAGTTCTTTGACCTGACAAATTACGCCTGATAGACTTGGGCGTCTTATCCGACATACACGGAATAATTAAGTTGTTGATATATGTGAGTATGGATCAAGTCGTCCTCGCCGATGCGGCAAACAAACAGCGGAAAAAAATGGTTCCCGCAGCAACACTCAAACTTCGAAACTATTTGTCTTTCGTGGTTTCACTATGTTATATTTTTAGTTGTTGCTTGTTGTTGTTTTTTTGTAATCTTATACTATTTCTATTCCTATTACGTCCGTTTTTGTTTTTGAAATGAAAAGCTCTCAAAAACACCTTCCCTTTTGCTTGCTACTTCCGTTGTTGTTTCACTTACCCTTAATTTTCGAGATAGATGTATTCATATATCTTTTTCTTTAATAGCTTTTAAAGATAAAAGCTTACATACGTCTATTATATCAATTACTTAGTTGTTGTTTTTCTAGTTGTTATAAGAAAAGACTTAACTACAAAATAAGGGTGGAGACAATATAAAATTCGGTGTAAAAGTTCAAGGTTTCCACTTGTATATTTTATATAAAACATATACACAATAGTCATAACAGAAGGTAAGGAAAACAGTCACTTTCACCAATTAAGAAGAATGTTATGAAAAACAATAATGTTTTAGAATGAACTGTTTATTATTATAAATGTAATTTTAGTTAAAAAGAGATTAATCGGATATTGACGTTTTCAGATATCGAAAAAAATGCATTTGAATGTGGTTGTGGCCGTTTTACCTACAAGGTTGCATAAAACGGCCATCCCATGATTGGATAAAATGGTTACCAACTAACTTCTAGCGTCTGCAAATTAAAATAAATGTTGCATTTAGTAAATGGAAAATAAAAACCATCATGTAATTACTCCCAGCAGAGGTCGGAAAGGTCGTACGCCTTATCTAGGGAAATGGCGCAAGAGAATGTGGACATCACATTTGAGTGATATAGTCACTCAACAAAAACTAATTGCATATTAAAGAAAAAGCAGAATAGAATAAACAGTGAACTTACTTTTTCACCCGCATATTCCAGCAATCTACAATTCTTCATTGTCTAAAATTGATAAAATAAAATTCATTGAAGTATCTACTTTGTAAGTATATAAATATCAAAGAGCTTACCTTACAACGAGATCATCCGAAAAGCATCAAAAATTGAGAACTATTGTATTTTTAAGTACTATTTCATATTTCTTGTCTCCAAGAATTCTCAAGAATGTATAATAATATTATATACTTTTCTAATTCTTGAAATTTCCTAAGGAACATTATATAGAATGTAACATACTTGTTCTAATTATTATCTCTTACGAAAAATATAAATATTTGTAATCATGCTTCGTCAGCTTGTAAAAGACGTTTACATCATAACAATAGTTATTATAAAAGATAGCTTAAAGAAATAATGTACCGAACACAAGTGTGTTTTTTATATTCCAGCTAGCTCGAATAACCTGAAATTGACGGAAAACGTCTTTTGTAAGAGATATGACAAAAATTCCTAAGGAACTAGGTAAATAATGTAATGTTAAAAGGTATGACAGATCTAATACTAATGTTAAATGTTAAATGTTTAATTATAATCCTGTTTGTCAGCTTGTAAAAGTGCTTACAACAACAAAAAAGTTGCATTTAAACATTGTTTTGTTAGATTTGTAATTTATGTAGTTGCTCGTTACTAACATAAAGAAGTAGAGACGAAAATGAACTAACTTTGCTTGTCATAGGACATAAATATTAAGCCTGTTACGTTTTTAAACTCTGCATTTTATATCTAGTAATATTATGATTTATTTATTTTTAATGCACCTCTAAAAGTCCGTTAACTTCAGCCAATATAGACAAAAATCATGGTGCTTTTATTGGAACCATATTATATGTTGACAATACAACTAGTATTGTTTACTCTTTTATATGACTTGTGCACAGCGAGGAAATCTGACGCCACGACCCTTTCACCAACTTCACGGTCCATAGATAAATCAAACATTGTTCCTTCAGTGTGTGCTATCTTCCAATCTTCGTGTGTAAACGCAAGAACTGGTAACAGGAAATTACCTCCAGAGGTACCACTCAAGCCTGTATCTACCTATCTATCTATCCAACTTACAAAGTTAACATATATTCGTATTTAATAGGCGTATAAACAGTGATATGTATTTCAATATGTAATTATAAATACAGAATTGAAAAAAAAAAGAGTTAAAGTTAATTTTGTCATTCAGCTTGAAAATCCTAAACACAGAAATGTACATTTAAAAGGCCCGTAGACTGTATGTTAATTTACGATCATGTCTTTCGTAGTTAATTTTCTTTAATATTATAAAATTAAAGCGATTTTTCTAGAATTTTACAATTTACTAAAAGTTGTATTATCTGATATCGATTTGCGATAATAAAAAGTATCAAATAATGAAATTATTGTACATTGACGAGATCGGTTGGTTAGATGTTTAGAATATTCGAACAAAACTAAACAAACTCATATTAAGCTAATTAATTAGCGTGAAGGCTTTAGTTAACGGCACCCATCACTGATGTTTGACCTACTCCAGACAAATGGTGGTATGTTTCTGTAACCCTTGTAACTTGCCTATAACCCCAAAATGCGGAGCGCAATTTTGCAGCAAAGGGACCAAACCATTGAATCTTCTATTAACAGTCCGCCATGTTAGCCACTAAATTCTAATCAGTTTAACCGAGAAGGAATTTATGTGACACAATAGTAAACAATGTATCATATATATATATATATTCGTAGTTGCATGAATTGTTGTAAAGGACTTTTCTCCTTTGTCCGGATTTGTTAACGAAACGTATTTGTACGTTTAAAACTGTTTAGCAACAGTGAATTATTTAGTTTACCCATACGTTGAAAAGAGTGTAAAAATTTCATTTTATAATAAGAGCTATAACAGAAGCTAAAAATGTTCTAAAAAAAACACATTTGTTATATTACAAAAGCGTAACGTCCTTTGGAAAAAGGTTAACTCTGGCCTCTATTTAAAATTTTTTAATAATTCTGATTTTGATATTTTAAAACTTATTAACTTCTAAGGTGTGTTTCTAAACATCAGCATTTGAACTCATCGACTTATGAATTCACCAACACCCATTTCCTACAAAATAAAGGGTAGAACCGTCAATGACTAACTGCAAGTAATTTAACTCTGTACTTTCCCCAAGCGTTACAAAAATAGCAACCAAAAAACGTTATTTTGAAAATGTTGTATGTTCTATTAGCAATAGTAGTCTATCACTGTTATAAAAGACGTTTTTCGAACATTTTTTTAAAATACAGCAACTCGATCTATTCTAATAAATTTTCAGTTTATAAAAATTTGTAACTGATCAATGAATTTAATACTTATCAACTTTGTGTATCCTTGATCGGAAGTCGATAATATATACTAACTAATTATATTTAAACTTCCATTTCTTATTTCCACAAACAGCTTTAGGACGAAGTTGTAAGTGCTCTCTGATAGTGGTGTTTTATCATGGGTATCAACTTCACATTTTCATGTTTATATGACAAGATCTTAGATTCATCTCACTATTGCTTCGCTTTCGCCCATCCCGGTGGCTCAGTAATAAATATGAGAGTTTATAATGCTAAAAATCAGGTAATGATACACGCGGCAGACAAAGCAAATATATAACATTGCATAATTTCTTATTAGCAAACAGCTCAGTATTACTAGGATTAAAACTAATTTGATACTTTTTAACGGATAATATTGATAATAACAATATATATAATTGATATTTAAAAAAACTCAATTTTGTAGCATTTTGAGGGGCAAAGAGTATCATAATTATCTTATTTAAAAAATATCAAGTGAGTAAAAGATAAAATCAAATATAATAGAAGAGAGTTTGTGCGTTTCCTGTTTATAATCATTAGCTAATCAAAAATATAAATTTTAAATACATTATAATAAAACAAGGGTGCGGAAACATGGCAGTATTAGAATTAGCACAAGCGACTTATCACTAGTGATGATGGTAACTGCTCAGCAGAACATCTACATTACACCAGTTCCCTTGACAGCCATGAAAGATACCAGAACGTATTTTAGCGTTTCTGGTCAATGTCAGACAAACCCGTGAATATTTGTTTACTCTGCACACGTGTGTAAACTTGTACATGTTTAAGAAACAGCAGAAACAAGATTTGACTTTCTAAAAATTACAGTTATGATCTCAACCCAAAGAGTGTAGTTTGGTACAAACCCGAAGGTGATTTTAAGCTTTAGCAACAACGAATTAATGATCAGTCCCCGTTAATCTTAGCTCAAGTTTATTGGAATTAGGAGGAGTTGATTATTGGCGACTGAACAGATTATCAGATATTTACCCTAGTCTCAAGTAAACCCTAAAGGTTATACTTTTGTGAAAGCGGCCGAATGTTTTATATGTTACCCCGAAAACCCACTGGCACGTGTCCCTATCTGCGTTCTCTGGCACGAAGCCTTGTCTGACTTACGTCATCAGTGGGCTTAGAGTCTACTTCTTAGCCGGCACACTCACACTCGGGTTGTGTACATTGTAAGTTAAGCTCGGGTTCGGGTAGACAGTTGATGCCCTCTGACTGAGAAAACTCGTACAACCATAAGTTAAATTGTAGACTTAGCTGTAACGCACGAAAATTTAGAACATCAGATTGCTACTCAAGAGATACACGTTTTTTTCAATTATACTGGTATTTTTGACTTCATACCTTTGATTTGGACATTCTGCTGAATTTTATGGATCCAAAAAAATTCAGATGAACAAAACATTCAATGAAATGAACCAACGATTCTTTGGTATCACCCTCTTATTGACCAGTAAAAAAGATTCGTGATATAGAATTTTCCCATGCTGAAGTGCTGGTTCCGTATAACTGAGAGTTTAATTGAGGTAAGTAAAAAAATTGATTACTGGAATTAATACAACCACTGCTTCAAGTGTCAGGATAGCGTGAGAACTATCGGCCTCTCTCTTAAAATATGAGACGGCTAGCTTTAGCTCATGCAATTAAGACTTGGCACATGCAGAAACGTGCATTAGTCTATTTACATCTGGTAGAAAGGAATTCAATAAACCATTGTTTCTTTTTGTGTTATTAATAGCGTTAAAGTCTTTGAAACACAACGTGTGATAACGTAGTAAAATGGATTTGAATTAAAACCTTGTCCTGCCATAAAAGGTATAAATGTCTTCAACAGAACAAATTTACCATATCATCAATATTAGTAATCTGAGTAGAATGTTTCCAGAAATAAATTATAAGACATTTGTAAATGTTTTAAATAAGTTGTTGTTTTGAATTAAGCACAAAGCTACACAATAGGCTATCTGTGCTCTGCCCACCACGGGTATCGAAACCCGGATTTTAGCGTATGTCCGCAGACATACCGCTGAGCCACTGGGGGGGGGCTTTAAATAAGTTCATCCACTTCCGAACTTGGCTTAAATAGTTCTCTTTCATTCTAGAATATTTTATTTTTTTTAAATATAAAAAAATCGAGTTCCTTATTGTCTTTACGTATAATAATAAATTGCATTGTAACCAATCTCAATATTTTAAACAGTACTGTTGTACTGATTTAAATACAAACTAGTTTGTATTCGTGAACGATTTATTAAGATAATTATGGTACCAATGCGGTTGTAAACTCGTATAAAATGCTACTTGATAAAATATATTAAAACCATCAATGACTATCAAATGTTTAATGTATTTATTATGATTGAAATACTATACTTTTTCTTCTAGATTAGCTTATAGTGAAGTTCTCAATGTTTAACAGGATGAACGTCGGGGATTCAACACTATTAACAAATAATATCTCAAGGTATGAAAAAAATAAGCTAGAGTTTGTCACTTGTGTGAACAGAAAGTACAAAGACACTTCGCCCTCGCATGGCCAGGCGGTTTAAGGCGTGCGACTCGTAATCTGAATGTTGCGGACTCGAATCCCCGTCGCACCAAAAATGCTCGCCTTTTCAGCCATCGGGGCGTTTATAATGTGACAGTCAATCCCACTATTCGTCGGTAAAAGAGTAGCCCAAGAGTTGGCGATGGGTGTTAATGACTAGCTGCCTTCCCTCTAGTCTTACACTGTTAAATTACGGACAGCTAACGCAGATAGCCCTCGAGTAACTTTGCGCGAAATTCAAAAAACAAACTAAGTAAGATCCTCTCAGATACAGGAATTAAAATAATTAGGACATGTACTAATCGTATACAGATTAAAGCACTTCAACATGCTTTAACATTATTAGTATGTAGCTCACCATAGAATACTGCGTTCCATATAATATATTTCACTGTTATTCAGTACACATATTTTAAGAGTCGCTTCAACTTAAATTTACTTATATGCTTAAATGATGACTGATAAAGTATTTTGTTATCCGAGAAGAGCAAGAAACATCTTAAAACACATAATTAAGACATCAATTTATTTTATGTTATTACCTTAGAGTTCGCATAATATAATGTTAAGAGGTTTTATACTATTGTAAAAATCTTCTAGTCCCCTCCCAGTAGCACATCGTTGTGTCTGCCGACTTACAACGTTAAAAAACGGGTTTTGATACCCGTGGCGCGCAGAGCACAGATAGTCACTTGTGTAGTTTATGTGGTTAACTCTGTCTAGTGCAAAACACAGAAACCAGCAGTCGAACAGATTGCTGTCATCTCCTGTTTCTAAGAGGTAATTAGTGACCGAATAGAGAGTAAATGAGATACAAGAGAATAACTCGAAAACGAGAATTAATTATGAATGGTCTACATTTAAGATAGTCTTGGTTGACTTCTCATAGAAGAATAGTACAGACAAAGGAGTGAGATGGCAAATGAATGAAAAGGGATAAATACAACTACAACATACTCTATGTGCTGCATATAATATTTATAACTATGTGTAATTCACGTGAAAGTTGTCAGTACTGTGTTAGTGTGTGTGACATGTAGTTGGTTGCTTCACCATCCAATCGTATTTCCTATCACATGTCCTCTCCTTCTTAGGAATCATAAGTTAGAGACTCGCATCCGGCAAATTCATTTTCAAACTATTGAGAAAATAAAAGAATATTTGAAATATACAGAAAAATAAGTTAGCCATTTTTTTGTTTTTGAAACATACAAAGAAAACTGTTTGAATTAAAAGAGATACCCATTTTCTATACATATAGTATTTTATTAACATTCCAAACAGAATAGGTTTAGATTTCACTGACGTTACATATTGATTTGAACTTAGCTAATAGTTATTTATTATTCTCTCACCAAGCGGGCGGGTCAGCGGTATATTTACGAACTTACAACACTAAAAAACGGGTTTCGATACCCGTGGTGGGCAGAGCACAGATAGTCTATTTTTAGCTCTGTGCTTAATTTAAAGCAACAACTAACCAAGGGGATGAAACATTTTTTTATTCGTTGGTTCTCATTTTAATTCTTTTTTTGTGGAAACTTTCTCTGAAACTATGATAACTCTTTGTTTCTTTGAAGCTCAGAACAAAGAAACACACAATATGGGCTATTTGTGCTGTTCTTTCCATGGGTATACAAACTGTTTCTCGTATTTTAAGTCAGCAAACATAACGCTTTGCCACTGGTGAGCACTGAGATAATTAAAAGCAGCAACTCATCACATTGTGATGATATGCTTTTCTTGATTCTGGACAGTGAACGCCAAATCTATCATACCTGGCATTTAAAATTTTTGCGATTAAGAAAACGTGTTACTTTTATGTATACAATGAACCAAACACCATTTATATTCAGTTTTTGACGTACGATTATATGAATTTACTTATCATGTATAAGCATATAAATATACTTCCTAGAATATCCAGTTGCATGTTTCAACATCATATTTCAATATTTTCTTAAATTAATATTTACTGCACCAGTTAAAATTGAACTAGCATTACTTTGTAAAATCATATTATTTTGAATGCATTATTATCTCTTTATATACATATTGTTATTTAATAAGCGTGCAGATTTACAGCAATGATTTTGCAGTCAAAACCAATTATATTTGGAAAATTGTAAGCATGGCCTATCGAAGCTTTCCAGTTGTCAAGATAACACTGTTGAAAATGTGAACAGCTTTTGGAGAAATCTAACAAAATATGTGTGTCTGTATGTAACAAGTTTGTTATTCGAATCATTCTTAAATTTAAGAAACTTAGCAATGTTCATTAAAGACCGACCATTTTTTTATCAAATTTAACATGTAGAAAGTTTTTTTAATAATTTGGTATTTTAAGTGAACCTGTTACGATTTAATGTCTTTAAATGTGATATATTTGTGCAACATCTGTTTTATAACCTGTAAAAATACTCATTTAGACATGTTATTACAAAGCATAAAGAATATTGCGAATAGAGTAAATGTAAACAGGAGAGCCAAAAATATGCCCTGTGAAGCGTTTTATAGCAGACTGTTTTTTTCCTGTTAATCGGATCATGGGATTCGCAAAATTCCCAAGTCCAACTAAATTATTCACAATATGTCATTATATACACAGATAAATGATGAACTCTACATTGTTAAGGAAGTTGTGGAAACTTTCACAAACATTAAATTAAAATCTACTTTATTTTATTGCTTAATATACTGTTAATTTTGACTCAGTTTAATTTGTGTTGACATTTCAAGCCATCATACTTAATACAGCTTTAAAGAATGTTTACGTGTTTTAATGACCAAATGACAAACAGTCGAGTATTATAAAACTAGGAAAACCAAACTTTTAAGTTAGAAATGTGTAAATATTGCATTGAGGAGTTCAAAATATACTATGAACGAAAGGAAGATGTATTTGTTGGTTTTCTAGCTACGCTCTCAATTGTATGCTGCTATATCACTTATTAAGACCAATATTATTGCACTAATGCGCACTCTTGCATATTCAAATGTGTTTACATCAGATAAAACAATTACTTTTCCTGTTCTCTCCGAAGGATTGGGAGGTAGAAATACTTTATATGTCATATTCAGGTTCGTTGTATTTAACAGTGTATGTTGAAATGATTTTCTGCTTATTATCATACACACATTTATATTTACACAATAAAATTTGGCATTTGTGTGTTTGTTTCTATCAACCCGAAAGGCACCTGAGGAAACACAAGGGTTGATGGATAGCTCGAAGACCCTTGAGGCTCAAGCATAGTTCTCCCTAGCTCAGAACAGTAGTATTGATTGTATGATTACAACGCCTCAGCAGCTCAAGGTGCCGAACTTGTACATGTTTTAATGGGATTCGATCTCTAACACCAGGTTACATCAGTTTCTCGAAGCTCATATTATACGTACATAACTTCTGTATGTTGGAGATCATTTTAATTCTATAGTTTTTAAGAGTCATCCATAGTTAATCAGATTCTATACTTATTACATAAGTGTGAATTTTTTTCCATAAATAACAAATTTATTGTTTGGCTTTGGTTTGTTTTAAATTCCGCGCTAAGCTTCACAAGGGCTATCTGCGCTAACCGTTTCAAACTTAATAGTGTAAGACAAGAGAGAAGGCAGCTAATCGTCACCACCAACCGTCAACTTTTGCACTACTATTTTCCAACGAATAGTGAGATTGGTCGTCACATAAAGCCATAACGGCTGAAATGGCGAGCATGTTTGGTGTAAGGGGCATTCGAACCTTTAACCCTCCTAATGCGAGTCAAGCGTCCTAATCATCCGGCCATCCAGGCCTATAACAGTTGTAAGAATATTGCTCTATCTGTAAGAAAATTTATTTTATCTACCAAAAAAGTGTGAACATATTCTTGGTTATTTTGTCAATATGTTCACCACATTTTGCGATTGTGTGATAAGGCACGCAGCAACGATAACGAAACTTTATAAATGTTCGTGAAGACTTGACATCATACAGTTTTGGCTTGGTTTGAATTTCGCTCAAAGCTACACGAGGGATATCTGCGCTATCATGCAAGCTTATTTGAAAACTGTTAATTTTCTCATTAAAGTTGATAAGTGAGTACTCAAAATGAGTGAATCGCACTTTATAAGAACAAAGTTCCACATCTTCGGTACTACTTTTTTTACTATATGTCATGCTCAGTATGAAATTCAAAATTATGCACTATTGCTCGACTCCACGATGTTTATTATGACAAGTTTCTACGAAGTGCCACGATGTCATCTTGTTTCTAAAAACTTCAAAACTAGATGTTTGGAGAGCGAATGGAAATATAATGGGGACTTATCATGCATGTGATAAATGGATTTATTAATTGAGATGTAGCTGAAATCTCGTGACCTTTTGGATTATCAATTTTCGCGAACTTTAAATTATTGTTCATTATATTGCTAGAGATACCAGGAAGACATATGTATGTTCACCTTTATCGGAATGAATTTTGGAGTCAGTGAGTCCATTATCATAACCATAACGTTTACTTTAACATGCAAGGTCGTTGTTCAGGAATATCCATGGGATATGATTTCCTGTCTTTGTTGCTTTAAACGCTTTGTTGTATGGGTTATTCTAATGTTACATATAACGGTGAAAACTTTTTTCTTCAAAATGTTTTGGTATTTTAGCTTTGTATTTTTCAACAATATATTCTTTACTCACGTTCTTCGCAGACAATGCTATAACGCTCTTTTGATACATAAAAAAATATTAGCCCAGAAACATGTTACTTATTCTTATTTCCTGAATATAAGGAACAAATATATTTTCAGGTACACGTATTACAATGGTATTCTTCAATTTCTTTTCTAGAATTGTAACAAAATATAAAGTAGTAACTTCGAGTTCCAGTGATATTATACAGTGTGGTAAGAACCCACGTGAGAATTGTTAATTGTATACCTATGACTTGCATGTTAATGAAATTGTAATGAACTTAAATTATATTCTTTGAATAGTGGAAGAAAATAATTAACTGTGGTTTAAGGAATCAATTCGTAATTGCAAGGCATGTCATGAGGTTATAATTTGCAATTAATTTAGTAAGTTCAATTATTTAAAGATGAGTGCTATAGGGAAATTTCAAATACATTAATTAATTTAAGTAATGTCCGTCGAAACCAATAACTATATTTTATACATGTGTGTGTGTGTGTAGGTTTTAAGGTGTCTGAAAAATTAAATTGAAGAAAACACTGATTTTAGGATTTGTTATACTTTACCAAATACAATGTACTGCAATATAACAGCAATAATATTACATTTAACTAATGTCAAACTAAATGTATTCTTTTATACATGAGCGACAAATCTAGTAAGAAAACCATTACAGTTATATCTATTTCATTAAAAATTGTTATTAGCTAGTTGTATTTGGATAAATTTGAGTAAGATGCACATAATTACAAAAAAATCCTTTGTTATGCTATACATATGTGTGAAATTTTCAGTATTTTTGAACAATTTATCACAGTCTGCTTTTATTATTCCTCTTTAAAAGTTTAAGTAATGTGATACATTTCAGCTGTAATTTTGAAAATAGTATTAGTGTTTGTCAAGAGATATTACAGTAAGTATAGCACTGGAATCTGCCGTGTTTAACGAATCATGCACAATAATATATATATGTATATTTGATATTACTGGGAAAAGGAGAGTATCACTGTAATGAAAACATATTTTTACGACAACAAGTTCAGACTGTGTATAATGAGATGTATGTGAGGAGAGGAGATCGTATGATCACAGATGTGTGTTTATCCTGTACATATAGAGAAGCTTTCTTGAATGACGCTAGATGGTTTTTTAATCCAATAATCCGTACCATCCATTATAAGCAACACACATGCCCCTGGCTATGAGTTAATGGCTACAAACTATATTCTCAGTCTGATTATATAGTTCTCAGCTCTTTGTAGTTTGAGGATAAGAGGGTAGGGAGAAAAGCCATCATGATTTGATGGACCACCAGAAGCAAGATAGGTAGAATAAATTACTTCGTAATGCATGACGCCACCATGTAAACGCTTTGATTTTTTTTATTTTTTTTCAATAAAGATGTTAAAAGTTCCAAGAAATTTGATGTCGGGGTTGAGGGAGCGTCGAGCTGATTAACTTCAAGGAACTCCTGTAAATATGGAAAATACTGGAATTTTAAAAAGCTACAGGGTACTGCATGAAACTTCTATCATTCTTCTAGCCTTGTTGAATGCACCGTTTGCTTTATTCCTACGTATATCATTCGTACTTTAATCGATTTGCTCTCTTTGCACTGAATCTCTCAGTCCATGCAGAAGTTGAATGAAAGTGCATCTATTTGTGCAGTATTTCAGGGGGTTTTTTGGGGGAGAGTTTTAAAGCTGTCACCAACAGTTGATAAATACACACACAAACATACACAGAAAAAGCATGCGTGTCAACAAGCTCATAGAAATTCTCGTATCTGATACTTGCACAAGAAATGTTGAAAGAAGTTGACAAGTGGGTGCTCAAACCAAGTAGGCTTGGATCAAAGGGTGATTCCGTCTTCATTAACCGTTTCCGACAGAATACTGTCGCAAAATTCAAAGCAATAGATTTTCCGGTAAGGTTGAATTATACATGTTTACCACTATCAAGCTCCGAGAATGTATGTCATAAAATGTTTGATACAGACAAAAGTGCAGGTTCCGGGAGTGTTAATGGTGTTTTTTTTTATAAATTTCTTTTTATCTCAGTTTCTTTTCCTCGTTTTCGTGTACAGTGAAATTGAAATTTGTCAAGTGATTACGCAGTGTATTAACGCTCAGAGTAAACTCACATGACAGAGATTCTATCGATTGTATTTTCACTCTATAGAATTTGATGTTGTGTTTCATTGTAATATTATTATTATTTTAAATATCCTCACCGGATCTATACCAGCTGAATCGTTTTTGAAGTTTCATTTTTGCATTTTGTTTTAATTTCACGTAAAGGCTACTCTAGTACTATCTACGGTGTGTGTCTCTAATTTTTAAATGATGGACTAGAGAATAAAGAGAGAGTTAACACCCCTTTCCCCATGAACAGCCGCATTTTAAACATGTTTTTACTAATAAGTAGTGGGATATGTTGTCACATTATAATGTTTCATAGCCTAAAGGGCAACCATACTCTGCGACGAGGTTCGATCCTGTGTCCCAGATTGAAAGTTAAATAGCTTACTACTAGGCTGTGTCAGGATCCTCTTTTCTAGCAGTCAAATTTATAAAGAATTGTATATAAATGACACATACATGCTTTATATGCTTGTTATAGAATTTCTCGCAGTTGTTGTTGTTGTTTTGAATTAAGCACAAAGCTACACAATGAGCTATCTGTGCTATGCCCACCACGGGTATCGAAACCCGGTTTTTAGCGTTGTAAGTCCGCAGACATACCGCTGAGCCACTGGGGGGCAATTTTCTCGCAAATATACAAAAACAATTATGTGCGCATATCCTTCTCTCAGGGCAACTACTCAATATTGCCCACTCTTTGATTACTCTTTTGAAAGAATAATGGAGTTTGGGTAACTTCTTATAGCACACCAACACCCCCCACAAAGAGTCACGAACCATAAACATTAAGGTTCACAATCCAAGTACAATAACCACTTGGCCAGCCCATGTACAATACATATTAAATGTATCCTTAAACATGTTTTAGAAATTATTTGATTCCTTAATCTATACGGATGTTATAACTTTGAGATAGAATTTTCCAGTTATTTGTTTGTCAGTCACTATTTATATGCTTTTAAAGCAAGTATAATATAAACAAATCTAAAAAAAATCATTTTATCATTTTCACCCGAATAACTATTTGTTACATCATTAAAGACCAGGTAAAACGTGACAATTATAGAGAACTTTACGGAATTATATTAAAATATTGTTTTTATTCTGCTACTCATCTTGTATTAAATATATATAATTAAAGGAAATTTTATTAAACAAATTCTGAAATATCTGGAATCAAATTCTTACGAGACAACTAGGTCTTTTTCTGATGTTTCTTTAAAAATAATTGGCATAAAGATTATTGATTATTTGTGTGATAAAAATCATTAGTGAAATGATCGTTGATTTTGCCGGGTGTCGTTACCTATGAAATGGATGCTTCTAATCACGACTAGACATTCACTTCAAAGTAAAAGCCGAGTAATGATAAATAATGAACTCACTAGATGTTCTCCAGAAAAAACAAGAACTACGTACGTATTGACCGTACGAGCTCCTCAGTAATTTAACCAACTTTTAACCAATTATAATTTTTTATTCACGCTTTCTATCGTTCGCATTCTTTTATTATACAGTCATAAACAACTATTTGTCTTCAATCCTTTGGATAGACAATATATTTTAGTGTGAGAATGACTTGAATATTTATAGATTGTAAAAAAAGTTGAGATGCTTATTTGTGAATTCACCAACTGCTTTGACTAGGCTAAGTACCCGAAGAAAGCAAATACCGTGCTATTATTTTGTCAGCGTGAATTAATTTATATGAGCCTTACGTTATCTAAATCTGTCACGCATTTTTACTCTCCATTATGGTATTGAGGATCTGCTCATTTGATATATATTCTCATTTGATTAAACTTGTACGTAATAGATAAAGCTTTTAGTGGAATCGAACGATTTTAGTCATCAATAACTTTTCCCCTTTTAATCCATATAATTATAAAATACAAACACAAGTTACCTTGTGAAATAATTTTATTCTACAAATATATTCGTGACTAAACAAGTCGGGGTCTTTCAAGTTGTAAATGCTGCTAGATTATAAATCTATCTGAAATATATGTGATATGTATGTTGATGCAAATGCAAAATTTACATTCGTGTAACCTTTTCTCCAAATATTTTATTTCAATAATTAGTTTACATTTGTGTTTAGTGCATCTTGTCATTTTTTTGTATTTTTGTGCTTGAATAAACTTACTTCAACGTTTCTGGAAAAAATAACAAAAACCTCTCATACATATTCATGTTTTTGTGTCATTTTATCTAAAAATTTAATTTTCAGAAAAAGTAAGAATTAGATATAATTTTTTTCGTAACGTTTTGCTGCAACTGAGCTTGGAGGTTTAAAGAATCTACCCACACGTTAATCAATATCATATACTGAGTAAAAGGTTAAGTTTTTCACATTAATATAGACCATGTAGGGTAAATAGTGTCATGTATCAGTCTTTCATTAAGCAACCAATGGTTTGGCGTTAACACAGAATTTTGATATTATAAAAACTTATATTTCCAGCCTGTTTTGTAATTCCACAGCTAAACACAAAACAACCTTTCTTTGAAAAAAGTTAACACCATAATATCATGAACAAAATATATGCTTTTATAAAAGTAACAAAAAGTAGCAGCACAAACAACCATTGTAAAAGAAAAGTTGTTAGGTGTACTAGAGATTAATCTGTGGCAAAAAACAAAAGTTAATGAAGCCTCTAGTTATACTAAAATTAACTCAGCATTCGCTATACCGTGTCCTCGAAATATATGGTTGTCAACGTCACTTTCTATCCAGAAGAACTGGTTTCATTGCAGTTTTCTTTCATGAATGCTGACTCTACTGTTTTCTTTACAATGGACTACATACACAGTCTTTATTTTTGGCGGCAACTCATCACCATCATAACTAATAACAAACAAGGGCAATAGGATTTACTATTTTAAAACAGTTTTTTTTTATCTGTTTTTAAATAGCTGTAAAGATTGCAAGCTTGCAAAGTGACAAAAAGGTCACCGAATACGATCAAGTTATATATAAACTGTTTTATTTTGCATGGATCCTTTCTGAACTTACAGCGTGTACTTTTGCATACGTTTTAGAAGATGGATTAGTAGATAACACAAATGATGCTATTATTAGTTTGTGAGGTAAGGAAAGACAGGAAGAGAGCGGTGTTTTGTCAGATATTTCAGTTGATAAATTTTCGCTTTTTCTTTCTTCTGTTCATTAAGTACATCTTAGTCGCGACATTGCTGAACCACACGAAGCAAGCGGAAACAAAACAAAAGGAAGATATAAACAACAACCACAATTGTAAGGGGAACGAGGTTACCCAAATAAACAAGTCTGTCGGTTTTCTCAATGTGTGATCGGCAAACAGAAAAATAAAGTTTTAAGTATGTAAACATTAAGCAAAGTGTGAAATATTGTACATTATATAATTCACTGAAGGTTAAAATCTTCGAATTTAGGCTTGTAGTTTTTTTACAGGATTTGATCATACTTTATTATATCTGTTTAAAATCATTATTACTTTCATGTATTCAGATGTTTAATTGTTGCTGATGGTGAAAAAAAATGATCCAAAACCTTCCAATAAGCTTCGATTAGCAATGCCTTAATGGCTGTTGCATATAGAATATTAAAAATGGTTTATTGAATATAAGTATAGGATCAAATTAAATTTATGTGAGAGTCTATGTGAGGTGGTTAAGGCGCTCGACTCGCATTGTGAGGGTCACGGGTATGAATCTCTGTCACACCAAACATGCTTGCTCTTTCTGCCGTGAGGGTGTTATTATGTTACTGTCAACCTCATTATTCATTGGTAAAAAAATAGCCAAAGAGTTGGCGATGGATGATGGTCATTAACTGCCTTCCCTCTACTCTTACACTGTTAAATTAGGGACGGCTAGCGCAGATAGCCCGCGTGTAGCTTTGCGCGAAATTCCAAAATAAACAAACTTAATGTAATACATACTCAATTCATCTGAAAATATGAAATTCCTCATTTACTTTGCACCTAATGGTTACATGACAACTTGTGTTTTTAGTACTTACAAAGATGTTAAAATGTAGATTAAGCTGTCTGTTAAAGCCATTGATGCAACAAAACAATATTTGAGGTGTAGTATTGTGCACACAAGAATTTAGTTGACCCATGAAACAACTAATTTTATTAAGTGTGCTGTGATAAATCTCTCGTTTTCCTTTGTCAGGAACACTCTTTTGACAATTACGGTTCCTCCTTTTCTCTGTTTCTGTATGTGAAATACGCCTCGCGAGGCTTCCTACACGGCCGCTACTCACTGTTTCAGGAGTATCAACTCTTTTAGTTGTGTCAGTTGAAACTACAAAGTATATTAAAGTATCTAACTCCTTGTGGTTTTTCTGTTATTTTTGCTCTTTTGAACTGTTCGATCTTCGTCTTTAGCAGCTGTGTCTGTAGGTTTTTTACTAAAAGTTCAAAGCTATATTTCTTTATTTTTGTATTATTCAGAAGCAACTGAGTTGTCCTGTTTTTTATCTGTTGTAAAATGAACTCATTCTGCAAGATTCCATCCTTCGTTGTTGATAAATATCGAATTATTTTTAAGCAAGTTGAAAAGGTGTCGAATCAACATTGTTTCACTCTTAACATGTTTGATGATCTTAATGCATCTCCATATTTTTGCAGCCACATTAGTTTGGGTGTAAAATTCAAACACTGAACTCATAAGTCACTACTTTCGAGACTTAACTGAAAGAATATGCAAAGATATTTTATTTTATTTTTGTACTCAGTAACCTTTCCTTGCAATGTGGAAAATCTGCTCTTGTTGTTTAAAACCTAAAGCTGAAATTTCGATCAGTGTTGAAACGCTCTTTTCCCTATACATTATATCTTTACTGATATTGAATACATAGTTTAAGATTTTGTTATAATTATTTAAGTTTTATCATAATTCGGTCTAATACACGTGGGTGTCGTAACTTTTCTAAACATGTATTTGTGATATGAAATATTAAGTGATACAACAAGTTGCAATTTTCTTTGTTTTTAAACGTACTTAGAACAAAGGTTTCGCAGTGTAGGGCATTTCAGTTTCAGAGGTTGCAGACACCGTAACTCCAACCAGATCTATCCCCTTCGACAAAAAATATGCGAAAATGATGCTTACATAAAATAAATGTCACAATGGTTATGTGTTAGTGAGTTGTGCCGCCGATGATTCGAGTTTATTCCACTAATTGAACCCTTCACAAGCTATAAGCTAGCTTGGAGACCTCTTCAAATCCTTGTGACTTTCTTTATCCCACGTGCGTCTGGGCGGTAGGGTTTGTGAGGGAGTGAAGAGGCGGTGTAGAGGAAAGGAAAGGCAGTACTGTAGAATCGAAAAACCGGAAATAGCACAGCTGAGCGTGACATTTTTTTTGCTGCATCAGCAGTTGCTGTTTAGTTTGTCTCTCTGTATAAGTATATATATAAAAGTTTTGTTTTTCTCTTTCAAAGAAACTTGGACACCTATTCTTGCCTGTACATTTTGAGTAATGGTGTCTCTTACAGAAACCAGAGGTAATGCATTTGCTTCACATGCAACAATAGAATATAACATTATATCTATTCCATTGTGTTGTTTTCATTCAATGAATATAATTATCGTGCTTTGATAAATAAATTTATGCATAATGTTATTGCACAGTTTCATTTATCTGTTTTAAAATTTCGGATAAAGTTGTATAAGGCTACTAGAGAATATCCGTTTCTAATTTTGAGCTGACGGGCTGGACAGAAAATAACTAGTTTATCAGCGCCTACCCGGCCCGGCATGGCCAAGCTTATTAAGGCGTGTGACTCGTAATCTGAGGGTCGCGGGTTCGCATCCCCTTCGCGCCAAACATGCTCGCCCTTTCAGCCGTAGGGGCGTTATAAAGTGACGGTCAATCCCACTATTCGTTAGTAAAAGAGTAGCCCAAGAGTTGGCGGTGGGTGGTGATGACTAGCTGCCTTCCTTCTAGTCTTACACTGCTAAACTAGGGACGGCTAGCACAGATAGCCCTCGAGTAGCTTTGTGCGAAATTAAAAAAACAAAACAAAAACATTATTAGCGCCTACTATCATCTCTTGTATAATTCTTACTTGTTGGTGTAGAACAAATCCATGAAAGCAATTTCATCCCAAACAGAGGTACGGGGGCAACCGGAGGCGCTTAGAAAATTCTCTTCGCTCTGTCTCGTACTTTTATAGCATAACCAACAGATCCAAAGTGCGGACCGCGTTTTTCCAATCCACAGTTTAGAAACACCAAGTGCAGGAACAAGTCCAGCCCTTTATTGTTCATGAAACTTAAACAGAAACAACAATTATCAGTTTGTTTGTTGCTTAGCACGAGTCTTTTCAGTTTTATAGGGTATAGTAGCTTGATTATGATGATAAGCAGCACTTAACTTCAAATCAAGAAGGCCGAACAGAATTAGTTACTTTAGCTAATCAAGTTAAAGGAGCTTTGTTAGAGTGAAGGAAGAGACAGATATTCTACTTCTCATCCCAAGCTCATTCTTTACAAAGAACAAGATATAAGTAGACAACATCTTAACAAACCTAGTGTCTAACGAATTAACGGTGCTTATCCTAATTAGGAGGATAAAAGCAGTTTTGTTTCCTAACTGTGCATATATGGCAAACATGTCAAACCTATTTTACATTTTAAAGCTCCTTACCGTTGAGGTTGGTACTGTCTAGTTCACACAACGGTTAAATACAGTCGTTTTATATAATTAATTAGCATTAAAGGTCTTCATATAATTTTACGAAACGAGTTGATATTAGGTAAATTATGTAAAAAAGCTTCACTCGTGTGGGTGTGTTTTCCTTATAGCAAAGACACTTCGGGCTATCTGCTTCACTTATAACTGAAAATGTTTAAAATTAAGAAATGCATATAACAGTGTATTCGAGGGTAGAAAGAATGTCTCTCACATTCAGTCTAATTATAACATTAGATATATAGCTCGGAAAATAATACATCGATATATCTATGCTCTCAAAGAAAGTCCATATCTCTTTCAGAAAAAACAAATAAAATTCCTATCTTAATTAGACTGATCTTCTATGACATGTACAGTGTTGTTTATTTTGTATTCCATACTGAGGCCACAAGGCTAATATTAATGATATAAAAGTCCTAACGATTACGAAGTTAATTAATTCGTTAACCAAACAAAACAATTCTTTTTTTTAACCCTACTTTTCTACATAATACTCTACAGTTGTTGTTTTGGTTGTAATTTAAAGCCTTTTCTACCAATTTTAAAGTGTATTAATTAATCATACAATAGGTGAATAAACTAAATTATAAAACTAATATTTTCGTACGCGGTTACAGCAGATCCAATAAATAGCTTCCTCAACTTGAAGGTTTAAGCTTTGACAACAATAAGTTGTTAGATGTCTCCTATATATCATAATTTTCTGTTGGATGATAGAAAACCAAATATTTCTAACTGTTTAACAACTAATTTATAATTCTAGAACGCTTACGCTTTCTTCTCTGTAGATTATTGAAACGCTAATTCTTTAGCTGGAAGAACCATATTATTACTTCAAGCTCTACTAAGAGAGTATTTTGAAGTTCATCACTGTTCTCAGCGTAATAAAAATACTTTTACATTTATTAGTAGTAAAGTTATAAAAAATAAGTATATACATATATAGACTTCATTATCCAATATTTATTTTTTCGGGCTAAGAAACGATTCGTAAGAACGAACAATCTTTAAATAGTTAGTCCATGCGTAAAATCTATTAATAATTGCTATAAAAACATTTGAATATGTTCCTTCAACATGTGGGTTCTAATGAATAAATGAATAGAGTTTAATTCGTTCTTTTATACAGAATAATACGAAAGTACGATATGCATATGTTAGTACAGAGTGGAGTCACCAGAGATGCAACACTTCAACCCCATGGGCTGTATTAGTATAACGAATATATGTGTTTGGTTAACAATCAGTTATTCACCAAACTAGAAGAGCTATGAACATAAAGTTTGAAGAAGGTAGTTAGAAGTCCTATTTGTATCTTTAGGATACTTTAACTAGTGAAGCTGTTTTGAAAAAACTATTAAGTGATGTTATTAAAGTTTCACTTTCAACTTAAACCAATTGTCTTCTATTACTTCGTGATAAGGTAATCTATGTTTCTTAACAATAACAAACAAGTAACTCCATAGTTAAAAGCCAATAATATGTTTCTTTACATGAACAAATAGTTTACTCAACACTTAAAAGCTAATTAAATGCTTCCTTAGAAGAACAACCATTTCACTCAATAGTTAAAAGATATATGTTTCCTTACAAAAACAAACAATTAACTCAATAGTTTAATGCTAATTAAGCGTAGTTACTATAAAGCATGTTTTAAAAGCTTATATAAAAATGATAGAAAACAAAAAAATGAAAAAATCCAATTCTATTTACACAACATATAAATGTCACTAAACATTTAGATGCATCAACATTATATACCATTAAATATCAAAATATACTGCATATGGGTTTATCTAGAAATTCAAAATAAAATATAATATGCTTGTAAATAAAATTTTACATGAATTAATTGATACCATATTGAGCAAAGCGTTTGTTCACAATGATATGTATATTATGTATGATGTTGTCATGTAATGCGTTGTATGTATATATAAGTATATAGCCTTTTTAAATTAAATTTTAAAATAATAACGGAATATTATTAATCTCATTTTTAATCTTTAAAAAAACTCTGCTTAAAGGTTGATCACCCATAATATTGTCTTTGAGTTGTCCCACGCTGGCACAGCCCTAAGTGTGAGGATTTACAACACTAAAATCAGAGGTTCTATTTCCTGAGTTTGCTGGTGAGGGGGGAGGGGTTTTGAGCTCAAAGGCATGTATGTGTTTATAATGCTAAAACTCGTGTTTCATTATTCGGATGTACAGAGCGCAGATAAGCTGTTGTATAGCTTTGTGCTTATTTACCAACAAAAGTTTCAAATTTAAGTAATTGGAAACATGAAGTCAGTTATAGAGCATATGCAACTCGGTAATTATAGTAAATAAACTGAGGTTATATAGCATATTAAATTGCATCAGAAGTACATAAATTACAGCCTTCATGAAAAATTAAATAATTTCGTAAAATGTTTCTTGATAAAAGGAAACTAAGTAACAGCTAGTCTTCAAAAGAATTACTTTTTCTTCACTGTAGAGTGTGATAAACAACTCATATTTATACTCGTTAATATTTTTTGTAGTATTAAATACATTATAATAGCCTACTCTTACACGGACTTTAACAATTTCATTGTAGGAAGGTAGATATTTTATTCATTTTCAATCAATAGTGCACATAGATCGATGGAAAATCTTACCTTTTTAAATCAAATAAATCGTGTTTTCACTGTTTTATTAGTGAATGAATTTTGACTGAAAACAGATTGACATTCTAGTCGATTAAAATTTTTTAATCTTTTTTTTTTTTGCTTTTAAGTGGCAAAAAAAAAAGTCTCAGTTTTCACGACCAAAATTCTTGACGTTTTTCTGTATTACTCGTTTATTGATCAACTACAACGAAGTAGGGTTTTGCATGCAGTTATGACCTGATGGTTAAAGACTGAATTATAAACCCTTTTTTGACAAGATGGGATTTTATTGAATTTATTGTGTTAATAACATATCTGATATAAACATTTTAATACTTAGAAATTTAAATGTCTGTTGGAGCATTTACAGATAAGTTAGCAAGTCCCATACTATTTTTAAGAATGATCATAAATACTTTAATTTGTTACGATCTTTGGTATTTTTAAACAGTACTTTGAACAACAATTTCTCAACCAGATTACAGTACTGTTTAAAGTATAGTTAAAAACAAGGGTAGCCAACTGATAAACAATCTATACTAATGCTATATTGATTATCAGATTTATTTCTAACACTAGATGTTTTTTGGTGATTTTTTAGACTTATTACTATTTCATTGATACGATTGTGATTAGTGTAATATACGTTAATGAAATAAAAAAAAGAAATTGGAAGTGTTGAGATTATTAAAATTAATACCTCTTCACGGCAAAACATCATACGACTCTATAGGTAAGAAGCTAATTTAAATCGAATTTAAAGGTAAGAAAAGTGTTTTAGTATAAATACTTAATTTATGATTCAAAAATAAACCGAAAAATAAATTTGCTCTCGCTTGACTTTAAAACTTGAGAGTGGATTTCATATGACATTAACGTAGGTTAAGTGACATCGGAACTACAAAAGCTAACATTTAAAATACCCTCGAATCATCTACAGTTACTACTATAGTTGGAAATTGACTTGATTGTGCAATTTCCGGTTTTCGCTCCGTTCTCCAAATTTGGATGCGATCCAATTAAAGTGGTTTTAGCATCGAACAACGAACTAGCACTCTCCAGCTTGTTTCTGTATGAACTGAAACACAAATGTTATGTATATGAATATCAGCACAAGTAATTTTGCTCATAGGCACATCTGGAAAGAAATAAAATACGTTGACAAGAACAAATGTTACTTATTTTCTTGATTAAATGACGTAGATAACAAAATTTTAAAATATTAACCAGACTAAAGAGCTACAATACTAGTAAAAGAAAATACCTCTTTTAATATGGCTTAAAATCTTGCTAAAAACGAGGGTTTCCAACCAGCAAAAACAATACGTACCAGTCTTTAAAGGTAGGAACGTAGGAGAAGTAAACTTAACTCACACTGATATTTAGTTTCGCTTTAAGTAGGTAGCTTGCTCTGGTCGACAGATAATATTATGTGCAATGCTAGCAAAATTAGTCTCTATAATTCATAACGATAAATTATATATCTAAAATTACGAATAAATACCCTCACAGCTCATTCGGGGCCATATTCTTATATTGCAGCTAAATTGAGTCAGGCTATCCTATGTTATGTACATGTGTCTTGCTTAAGTTTAATTGTCCGAGTCAAACTAACCTCTATTACGTATATTTCTCTAACTGAATTTTGCTTATCTCAGTCAAGTTCAACCATATGACGTATATCTCTTGCCTAATTTTGATAGAAATAATTTCAGTTCAGAAAAGGTGAAATTTCCTACTGAAAACAAGTTTTTACACTCCGTTATATATTCATTTTATTGTGTGTGTGTGTAGGTGAATCTGTGGACATATAAAACTTAAATATCGCGGAAATTAGAGAGATAAACATTGCAGAGAACCTTTCTCAAATTGAAAATATATTTATTATATTAAATTGATCGGAAAGAGTTGTGATCATTTAGTTGATTATTGTTTAATTTCCATTGGATCAAATACTGTCTTAAGTTTTAAACTTTGACAGATAAGCTTACATTTCAGTTCATACTTCATTCACGATTTAAAGCTTCATAATGTAAATTATGGTCGACGATTTATATTCTTCTCTGTTGCACAAGTTTCCCTGGATCGAGGGGTGTAAGAATTTTCTCCTATTATGTGAGTAATACGTTCTAATGACTATATAGTTAAATATATGTAGGAACTCATGGCACATTAGGAGATTTATAGCGTAATCGTTTCCCTTAAGCTTCTATGGAAAAATAGTTGAATATATGAACTTATATTTGTCACATGAACGCTCATGGTTTCTGAAGCACTAAAATAGTCTGTAGCGCGTTTTCGTTATTGTTATTATTATTATTACAGACTCCTTATTGCTGAAATGTGGAAAATTAATCAATTAAAATGTTTTGAATTATGATGAACATTTCACTTTATTGATTTAAATATTTTCAGAGTTAATATATTTTAACATTTAACATTGAATAAAGACTTACATGATCACGGAGAAACACAAGCGGTATCTACAGTTCACCATTAAATGATCTCGTGTGTGATTTTTAATATTTAACATTGAATAAAGATTTAAATGATCTTATAAGATATTTTTTCACAGAGAAACACAAGCTATATCTATAGTTAGTTAAATACTAAATGATCTCGTGTGTGATTTTTAACATACACGCGTTAAAAGAAATAAGCGAAACAAATGGTAATGCATTATTTACTCGGCAGTCGACTTCAGTGGAGATAAATGTACATACATGTACGTATATGAGCTATAAATTTCTAATTATTTAGTTTAAATACCTATTTCTTTAATCTAGAGGCATGCTTTTTTGCATATTTCCTGTTTATCAGCTATCAGATTTGATAATGTAGGAAGAAACAATTGTGGTAAAATAAATATTTATTACTTCAATATTCACTTTGACATTACTGAGAAATTATTTTCTTTTCTAATCTTGAAGTGTTTTAATAATGAGCTTGATTTTCTCGAATTGTATCTGTTCTTAAATGCGTTTTTAATAAATGTGAAAATGAGGTGTTATATTTAGGTTTCTATAGAAATTATTATAAGAAATTGCATCGCAAAAAACCCAATTTTTTTGAGTGCACAGAACGTGTTATATGTCCTTTTCTTTCCTTCTTGTATGATAGATAACCCATAAAGTCTTCCAAAAACTAAGCGAATTCACTACCACTTTTCCTTTATGCGTGTGATTCTATAAATAAGTTTCGATTAGGTACAAATGGGACTGCTCTAAACAGAGGCAACTAACCTTTTTATTTACAAGTTGCACAGTAAAATGCCCAGTAAAAGGTTACACCAGCTGAAATGGAAAGAAATTAATTAGCGCGATGTACTTTTTAGTCGTTTGGGCTACTATAGTTATGGAATATGTAAAAAAATTAAAACTGTTTTGATGCTGTTCTATTCTTAAGAGTCTATTATTTGTAGGAAATAATTTCCAATGAACTTACAACAAATTTGGTCCGGCATGATCAAGTGGTTAAGCGCTGGACTCGTAAACTGAGGGTCGTGGGATCGAATCCTCGTCACAACAAACATGATCAACGTTTCAGTCGTAGAGGCTTTGAAATGTTACGTTCAATTCCACTATTCATTGGTGAAAGAGTAGCTCAGATGTTGACGGTGGGTGGTAATTACTAGCTGCCTTCCCTCTAGTCTTACACTGCTAAATCAGGGACGAATAGGACAGATATCCCTTTTCCCAAAATAAAAAAAAAACAATTTGTTTGTATTTTGTTTTGAAATTTCGCACAAAACTACTCGAGGGCTATCTGTGCTAGCCGTCCCTACTTTACCAATGTAAGACTAGAGGGAAGGCAGCTAGTCATCACCACCCACCGCCAACTCTTGGGCTACTCTTTTACCAACGAGTAGTGGGATTGACCGTCACATTATTACGCCCCCACGGCTGCGAGGGCGAGCATATTTGGCGCGACGCGGATGCGAACCCGCAACCCTCAGATTGCGAGTCGCATGCCTTAACACGCTTGGCCATGCCGGGCCGAATAAAAAACAAACAAACAGTAGTACTTTATTTTTTTTTCCTTACGTTTACACGTATTCATGGAATGCCTCGTGATTTGAATACTTTATTGAATTAAATAACTCGAATAACGAGGCATCCTATATGATTTATAATTTACACTTTAATTATCATCATTTCCATTGGTACATACGAAAAAGCAGTTATTCATATGAATACCTCAGTACTAAAAATCAATTAGGGTTACATTAATTTATGAGTAAATATGAGTCTTCTGTATTAGGCTATTTATTATTTCATACAGTCACATACAATTTGTACTGCTAAGATTGCATGGAAACTAAGTGCATGAATTTCTTGCCAGGAAAATTTCACTTCTAAGTAAATCTTGTAGTAAAGCCAAGGAGAGCTTGTTTTTGTTTTCCTATTTTGATTCTGAGATTTTCGTCATTTAAGAGTTATTGATTCTAAGTCAGTCTGTTAATGTTTTAGTACTTTTTTAAAAGAACCAACAGTAAAAAGAAAGAAACCAACTAAAAACCTCAAATGTAAAACAAGAGTCAAGATTGATGTGATTTCTCATAGAAAGTGTCTTGACCTCGATAAGAGACTGGCATTTCAGCGGTGCAATCTAATAGTTATATTTCATTCACCAGTTACTCTTTGTTTCTGATTTACAGAACTTCTAAGGTAAGTTGCGGAATAGCAAACATATGTATTTTTTTTCACGTCTGTCTTAGCACATAGAGTGTAATAGGATCTGGGTAGCGCATTTATGTATTCTTGTAAATTGGTGAGATAACCGAAATTGGTAGTCTTTGTATGTGCAAAACATGGGCCTGTGTGGAGCTTCTGCAACCATCTATGTTAAATATTACACCAGAATACATGTAAAAGTAGAGAAACGTCAGCGTTGCATCACTACAACGATTTGTGGTGTCTCAAGGCACTAGTAAGTCTTATCCCATTAGATACACCCGATATTTTTTAGTAAAGTTGAAGCTGAACACTTACACAAATGGAGTGAGCATTTCCCCATTCGCTTCTCTTTAATTGATTATATACGATAATACCTCATTGCTCACTGTTTGTGTAAAACCTACACCCTTTATTTCTGTCAGAAGGAAAGAACAGGATATTTAAACTACGTCAAACAAAAAGTATTTTGACCAAGGAGGTAGTGTGCACTCCATTTCCATTTTGAACTCGTGTGTTATTTATTTGCAAGCCTGAGAATGCTTGTTTTTAAGTAATTGTGTAACCAAAAGAAACCACTTAAATTAATTTATGAATAGAACATTTGATAGTTAAATTTTGAACTAATAAATCTAATGTTTCTTGAAACAAACATTTTTTTTCATCCTTCAGTAGCTTTATAAAACATTTAAATTTAGCACATTGTTCAAAGGTTTGAAAGGGTACACTTCACGTCCCGCACACAAACGCCATTTTATTTTTTCTAATTGAACACACAACTTACACGCATTTTCTAAGCTATGTTATAATGAAATAACACAAAAAAGGACTTAAATTACATTTGCTACATATATATATATATAAAATTACATATATACTGATATATTTGATTAAAACTACAAACAGTATTACGTCGTGTGCTTGTTTATTTGTCTGTTTTCGATATACTTGCACATTTGATGGAAAAAAAAAGAGGTAAGTTCAACATTTTAAAGTTGATAGCTTGGGAGTTTGTTTGTTTGTTTCTGAATTTCGCGCAAAGCTACATGAGAGTTATCTGCGTTAATCCTTCCTAATTTAGCAGTGTAAGACTACAGGGAAAGCAGCTAGTCGTCACCAACTGTCAACTCCTGTGCTACTCTTTTACCAACGAATAGTGAGACTGACTGTGACATTATAACGCCCCACGGCTGAAAAGTTGAACACGTTTGGCGTGACGAGGATTCGAGCCCGTGACTCTCAGATTACGAATTCAGTACCTCTAACTACTTGGCCATGCAGGGCCACAACTGGATAGTGTTAATACACGAAGGTATTTTACTGAGAAATATTTAGTTTTATTGTGTCTAGGTAGTTCGTGCTCTTGACTCCAAATCTTAGGGTCGTGTATTCGAATTCCCATTCTACCAAAAATGCTTGCAGTTTCAGCCGTGGAGGCGTTATAATATTACGGTCAATTCCACTTTTCGTTGTTAAAATACTAGTCCACGAGCCGGCGGTATCCGATGTAGGCTTCCATCTAGTCTTACACTGCTAAATTAGGGACGGCTAGCGCAGACATCCCTCGTGTAGCTATGCGCGAAATTCACTAGACGTAGTTTTATTATATAAGTGATATTTGTTATTTCATTAAAAGATTAAGAAAAATACGAAAATCACTGAAATAATTTTGACATTACATATGTTTCAAATCTGTAAAACAAGTCAGTGGGGTTCAAGTGTTAATTTTACTTTTCTTGTCAAACTGTTTGAACAGAAAACATTTTCGTTTATATAGTTTGTTCGAAATAAAGTTAAATAAGAAAAAGCATATAAACGTCTCTACGCTTCAAGAATTAAAGCATGCATTTGTAATAGCAGTTAATTTAGCGGATAAGATGAAGCTTAGCTTAGATACAAAAAATCATTAAAGATTGTTTCACATGCTTTAGTTTTAAATCTTGCGCATAACAGAGATTGTTAAAAGTGACGAAATGATAATAAATGGAACAAACGACTTAATTTTTAAGCCACATTGAAAATTGCTATCACCACTTTTACTGTTCACTACAACATTATTTTTGTTCCAAACTTTGATCATTGGAATTAAGCCAATCCTCTGAGAAACGAAGAAAATTTTCTTTAAATACTTTTTATATAAAACTTAGGATTATTTAAAACTATGTTTTGTGATTTTTTGTCATTAAAGAATAATTAACCAACTTTTGTATGTTAGATATTAATGCTGACATACATACTGTAAATAAGGTGTACCTTTAGATAATTGTTAATAGTTTTAAATTATTTCTAACTTCTATTTTGCAACTATATTTACATGTTATTTAACGAATGTGTTTTGAACTGAAATATGTAGTTAATGTCGTATATTTATTTCCAAAGATTTCTTACAACTTTCCAATTTTTAGCAGAAATTAGTGATTTTGAAACCTACTTTACTTCTCGTTAGCCACATGTTCAAACTCATAATTTATACCTAAGTCAACGATACCGAAGTATTTCCGTATAAATTCCGCATTAAACGCAAAGTGACAATTGGGCCATGTTAAACATTGCAACTTCACTTATATAGAAGTTACAATGGATCATAAGTAAATAATGTATATAGGTTGCTCACATGTATATCTGTTGGTGGCATAGGATAAAAGGAAACTTGATTGTTTAATTTAAAGTACATTACGCCAGTATACGGTAAAGAAGACATTTTGGTGTTTTATAAATAATTTCAAGTAGTTGCATACTAAATACTGTTGACACCTCAGAGCTACGTACACCTTGCATATATGTAAAGAACGTAATTATGCTTTCTCTCTTTCCGCAAGAGGGCAGACCCGTTTTGGATAGAAAATGATCAACTTAATGATCCGTGTTTTAAGTGGCTCGTTGTTTTGCAAGTCACGTTAGTGAGATATGAGAGTAGAGCTATAATAAGTCATGTGTATAGATCTTAAGCTGATAATGAAAGTGGGAAGCTGTTCCACAGGAAATAGCTTCGACTATTTTGCATAGAAGTGAAATATAAAATGATCCTTTTGAGGGGAGTTTTAACCCCTGGTGTCAAATCAAGGTGAAAGATATTAGAGACTCCACGAAAATTCTTTTTCGCTTGACTGGCCATTAATTTACTTTCGCCTGAGTTATTTGCAAGAGTTTTGAACTTTGTTTAAGATAATGCAGAGGAGCACCGCAATAGCTGAAGTTGAAGTGTTGCAAGTAAAAGCTCAATATCTTGTTGTTTTTATATTAATTAAACGTTTCAGAAAGCATACGTCAAAATTTACTGACGTAGCAATACAATATCATGATTCTATAACTTTAACTGAATCTACTTAATATTGTTGCGTGATCAATACAGCCTAGAATTAGCCAAGCGTATTTGATGTGTCGTAGGACCTGGATAAACACGTTAGTATTTCGACAACAGGCAGCAACACATGAGGCATCAATGTAAGTGCTTCGTTGAACATTAATTAGTTATTACAGATCTTGAAGTCACGTGGTTATACACAGTATTACCTTAGTAACATTTTCTCTGAACTTAGTAGTTGATGAGTACTTTAGCTACACCTTTCAATCACTTACTTTCGCCTCAAAATATCATGAAAGAGGCATTCAGGCTATGTTAACGACAACTAGGCAGATTAAAGTAAAAAACATTCTTATACATAACAGCAGACAGGAAGACAACGACTTACAAGCACAAGTGAAAATTTTGTCAAAACAATGGTCTGTCTTCTCCAGGTACGATCATTACTAAGTAGTAAAAGTTTTTTGTATCATTACAAAGACGAAAGGCGCAAAAACCACCAGGATCAAATACCTAGAAGTGAATTCCACATATCCGTCTTAAGATCTCATCAATAAAAACCAAATGAATAATAACCTTATAACCCTAGTGCTTTCAAAGAGTTAACCTTTCTTCTTACACAATTTCCCTTCCTAACTGCTTAGGTTATATTATAGTGTTTTAATTCATTTTATCTCAACTTCTTGAAGCTACGCGTTTTTCTAACATCACCAATATGAAACAGATAATAAAATACTTTGGAATGAAAATTTTCTCTTGCACCAACCCAAAACTAAAAAAAGAAGAAGAAATAGACTGTTTATAATGATTTATCATCAAATTTTAATAATGGCTCTAGTAACATCTTTTATATATTGTAAGACCTATTCATCATTCATACACTTGACCAGGCTTGACATTTACCTATATCTTGTCCTCCTCTTTCTCTTTTTCTGCCACATTTAATTCTTGCATCTTTTGTCTTTGTGACGATATATATAATTTTTTATTGGTTAGTACTGATCATACCTGAAGAAAATAGAGCAATATTCTCTTGAAGCTTGTAGTATGTTTCTCGATCAATAAAATTTTTTCTTATGCTTATAAATCGTTGTTTCTATTGTTACTTTAGTTTAATGTTCTTCTTTAATGAAGTGTCCTAATTCATATTAGTTGAATTTGTCTCCAAGGCGTAGTTGTACGTTTTAAGTAGTAAAACCCGTTAGATCGTTGGTGTAGTCCAAAAAAAGTAAGGTGTCCAGTATATAATATAGCATTCAAATAGACTATCATTTTTTTCATGACATTGTCATTTGTATAATCTCCACTTATTATCAGTCGATAATAACAGTAAGCAATTTGGACCCTGATATCTTGTATTATAATACAATTTGACATTAAATGGTTCTTACGTTTTTTGTTCCAACATTAAAATAATTGAGAAAATTCCTTATCCCGTTTGCGTACGTTATGTATTTTCATTTCCTTCCTTATTAGTTAAAATACTAGTGTATACATCACTGGAAATAATAGCGAAAACAATGAATAAAAAAAAATATTAAGAAATTGCCTTCAATTTATTGTATGGGAATTAGAAAAACATATTACAGTCCCTTGTTGATAGTAACTGTGATTGTAACCTCTCTAAGAATATGTTTTTTTGGGTAATAAAACGGCAGTCCAGAAGAAACATGTACTGACCCAGCTATCGGTACAAGTTAGAATGATTCATTCTAGGCAATAAGTAACATATAATCTTTAGCAAGTAGTGGCTTCAGAGTATGTGTAGTTAGTTACTTATAAACGTTTTCTCAGGAGAAGCGGCCAAACCAAAACGGTGACAAGAGCATCAGACTTTAAATACTGTGATGAGCAAAGTTGGACAAGTTTTCTCTTTATAACTTAATCGAATTTCAATAAAAACTTATTTGCTTATAGACAGAAGAATTATGTCATGATCAGCAATCATAATCCACACTGAAGCATGTCGAGTAAGAACAACACAGATGTAAGTTGTGTGTCAGTCATTAGGGTTCGAAATCTGCACTAAACTGATGGCACTATGATTTCTGACAGAAAGAAGACCTGGTTGGTAAAACTTATATCCTAGTAAGATGGTGTGTCAAATAAAGTGAAACGATACCTAGAGGTAAAGATGCCGTTGGAGCTCTTACAAACTTGACTTTTGTTGCACATAGTCGCGATATAAATATGTTGAAAATTTGGAGGTCTAAACGACAACGTGACAAATTGGCTAAATTGTAGGAAATGATATTACGTTTGGAACAAATATTTTATAATAATATCTTGATAAACATGTTATATAATACAAACAAGATTTACTATTCTATTTAAAGCAAATTCACAATATTTGCGAACATTCTAACTTATTTGTTTTCCGTTTGTGTCTTCCGTAATAATATATTATATTAACAAAAACATAATATTTAGTTGCAGTTACTCACTGCGAAAAAACATTTTCCAGTATTGCGTATTACAAGTCCTACAGCAACACTGCAAGATTTACCCGTGTCCTCAGTTTACTAAAAAGCGGTGAAAATATTCTGGAAACAAACTAAATGTTTAACTTGAAGTTAAATGGTATAAAAATTTGGTAGTATTACAAAAAGTAGTTTCTATTTCCGTAAGAAAATAGTTTATCGACGAAGAACCTGAAAGCTTACCTTTGTGTATCTGTCAACACACATCATGACATTACTTTAGTAGTTATAAAGCTGATTTTAGTCTGAGAAAAAAAATCTGAAATGCTTCAATAGAAAGGTGTTGAGCTCAAGTTCTTTCAGTGTGAATATCTGTATGATATAACACATTTTCAGTTGCTGATTTCTTTCACTTTGGCTATTGTATTACTTTGATTAATTTAATTATGAATAATGTCTCACTATTTAACCAAAACTTTGTTGTTACTGTACATACTTTAACATTATATGTACATATATTTATATGTATATGTATATATGTACTCTTAATTTTAAGGCTTCATTTTCTACATCTTTTCGCTACCGAACCTATTGCTAAGCAGTAATATATGCCAAAACCCATTTATCTCTGATGTTAAATTAATTAAAGTTACACAGTTTGTGCCGAGAAATCGATTTTCGTTGACAATTTGCTGTTGTTTGTAAGGATTACATTGTTTATACTACTGTAATGATCATTCACGGAACCAGCAATGAATATGGGTATAATCTCCTCATATTACGCTTGCGTTCTTTATAATTTCTATACTCGATGTGCACTGTTACAAATACACAAACATCTAGAGTATGTTTATGTTTCATTTACTGGTAAAGTATTTGTCGTAAGAGAAAATAACTGACATTTTTATATATTGTTTAAGAAATGGCGTATTACATTTTTACAGTTATTTTGTTAAATCTTATTGATTGTAATAATCATGAAAATGTAAAATTTTATATTTGTTTGTTTTTGAATTTCGCACAAAGCTACTCGAGGGCTATCTCTGCTAGCCGTCCCTAATTTAGCAGGTGTAAGACAAGAGGGAAGGCAGCTAGTTTAAATTTTATAACTGTTAGTTTACTACTGTAGTAGTAAGTATACTACTGTACCATTTAGAAAGTTTACAAAGGACTGACTAACTGGCTTCTTTGTTAGGCCCAACCACGTACGCCAGTCTAAAGCCATTGAGTCTCGAAAATATCAAGTGAAGTCTTTAAAGATTAATTTTATATTCCTTTCCAAACATTACAAACTGTAGATCTCAAAGATTTACATGGTAAATACAGTAAATATCTTTAAACTTTTATATATAAAAATGAAGTATACAGATTAATCCATGATTTTTCAAATGAAAGGTAAAATATTACTTATATCTCAAAGCTAAAACTAGTAAAAAGAGTGAATGAGGTCAGTCCTATGTAATGAAAAGAGTAAAGCGAGCATTGAAACTCAATTAACTTGCTTTATGCACCATCCAATCTTCTTTTACACATTGAAGTTTGTATGCGGAAGGTGGTTTGACTTCTTAGCCTGAAATTTCATTTCTTTTCTATCTGTTTATCAAGTTAGTTATTGCATTTCAATTAATGACATATTGTACTCAATTAGGTGTGAAAAGGACAAAATTAACTTATTTAAGTAGGAACACAACTGTCATCACAGAAACAATTTTGAAAAAAGCTGTAAACTTCAGAGAGTTTGTCAAGGTACTTACTAATTTAAAACTTTGTAAATAAAGTGAAAGATGTAACGTTTATACTCGTGATAGATGTGCTTTACTTTTTAAGTTTCTAAAGCCTCAAAAAACAACAGAATTATATAACTATACTCCATTATTTAAATATTATATTTGTTATTGATATCCATGTATCTACGGAAATATTTTTAACGAATTATGGAGCATAAAAATATTTTATAAAATTAATATAGACTAGTGTAAATCAAAATTTTACGAGAATTTAAATACATATATAGAGACCATAAGTAGAGAAAAAAAACGAGAGAAAAATAATTTTTATTCATAAGATGTACAGTTAATGCATACAGGTCTAGGAGGTGACTGACTGAGGTATAACTTCCAAAATATTTTTAACCCTCGGTGGACTCAGCAGACAGCCCTATGTAGCTTTGATACAAGAAAAAAGAAACATACACACACGGTCTTAACCTCGAACTGTTGTCCTTTGGCGTCTTAGAGGTACTTATGAGAGCTTATAATGTTTGGATATTAGGCTCACTTTCCGGGTGCACACCCATTGTGCAGGGTTATTGTAAAACAAATTACGGAATAAATAAATAAAACGTGACTCATATACACACACACAGTTTACTACTGCCATACTTCAAACAGTTATATTTCAATAAAATATAACAAATATTAGTTTGAAATAAAATACTTTAAAACATGAATCGCTTTACTTTTGAGTATCTGTACAGCTCAGTCTTAAACCCGTGTTTATGAAAAATATAATTTTTCAGAATATTTCCAGCTGCAACTGACACGTAACTGGTTATGTTACACATGTATCTACCTTTTCTTATAAATGTATTACATAAAACTGGTTTGTGTATTTTTTATTTATCATTTATTATTTTGTATAAAAATAATTAATGTAAATAAATAAACTTACAAGCGGTTTTAAAATTTTGGGATTTCAATATTTGTTTAATAAAACTAGAAGTAATTATGTCTCTGGTATTTCGCCTCCAAGCGGAATATCTACGGAGTTTTGTCGTTAGAAATCGTGTGTAGCTTTGTGCTTAACAACAAATAATAACAACTCTAGTATTTCTCTACTGAAGCAATACAATAATTTACATTTTTAATCTAATTGCTTACTCTTATAATTTAAGTTAAAAAAAAACTTGCGAGATTAGATTAGCCTTTAAGTTTCAGTTGTTTCTATAGATAATTACTGTTTCTGTATTTCTTATGTATCGTTTCCTTAAATAAAAAAAAACTGAAACCACATTTAGTGAATTTGATTAGGTTTCGTGTTCCAACTTATTACTCTGTGCATCATTCTCAAAACTTATTTTCAAAGACAAAATCAGTTTTGTAATGTAATGTAATGATATACACTCAATGGCCACTTTAGTAAGCACACTTATCTAGTACCAGGTAAAAATCTCCTTTGGTTTCCAAAACCCCCTAAATTAATTGTGCCATGGATTCCACAAAGTGCTAGAAGCATTCCTTAGTAATTCTGTTCCATGTTAACTCGTCGACCACACATTCATGTTGTGAACCTCTCGTTTCATTTCATCCCAAAGATGCTCTATTGGATTGAGGTCCGGGGACTGTGTAGACCATTGGAGTACAGCGAAGTCACTTACATGTTCGTGAAACCAGCTAGAAATGATGCGTGTTTTGTGACATGGCGCATTATTATGCTGGAAGTAGCCACTGGAAAACGAATAAATTGTGGTCATAAAGGGATACACATGGCCAGCAGCAATGCTTAGGAAGGCTGTGACATTCAAATGATGTTGAGTTTGTATTAAGGGGCTTAAAATGAGCCAAGAAAACATTCCCCACTCCAATTGACCACCACTAACAGCATTTACTATTGACACAACGCAGGTTGGATCTATGAATCCATGTTGTTTACAGCTAATTCTGACCCTACCATCGGCATGTCAGAGAAGAAATCTAGCTTCGTCAGACCACACGACATTTTTCCAATCTTGAATCGTCCAGTTTTGGTGATTCTATGCCCACTGTAACCTCATCTTCCTGTTTCTTAGTTGATAGGAATGGAACCTTGCACAATCTCCTGCTGCTGTAGCCTATCTTCTTAAAGGTTTGACGCATTGTGTACTTAGAGATGTTGTAAATAGTGGTTAGTTGAGTATTTGTGGCTTTCCTTTCAGCTTGAACGAGTCTGGCCGTTCTCCTCTGATCTATTTTATTAAATAGGTGTTATTACCCATAGAACTACAGCTCACTGGATGTTTTTTGTTTTTAGCACCATTCTCTGTAAACTCCAGAGACTGAACTACGTAAAAATCTCAGAAAATCAGCAGTTTCTGAGATGCTAAAACAACCACGTCTGACATCAGCAATCATTCCATGGTTAAAGTCGTTTAGATTATGCATCTTCCCTATTCTAATTTTTGGTCGATAAACAAATGAAGCGCTTGACCATGTCTGCATGCAGATTCGCTGTTTGGTTATTTGTGTTAAAGAGCAGGTGTAATTAATAAAGTGCCCACTGAGTGTACGAACGTTAATTATAGAACAGAAATGTAGTAACAAAGCAAATGGGAGTAGTTTCACAGAGTCACGGCGTTAATCATATTCGTAGTATATAAACTGCAGATATTGTAAAGCCCTGTTGTAAAGATTGATTATGTATCAATAATTAATTGACTGTATAATATAAATTACTTATCTGAGCCATAATAAGTAGCAAAACAAACTAATGTATTCAAGTCTACTTGTTGCATGATATGATGATAAAGGGTTGCTTCTTCATCCATTGAATTCCCTCAATGCTGAAATTGCATAATTTCCTGTTGCATCATAATACGATGAGACATCCGATGTATTCTTAACTGCTATTAGGTAATCAAGTTCAAACAAGCTAACGTACAATCAAACTACGATATAATTCCACTACTCTTCAAAGTTACCATATCCAAAGCTTTTACTAAGTTTCATTCGATCTACGTCCATCCATCCTACGTAGAAGATGAGTAACAGGATTCACTTCTTCACGAAATTAATCGACATAAAACTCCATATTCATTATTTTTGAGAAGGAATGTAATACCAGATGTGAGAGCTTATTTCACAACATTCATCTAGCACCTTATTCGCCGAAAAGTGTCAAGCTTTGGAAAGCAAGGCTAATAGTCCACATTATCATGCATAGAGGCTTTTCATTTGTTTTTATCACCTTAATTACAGTAGACGTATGAATAAACTTAATAAACTGTTTTGGATGAACATTTCCCCAATTATGCATTTAATAACCTTTTTTTCATGAAAGCCAATGAAAGTGTTTACTTGTCAACTTGACTGCAACCTACTACCTGTGACAGCTGCTAATCTTTATTATATTCCACACACGGCAAGCAGACTGTGGATTTAACATATATGCATGTATTTAGTGATGATGGATTAGTTACTGTAAAATAATGTATCTTAGTAATTTTTTAAATAAATATTATGTACATGTAATTAATAGCTACTTTATTAAGTGTCAACTATATAATAATAAGTGTATTTGCTTATTCCAACTTTACATGTCGGTATTTGTTTCTTGAGGGGTAAAATATAAAATATAGATAAGTTGATTGGTTGTTATTCAGTGCAAGTACACAACAGACTATCTGTGTTCTGCCCACCACGGGCATCGAAACCCAGTTTCTAGCATTGTAAGTCCATATTTATAGCGCTGTGCTACTAGAGGGCACAATGTAATTATAACATTACTAAAAAACTTCATACAAAACAATACATGGTTAATAACATATCAAAATTTTGGGAGTTACAGTGACAAAGAGTATTCTCTCTCTATATATATATATATATATATGATAAGATTTCAAATGGCAGTAGAATATTTTTGTTTGAAGTTTCATTTATATTTTTGGTTTATTTACCTTCTTACTGGTTATTACTAGTATACGACTATACATCTTTCCTATATGGTGTGAAATACGTTAAAAGTTTACGGAAATTTCACTTGTTACTCAAATTTTTACTTTTTAAAAATAAATATATCTTTGAAATATCCACTCTCAGATTAACATGTTATGATATTTTCTTCCCTAAACGAAATTTCATTAGTCTTCTATGATTATTATTATATTTAAATATAAAAGGTATTAATTATGCTAAAATATTAATAAAAAATGTAATGGCTTCCGCATAGTTCGGCAATTAATGCTGTGTTTTGCAATTTTTAGCATTTACAATTATTATTGTAAGACTTGGATTCTATGAAAATGAATTACAAGGCTTATGATTCTTGAAAATATATAATATCTTAGCCACCATGTTTTCAGTTTTTACTCACCCTCTTTGTGCCTAGCGATACATAAGGCCTGGATCAACATATTTTCTTTGACTTCTTTCTTTTTGTGGCAGCCTTTTTCCATCTCTTTCCACTTCTTTTAATAGTTTCTATCGTTCTCAGTCAGGTTTTGTCTGGTATTTCGGTTTTTTTTATGCTTATATGGTATTCATCTCAGTGCTGTTTTAACTACCTTATTTATGACTATATAACCAAGCTATCTACACCTCAGATACTTCATTTTTATTTGTAAAGTTAAATTTTCAATTACAAAAGTAAAAATGTATTTTATGACAAAGAGGGCTTTAGTAACATAGAAACTTTGTCCTTGCTCATAATGTTGTTTCTTTTGAATTCACATATGCAAATTATATAGGTACTATTATTGTGCTTATTAAATACATTATATAACTGCGTAAATATTTTAAACATTTCCATAGTTGCAACACACACCGTACATGTGATTAGGTTTGGCTTATTCTTTTTTCCAGTTATTTTAAATTTATTTGATATTCTATAAATTTATATATCATTAATAACTATTCTCAAATCAACCTAAAAAATAGAAAATACATGTGCTGTGTAACATTATCACCAGTTACTCGTATTTCATTACCATTTTTAAATTCGAGCCTAATTCTTAGATAACTTACAAAGTCTTCTCTAAAACAATTAAGCGTGTGTGCGTGTCTTTTCTCACGCCACCTCGAGCTATCCCCTGTGCTCATCAAAGGGAACCGAACCCCTCATTTTAGGGTTGTAAATCCGTAGACTTGACGACTGTACTAGCGGGAGACGATAGTTAAGCACTATTAAGTCTAATTTGTGTTATATGAGAGGTTCCTAAAACATGTTTATCTTTGTGTGCAGTTTGTTATCCTTCATAAGTGTAATATATTATAAATGCATGTCTTTACATTCAACAAAAAGTGCCAAAAATATCAAAGAATTAACTAATAATAATAATTGTGAGAAATTTAGATAAAACAAGTATATTCTATTATATTGAAATTATATACTTATGCTCATGATATTAAAACTGTAATTTATATATTAATAAAAAACAAGATAATGTTAAAAGGGATATTCATAGTTATTAAAAAAGAGCTAAAGCATGGTCTTATTTTCATCAAATTATGAGTTCATGGAAGGAGTTGATAAAACTAGATTTTGGGAAACAGCGAAACGTCTTTTAATTTATAGTGTTGGAATCTTTTACCAAGTTTTAGTTTATGCTTGTGCATTAAGGTATTCAACCTTCTGCTCATGGGCTTTCTATATACAAGGTCTAACTTTATAAGGTAATCATTATTTCTACCCATTATCTTTTAAAAATGAGGTATTCTGTCTTTCAAAATTTCTTAAAATCTGAAAGAGAAAAGAAGCCATTTTTATTTTTTGCTGTATTATGTTAAAACTCGTGATCGGATTTTTGAAAGACCAAAGTCTATCTTGGTAATTAATTTACCCAAAATGTAATTGGCGTTTATATTTTACTACCTTCCGAAGGAAATCGGTAGTGAGTTCATAGTGAAAGAGTAGGCATTTTTATAACTTCTTTATGCACACCACACGTGGTATTTAATCTAAGGCGCTTGTTTTGCTCAAATTACCAAATATATGAGCCATTTATTGCCATGGTTTTATGACTATCTCGTGCAGACGTGAAAGGGACGAATGGAATTTAATTGCTTTTGACATCTGGGCGTTTCTAAAATTCAAAAAGAGAACTTTTTTTTCAAATATCTTTGATGTTCTTTTGCGACGCGACATAACGCAAGTAGGGTTTGAAACTACCGATGCTGGAGAAAATATATCAAATGACATTTCGTATACTTATATTCATGGTTAAATTATATATTTTTACAACATTTTATGTGATGATATTAATAAAACATTGTCGACTATGGAACCTACCTTTCATATTCTGTAAGTACGTAAATCGAATACAGTGATTTTACACTAATTAAAATGCTATAACCGTTTAATTATACCTTAAACACACAAACCTTTAACATTTAAACTGAATAGTTTCATTGGTTTAGTTAACAGTTTTGAATGAGGCAAGGTTGCTGTATTTAAAGCATAATGTGTCCCAACTGATCTTTATTCCATGGTTAAGAACAGGCATTAAAACAATTCGAATAAAACTACATGCACACTGTATTTCACAGTTTAATACCACACTTAATTTGAGGGTGGCATCAAACATGCTTGCCTTTTCAGCTGTGTGGGCGTTATAATGTGACTGTCAATCCTATATTCGATGGTAAAAGAGTAGCCCAAGAGTCGGCGGTAGGTGGTGATAACTAACAACCTCCCGTCTAGTCTTATACTGCTAAATTACAGACGGCTAGCGCAGATAGCTCTCGTGTAGCTTTTTGCAAAATTCAAAAACAAACCTTACTTAATTAACCTTAGCGGAAGATATTTCTAAAGGAGTGCAACTATTCTTAAAATACACACCGCAGATTGTAAAATAATATGCAGTATATAAAATCCAATGTAAAATTATAAACCGTTTACACAATATATATATACACATTAAAAATTACAATTTTGGAATTAATCATTATTTTTACCACAGTAAATGAAGTATTACGTTCTATGTAAACCTTTGTCATACCATTATTACCGTAAGTAAAAACTCTAGTTTCGTCATAAACCATGTGTTTATAATATAAGCCTTAGATACCTTAACAACTGCCAAATTTCACAACGATTTTTAGTGGCTGACATTCATGTCTTCACTCTCTGTCACTTTCAGAACACTTATAATAATTCCACCCTTTTTGGACAAATAGCAATCATTTTCCACCGTCAGCTATGAAAGTGTGTTTTGTATTGTTTATTAAGATACACTTAATAAATCGTCGTCGTCGCTTCTATATGTGAAAGTCAAAAGTAAATCGAGATAGTTTAATAAAATATTGCTTTTTAATCAGGCAGAAGAAGTCTCAAATAAATAAGTGCAATAAAACTTGTTCAAATTAACTTTTAGATATAAAAAACGCACCAATTATAGACAAGTATAACTTTAATCCTATTAGAATAACATTGTAAGAACACACATTTTGCGTGTGTGTGAGAAAGAAATTCAAATACGTACGATGAGTAAGAGAGAGAACCGTATTATACACCTGGTTTTAATTTCGTTTTATAGATCAAAGTCTTGCTGAAAATCAATGTTTGCAGAACTGAAAATCATTCATATGATTTTATTCTTAGTGCGGGTATAAAGGTCCGCCGCTAGTACAGCGGTATGTCTCTGACTTTACACCGCTAAAATCAGCGGTTCGATTCCTCTCGGTGGGCTCAGCAGATAGCCAGATGTAACTTTGCTATAAGAAAACACAACAACAACGCTGCTGTAAAGTATTGGATATTTCTGTAAAGCATATTAGATTTTCAAGATAATACAATTAAATATCTGTTAAATGCTTAGATAGTGTGAGAAACATACGTATATCATAATTTCTTTAAAGCTCATTTTGTAAAGTGCTAATAAATTTAGAGTTATGAGTTTGAAAAGTGTGAATTATACATACCATATATAGTATATAGCTAAGTAATGATGTTACAAACTGAATTTTTAGTCACCAGTATCAGATATAAAAGTAAAAATAGCCTCAAATACTTTGAACCTGTTAGTTGAAGAGCTGTATTTATCTAAGTCACCAATAAACGGAAGTTTTAAAACAACGTTACAAGTCTCCATTACTAGAGTAGTGTGGTATTTCATTAATTTTAATCCCTTTACCCCTCTGGTATCTCAACGTTATGTTGAAATATTTACTTTGTAAAGCTAATTGGATTTTGACATTTGCGGTGAGAAGAGCACATGCAACAGATTATTTGCTTTTGTGTTAAACAAAAAATAATTAAACGTCATTACTTTAAACCTAAGGGTTATATGTACATTGAAACTAATACTTCAGACAGAAACAATATCTACATAGGCACAATATAATATTTAGCTATTGTTTGATTGTGTTTAGCCATTATTCAGCCCAAACGTTATAGGTAAAAACTTTCAAAATAATGCTTCAGTCAGGAACAATATTTACTTTGAAACATTATATTGGTAAAAAATTATGCTGTTTTAAAAGTTATGTAAGTACTCGAATTCATAATAGCTCGATAAGAAGCAATACACACTTGTACACAAAACAACAGTATGACTAGTAAAAATGGTTTAATTGCATCTGTTGAATAGTGGTTGAATTTAAGTTAAAGTTAAGTTATAGATTCAGCAAAGTTAGGGCATTTGTATATATCACAGATATTTTCATATTTAACTACGATGCACATTTGCACGAATTTTGACCACATATATATGTTTGTTCTCTGCTGAGGATTATGTTTTCAAAATAATAAACCGCATTTTTTGCGTTATTTTTGTGTTAAACTTTAGTTTTTGATAGTACATCTCAAGATACATTCAGTTTTAGTTTCAGTTTAAAGGTTAAGAGAAACATTATACGGCCGATTACAATTTTTCACTTCTACAAGGCGTTCATTATTCTTGTTAATTTTTTTTCACATTTGCCCATCCATGCTTTCAGACAATCATTTTTATTGCGATTATACACTTGATATTATTATTATTTTTGGCTTTTAACTGTCAGACAAAGAGATAAATGTAACACTGATGAATGGGTTTTAGCGTCTTTTCCATTCCATATATTCACGAAGAGAAATAAAACGCATGAGAAAGAAAAACGTGCCTTCTGCCTGATGAAGTCGCCATGTGGCTCACTCAATGTTGTGATGAAGGAACGGGAGAGATGATGCATTAGAACTTCTGTCTGCACCATGTGTTCTCAGCTATATCTTCAGCTTTTGATTTGAACACTGGATGTAGCAGGGAACCACAGATTCATCTCGCTGTATATATACGCAAACAATGTGAACTAAGTCGACGACTTTTCAGCTACAGAATTCACAGAATAGGTGCGTGACTTGACACTTAAAATAGACTTAATTTGTATAGCGCGCGTCGAGATTTGGTAAAGAATACCAAGAAGGTGTTTACTTTCGTGTCACACGAATAGATGGAATTGGCAGAACAGCTGTTTTAGCTTTTACTGAGTGACACTAGGTGATAAAACAATATTGTGTTTCATTTGCTGTTACCTCCGGCGTGCCTTAGGGCAAAACTGTCAATTGTTTTTCTTAAAACACCAAATGTATCTTGGTTTCACACAGTATTTTGCAGTAGTATAAATACATTGAGGTTATATATAGACTAGTTCTTTTTTTGCCGAGTGATGTTATTATCGAGATCTATTTACTTGTAATGTTAGCATTAGCTTTCATCTAAATTCATCTATTTTGGATATTTGTCAAAATATATCGCTAAACTTTGGAAGAAGAGAATAAATAACATGCTTATGGTAAATTACGTAAAAATAATGGGGCACACGTAACCACTCTTTCATAACCGTGTATTTTTGTCCGTATTTTACCCTAAAATTATAATTAAAAACGTATTACCTATATTTTATTAATCTGTAATGAACAAAAATTGTACTATTACTGATACAAAAACAGATTAAGAAAAACTTGAATATTCAGAATGATAAATATATGTTTCCTGAATCAGTCTTTTATTATTTTACATTCAGTTATTCAACTCTTCATAATACAAAGTTTCTTTAGGGCTAAGATAATAGCCCACTGTGTGATAATAACTGTGTCTAATACGTTAACCAAATGCGATACTAGAAGTTTTTTATCTTTGCTAAATTAGTTTTCCCTTTAAGTTACATACCAGTAAACGAGGTATTTTAAACATCAGTTATTTATTAATGTTGAACCATCATTATTAGCAAAAAAAAATATTTCATATTTACTTCTTTTTTTCTGATTAAACATAAAGCTATACCATGAGCTATCTGTGCCATGCCCACCACAGATATCGAAATGTTTCTAACGTAATAAATGCGTAAACCTGTCGCTGTGTCACTTGCAGCTCAGTTACTGTTATAATACAGGGTGGTCGATAGAAAAGCGGAAAATTTGAGGGTCAGATGAGATCATGAATAAAATGCGTGCTTACTCATTTCTATTTTGATTTCTTTACATCATGAATAAAATGCATGATTTTAATATCATAAAATGCATTTTGAGCATCTATGAGTGTAATATAACATATGGCTTTAAAAAACTTTGTAAAAATTATTCTTTGTAAAAATAAATAGCTGTTTGACAAATAGCGACCACCCTGTATTAACAAATGCATATTGTTGTTTTTCAAAATAATTAATATAAATGATTAATATTATAAATTATTATTAAGATGATAATGTAAAATAATTTATGAAGAATGTTTTAAAAGTAAAACTTATAGAATTGAAAATTTATATTATAGCCATGAAATTTACTGTTTGTCATTAACATCAAGCCGCCCCATCATTCGAGCCTATGTTTTTCGTCAATTTTAAAGATTAATCTATTTTCTTCGGGATTTAAATATCTTTTCAGAAAAGAAACAATATCAGAATACGAATTCAATACAAATTTATCAATAAAAAGTATGTTTATTTAACTCTTTCTACATTTACCTTCCCAAAGATATTTGGACTTTCTAATATCAGTATATAATTATAGAACTAACTTATATATTTAGTGTTTTTGCAAATCGTTGTTTTGTTTGATCTTAGGATATCGCTGATGTAATTTTCTTTAATTTTATCATCAGTATTTTCTTCAAAGTATTATATATTGTGTTATCCTTCTGAAAAATTATTATTGCCCATAAAATGTTATTACTATTCCAAATACTCATAAAGACTTCTCATTTGCACGTGATTGGGGATTTTTAATGATTGCTTATATGCTGTAAAATATACATATTTATATAAATATTGCTGTTTTGTTTCATTACGTTTCATGTAAATATAAAAAGACTATTTGCAGTATTTATTCTGTTGTTTCAACCTCAATATAACTTTCTTTTATGCTTATTTCGTGATGCTGTTTGTGAGTGGTGCTAAACAAATGTCCGTGTCTATGAACCGCAGGGTCATTATTTATAGAAAATTGTTGAGGGTTCAAAAATGCATTATGATATGGTTTCCAAGCGTTTTGAAATTATCCGAAGACACCTAAGCGATTTTAAAGGCATATATATTATTGTTTGGATTTCCAGCGTTTTCAAAAAGGAATTTTTTGACATACAAGAGGAGGCAGTGTTGTAATTCCATTTTCTTTCCTTCGTGCCATCAAACATATAAAAATATATATTTTAGGAATCTCAGGCTCAAACTATTACCTTGTTTTTGTTTTGGAATTTTGCACAAAGCTACTCGAGGGCTATCTGTGCTAGCCGTCCCTAATTTAGCAGTGTAAGACTAGAGGGAAGGCAGCTAGTCATCACCACCCACCGCCAACTTTTGGGCTATTCTTTTACCAACGAATAGTGGGATTAACCATAACATTATAACGCGCCCACGGCCTGGAGGGCGAGCATGTTTAGCGCGACGCAGGTACGAACATGCCGGGCTCGAAGTGTTATCTTATTAGTGTCGGTTTTTACTTTAATATTTAAAGTTCCTCTTATTTTTTGCAGCTTCTCTATATTATATATATTTCTGAATGTTTTTGATTTTTACTTAAAAGTGGAAGACATTATATACACAAACGTCTCATTTTTGCAAGAGACTAAATTACAAACATTACTATGTGGTCAGGTGTTATGTGTAAACAATCGAAAACTAACCTAAACAAGGCTTTTTAACTTTCAGTATCAGGTTACTTACTCATATATCAAGAATACATGTTTATTTTTATAATTTTTTCTTAATATTAAATTTACTTTTGAGTGATATGAGCTTTATTACTCATAAAGGTGTTTCATTGTTTTACGCAATATGTTCTCAGGCTTACCAACACTAAATAAACAGTCATGTAGAGATATCTCTATTTTAGGAACCAATAAGTTAAGTTAATTAGATAACACTGTACAAAAGATTCTTTTCTGTTTTATGATCATAATACTGTAAGAAATATTTATAGCCTTCAAAATGTAAGATCGTAGATTAACTTTCCCCCATAATATACGTAAAACCATTTCAGTGTACTAAAGTATGACAAATAAAATTATAATATGTAAAATACTATCTCTAAAATAATTATTAGACATGTTTAATCTTATATTCGTAACTTAAGCATCATGTGAATAACACAAATTAATATTTCTGAGTGAAAATATTTTTAAATGTGTCACAGGAACATACATTTATATATATATATTTGGTGGTTCTATCAAAGTTGCGATTTTATTGCAGGTGCAATTACCGAATTATATAAATTGTTTCATAGTCGATTTTTACTCTTCATTTTTATATACATATAAAGACAAGCATATGAATCGAAATTCAACCCCTTTAAATATAAGAAAATATCGAATGATTTAACCTGTAGTTAGCTCTGAATTTTTAAATACAAAATTATCTTTTTTTTCGATTTTCAAGACATATAGTTCTTCTTTTCAAATTTTCATAGTTTAAAGTCGACTTTGGTTTTATCTGCCACAACTTATTCAGTTTTTAGCCAATCAACATAATAAACATAATCAACATAATCATACTATCTTAAAATCATACTTTAGGACAATAAGTCCTTCGTTAAGATATATTTAAAACTCTTTCATTTTTCATTTAATAATGTGAATGTGTTTGTATTCCTATTTTTAGTGTATACTAAAGACTGTTGTATCATTATGTAAAATTTACATCCTTTAAAAGGAATTTTACTGCGGTCAAGTCCCTTGAATATCTACACATATATTTTTTTAATTTTCCATTTCTCTTGCTAGTCATGCATATGACTACCATGGAACTGCTGGAATTTACATAAGCGTATGTCAAAGTTGATGATCTGACACATTTCTTCTCTCTTTGTTGCTCAGTTTTATGTAACAAAGAACTAGTTCATTAACCCTTTGAAAGAATATTTACACCTGCTGTAACTGAGCTAGAGGATGAAGGACATGCAGAAATTAACCAAAGGGGAGACCAGTCTTGGATATTTTATGTAACCCTATATTTAATCAAACACTCCACTTATGTACTGTAAGTCTGACCTATGGTTGAGAAGTCTGATTAATAACACAAGCTATTTGGAATTGTTGGCTCTATAGACCAATTCACCCATTCTGTCATGGAAGAGACAAAGAGAACAAGACATCGTGCAGATGCTTTTAAACTGTAACTCATAGAGGTCCAAAGGGAATTCCTCTATAAAACCTCTTCTAATTCGTCAGCTTCCAGTCCTTCGTTAAGCTGAAACATCTACAGTGTGGGTGAGGGAGACATATTTGATAAGTACACTCTGCCATCCGTCATTACTAGTATGAGTGATGGAGAAAGAATGTTTGTCAAGTTAAGTTTGAAAAGTTGGAACTAGTTAATGCTTCTTCCTAAGTGAAGTGCTCATCAAGTGATTTTTGTGGCTGAAGGATGAACTCTGTCGCAAGCTACGATGTTGCCTAAATCTATCTATCCATGCCATCCTGCTGGCTCACTATCAGTGACTCATGTTTGCACAAATGTAGCAGTTGCAGATTACGGGCTTGCAACCTTGCCAGTCTTATATAAGGTTGCTGGAATGGAGATCATGGGGAACTTACTGAGATGATTCATGAAGGACTGCTTAACGGCAACTCAGAAAAAAATAGTAATAGTTAGTAAAGAGAGGACTTATCCATCGAAAAATTATGTAAATATTCTATTGTTTTTGCAGGACTTTAGATGAAGAAGGGTTGCAGCTATAATGGCATGTTTGCTTCAGGTGTGGTTATTCAGTGCAGTTAATATAGAGTTACCAACATAAAGAGTATGCTAGTGAGAGAGCTTTGGAGATATTCTGTCAGTTACTTTAAATTAACTGGTGAAAAGTGCAGAATGGCCAATGAGGTTCCAGTAAATATTTTATGTTAGAGGCTTTGTTGGTCCATTCAGCACAAATTACCGATAAATTAGTCTCTTGAAGACGTGTAAACATACACGAGAAGGAGATTAGGTTCACTACTGTTTGTTTTGTTTTGAATTTTGCGCAAAGCTACACGAGGGCTATCTGCGCTAGCCGTCCCTAATTTAGCAGTGTAAGACTAGAGGGAAGATAACTAGTTATCACCAACCACCGCTAACTTTTGGGCTACTCTTTTACCAACGAATAGTTGGATTGACCGTACCATTATAACGCCCCCACGGCTGAAAGAGCAAACACGTTTTGTGCAACCGGGATTCGAACCTGTGAGCCTCGGATTACGAGTTGAACGCCTTAACATGCATAGCCATGCTGGGCGTTAACTACTGAAGTAGCCAGGACTTAAAGCGTACCTATAATTTCTACCATGGCCATCATTCAGGCTAAAGAACATTAACTTTGTCCTGGCTTATGAAACTGAGCTAAAAGAAAGTGAAAAATGTCAACTTTGTATTTACATCAATGCCATCTTGTGCTATTATAATGTAATTGCAACAATGTTTCAGGCATATACTTCAAATACGACCTTAGGTTCAGGCTATCAAGTGAAATAAATTATAAAAACAAAGGATTGGAAGAGTTCACTTAAAACATAAGATGAATGTTTCATTTCATGCACGAGTAGTGATTTATACTACACATATAAATGTAGTTTCTATTACTGACTAAAACAAAACAGACATATATGAATTTACTAGTTGGATTTGTTTTTTGGAATTTCGCACAAAGCTACTCGAGGGCTATCTGTGCTAGCCGTCCCTAATTTAGCAGTGTAAGACTAGAGGGAAGGCAGCTAGTCATCACCACGCACCGCTAACTCTTGGGCTACTCTTTTACCAACGAATAGTGGGATTGACCGTCACATTATACGACCCCACGACTGGAAGGGCGAGCATGTTTAGCGCGAACCCGTGACCCTCGGATTACGAGTCGCACGCCTTACGCGCTTAGCCATGCCAGGCCTTACCAGTTGGAATTGTGCTAGGAACTGTTTTTAAAGAAAGAGTTATTGAAATTAGCAAACGTAAGGCTTCCAGAGCGTCAGAGATTGATGGTAGAAGTATAGAATGAGTCATGATGTAATCCACCAGTAAGAGTGCACCAAATTCCTGGTAAAAATCATTTCAACATTATTTTTGAAGTCCTAGTGATGATACCAGTATGAGGACGTATTTGAAAGGTGGAATCAACCAAACGTAAAACATTGCTTGATCATCACCTGTGTGAACTCCAGATAAATGTCGATGAGTAAGGTAAACACACTTTCATTCATTCATCTAGAAGAATGTACGAATGATTATGAAAATTGTCACTTGTTCAGCTTTTTTGGCTTGATTTCTGGCAAGAAGAACTTCAAATGTAAGATTTGTGTGAATTTCGTGTTACGCCATTTTGTGTCGCAGCTGCACACACAGTCAAAGATTCCCATGGAATTCTAGTGATGTTACCGATGTAGGGATGTAAGTTGAGAAATGAAATCCAACGCCCCAAAAAAATTTGAACAGCACCTGCAATAATTAATAAGTCATTGCAAGATTCTGTGTGAACTCCAGGTGGACAAACATGGTAGTACACTTTCACTCACTCGTATTGTTGAATGTACAAATAATTTCGAAAGTTTTCATTGGGTCACCCCTTTGATCTTGCTTCTGACTACTTACTAGCAAAAAGAACTTCATAAGTAAAGTTTGAGTAAATGTCGTGTAACACCATTTTGACAGTTACTCTCGTGTGACCAACAGAATTCACATTTCAAAAAATTACAAAGGTTTTTGATTTGAGTCGACAACATACTTCTGTTTGCCTAGACATTGAAAGCTACTGTTGTATATTTGATTATGGTATTTTAAAGAATAAGGATAAAAGGAAAGTTTACACTTATGTGGGCATAAGTGGAATTTATTCGGTAAATAATTATTTGTGAATGTGTGTCTCCTGATACTACTCATATTAAAGCAGTAGATGACTGGCCACAATTAACGACTGAGACAGTTGTTTTTGGTTTATTTATTTTGCACCATATTACCGTTCATTTGTTGTCACCATTTCTAAAACGGATTCACAATATAGGTTGATGTAGAACTGCATACTATTACTCCACTCTTTAAATTAGAGCTTGATAACTGTTTAAATTGCCCTATTTATTTGTTGAATTTCGCTACAAAGACAAGCATGTTTAGTTATGAGATTTGAACCCCCGACTAAAAGTTAAGTGCTTTAACCATCAGAACACGTCAGGCCTGTATGTTTATGTGAAGTAAGTATCAGAGCATTGTATGTGTAGCATTGTTTGTTCAGTTTAGTTTAGATGTTGCCTGATTGCTTGCAAAGTTAGTAAGTTTGTGTTTTATTTGGTTATGTTTGAAGTTAAGGCTTTAGAATAGAATATGGATAAGATAAACATAATTTTTCAGATGTTTAAAAGCTTCATATTTGTGTTTAATCTTAAAAATATGTTAGTATCATTCTTATTGATATGCACATAATGTCTGATTTTAAATGTGGGCGTTATTGAGAAAATGTAAATGTTGTAGTGTTCTTGTTTTTGTGCTAAAGGGAAAGGATATTTTTAATTATTTGTTGTGAATAGTTTCTTTTTCTCGCTGACAGTAAATATGTTTCAATTTTCAGAGGTTTTCATAATCATTAAGATAATATTATGATATTACTGATAATTATTATAAAATGTCACGTATGGTAATTAAATGATGATTATTATTATCGTAAATAGCTATGATATAGAGGTTGAATACTTTATATTGAAAATACTTTAGCACTTTACTTCGTCATTACAATCTCTGTCGCAACGTTTTGTAATGGTAACTACGATACAGGGCTACTGGCAAAATGCACGATATCGCACAACCCATGACCAGACGTCTCCTCTCTACAACTTTCCACAATCCATCTTGTATATGAAGACAACGATTTTCTAGAGGCACTTCCAGTAATCTGATTGCATAGAAATCTAAAAGTACTTTGTCTAGTGACTTCATTGGTGCGTCTTTGTGTGGATGTTGGTTTCATTTTTCAGCTGTTTGAGGAATACAAACATGTCGTAAAGGCAGTCTGAATTGTGTACAAGTAACTTGTGTCGCTTTTATAATTCCTTTTGTGTATTTTGCATAATGTTGCCTTGAACAGGTGAGCGCTTTTTGCCACAGCTATTTATTTTCACGGTTTTTCACTTGTTAAAAGAAATAGAACTTTGCTTACAATGGCTGGGATAAAGGATGGACCTGGATTCTTAAACTGATCAATATCTTTTTGTTTTCCAATGTCTTTACATTCAGTATATATTCTTTTTTCTTATAA